>CM060474.1:16204897-17404897 GCA_030544235.1 Lepturacanthus savala
TGACAAGGGTCAACTACTGTTAAACCTCCCCCTCCCTCCACAGCAGTCGTCTAATCATACCTGAGCAACCGGCCTGTCAAGCTGAAAAACTCTGCCAACAAAAGAGGTCATTTCACACGGCAAGGGCTAGAAATAAGAAGCCCGCTTTGCTCGAGCTCTCTGAACTCAAGGGCTGTTTGCTTCATGTAGTGCCATAGATTTCAAATTGTAAATCTGCCACCGCTGTCGTTGTAAACCGAGTATGTGCCGTGCGCGAGAACATGACCCTGAGGTGAAGCAACAGTCGGTTCGTGGTTTTTGGAAAGGTTAGACTATTTCTTGTTCTGTCGGTATGATGAAATCCATACTTGTTTTTCAGATATACATTATTTCACTCTTGCAAAAGTGGAAAAGCGAGGAATTTCAGGAAAAAAAAAAGTATGAAATATAAACTCACAATAGACAGATTTTCTGTTATTTATGTACTGTTGGTGAAATGGTCAAATGTCTAATAGCCTGTTATTTCGAAACAATTTAATGTAACTACTTCTATAGAGTTGGTTAACCTTAATCGTTTTGGTCATTCAAATAAATTGTTGTGGTATAAAAACTCCATAGAGAGTTTGTATGTTTTTAATGGGCTATCAGGATTTTTTTCCCCAAGATAACAGGCCATTGGTCCAATGCTATTTTTTTTTTCTTCGAAATATTGGCATTTCATGACAAACACCAAAGCACCGCCTCCAGTTCCTCCTCAAGATGGCAGATTATTTTTGTGCATAGACACATAACAGCCATCTGCTCCGCAGACTTTGTTGCTAAGATTGCTGCATGGCTTTTTCACGCTGTCCACATTTGGATTTGGACTCCTCAAAACATGTATAGATCTATTTGTGTGATTCCATTTTAAGTAAAGAATCAGAAAAAGAAGTGAAATCCCACTACTATTTCCAGAACTGTCGGAAGCCTGCCAAGGGGCATCATGCAAAGATATTCAAGTTGAGCACCAGAATATAAATAGGACCTAGAAATGCGTGAATGTCCCCTTTAAATAAATATATTAGGACTAAAATAAACTAGTAGTTAAACAATAAACCCTCTTATCCCACACACATCATTCGCTGTGTTTTGCACACAAAAACAATCATGCTAGACCACATATAGACGTAGCAAATGACTATGTTTCCCAGGTGCACCATAACGAGCCTGCATTATTTCGCCGCTTCGCTTAAGACGCGGCAACATTCAATGAGTATTCAGCTGTCAACACAGTCGCCGTCTTCCCCGGAAAATGGCCCTGATTCAGCTGCTCCCGTACTGCCGAGAATAAAGTAACAATAAGTTAAATGAGGGAGCGTTCAGTAATTAGATTTTACAATTCATTCCGGTTAAAAAAGAAAAAAAAAAAAAAAAACACTGCACATTCAGATTTCTTTCTGTGCCTGAAAGAAAAGACACCATCGCGAAAGGTAATTTAGGTCTTAACAGCATGAATAACTGAAGGCATCATTAAAAAAAGAAAAAAAAAAAAGAAATCCTTTCCAAAGCCCATGCGTTGGAAATATGTCACGGCGGCAGAAAACACTTCACGACAGTGGTTTGTCAACTGATGAATAAATTACGCGTTTCGAATGCGAGTCAGGATATCAAAATGATGACCTTTGTTCGAGAGCTGCTGAAATTAATAAAGGAATAAAACTTGCCTCTGCATTTAGCCTACTTGACTGGAGTGGCAATCCAGTTTGCAGTGGTCATCAGGATGTGAGTCACTTTTGAAAGGTGATGGCCATAGAAGCACTCATTATAATACTCGACTGAGAGCTGTGTGAGTGGTGCACTGGAGTGATTTGTTTTGCAGGCTTGTGATTTTCTGCATATGCATTGGGCTTTTTTTTTTTTTTTTTTTTTTTTTTTTTTTTTTTAAAAAAAACATGTCAATATGCACATTTCCTTCCATTTGTCTTTCCTTGTTTTTTTTTTTTTATTATTTTATTTATTGACCCTGGAGGATAGTACGCTTGTGTCCCCCATTTGAAAAACAAGCAAACAGATCTAAAAGCACTTAATTGATTGTGATGGGCCATTTGGCCTCATTTCAGCCATGCCGGGTTGCTTTTAAAAAAAAAAAAAAAAAAGACATAAAATGAAAAAAAAATAACACAATGGCGGGGGTAACACAACAAAACAATTCATTAAGAACCCGGTTTGTGTTTTCACTTGCCAGGCAGACGCCAACGCCATGCTGTGCTGATTGCTCCTTGTTTTTTCTTACAGTTAACTCTCTTTTTTTTTGACAGTAGCACACCAATAACAGGCTGCGAAAGTCCGACATAACATCCTCCCCTCCCCTCGTTCATACATATTGTATTTCCCTCTTTCGAAGCCCCATCACACCTGCAAACGCGCGCACACATACACACACACACACGCATAGGCTGTATTTATTTTGCTCTTCTCTCCCTACCACAACAATTTGGCAGGTGGCACAGTGCCGGTTTCCATTAGGAAAAAAAAAAAAAAAAAGAGAGAGAGAGACAGAGAGCGGGGGAAAAAAAAAAATCTATAGAGGCAAATAAACAAGAGTGGGAGCTGCAGCCAGCTTGCTTGCATTCTGCACCAGATAATAGGAATGGAAGTGCGATAAGGTTCTTGTATAACCTCCCACGTAGAGGTGTAACTGAGTTCACTTTTCCTTTTCCTGTGTTGAGATTTGAGCTTTGGCACTGGTTCATGCTTTATGATTTGAACTAAATAAATTCTAAAGGTCTATACACGTACTGTAGCACACAGGCACGTGCGCTTACTGTACAGGCGAACAAACGTACGCTGCACTTTAGCGTTGTCGGGACTATGAACCGGCTCCTTTAAGTCGGTGGATCTGGTTCAGAAATTGCGTTGGGTTATTGTATTAAACACCTACATTGCTTTGTTGTAATACAACTGCATGACACATCATATGAATACACCATCTCCAAGGAAACCAAATTTGATATTTTGACAAATATCATAGGCTGCAGAGAAATGCTAGAGGGCTTTTAATTTGAAACCGATACAGGATGCGACCTAATACCTTCTGAAGTTGAGCTATATTAAAGTCCTGGTCACTATTTGAGGGAATAGAGTAGGTTTCCCTGTAAAGGCCATTGGTAACCATCAATTGTGCACATGTGTGTGTATAGTCATTAGGCACTAGACAACCAATCAAAAGAGAGGCTCTTTGACAGCTGAAAATAAGATGAATGACAGTTGCTAACAAAGTAGCATTTGGATTTATTTATAAAGGATTATTGTAGAATTTGTAAGGCACACAGGCATATTCGTATTATACATCCAACATTGTAGCTCAGAGAAAACTCAACATCTTAAAACCCTGTGTGTCTACTGGAACCGTAGCTGCTGCAGTGTCTACAACCAGCCCTCAGGCATCAGCTATACCATGACCTTATTGCAACCCAGAGCTCTAAAAGCCAATTTATTGGCGGCAAGAGCACCAGGAGTCACTTGAAGGTAGAGGGAAGAAGGAATCCCTCAGCAGAAGCTAAGTGCGATTCTATCTCGAGGAGCCCTTTATCCGAAGATCTGTAGACCTGCTGCGACCGAGGCTTCAGTATACCCACGGCCTGTCAAGGTGATGGGGGAGATACGCACGTAGCAACATCAGTCCCTTCAGAAAGAATCTTCTTCAAAAACACGCCTGATAATAAGTGAGAAGAAACTGGACCAGCCCCTCTAGGCTTGGCTCATTTCGGGACAGTCAAACCGGGAGAAGGCGTGGGGTTTTGTGTGACAGCATTTCAGATTTCCTTATATGAAAAGATGGTCCAGGCTAACCTATGCTAACGAAACTAGGTTATACAGCACCGGAAATCCTTTCCCTAGCCTTTGGATAATTTGAATATCTCTTATCATGGCTGCCACTCAAATATTTTGTCAATTCACACAGATAAGGACCTTTCTGAAGCAAAAAGAATCCGAATGAAGCCTTAGTCTTAATGCAAATCCGCTTTGATTTATACTGCAAAATCCAAAAGTTATTCACAAATGTCCTTGTCTTTTTTGTTTGGCTGTTGTTGCTGTATTACAGCGTAGCTAAACCAGTTGTATAAGTGGCTGACACCTCTTGGAAAAGAAGCAGGTGTGATGGCAGCCGTGCGGGTGTATAAACCTAATTTGATCACCGAAGCAGGCAGCGCTTATTGTCATGTGGTAATTAAACATGCCAAATAACTGACTTTGTTATGCACGCATCAGACTGAGCTTGACTCATTATCAACGAAACATCTGTAACACGAAGGAGCCTTTAATCTTGGTGAAGGACCGTCAACAAGCTTCTATTTCTGACCTTGGATTCTCAAACTCAAACCAGAAACACATCTACATTTGTAGACAAAAGATGGAACGTGTCTAGATATCATTGTGCCTTCTCAAGTACAATACCTCGCTGAAGGCCTCAGGTTTTATGCACATTACAGGAACATGTTGGATTTTATGTCTTGTGGAACGGGACGTTAACAGTGCCGGCGGGAGCTGGTTCATTGGGCCATTTCACTCCCTCACACTAAATATCTTCATCCTTGGAGAGAGAGGGAGCCTCTTCAAAGCTGGTCTTGTCCTCTGAAGGAATTCGCAAGGCGCTCTCTGCCCCCCAGAGAGTGAGGGATGGATAAAAGAAGCAGAGGAAAATACAACATGGTAGGAAATGTATTCAGCAGAGAGATTCAGAGCATGATTACGGTACCTTTCGCCACATATACAGTATATATTTGTCCTGCAACACACAGATAAGATACAGTTGCTTTTGTACTGATGAAGCTGTGGTCGCTGTAGCCATCTTGGAGCAGATGCTTTCTTTGTTTGCTTCTCTGATCTTTTCAAATGAACACTCCAGCTTGAATTGTTAATAACAAACAAATGTGCTTGTACGGTAAATGCAAAAATGCTATTGACCTTTAAATATGAGTCTATAGCCAGGGAAAAAGGGTAGTGTAGCTTACTGGAAAACTTACAGAAATCTTACTGGAAAGAAAAATGAACATATCTGGAGTTAAGGTGTGGCTTCATGAGGAACCTTTTGAATATTGGCCACTCCACATTTGCATGAATTTGAAGTCTAGGCTACTTTATGAAAATCAAGAGCAATATCGACCAGTATGAGTTGCTGCCTCTGGAAACTGGCCTACAAACTTTGGAACTAGGCATTGTTTATTTCAAACGAAGACGGCTTCATTTCATTTCAGTTTGTCCAATCCGGTTCCACCAGGAAGTGTTTGCGCAGTTGTAAAAAAAGGTTCAATGCTGGGACGCAATGCAATCCCCCATATCCAAAAACAGCCAAGTTGATCCCTACTGTAACCATCCATTCTACCATTCTAAAAAGCTAGCATAACCCACAAAGCTAAATCTCTACAGTGCCATTCATGTTTCTAACTGAAACAACATCCACCAGCTCACATTTGAAAAAGTAAAGTGCTGATTTTTTTTTTTTTTTTGGTAGCTTTCATAAGCAAACATGTTCAGCACTATGCAAGAGCCTCGCCGCTCAAGATCTGAATATAAAGCACCAACTTAAATAGTACAAACTCAAAGACGTGGTTTGATAGACAACATTAAGCTCCTGGCATCCCTGCATAGTCTACCCTGCAGGTCTAAAGGCTTTCATCCGGAGAGGTTTGATGATGCGTGGCCCACCCTGAACGCTGAGGACCTGCTCTGCTGAAAAGGCTTTCTTTTAGAGGAGTAAGGAAAAAAAATGGCTTACATTCCAAGCGATCATAAAGCATCCTGGACAGTACACACAAAAGGGCTCTCTTTGTGCTCTCTCAATATTTTATTTAACCTAATTAGTACCATGGGGTCAGTAAATGTTTTACTCATCGTTAGATCATAGACGCCCACAAGTAAAGCTGGAGATGAAAGAATTCGGACAAAGAAAAGAAGAAAAGGCAACACTAGTTTCACATGCTTTGCACAACACAGGGGTTGTCTGATCAAGACGGGGACAGGGATGGTGAAAGAGATGTGATGATGCAGAAAGAGAAACAAGTAAAGGAGAAACAAAGAGTGACATTGATGGGGAAAGGCAGTGTGGGAAAGACAGTCAGATGCTAAGCTTTTAAGGCTTTTAGAGAGCAAAGATGAAGCCAAAAAGATAAAGGGAGATGGAAAGAGACTTTCTTTGGCCCTCAGCTCGTTTGTCCTGTGGCCACAGAACCTGAGGTAGAGAGCCTCTAATGAGCAAGAAGAACACTTCCTTATTATCCCGTGTGTCTCTGTATGTGTGTGTGTGTGTGTTTGTGTGTGTGAATACAGTTCAAACCGAGACCAGCAGGAGGGTTAAGTTGTTTCATTAATCTCCCAGGATGACATGTGCGCCACACGTATGTGTAGCAGCGAGCGTATACGCTCCTGCGACGCTTCGCCGAGGACATATTTATATCATGCGACGCTCAAGTTCTTCACCATTTACTGCAATTGTCGCAGCCTGCTGTGTCCCAGAAAAGTAACACTTTTTATTTTTGAAGTCCTCGTTTGGTGACAAAGACAAACAAATACAGATTGGCTGAAATTGTGAAGCAAACGGAGTCTTATAGTTGCTTTTCCCTGTTTTTTTATGATTATTTTTCTTTGTATTACTTAGAATTGTGAAGAAGCTGCATATAAATCCCTCATTAACCTGTTCTTTGAGGTGAGGTGTATCTGTGTGTGTGTGTGTGTAATTGAGCAATGCAGCTAATGAGTGACTTTTGTGTATGTGTGTGTGTGTGTGTGCATGCATCATGTTCCCAGAGAGCTTCCACTATATACAGTACCCCCCCAGCTAGTGGGTTGATGAGCATTGATTGGCTGAATGAAATTATCAGATGGTGCTGAAGGACGCTGTGTGTGTGCATAAGGAGACAGTACTGTTTAATGTTGATTTTATCTCATTTTTTGTTGTCTTTTTGCACCCCAAACTCATGATCTTGCTGATGCAGGCATATACACACTCAATGTTGCTGTTGTCAGACGTCGCTAAAGGCCGCCAATCGAGCGACTGTGCGTTTGCATGTGTGTATGATGACAATGATGCCCTTGAAGATTACGTTTGGGGGGGGTTGCAATCTGTGTTTAGCACACTCGCCCTTAGAGGGCGGATTATGAGATAAACAGTGGCAGGCTCCTGTCACCACACGCACACCAGTCACATGCATGCAAACACTACTCCTGCCGGCTAGTATAGGGCAGACGCAAGGTGGTGATCAGCGGCGAGTGAGCAGTGGAAGTTGTGCACATATTCAGATGTTCATTTATCTGCATTTGCACATGTTCCGACTGCCTGATTAGACTGTTGCTTAGAGTATTCACACACTTAAAGTGTGTCTGTTTTTTTTATGGACCCATTGTCTGCAAAATAAAGTTGATTATTCACAACCTGCAGGCTTTTTGTGATGTTGGAGGAGAGTGTGTGTGTGTGTGTGTGTGTGATGTTTCATTATTTTCCCAGTTTATTCACATATGAATTTTATTACTGTTTGTGCAATGCAAACACTAATTATAGTATTTACCGCCACTGCAGAGTTTGCTTCGTGAGGAGGATTTTCATTTTCAGGGTTAATTTAATAACTGACAATACGATAACAAAATTAAAGAGAAATGTGATTTAACACACGAATTCTGTTATTTTTTCCCAGTGATTTGATTTAGAGACAACACGGTCAACACGTTAATAACAGACTAACTCATATCGACCGGATCCTTTGTTTTATGACGGCAGCGTCGCGCAAAAGTCTGCAGCGAGGCTACAAAACATCATTATCTAAATCACAGTTGGCTCCCGTCTTTGGCCACTTATCCCTCTCAGGTTATCGATCCGTCGGCACATCTGTCCGTACAGTGACATGTGCTCGTTTGCGCATGTTGGCTACCAAATGGGCGCATGCGATGACGCATGTGCGGCCCGGGCGGGCGAACTCCTCTCCCCTCTCCCTTCCGCCGATGATCTCAAGGACACTCAGTCAACATTTACAGGAGGTTTGACGGCTTTACAGCCAGCCTTATTGCTGCCTCCCTTCAACCTCTACCTGCTTTCCACCTCCCCCTCATGTCATCAGCCGCTCTCACTCTTTTTTGCATCGCGGTGTAATTAAGCACACAACGGGGAGTGGCTCAGCATCCGACTTCCAGCTCTCTCATTTGAAAGTGCTGGTCTCCAGCTTCAATCAAAACCATCTGCTCCCTTTTTTGGGGGGGGTTATTTCTGAGAATCTATATGTAATTTGAAACATAATGTAACGGCTCCAGATGGTATCCAGTTATCTCGAATAACAGTAGATGCAAATTGCATATTAGGGTATTAAAAAAAAAAAAAGAAATCAGATTGGATTGTAGATGAGGTTACAACAAAACGGTCAAATTGGAGAAGAAAAAAACACACTTTCCACTTTATTACATAAAAACAACAACCTACACTCATTGATTTATTGACAGCCAACAATGTTCATTTCATGTGCTGTAGGTTAGACCAGCCAATCAAGGCACAGCACCTTTTCCACACTTTTTTTTTCTGTTCCATATTGATGTTGTGATATTGGTGTATATACGTTAGAAGTTGAATGAGACCAGGATTAAAAACATGTTTCGACATGCCCTCAGGAAATGTTGCATGTCTCCCTTAGATATTTGACGTGCTTCTATCATTCTTTTGATCTTTCTATATGTGCAGAGCGGGGGTGATAATTTGATGAGGAATCGGGTGAAGAAGAATCCTTTAAAGCAGAAATTGTAGAATAAATCTATGAATTTGAGGGGAAAAAAAGTCGCAACAGGAATAATAGAAATTCCTGAAATTCCTTAGAAATAAATGCATGACGGTTCGCCACAGCTATCAGTTAGAACATTTTCCCTGTGGCTGAAATATTCTCTGATCAAGTGCTTTCCCTTATGAAAAAAAACACTATTGAATCAGTACTGATCACCACTACTAAATGTTTACAACACTACCATTTCTTACCACTGATTTATGTAGTCATTTCTACAGTAATGAGCAGAGAATGGGCCCATTTTACTACTGATCACAACTGATAATTACTACATAATGCCTATTCAAATCACTGCATGACTGCTATTTAATTACTTCAGCCTCGCTAATGGCTTTTTGGTAAAGTACTATACAATCAGTACTCATTCCTGTACATTTATTATTATATGTATGGATTTATATATATATATGGATTTCTCTCCCCTAGATGTTTTTTTGTTTTTTTCTTTGTACATTCTGAAGACAATAATTTGATGATAGCCATATTTTCGCCAACTGTTTCCTGCACCAGATGCTATCAAATAATAAAAAAAAAAAAATAAAAGGTTATTAGCTTTGGAAAGCAACAAAAATGAAAATAACTTGTATTCAAGGCTTCATGGAACTGAAATTTAAATAAGTCAATTTTGGGTTGAACTACCAGTTCTCTTTTAACACCTCAGATATAATTGACTAATGAATAAATAAATAAATAAATGCTCTAATTGATGACTATTTAAAAGTAGGAGTGTTCCTGTAGGGTTACTACATATTCACTACTGGATCAAGTGATAAAAAACTTTACTTGATCACTAAATCGTAGCATGTTGGAATAGCAACTTGTAAGCATTTTATGTGCTATGTCATGCTATGTCTATCTTTGAACATGATTATGTAAAAACTACTGGGCTGATTTTTATGAAAGTTGGTGGGAGGTTGTAGAATTGGCCGTAGTTAAACGCATACAATTTTGGGATGGATTCCACTTATGATATTTGCAGGATGATACTTTTTGTCTTTTAACGGCTATAGTGGCTCCTGCTGGTCAATGGAATGCTAGTAGCTGAATGAGCACAGATCTCCAGCTAGGAACCATCCTAATTTTCTACGTTTTGTTGTTGTTGTGTTTTATGTAATTTACAAAGACAAAACAGCATGAACAGCAGGAGCTGGTGGCCTAAAGGTTAGAGAAGCGAGCTTGTAGCTCAATCCATGAATAAATAAACATTAAAAACATGAAAGTGAAAGAGAGAGAATTAAAAAAAAAAGCAAACGCAAGCTTAATTGTGGACTGAAGGAAGGTTCATACCATATCCTACAAAAAACATATACATTATCAAGTACACTATCAAAAGAAAATAGCATTGGACAGATCAATTTAGTTTTGGAAGCACAGCCACAAATTAGCATATTCAATATTAGACTGATTATTGGCGTTGGTGAAACTATGGGCTTTCTGAGTGCCCTTGGAGTTTATTATTTATTTTTATTGCTGAGGCTCCACTAATAAGGCAGGTTCCTATCGCTCGCACGCTGTCTGCCAAGAATTGCAATCAAAGCGGAATCCTGTAGTTTGTTCGGTGAAATCTTGGCGAAACTCCAAAAAAAAAAAAAAAATCACGTGATCCCGTCCTAAACTTCAACCCCAGCCTCTGCACCACCCTGCAGCCAGAGAGCCGCAGTAAGCCCGATTTCTTTCAGCGGCACTTTCGGAGGTGGGGGGGGTGGGGGTGGTGACAGTTCATTTAATCCCCTTCGTGAGTAATCCCTACTGGAGAGGCCCCTGGGGGATATTTTTATTCAGGCAACACCAAATTTCGTACTCTGCTCACACACGGGGAGCATGCATACAAAGTGCAGATTTTATGAAAGAGGCGTCGTCGTCCTATATTTCCTCCTTGTAGCTGCCTGCTCACATTTTCATATTTAGTAGGACAATATTATTCTAGAAGGCAACTTTGAAAATGAAAGCTGAAGGTTAGTTTAAGCACTTGAGCGCCTTAATGTTCCCATTGTTCCGTTTACATTTTCTCTTAAGTAGCTCTGAGCGGGATAAAACACTTATCACGTCCCCTATCTTCTTGTTCCAACACTCCACTGATGCCGTGTCACATCTCTGTACTGTACGCACTCTTAAAGACCGCGCGAATGCTAACAGCCTTGCGCACGTCGCACTCGCTGTCTCGTGTTCCCGTCATTACGCGGGTGCCGTCGATTATGTAGCAAACAAACACACACACACACTCTTTCACACTTTTCTCCATCCTGCCGTCACGCCTCATTAGACGTGTTCACGTGGCAGAGCACCTCATTCTCCTGCTACCCACCCCAAACGGAGGCCTTTACTAGAGTTAATGAAGTGGAAGTCCCCTGGCATTGTGTGGCCCTTGAACATGTTTCTACATATTGCATATATCTCAGGTTCTGCATGTGGGAGTTTCAGCGGTGTGTATTGTTCTGGTAATTACGAGGGGTGCGTATGTCCTCGTTCCACGCCGAGATGTTTTTATTCAGCCCTAGCTACCAGCACAATCTACTGTCCCTAATGACGAAGTGATCGACTGTAAAAATAACACCGCTCAATGTAAAAAAAAAAAAAAAAAAAAAATTATACTTAAAAAGTAATTTGTAGATAACCAGACTTGTAATTCCTGTCTGTATTATTCTATGTGTTAGCCTCTTTAGCAGCGTCGCGCCTCCCTAAACGCAAAAGTGCATAGGGTCCCACAGCCAATGAGGGGCCCCCATTTTTAATACCGCACATGCTGCCGCAATGATTGACAGCACTCAGAATCTGGCCAATCAGTGGCCAGATGCACCAACAGGTTGCACCTGGTTGCATCCGGCCGCTGCATCCGACCAATCAGCGGCCAGATGCAACCTGACGGTGCATCTGGCCACTGACTGGTCAGATGCACCGAGAGGTTGTTGGGTGAGGATAGAAAGATGGCGTCCAGGCGACATTATGAGACTTTTACTCAAGAGCGAGTAAAAAAAATAAAATAAAACCTTTGTGGCTGTAAACAGCCAGCGACTGGCTGCTAATTATGAGACAGAAGAGAGGATAATTTTCTTTAGCTGTGGACTTGAGATTCCATTTACCAGTGACCCTGATTAGCATCTAATCAACGTCTTGTTAACTCCAAACCTGCATTTTCTCGTAATCCCAGGCAACAAAAAAAGAGATAAGAGTAGTTCATTAACCAGTTGGCGGTCATATGTTGGTTCAGGTTTATTCTATACTATCAATAGAGGTTCATGGCTATTTTATGGAGGTAAAACATCCTAGTGAATTTGAATCATAACACTCTAAGATGAAATAAAATGCGATAAATTAAGATAGTCCTTGATTTGACGGAATATGGAGAAATGTAAAGCTGTAAATGTTTAATATCTGTGAGGTTCATATTTACATTCATTTCATTGTGTAATTTACCTTGTAGACCAAAACAAATCTGAAGTGCGGTGGTGGCATTTGGGGCAGGGGGGTGGGGGGGCTGCTTCGGGCCCCAATTTAGCCAGGGGCGGCCCTGAACTTTAGTTTACCAGCAATGACTATATAGGACAATATACAAACCATACCAGTCTGCATTTTGTGTGTGTTTTTCATTGAGTTTTCTAGCAGCGTACAGTGCTTTTTGTTGTTGTGAGAGTTGGGCAGTTAAAAGAAAAGTAGACTCTATGTAAGGCTGAATTCCCATAACCGGATGAAAAATATCCAGTTTTACTATACTTGGACGCTAAGGAAATCTCTTTTTAAATCTCTACACACTCTTTTGTAGCAAAGGCCAGTCCACTAACAGAATTAAATGAGTTTACTCACATTGGAAATGTGGCTGCACAAGCCTTTAAAAACACACACATGTATAAAATCACACATATATAAGGCAGTAAAACAGTATAAAACACTGAAATAATAAAAAAAAATAAACAAATTTCATGCATGGATAGGTTCGGCAATCAGCCCAGTAATAAAGTGCACATATGGTGTGTAGTATCCAATTATAAAGACACACACAAGAGAGTTTACACAAAGCAGGAAAAAACAGGCTTAAATTTAAAGTACAACCATTTTTAAAGTGTATATAAATAGGTGAATATGTCCAGCGTGTGCAAATATCAAGGAAGAGAAAGGATCAACTTGTGTACATAAAGTTAGATCGCTCGAGTGGCGCTAACGTTAGCGGCTTCGACTTTGTCTGTGGCAGATTATGGCGGATTTAGCTGTAGCTAATTAACATTTATTCATGTATAACATGTTTGCAAATTGCCAGATATATGAATTAATAATCCTTTTAAGTGGCTCATGGAAAAATACCACGTAACGCCTGTTATTTCATCGTTCCGGATACGTTTCATGCCGCTTGGTTCATACGAAGGTTGTAGCTACAAATTCATTCAGCTGTCACTGAAAACTGTTATTACAGATCTGCTTGTTTTAAAAAATTAGTCACAAATTCAATCTCCAGCGCCAACCCTCATCCAATTACAAACACAGTGCCATTTTTTTTTTTTTACCATTTTCCGCATCCGTCTATTGTACCAAAAGCAAGTGTCAATTGCTATTTTTGAAACTGTGTCATTTTATTGATGGGAGGACTCACACACTTCAAAGTAAAGTCCAAGAAAAGACTGGTATTGGTTTGAGTAACTGCTCAAGTGGACTGTACCAGACGCCTGTATCATCTGAGCCATGGAGCTGAGGATTTGTCCTCCTCCCAATGATTTCCAGATGGACCTCTGGATCTGTGGGTCCGGTGTGTAAATAAAGCCTATCTTTACACAGCTAAGAGTATATAAAGACGGGGGGAGAAAAATAAATTGGCTTCCAAAATTTTCACAGAAGTCCTTTAAGTGCAGTTGTTTTAGAGTAGCATGAAGCAATCTGAACCAGTTTATCGGGCGAAAATTTCCTGAAGTGGCAAACCGTCCCATCCGCGGGTAATTGTAAAATCACAGGGCAATCAGCGTCTGCGTATCGGAAAACTCGCCTCTACCAGTGTGAGGGAGGCAGAGGCAGAGGAGGAGGGATGAACTTTTCTTTCTGTCCAGACATTTTTTTTTTTACTCAAAAATATCCCTCAGGTACGCTACTTATTACCCAGCACAAAATTGCCTAATGTGCTTATTTCTGCTGCTAATGCAGCAGGCCGGCAGGAAGACGGGGTGTAGCTCTCCAAGGAGACTGTAAGTACAATAGGATCTGTAAGCACAATTTAAGTAATTAGATGGCGAGGCTGGAATTAAAGGGGCCTGCACGTGCACCTGCGAGGACACCTCACGAGGAAGCGCGCGCGCGTGCGCTTCCCAATTTGTGGCCCTCCTGAATAATTCCAGCGTTCTCTAACTATGATTAAAAATAGTCGTTCGTCCTCTTCTCGCTCGTCTTGTGTTGTTTCCCTTCTGACCCCTTTCCCTCAAAGTCTTATTAACAGTGAATAATAATTCGAGTATGATTTTAATACCCACCGCAGGTGGCCGTACATCCTCTCGCGGCGTGAGACAAAGGATGGCGTGGTGTAAATTTGGCTGAGGAGGCGGGAGACTGGGAGAGAAAGAGAGAAAACCGGATACTAAGTCAGGAGGGAAGAAAAGTTGAAAAAAGGGGAGGGGGGCAGAAATGAGCAATAACGAGGGAGTAATGGCAGCATGATGAAAACGGGGATAAAGAAGCAAAGCCAGAAGAGCAAAGAGGAGGCTGGAGGGGGACAGTGCGTGGAATAAGGAAGAAAAAAAAAAAAAGCGGGGGGGTGGATAAAAAGGATAAAGAAGAAGGGGGAGACAGGATGGCAAGTACTGTATATGTGGGTGTGTGATTTATGCCTGGGAGCTCTGTGTCTCCTGGTGAGGCTGCCTACTGATTCACTAACCTGAGAGGCAGATGGGGAGGGAGGGGAGGAGGATTATCGTCACCCTGTATGCTATCTTCTTAGAGACTGGGGGGGGAAAAAGTGTTTAAATCCAGATATAACAAGTGAAAAATGTGCCAAAGGAGCGAAATAATTCCCCCTTCCAATGTAAATCAACACATTTTACCACACGTTAGGACTTAAAAACATGACAATAATTCATTAAATAATGCATAAAATTACAGGATTTAACAAAAAAGAGAGATTCAAGAATTTAATTTGTTAAAAATAAAAGCTCATTAACTGCCCCACAGCAGTTCTGTTTCATCCGGATCAAACAGTGCTCTGCTTCTTAGATGATAAATATCATGATGCACATGAGAGAAAGATCTCTTCCAAAGAACAAAGATTCTTTGTTCTTTTTGTTTGTCCGTGTAAAAGTTGCCTCACCCCTACTTCTTATTAGCACTCGATTCTGATTTAGTGCTCAAAATCTCATTTATTGGGTTTGTTTTTACTAAAGTGACACGCGTTAAAGATCAATGATAAATCCTAACACAGGGAGACGTCACACAGAGCAGCAGCATCATACAGAAACAAGAAGGAAATAGCATGAAGGCTGCTCAGCATGTACAGTTTTATATTTGATTAACTGCAGCTAATGCTAGTTAATGTTAGCAAAAGACTTCAAGCTCTAGCTTGACATTTTGGGAAACAGGCTTCAGTAGTTTGCTTTCTTATCGAGGGTTAGCTTACAGCCACCAGACGTACCGCTTTGACCTTTTTTTTTTTTTCAAGCTAGGTTTCCTGACACATATCTGTGAAACTCTATAATGTCCAATTTTTCAAGACTATCCATATTCATTGCCACACACCTCTGCCATTTCCAAAGACCATTCTGACTTTTAAGCACCAAAAGGACATGTTGTCCTTGAGAAACTTCTTGTTTTCACAGCTCAAAATCATAGCAGACTAATTTGCTAAGCTAGAGCTAACTGAATCCACCTTGCGGCACCTCAAAAGTACACTAATTAGCCTGCTATGTCCAATTTGTTTAATCTATCCAAAAGCATGAACCTTCGGAAAGACTGTTTCCACACTATTGAGCTAACTGTTGACTGTAGCTTCCTATATAAGACACAAGAGTGTTATAGACCTTCTTTACGGCAGCCATGTTTACATGAAATAGTAGGTAAACATGGAACTTTAATTAGCATCATTGAGAGCACCTGTGTTTACCTTATTACCGTTTCATATCAATATGGCTGTCATGAAAATGGTCTATTGATCTTCTCTCTGCAGCAAAGCAATTTAGCATAGACTGTTTCAAAAATTTCCATCTTTAACAGAACATATTGGCACATACTGCATCCACTGCCTTTACTTTTGTAATATCTCTTTTATAGATAGATGCTGGTCTATTTACCATGTTGAAATATTAAAAAAAAGCATGATCCATTTGCAGCAAAGTGCAGAACGCATCCACCAGTTCTGTATTTGTTTACTCTGTGTATGTGCCATTGCATAAATACTATATCCATCATGACTAATTGCATAAGTGCCTCACTTAGCTGGACAGAAATACAAGCACATGGTCACACTTGCTAAGGGGGCAATGGTATTTCACGGAGAGAGGCAATACACATACAAACATGCATGCAAACATAGGCTATGTATGCACACATAAACATGCGCTATGCAGTATCTAATTTCACACTTTCCTGCTAGTTTGTATTAGCTAACAAATACAATGGTCTCACACTGATCACAGCTAATTAGAAGTAGACCATGCTTCGACAGCAGTTGTGTGTTTGCTGAGAGGACAGTGTACTCCAATACCTGCTGAGTTGTGACTTGTATATATATGTGTGTGTGTGTGTGTGTGTGTGTGTTTGTGCAATTTGCTTTTGTAAGAGTATATGTTCTAGATGATATTTGTAAATCTTAATCAAGATCCTGGAAGTCAGCATAGTAGCCAATTTGCTGTTTCTGTTTCTGTCCTCTGTCATTCTACATTACCTATAATTACCCACAAGAAAGAGACGGCACATATCCCCTGGGACAGATGCGCATGTACATACAGCACAAACACACACACACACAATCACAAAGAGAGGAGGCTACAAACATGCAGACAGTGTATCTTCTTAATTACCTCCTCTCCAGCTGCATCATGTGTGCTGTAAGAAAACACAAATTGATATAACTGGCGGCCATCCCACTGCAGACATTAGCACTTGGGTTCCTGGTTTGGTATGCTTATCTCATATTTGTCATCAAAGAAATGATATATGATTTGGCATGCTGGCATTAAAGTGTGCTAGCATGCTCAGCAGACTGTGTGGGCCAGAATTTCCAATCGCAATTTGCATTAATTTCATTTTAAGCCACTGCCTGGGATGTCTTCACAGTAACTTGTGATGTAAGAGGTAGTTCAGACAGAAGGACAAGAGGAATCTCGAGTCATGAAACATTTAACATTGCTCCGCCAAAGGTCACATATAATGCAAATGGCCACTTACATGGATTGTGTTACATTAGACGAGGTCTAGGGGTTATAGGAAAAACGTTCACTGCGTCAAATGGAGAAATGCAGCCTAGGTTTAGAATCTTTTTCTGCTTCATTTGTACTTCCTTGACTTTGTGACGTCATGCGGTAGCTCTCTCTGTGCTCTCTCACCAACTTTTTTCATTCCTCTAAGCAAAAATCAGCCATGAGAGGCTCATGAATATTCATGACACAGACTAAAAAATGACCCATGCATTCTGGAGCTCCAGCTAGGCAAAACTACATTGACTTTAAATTGAAAATATATTATGTTAGAGGCATCAAACCCTCCATTAAAGCCTATAGAATTGCATGATATCTGTACATTTAAAGTGATGATTATACACATATAGTACAGTAGGTATACAGTTGGTATTTTGGTACCGGCACACAACTAGGAAATCGCATATTACCCGGAGGGAAAGCAGATCTCTTGTTTCAGTATTCATCTAAATTCTAGCATTTTTTCCAAAGTGTGTAGTTCCTGTAGCTTTTAAAATTAAGTTGCCAGGAAGTCATATTTTTGGCACCTGCTTATTCACCCCGCAGTATTTACACGCACAATATCATAGAGGGATCCAAAAGGATTTTCATTTCATGTGCACACTAGGTTTAAAACCATTAAAGTTAAGATCTGGCAGTTTGTGCAGCAGCTGATAAGTAGGACAGCTTAGCGACATGCAAATGTGGTGTGTAGTTTGTGCCAGTTCAGAAAACTTCCGCTTTAAATCAGGAATGGTCACTGTCCGTATGGGAATATTCAGTTTGTGTGGCCCGCGTCACAGTGAAGCATATTCCCCTATAATTTAATGTCCAATAGAAATGGGTAAATAGGCTTTCCATGAACTTTTTTTTCCTGAATTTCAGATATGCGATAGTGCATGTCTGATGGCGGCAGCTCATTTCAACCGACCAAATTGCCGAACTGTGCCCACCACTTTGTCTTCCTTTGATGTGAGGTTCAAAGGGCTGCAAAGCTGTCAGCGGTCGTCTTCAGATACATCACCTGCAATAAACTGGGAGCTGGAAGCGAGGCAGACCTCTCAACGTGCTCGCCCGCTCTGTTTCTCTATTACACTAGACCAAACAATGATTTAGAGCAAGAGATTTCTGCCGCCATGCACAGCGAGCGGCAGCGTTTTCTGGGCCTGTAGGATGGGAAACATGGCTGGTTTCAGGCTGGAAAATACAGTTCAAGGTCTGACACACACCCAAACAAACACACACACACACACGTGGTGATGGAGGGAGAAGGCAGAAGATGGATGGTCAGGTCAGGGTGATATGACTGCAGAGCGGTGAGGGGAGATAAGCCGGAGACAGACGAGCTTCCCCTCCACCGGCTGACTGATGAGCGGGGGGTCTTGAGGTGGGGGAGAGGGTAAAAGGGGGAGCAGGGACAAAAGGAGGCAGTGTCGGAATATCATTCATTAATGGCTGCCTGGGAACTGGAATAGGTGGGAGAGCTAGGACACATTGAGTCTTCCATCAGCCAAAAGCTCAATGCTTCTTTATCATCTAATGCCGAGGTCTCCGCAATGGTACGAATGAGGGGAAAAATGTTCAATACTAATAATTACAGTTCCTTCTTTTCCAACTCTCTCCAAAGCTATTGTCATCATTTAAATTGTTAGTATCCGTACTCGTTTTTGTTCAAACCTGATCGACCATCACCTGCTGATCCATGCGATCATCTACCGTGACTGATTTGACAAAACTGACTTCATCCGTGATTCCTCACCTTGGTATTTATGGAGAAACGTGTTCTTACATAAATGAAACTAACCCTGCTTTGCCAAGAATAGGCTTCCTGACATGGCAGAATGAATCCCGCCTATCGTGGCTGCACGCCTGACTGTGAAAACTCCTCATAAGGGCACATGGGATCAATGATGTTGTGAAGCAACAGTCCAAAGTACTGAAACAAGACGTTATTGATCTGTTGAACACAGTCAGCTCTTTGAATGCTGAAATGTTTATCAGTGGCCCCCTGCTGCCAGTAAGAAGACAAATTGAGAGATTCAGCAAATTGCTGGCACCGAACACATGGCTTTCGACTGCATGTACCGTCCATTCAGTGCGTTTTTATTGACAATTTCAACTTTTTATGGCACCACGGACATTTTCTTTAAGGCTTTTAAGACTTTGCCTCAACGAGCCAGGAGTAAATCTCCAATCCTTTGGACTTCCTGTGTTCCCTCTCCAGAGGACAAGAGGAATGTAAAAGAATGGAACCTGATGAGAGATATCAGAACCGAGAAGACGAGTCTTCACCCACAGACCAACTACCATCTCTAAGGATTCACCTTCTTCATCCCACCCCAACTCTATTCAGGTCACCATTCCCTCCAATCAACCCATCCCATCCTTCGCCCTTCTTTAGAGTTCACTGACCAGATGAAAGAACTCATCACTGCTGGGACCAAACTTCCCCCCCGGCCTACTCCCAATTTCTCTCCGCTAAATCCATCTCGACAGTCACCCTCCTTGGCTTAAAGCCGGGGCCCAGTGTGCTGCTAGCTCCCTCAGTTCCTATCTCGAACCATAATTGTGAACTGCTAAGAAGCTAAGAAACAGGAAGCACCTAACTGATTCTGTAAATTTAGCATCCAATCCTTGTCAGCAGTCCATCTCAAAGAAATGGTCAAATAATGCTTTTTACACACTCAATCTAACTTTATTAAACATCTTTGGCAGGAAATTCATCGACCATGAAACTATTTTATCATACCAACCATAAAAACTTGGGAGGACATTATACTGCACAACATCTCAAATCCTCCTTCTGCTGCATTTATATGCAAGGCCTCAGATCTACAAATAGGCAACACGTCTCTCCTCTCTCCATTTCTTTGTTCTTCTGTTCAATATCTGAAAATAATTTACCATAGTTATGCAGATGACACAAAATGTAAACAACCACATCACCAAGGGAATATGGTCCAATACGAGCATCGAGTAAGTGCATTGAATAAATCAATAATTGGATGTGCCAGAATTGTCTTCAATTAAACAAAGATAAAACTGAAGTAATTGTTTTTGGAGCCAGAAAAAGAACGATTAAAAGTCAGCTTCAATCAGTGATGTTAAAAACCACAAACCAAGCCAGAAAACTTGGTGTATTCATGGACTCTGACCTGAATTTCAACAGCCACATTAAGATAATTACAAAGTCAGCCAGCTATCTCCTGTAGAATATATCAAGGATTAAAGGACTTACATCACAGCAGGATTTGGAAAAACCTGTCCATGCATTTATCTCCCGTTCGCTCGACTAATGTAACAGCGTTTTTACAGGTCTCTGTAAAATCGATCGGACAGCTGCAGCTGATTCGGAACACTGCCGCTCGAGTAACACCAAGGAAGTGAATCACATCAATCCAGTCCTCTGGCTTCTTATCTTCGTAATGGTTGGATCTGTTAAAGGTGTCAAGCTTGGTGTTGAGCTTGGTTTTATTGGCTTAGAGACATTGAGGGCGGGACTAACCGGCAGGTTAAAGGTCTGTTTCCTATTGGGACTCTGAGGCTAAATTGTTTCAAGGTCAGATCACGGGCTGCAAGCTGTTAGTTGGAGCTGGGTTAAGACACAGGTCCACCCAATGACCTTTGACTGTTGACCAAGAGCAGAACCCCGTTGAGATCTCTTTTCTGTAATGTGCGTCTTCAATGGCCGCTACGTGGCTCTTCTGCAAACTGGGGGCAAGCTGGAGTCTGCTGTGCAGACTGGGAGCTTGGACCCTAAGCAAGACGCCGTCCTGACCAATAGAGAAGAGGTCCCATTGTGGATTGAAGGTAGCCTCTATCCACACTCACCCGTACCAGACTCGACAAACAGACTTTAGTTTATATCCGTCAAAGAATTGATTTCAAAATCCTACAATTGGTTTATAATGTAAATTATGAACCATCTGGACTGCTTCAATTTATGATTTAAATTTCGCTCAAATGTGCTTTATAATCGGTTTCTTTCATGCTTTGTCTTAATGCTTTTAGTGTTTTATGTAAAGCACTTTTCCCTTGTTGAAATGTACTACACAATATAAACTCGTTGCTCGGTTAATAGTCTTATCATCGCCGATTATTTGTCTCTTCGTCAACGATTCCTGGTCTTTCCCTGCACGAATGACAAGGAAGAAAAAAAGGAGCCAATCTTTAATTTAAGGTTTTGCATTTAATTAATGCAAACAAGCTGTTCTGCGGAGACTGTGCCAAACTGTAGCCTAGGCTTTGAATTATTCCCCTTTTTTTCCTCCGGGCTCTTGGAGTTCACTGTTCAATTAAACAATGTGCATACAGGACACACACACAGTCTCTCCCACACAATCCCACATCTTTCAACCCTACTCCAGCAGAATACTGAAAACATATGCAGAGGCAGCTATTTTCTGAATGTTGTGTCACTTAATGCACCATACAGCCAGTACATCACCTGCAGTGCTCTATACAGTACATATTTTGCAGGCACTCATCATTGCCGGAGACGTGTGCAGCATTTTCTTTTCTTTTTTTTTATCTGATTGTCAAATCATCAGAATTCCATTTGTAATATTTACTTGTTGGTAAAGGCAGGCTGTGGGCTAATACAGGCACTGACATCAGTTAGGATGTTGTCATTGTGCTGGGAAGGCAACCAAGCATTTTCTTCACTGCAAGGAAGTTGCTAATGGAGGTTAAATGCCAAAGTCAGCAGAAGAGTGAAAAATGCTGTGTTTATATTCAGATTTAACACCCAACACAGTTCAAATATCTACTTCATTTTGATTTAAAATAAACTTTCGCATACTCGCAGCCTTTGTGTCTACAGTCAAGTGAAAAGTCATCCAATCATTCCCAAACTAAACAAGTGAATAATTTGTTATCCGCCAAGATATGGGTAAAAAACTTGCTTGCAGCTTGCTTATCTAATTATATCAAATAGCATTGTCAACATCATTTTCAACTTAATGAGGTTGCTCAACATAGCTTCAGTTACATAACTTAATTTACATTTCTATGTAACTATAATGCAACCCCTAACCCCACCCCCACCACAATAATTTGGGGAAATGTACACTACTATTCAAAAGTTTTGGGTCACGAAATGTATTTATTATATAGGGTTTTTTTTCAATGAAAATAACTAAACTAATCAGAAATACACTCTATTGCTAATCCCTCTATTGCTCATTGCTAATGTGGTAAATGAATATTCTCGCTGCAAATGTCTGGTGTTTGGTGTAATATCTGCATAGGTGTATAGAGGCGCATTTCCAGCAACTATCAGGCCAGTGTTCTAATGGTACAATGTGTTCGCTCATTGCGTCAGAAGGCTAATGGATGATTGGAAAACCCTTGTGTGAGAAGCTATAAAACTGACCTTCCTTTAACTTCCTTTGATTATTTCAAATACAAATCATTATTTCTAAGCTTGTCAATGTCTGTACTATATTTTCTATTCATTTTACAACTCATGGTGGAAAATAAAAGTGTGAATTTTCATGAAAAACACAAAATTGTCTCGGTGACCCTAAACTTTTGAACGGTAGTGTACATAACAATTTTACTCACTATAGTCCCAGTTTGAAAAAAAACATTAACACAATCCTCTGCTTTTTTCCTTATTTCACCTCTTGGAGGCAGCTCGACATGCTGTAAATACAGAGTCGTCACTAATATTGTCACTAGGTTAATCTTGTATTTTGTCGTGTAAATTCGTTCTAAGCTTTCTGCTAAAATCTAAAGCTGTGAGCAAGGAGGATAAATCCAGACTATTGAGTTTGGGGCCATAAAACAATAAGCTGAAAGATGCCAAACTGCTCAGCAGAGTTGAGGGGAACTGCAAAGTTGGTTGATGACTCAGTGGGTTTGTGACTGAAAGTTCCACCTTCCACAGAACACATTTGATCTATTGTTGATATAAAAATATTGATTAGTGCAGCTGTAAGTGAAAAATGCTGATGTTCATGTAAAGGCATTAATATGATTATTGTGCTGTGTATATAGATGTGAAATCTATATTTTTCTGACACCTCGTCCAAGAGCATGCCAACGAATGTAAGGACAGGGCTCACCATTCACTGTGGGGGCATATTCTTGTGAAGAATATGACATACTTGGTTACCCGAGTATTTAGCCAGTACTAGATTCTACAGTACAGACTCCATTATTTCCCAGGCTGTTTTTACATAAAAGCTGAAATTGTTCTCTGTTCACCCATTCCCCTCAGGAATGGGTGAACCAATTCGACCAATTCTATTGACATTGCAGAAATCCACAGTTTCCTGCTTATACTACAAATTATTAAGTTTGAATCTTTATCTTTTCTCTCTACCTCCATCCAAATATCTTTGAACCATATATATCTCTCTCTCTTTTCTTTAGATAATGTGTTCTTGCCATTTGACCACTGCCAATGCAAGGGACAAAATGTCTTATGAGGACAACGCACTGCAACATCCTCCCCTCTGAATGCACAGTGGTTTCTCCCTTCATCTCAGTTAACTTTTTCTTCTATCTTACAGTAAAGTTAATTTCAAGCTACTCTGGTTTCTGAAATCCCATAGAGGAAAGAAAACAACAGTGTTTTCTTGTGTCTTGAGGGAGGGTCCTCTTTCTCTCTCTCTCCAACTCATATGTGCACATATGCTCAAATGGCACACTAAGCAAAGCCTCAAAGAGTGGACGCAACACAAGATGGGAAATAATAATAGCAGAACAACAAACCGCAATGCTTAAAGCATGGCTGGCGAATCAAACTAATTAGAAGCCGAGCGCCTGGGATATTTAGTTAGTCATCTGAGAAGCCCATTAAAGTCCCCCCTCTCCCCCTCTCCCACTGCTCTTTGCTCACACAGTAAATGTATTTCAGAAGGCACCACTTTAAGGCACTATATTCTCCGATCTAAACACGCCTAGCCTAATTTTCTGGCTTCCTTGTTTTTACAGATCCTTTATTTGGGTCATTGGGATGTTGAATCACAGTTGTTCCGTATGTTGTCATTTAATGTGTAATGTCTTATTTAGTAGCACTGTGACCGTAAAAACTAACCGCATAATCACAGAACAGTAAAAGTAGGAGTAAAGAGGCTTTATTGACTCTTAATTTGCACTGAAACAGTTGTCTCATGGGGCTCTTTTATTTTCTTTAGATCAATGAGGTATACACCAGTGCATTAAGTTGTCTTCAGTTTATATATATATATATATATATATATATATATATATATATATATATATATATATATATACATATACAGCCATCTATTGAAGTCTATTGAATTCCAACATGCACACCCCATTCTGCTTAAAGAGGTACCAGGTGGAGAGTATGCCAAGACGCATTAATGTGATCTTGTTTCTTTGCATTGTTTGAGATCAGAAAACATCTTTTCTACTTTTTTTTATTATTTTTTGTCATTTTGTGCAAAAAAATGTGATATTTTATTTGGAATTTGGGGGAAAATGTTGTCAGTAGTTTATAGACTCAGTGTTGGATGGATGGACATGGGAGATCGCCATCATTTCAACATACAGTCAGCTCGAACCATGATGACTACCCAAAGCTATGATATTTTCTATATTTTTTTTTAGCTTACACATTTTTTTTTTTTTAGGAAAATGTTGAGTACTTGATGAGTGGTTGACAATGACGAGGATGGATACATGGGGGATAAATGGAATGAAGGATTCTTGGGTGGACACCTGAATGGATGGAAGGATTGATCTTCCCTTCGATAATTTGCTAGAGGCATTTTCTGTATTCCCAGAGGCTTGTACCGAGTGGCCACCAGTGTTGTACTCTCGTACTGTATACACAGCACAAGTATTGTGTTTTCCTTCTATGATCGGGAGAAATCTTTCGCCTGAGCAGCTTGTTGCCTGTCGGTGCACCCCCTAATTGGAGCATCATGGCTATTTCTGTTGAAGGGAATCTTGTCGTTCCAAGAAAAGGCCAAGCCACAAATTTCAGTGCCCCGCATAGACACATACAAAGGCGCACGTTGCCTCTGCTGAAGCCCGTCCGAGAGCAACCCCAGCCAAAATCAATACGATGAAAAGGTCGTTGCTATTCCAATCATAGCCAAGCCTGTGCTCGCTGTTTACTGTATGTCTCCAGAAAGCACAAGGAACACTCCCCATGTGGCGTGGCATCAATGAAATGAGGGCACAGTTCTGCTGAGGCTAATGCCACGCATTTATTTATCTTATTTTGATGCATTAAACAACAGAGCGAGGGTGTGAGCCGTATGACTGTTCCTGTATTTATTAGGCAGTGTCTGCCCATCTGAGAGATCCCTGCTGTGCGCGAGACAATCCAAAGGCGCTCCGTCAAGATAAAGACTCCGTCTGATTCCCACAATCGGAGACGAGCCGCAGTCATTCTGCAGCCATCGGTCCAGCTCCAAACTTAAACTTACACCAACTTTTCTCCGCAGTCGGTTTAGGTTATCATGGCTGTCAGTGATGGAGGAGGTGAGAACATCTGTTCTGTTAATCTGTGGGGCAAGCTTTCTTTTTTTTTCCTTTCCTTTTTACTCTCCTCGCTCCTCTTCCCACCGAATTTGCGGCTCCCGAGGACGCAGCACGAATGTCAGGCTCCGTCTCCAAATCTAACACGCTGCAGCGAGCCAGTGAAATCACTAGGTGTCCACCATCTGTGTGTGTGACCTGCCAAATGCCATGTCATCATCATCACCATCAGTCAAGCCTGCATCGGTCTATGTGTGAATCTGTGTGTGTGTGTGGAAGTAGGAAATAGCTTTTTTGTGCTTGTTTACATGCATGATTGCACCTTGGGTGTTTTGTGTATGTCAAGTTATTCTTTATTAATCCCCGTGAGATGATTTGTCCTCTGATTTTTCGACCCATCCTAACTATTTAAGAGCGGTTGGCAGACACAGCGCAGTGCCTACAGGGACCAACTTCACTTCTGAGAGCAGCGCCTTGGTCAAGGGCAATGGCAGGACATTTACCTTATACCTGAGATACTGGGAAGTAAAACTTGTGTCCCATGTCCCTGGTGTGTTTAGGAAAAGATAGTAAAATTGCTTCATTACTGCAGAAGTCAATGTCCCCTGTCTCCTGTCCACCAAAGGAATGTCTAGCATACACAAGCAATCGAATGTGCTTGTGCATTGTTGCTATGGAGTCTACGCAAGGTGCCCTTTGGTGTCTTCATGACTGTAATTATGTAAAATCATGTTTTATGGTGTGACAACACACTGTGGTTAGGGTCTGGTTAGGTTTAGGGACAACAAAACATGTGGATTGGTTTAGTGAAAGTTGACGTCTTGGGTTAAAAAGTGATTAAAACGTCTGGCCGTGACTGTAGAAAGTGTCTTGATGTCCCAACATGATGGTAAAGGTATTTCATAATAAACAGTGCTCTTAAACAGTGCTTTCCTGTTGTTTTGCATTTAAATTAGCCATCTAGATATTGAGGACTGCATTACTTTTTATACAAATATATGCAATTAGTAGGCAATGCCAGGACATTTTTCAGTTACTTGGCACAATTGCTGCATGTACTTGTGTTTGTAAGTTTTAGTGGTCACAGCATCCACAGCATGTGTTGTGTCATTGTGATGACATGCTGCCTGCTTGCGTGCCTGCGCGTGAGGAAATTTGTGTTTGTGTGCGCGACCCCTGACCTGCCATTCATCTGTCCATCTGCTGCGGAGGCTTTAACATATTCTGTCTGCGTCTTCTGTCTGATGCAGAGCTCATGTCCTGCAGTTTCAATGATTCCCCGGCAGTTCTATTGGCTTAGCTCTTGTGAAACATAGTAGGCACTCGTGTTCTTCTTCATGGCCCACTTTCTGACTGCACAATAGCATTTGGAGGATGTCATTTCCACAGTGACTTTTCCATGTTTGGATTAAGTGGATTGTTATGTTTGTTATGCAATTCACGAGGTTTGATTTGGATAGTATATATCTTAAAAAACAAAATCTTGTCAAATGATTGATTCCAAGCAAACTTCATCTGCTAGACATTTTCTTGGTTGTTTAAAAGAGCAAAGCTTTAACAGGATGGATAGTTTTATCAATGGGCAGTTAGTGCTACGAACTGGTCATAATGTATTTGCAAAATCAGTTTTATTTGTGCTAGATTTTGCTTTGAAAACATTTATACATCAAGAAGGGATGATTCTAGGATATTGAATGTACACAATCAACCCCTCAATTTCTCCAAATGTGTTTTAGGCAAATGAAAGAAGCTTCAAAGGTAGATGAGCCCCTTTCTGTCCCAATTTCCATTTATAATTGTCATATTTATATTTTATTACAAAATTCCAAGTGAGTTACAGTCAAGCTGAGCCTGCCAGCCGGCGTAGGCAGTATTCAAAATTCATCTTCAAACAACTCGATCACCTCAATCTATACAGTCCCCCGTGATGAGGGACCTGGCCTTCTGGCTGTGTTATTCTATTATGGAGCAGCTCATGAAAAAAACAACTTCCCCTCTGCTCATCCCCAAAATAAGATTTCGATTGATTAAATGCCACTGTTGGAAGAGAGCATCATCAGATTTGACCATACCCTCTCAGCGTGTTGCCACCGCTCCCAATGGGTAGAGTTCTGAGAAAGTCAGGGAGAGGGAAGATGGATGTATAGAGAAGGAATGAGCAGGATCTATGTATGGTGAAATTTAGAGAGATGGAAAGGAGGAGAATTGAGGGGAAAGAGTGAAGCAGGGTGATGGATGGAGGGTTGTAAAGAGAAGAAGAGATTTTCCCGAATCTGTAGCATAATCATCCAATCCAGGTCGTCTGGAGCTCACTGGGCACAGTCATGCTCCCTTCCCTCCTGCCACTCAAATTGCATTATTTACCTTCCAATCTGAATCTCTTTTGAAAAGAGAATGTTTGACCCCTTACGTGGAGGAGCCGGAAAGTTCTGTCTAGATGAAATGGATGGCAGAGTCAATGGACTGGAATGGAGATGCTGACGATGTTTCTAGGAGATGACCAAAATTCGGTGGATCTGTTCAGGTACGCATGGGAATGAATGAGTGAGACAGACAAAAAGACAAAGACAAAAGATATGGCAATGGGAAAAAAAACTAATAGTTGAAGTGTGCTCTTCCCTGAATTGAAATCCCAGGTTGAAGGGACCTTCGGTGGCATCTGCACCCTTGCGCTTCCCCTTGCAAAAGGCGCACCTTCTGTTGATGTTTCCTCCTCAGTCATGATGAGGCGGTACTCTAAGGGATGGAGGAAGAGTGTATGGTGCAGTGAAGGAGTGATTACTTGGGCTGAGGGATGAGAGCTGTACGGGTGTTTTATTTTGTCAATCGCGGTGTGCAAATGGAAATGTCACAGGGGCCGGAAAACTAATGAATCTGATAGGAGAGATGTCACCTCTCCCGCCGAACGCCTGATCAATTGCCATTGTCTTTTCTGGTCGCTGATGTTTTTCGTTGTTATTTTTTGATTGTTTTCCTTGCCTGGCCTGGCAGTTTATGCCTAAGAGTTTGACGGTGAACTTTGAGTCAGGAAAATAAAGGAATCGATTGAACCGCGAGAATCGATGCTTTTATCTGTTACTTAGAAGTCTAGGCCTGTGAAATGTGATTTGGAGTTCTTGGTTGGCAAAGTAAAAAAGAAGGTGTGCCAGGGATCAGAGTTTCAACAAAAAACACATTAATTTAGGTAGTCAAATTCCCTATTGGCAATAACAGAAAACAAGTTGTCTCACTTCAATTAAGTCAAGTAACTTCCATAACCTTGGAGCAGTTTTATGCCTCACTGATACAAAGTGACAGATGTGCTTAGTTTAAATTTAGACTGACAATGATCCAGTGTGTTGGGGGCTTTGTGCTTGTTCAGTCACAATTTCTAGGTTCTTGATGAGTGTTGCAAAGACTGCAAGCACTGCGCCGGTTGAAAAGAAAGCCTGCATTTGCACTATTCTATTTTGACAAGCAAGCTAATTTCTGCCCAGGATCATCAATATTTCTGACACTTCAGTGGTGGCATAAATATAGAATGGATGTCCCTTTGTTGTGCTCGGGGAGCTACATGTCTCCGAGCATCAACAAAAATCACTTGGATCTGTTTGTTAGCTTGTTCAGTCAGTCGACGAGTCTGTCTGCTTTCAATGTCACGCATCGTGAACAATATCCATTTTGGACTATGGAACAATGAAAGTGTACCGCGCAAGCATAATGACAAGAAATCAGCCAGCTGTATACCTGATGAGTAAAAGCACTGGTGGTTTAGGGTAAAAAGAAAAAAACAAATTCATGTTGGCGATAGATTTTCTTCTCATGAGCAAACACGAACATAATCGTCTAAAGAAAACTAGAAGTTCACTCAGAGAGCCCAACGGTCTGACTTCTATCTGACATGCAAATTTGCAGCACAATCAATACATGTGTGTATATTTCCAGAACTATTAGGATGGTGTCTAGTTGAATCACCAGGGCAGAGATCAACTGCTCATTCAACTGCTAACATTCTATTGACCAGCAGGAGCCACTAGCAACTAAAACACTAAAACAATCACAGCTCAAATTCAGTTTGTGGGATCCACCCAAAAGTTCAAGGGCTTTCTCCTTGACTAATTCTACCCCCGGGCACCAAGTTTTAATAAAATCGGCCCAGTAGTGAGTAATCCTGTTCAAAAATAGACTGAAAATAACCCCTCCTTATAAAAGAAATGAGGTCTGTCCATAGAGTAAGATGCCATGCTATCTCAAGCACCTTCTTCTACATTAATTTCTACCTGAACCACACGATAATGTGGATTCGGTTGAGTTATATCAGTATCTATTTCCCAACTGCTGTGGCTTTAAGAGCCCTTTGTTCTAAGAGTGGTCCCATTCCTTTGATTGAATCCCCCTCATTGCCTCAGTTCCCTTTTGATTCTGATCAGGCTCGACAGCCCCTCTGACATTTTCTCACCTTGCTAATCCTTCGCCGGCGTCGGGAACGACGGCAGTTGCTCAATCTTCAACCCCCCCGTTTGAAGCCTTCGGGGGACGATTCAGCAAGAAGCGTCTCCCGGCGCAAAAAGGAAGAGCCAATCATGACAGAAATGGTCCTTTTCTTAGAATCAGGACCCAGCAAAGAGCCTTTTCCACTAATGGCCCGCAGAACTAAAAAAGAGGAGCCAGGCCCTCGTTATCACCCATGTTCTTTTGGACGCACTTCAGAGCACCGAGGAAGGCTTTCTCTTTTGACAGAATAGACACAGGGGCTTACAAATGGCACAAATCTCTACAGCTAGTCACACAGAGTACATAAATAGAGGGTTTTTAGTCATATAAGACCCTGTAAGTCTTTCTGAGCCATTTTCTTGACACATTTTTATTTCGTGAAACATTCACAGATTTCAGAATATTCAACAGTGAGTCCTCACAAAACTATGCAGTGTCTTTTAATTCCCCCCAGTGAGAGAAAATGCTTAACATAATAAGTTGTTTATTATAATGAAGACGGTCGTATTCCACAGTCTGGTGATAATTCCACCATTAACATAATACAATTTAATAGGTCACTCAGTATTTTTTTTTTTTTTTTTTTTTAATGTCATTGATGTACAGCTTTCAGTCAGTAGAAACATCATTCTGAATGAACACATTACGGAGAAGAGGAGATCGCCAGACTGTTAACTACCCATTTCAAACCGCTAATTTATGTTGAACACAATTATCATCAATATAAAACGGTCGTTCAGTCTTGTTTTGATCTCGTCTAAACCGGTTTGTTTGTCTTATCCGGAGATGAGAGGGAAAAAAAGTGCGTCGCTGGAGTGAAGAGAAGAGATAAAGAAAAAAAAAACATATCAACAGAGCGAGCTGAAGGGAAAGGAAGGGAATCTATCAAAACAGAAAAGTAATGAAGATCAAACACGGGGCTTTGCTTATTGTCGATCTTTTTCTTTCTCCACCCCCCCCCGGGGATGCGTGTAATGAACTGAGGGAATACGGTTGTGTTTTGCACAACCTATAGGGAGCGGCGTGTACGGAACCACACGGAGCCGCCATCCCAACGTGGCGGGGGGTTGGGAGGATGATTGATGGTCGATGGCAACCCCTTTGTGCGTTCATACGCGGTAACGCCATCGAGTAGAGAGTCCCGACAGACAGCACAGACGAGCGTATTGTGCATTCCCTTCCCCTGTAGCTTGAGTGAGGGACCGGAGAGTCAGGCCCGGGTGTGAAAATGCGCGTGGCGTGCAGCCATTGTGCACGGTAATTTGAAACATATGGAGCAGAGCACTTTATTTGCAGTGATTGCCATTGCCGGCACCGCAGGTGTTCCTCCGCCGAATGGCCCTCATGAGCCTCGACCCCCATCTAATAAAAATCTCCACCCGCCGCCGCCATCATTACATCAAAGAATAAGGACGCCCGATATGATGAAAGAGACATTTTATTTAGGCCACTTCCTTCCTTTCTCAGGAAAAAAAAAAAAAAGCTGAGATGGTAAAATGCATTTTTATAGGCATTCTTCTTCTTCTTTTTTTTTTATTTCCTGGGGTACAGCAATAATCAAACTAAGTAGGTATTGACGAGGAGGTAAAAAAAGGTGAATAAAAGTTGAGTGCAGTCCCTGCAAAATTTCATACCTCGGAAAACCGTCCATCTGCGGCGCTTGCTGAATTAACTATCAGATGGAATGATTGTCATGTACCCGTTTGAAGTGCAGAACAAAGCCCCGTCCTTTATAGACGCATAGCTGAGATAGCGTGATTGATTGTTAATCCATTTTTGAGTGTTTTTTTGTTTGTTTTTTTCCCTTTTTGTGTTCGTCAGTTGACTGAACGTAGCTAAAAATACATCCAGAGCCTGTTGTCAGAGAAACAAAGTCCTTAAGCCAGATCCTGCGAAAATGCTTATTGAACATCTTTCCAGGATTCAGCCCTCGCATGAACTCTGCTTGCAAGAGCTCTTTTATTTCTGTGTTTTCAGATTTAAAAAAAAAAAGTTGTCGAGGAAAAAAAATCTGCATTTATATTCTAATTAGAATAAAGAGAATACGGTGGTTGAAAGAGCAAAAATACAAGTAAAGCAACCAATCACAGCAATGGATTTATGACGTTATCCTGGACATTTGTCATTTAATCACTTAACCTTCATGCTTCACCAGGGACCTAAAATGGCCTTTAGGGATTTATTTTTTCAATATGTGTCTCTGTGAATATGATATAGCCGTGGTATTTGATTAAGGTGTTTATCGTTCATCATAGTTCTGCTCAACCACAGCTCCTATATTAAGTCAATAATAAACAGCGTAGAAAAAAAAATACTCTTAGGGCCCTTTTAGGTCCCAGTGAAGCCTATTAAAACCGCGTTTTTGTGATCCCATGGTTGCTACAGAATAACATCATGCATTTTATTTTTAAAGGCTTTTCAACACCAGGCTTGGAAATTGTAGTTTTTATTCGCTTAGTTTGCAGCTGATTGAGACATTTTTCTCCCCGTTTGTCCCGAAGAACAACCGCATGGCGTTTCCCTGGCGTCCACTAGGGGCTTTGCCCGAGGCGTTTCTCGCATTATCGATTTTTCAAGGCAATTAGAGCTGATTTATTAATTTTGAAGTTGGTGTTTACTGATATGGACGTCCGAGGGGGGCGTCTGTGCTGTTTTCTGTTGGTGTGTGTGTGTGTGTGTGTGTGTGTGTGTGTGTGTGTGTGTGTGTGTGTGTGTGTGTGTGTGTGTGTGTGTGTGTGTGTGTGTGTGTGTGTGTGTGTGTGTGTGTGTGTGTGTGTGTGCATTCGTGGTATTGGTATCATCACCAGACTTACCAGATTTAAAAGGTTAAATTTTAGAAAAAAAATGTGAAAAATAATATTAATATCTAGTTTCATGCTATCTTTTTTAAAAATGAGGCACAAATGTTAATGTAACTAAATGTATATTACATTACTTTAACTCTGCATGAGAGGTTTTGTCTGTTTATTTCATAGTTTGCCATAGTACCAATTGTGCAAATGGTGATTTTCAGCCTTTCTATTGCTACATCTCAAACTAATAACACACTGTTATTCAAGTTAAAGCAGGATCGCAAATTTAACCAAGGACAAAGGTGCGTGTCGAGGTTTGATGGACTAAACGCAACAGGATCGTTTTAGGTGACTGACATCGTGAAAAGCCTGGATTAGTTAAGCCGTGTTTGAAGAATTGGACCCAAATGAATTCCAGCCAACAGAAAAAAAAATAGAAATGTAGTAGGATTTCAAATTGGAAAAAACATTTTTTAACTAACTATTTTTCCTTATCGCTGCCGGCCTTCGTTAGGCCTCACGCACTACTCGACAGAAACAAAAAATCTATTTGATGTGCCAGTAATTACGTTTTTTTTTTTTGTTTTTTTTTACTGCGCATCATGGGTGTTTGATGCTGTCGCGTTGCCTTTTACTGTTATAGTGACCAAAATGCTTAATTACGCCTTCTGCTCCTCTGTAAAGCTGCAGCGTAGGGAATTTGTATGAACGTTTGTGCTGTAGAGGCATTAATGAGACACCCAAAACACATTTTTACATGACTTTTTTTTTTCTTTTCCCTGCATTTTAATTCAATTTACACACAACCTGTCTGTTCTGATGAGATAAAATTGACTTTTATTGTCAATTCTCCATCATTTCTCCTTCTCTCGAACGCTCCCCCTGGTTGTAAGAGAAACTGTGACAGTTGGCACAGTCGCTCTGAGCGGCACATAATTACCCTGTGAGCAAAGTGCTCTTTATACATGCTTCTCGAAATATTAGTTATTGGTTTTTAAAACGAGTCTATGAGACTGAGATCCTCTATGTCAAAAACTGGGCTGTAATTAAGGGTTACCTTGCTCCTCTGTAAACATTCCATCTGCCTAATGGAGAGTAAAGTCATAAAAAGCGTTTTTTTTTTTTTTTTGCAGATGGATCTCAGAGAAGCATTATGCAACAAGAATGCAGTTATAAAAGTGATAATCACACCCAGACTATAAGCACAGGCGGCTCTTCCGACTTTTAATGCTCGGTGATGATAAATATGGGATATGGATGGACCCCCGTGGCCCTTAATGAATCAGACGGGGGGCGACGGAATCCCACGATGGAAAAGAACGTTTCTTACGCACGCGTTCTGTTCATTTCTAATCCGAAACAAAAGGTTTTAAGCAAAAAAAAAAAAAGTGTAAAAGTCTGAGAACAGGAACAAACCCTCCCAGAAAGAGGTCATTTCATTTAGATTATTAGGATTTGTATATATGTATATATCTATTTCATCATTTAAGTGTCTAGAATAATCCCCCCCAAAAAGAATTTTTGTTATGGGAATATTTGTGCAAACGGCAACTATAACCGCCATTAAAATGCTATTTTCGGCAAAGAAAAGACTTAAAAATGGAAAAAAATAGATACATGACATGATTGTTAGTGACTCAACTGATATAATTATATGCATGAAGCCTTTGAATAAAACAAGTAGGCTTAAATGGGTTAGAGAAATCATTAGTTTGCTGCTTTAGTCCCCCAATCTTTGTTTTAAATCACCAACCACCACTGTCGAATTTATCGCATCAAATCTCCGAAATTTAAATGAATATGGAACCAGTAGGAACACCCATGTCTAAGCCCTAATATCTTTGTCTTTAGACACACCCAGACTATAAGCATAGGCAGCCCATATGGGATATGGATGGACCCCGTGGCCCTTAATGAATCAGACGGCGGGCGACGGAATTCCACGATGGAAAAGAATGTTTCTTACCCTTTTTTTTCTTTCTCTGTTCATTTCTAATCCGTCGTTAAGGTAAGCGCGTGCGCGCGAATACCTCATTAGTCCCCAGCCTGCCTCCCCACGTCACGCGACCGCAACGAGACAAAGGGAGGCAGCAATCAATTAACCCGGGAAACCAATCGTCTGCTTCCGAACGGGGGAGGGGGAGGTTTCCAATTAGCGGGAAAGCCTTCTGTGGGGAAATATCATTCCCAAATTCAATCCCGAGGCCCCCGCGTGTGATTTATGATCAGTATTTATCGATACGCCGGGTTACTGAAACCCCCTCATTTGCATGGGCTTTTCAATCGATAGGTCCCTCCTTGTGTTTCGGTGATGTCAGACGGGAATATGGAAATGTGAGGCCTATACGCTCATGTCTTATAGGCGCAGGTGTCAGTTTGAGATGAAAATGACTAACGGCAGCTGCGTTTTCACGGGGCACCTCGCTGCCACGCTAATGGCACGGGGGGGGGGGGGGGGGGGGGGCATGGCTGAGAAAATCTGTGTTTTTTTTCGCATTTTTAGCAACACGCTGGCAGTGATGGGTGCAGCAATAGAGACGGGAAGAGGTGTGACAGGAGAGAAACGCGCACACACGCGCGCGCGAGCCCAGAAAATGGCTTTCGACTGGCCGCCCTTTGACGAGCCGCGCCAAATCTGCTGTGACATCCCGTCCCGACTTTTCAGGAAAAAAAACACGGCGGTGCATGTTCGGAAACGGTCGTCGCGGACGGGCAAATTCCCGCCTCGCCGGCGATCCACGCGCTCGCTCCGTGAGGGATTCACCTGTCATTGGCGCCGACATCAACTCCTGTGCGTGCGCATCAACGAGGTGATAAGACACGACGCGACACACACACTGCGGCAGAACTGCAATTTAATCAATAAAAGGTCACCGTCACGATAATACGCGATTGAAGAAATATGACATGTTTCCGAGAAGCAATTCCATTTTTATTCTAGTGCAATTTGTGTCATCTGCTTGTTTCTCCAATAGCTGTCTATAAAGGCCTCGCAGACACAAGCAATGGCATTAAATATAGTGCTAGCAGCAGGATTGTAAACGCACATTGACATTTCTCCTTTCATTGGAACGCGGCCGCCCGTAGCTACAGTGTCTGACCTATGTGGACGTATTGTAAGTTTAATAAGATGATAATTCCAATATAAAAGTGATGGTAGCAGTTGCTTTCTGCAGCCCTTAGTTGATATATGGGGATTTTTTTATGTTATCTCAGATAGAGGGCAAAATTCTAAATATTTTATTGCAGCTTTAAAAAAAAACAATAGATATCTGGGGGGGGGGGGGAAAGTGTAATCACACGCGATACAGTATTCAGTGAAATAACATAAGTGTTTAAATGGAGACTTCCTACATGCTTTAGGGAGTTAGTTGTAATTGCGGTTAAAGTGGTTGTAATAGCAGGTCTAAATCAACTGGATAGCACTATAAAATTTTAAAGAGGCTCACAAATTCACTTTTGCTGTCTTACGTTATTTTTTTCTGACTTAAGTTCTTAATTAAATGTATTTATGTGGAACCTTTCACAAATAAAACTCATAAAGTTGTTCACAATAATAATAATTAAAAAGAACAACTGAAATGCACTATTGAAAATTAGTGGAGGCCGGTGCATGGAGGCTAAAGTATTAAAAGTATATATATATATATATATATATATATATATATATATATATATATATATGCCCAATGAGTTCAGGACAAGAAAAGAAACAGAACAGCAGCCATGCTGCTTTTTGACAGTATAAGCTCCAAAGAAAATGTATTCATAGCTTAATTCATTTTTTTGTCCGATCACTATTAAACTGCCAAAGCTTGATTTGTGTTGATATTTTACTGCCTCGACTCTTTCTGACATTACAAGAACCAAAGAAGACGGCGGCTTTTACTCTTCTCCCGCTCTTATAAGAATGGATGCAACAACAACCTCCCAGCAGCTCTGAATATCATCTCCCATGGTGTAGTGAGTGGAAACCTCCCACAGGCAGATAAACGCATAACACTCATAACACTCTTCCTTTCTGAGTTTTAAATAGTTTTCATTCATTCGTTTTTTTGGGTTTGGCTATGATTCCATAGTTTTCCTTTTTAAATCAGAGATTGTTGTGTAATGTCCTTGGCCTGATCGGTTAATCTGGAAACAAGAGGATTGAATACAATATGTTGTTTTAATCCATTGAAGCCTATGAATCTTTAAGTCTATGTCTGTCATTTTATACATAAAAAAAGTGAAATGTCACCCATGAAGTACTTCCTGTCACGTGACGTCAACTTCCTGCTCATTCCATCTTTTTCAACCTCAACCATATATCTATTTAATCATTTAAGTGTCTAGAATAATCCCCCCCAAAAAGAATTTTGTACATGGGATAAATAGGTTTTTGTTTATGGGTGTGTTTGTGCAAACTGCAACAATAACATATGCCATTAAAATGATATTTTCTGCAAAAAAATTTCAAAAAAGACTACAAAATGGAAAAAATAGATACATGACATGATTGTTAGTGACTCGACTGATGAAATCATTAGTTTACTGCTTTACGCCCCCCAATCTTTTTTTTTAAATCACCAACCACTGTTGAATTTATTGCATCAAATCTCCGGCCTCTTAATAACGATCCTTGCGAAAATTAAATGAATATGGAACCAGTAGGAACACCCATCTCTAAGCCCTCACATTGCATGCTTTAATATCTGCCTCGGTGCAGATAGTTTTTTTTTTTTTTAAATAGAACAAGGTGGTTTTAATATTTGAAATATTTGAAGATTCAGCGAGAAACATATTTTTTTTCCTTCCTCACTGCAGATTAAATGGTGACAGCTCACTGGTTCTTTTCATGTGGGATTTAAGTTGAATTCAGAAGGGTGTTTTTTTTATTTCTAGGTTGCTTTGAATGTACAAATTCAGACAAAAAGTTATCTCCAAAAGTCATATGCCTGCCAGTGTAAGGAGAGTTTTTATGGCGGTGGTTTTCAATCCGGGGGTGGGGACCCCTAGAAGGGGTCGCCGGATTAACCAAAGGGTTTCCAAGGTCATAGCATAGGCTAATGCTATTCTATTTTTGAATCACTGCTCTTTCTAGAGCTACAAGGTTAGCAATGCAGCAACTATTTCAATAACTGAAAAATGAAAACAATAAGCTAGTTTCAGCTTCTGGAATGTGATGATTTATTGTTTTTTGATGACAAAAATGTCTTTTGGGTTTGTGTTTTTTTAAAAAAAAAAAAGAAAAAGAAAACGTAGATAGAAAGGGTGGGAACCACTGGTTTACGGAACGGGGGGAAAGAAAGATATCGAGGAAAGGCGTGAGATCGGGGCAGACAGCAGGAGAGATGAGTTTCCAGATAACATTCAGCTTACTCACTCAAGTATGTAATCAAATCACGAGTTGTGAAAAAAAGGGGAAAAAAACGAGAATACAAAGAACAATGTGGCCAATATCTTAATCTCAAAGGACACGTTTGCTCTGCGTTTAATAAACTCTTTTTGACCTTGAATGTGTGTGCGCATATGAGTGAGTGTGTATATGGATATGGTGTTCATTCTTGCTTGTGCATTCCTACTCATGCCTGTATCGGGGAGTAAGACAGAATCAGTCTGACCTGAGCATTACCTGAGGAGCAAGTCGCATCATATTTTAACTCCCTTTGTCTTTGACAGATGGCTCGGCTTTAAAAGCCTCTGTCCGCGGCGCTGAAGGCTGGGCCTGATGTATGAGCGTTCGGCCCCGTTTGATAAATCCACCTTGTCACTCCGCCTCTGACAACCATTCATCACGCTCGGCTTTCTCATGTGAAATGTTCCATGTGCCGGATAATTCGGAAATAAAATGCAAGTCCTAAAGCTGAGACTCTGGGGGGGGGGCCCCCCCGATCCCACCCCTGCGTGACTCCTTCTGTTCTGTACTTTCCGTCCGTCGCGGAGACGCCGTGTCCCTGTCTGAGCGCTAGCAGCAGCAGGTGTAGCGGTAGCACAATGGCTACATTCAGAGCAGCTGAAGGACGAACATGTTCCTAATGAGGCAGCTAACGAGTTCTGCTCTTTTGTTGCTGTTTTTACCAGGGTTAAGACGACCATCGAGCCATTTAGCCCAAGACTTCTGACTGCTTTTTAGTCCCATGGTCTGACACAACTTTGTTTTTTTTTTCTCCAATCTATACCTCTTCCTTATAGTCTGTGTTTCCAACATGGCATAAAAAGTCTTTGCACATTTTCCATTACCCAAAGGTTAGGTGAGAGCAAAAAAGAAAAGTAGCTACCATGCATTTCTGAAACAAACCCTTGTGCTATGACAAATATGAGAAGAAAGCAAAAGAGAAAGCAATTGTTTGTAAAAGAAACAATGACATTTATTTTTTTTTTCTTAGCACTTTTCTTAATTAGTCTGTTGTGCCCATTGATCACATATAGTACAGTTAATATAAAAATGGCTTTTTAACTTTACACCCAAAGCAACAACGAAATGTTTTCTTAAAATATGTCTGCTAAAAATACTGAGAAAGTATTTTTCCACTAAAGGTACCGGAGAATAGCTTGTGATTTCTGCAATGATGACATGGCCATGTTTTGCTGTGGCTGACGTGTTTCTTCAGTTTCTTCTCTGTTTACCTCATGTAGTTCTTGTTGTAGGCACTTACCAGGGTATAACAGGCCACTTCTTGAGGAGATAACGCATCAATCACCTCGACTTTAATCAACCTGTCATATTTGTTTTAGTCCAGCGTATCTGTATTTTTTTTTTTCCCAGTCACCGTTGCAATGAGAACTACACAGTATAAACAGCCATTTGGCAAACGTCCTCTCTAGATACCCATTTTGTAGCTGAATTTCATTAAGCTTGATGTGACGTTGTAATCAAACGTAGTCCTTCCACTCCTCGCCTTAATTTAAAACCCATTTAAACGGTTCAGATACAGAGGATTTGTCATTACGTCAACATAATAGAATATATAACAATATTTCCATGAAAAACCAAGAGTCCATTTTTAAATAGAAAAAGGGGGGAGGGGTATATTTCATCAAAAGGCTTACACCATAGTCACTGTTATTTGTCTACTCTACTAAATCTTCCTTCCCATAATAGACAGGTGTCATTACTGTATCTATAACTCGTCTATGGATGTTTGACAAAGCACAGACGGTATTGCTTGGGACCACACGGACAGTTCCACAACTCTGACACATTTAACAGTCACTTACAAGAGAGTTGACCATCATCATCACCACCATCTTCACTTTCTTTCTCTGCCAGGCATTTTCTGTATGAATGGTACCCAAATATAACTTTTTTTTTTTGCAGTAAATGCCCCTTCCTGTTGATGGTTAGCTTGGTTTCATGTTACAAAGCCACCTCTTCAGCTAGGGTTGAAACTGGGAGAGCATGTAGTATGTGTAAAACTGTTCCATCCCAGTCCAATAATAGTTTTGCCAGTGTATCTCAGCCGGAGGCTGGCAATGGGTTTGCCTTTGAATCAGTACCACAGGTCTGTCCATCCCTGTCCATGGCCTTGTCCTTTCGGTGTAGTTGGTGCGTGGTGCTCCACAAAGCTCTTTAAAAGGCATTGTCAGTTACATTTATGACTGTGGCTTTCACTTCCACTCCACTTGGCAGTCCCTTACCCGAAACCAACAGCTTTGTAAAGAAAGGAGAGTCCATACCAATAGGTTCCACTGGTGTCAGCAAAGCTTTGGAATCACATTTCCTTATATCCCCATAAAGGTGGAGGTTCCTCAGAGACACGTATAGAAGCAGGCAGGCAACTGAAATTACAGCCAAGAGCACACCAAAGACGGTGATTACTGCTGCGTCCCATTTATCTGTGTCCTTAGATGCCAGGACTAATCCCTTAGTTGTGACATTGACACATTTGGTGTCATGGTTGTAGTGGATGCTACGGACATCCACACATATTTTGTACTGTGTGGCAGGGCTGAGATGGGTGAGGTTGTAGACTCGGATGTCAGAGGGTACCCTGGTGGTAAATGCCATGGTGGGATGGTTCGCATCTGAAAGGGTGTACCATTTAATGTTGGGGGCCAGAGAGCCAGGGCTGGCCTTCCAGGAAACCAGGACAGAGTGTGTCTCCACTGATTTGATTTGGATGCTCAGAGACCCATTTGCAGGTTGAGGAAAATATCCATTCACTTGAACGGAAACAGATTTAAGATCCGCTCCAACCAGATTATGGGCAACACAAGTGTAAGGGCCAGCTTCATTTTCTGTTATATCATAGATGTCAAAAGTTCCCTCTGGGTGCATGTAGAACTTGTCAGAGACGGTGTTAGGCAGGACTCTAATACCAGACGGGGTGATCCAGTAGATATCTGGCTCCGGTTCAGCAAAGGCCCGACAGTGGAGGGACACAGAGCTCCCGTTCTGTGCTTTAATATGCCCAGGCATGCTTTCGGGAGAAATGAGTGGCAGACAAATCTCCATCATCTCCCTGAAGTGCACCTGTCGGACATGCTGGCCCTCATACTCCGGAGGCTCAACGCAGTACAGTGAATCAGGCTCCATGAAGCGAATGTTGGTCTTGTTCATGTTCATCCAGCGGACCACACAGTCACAGCGGATGGGGTTGCTATGCATGCTAACCTCTCTGAGATTTGGGAGGGACTCAACGGTAATCCTGTGTAGGGCACTGAGCGCATTTCCATTTAGCATAAGGGTTTCCAGATGCGGTAGTTTGTAGAAAGCATTAGGATGGATGTAGGATAGTTTCGGATTGTTGGTGGCTTCTATTTTGGTCAGCTCCGGGAGGTTATTGAGGGCAAAGCTGTCGATGGAAACTAGCTCTGGCATGCTATTAATCCCCAGCTCTTTCAGATGGAGCATATCCACAAAGTCTCCTCTCTGTATCCTCGCAATGGGGTTTTTATTTAGATCCAAAAACTTGAGATTTTTTACATTTCTCAGGGCAGAATGAGGCACCTCTGGGAAGATGTTATCATAGAAAGAGATGCTCTCTAAATTATCAAGCCCAGACAGTGCATCTTCAGGAAGTTGAGACAGGTTCATTCTGGTAAGAACAAGACTGCGGAGGTTACTGAGAGGTTTGAAATTCATATCATCGATCGAAAGAACCGGATTTTCGCCAATCATTAGGATCTCTAGATTCTGCATGGGTTCGAACCACTCTCTGTGAATAGCCGTCAGCTTGTTAGAATTGAGGTGGAGCCGTACGAGTTTACTGAGACCCTGAAAAGCCGTCGGGGAAATGGAGGAGATGAGGTTGTGATTCATGTAGAGCTCCTGAAGGTTAGCCACCTCTGCCAGACATTGCTCAGGCAGCTCTCGTATCCAATTCTCCTCCATATGAAGAGACATGAGCTGAGGAAGGTTTCCCAGATGGACGTCGTTGATAGAGGATAAGTTGTTTTGCGATAAATCAATCTCTGTGATGTTGGCCAGGTAATCCAAGGGTTTGTCAATCTTGGCAACATTGTTTGTTTGCAGTAATAGTACTTGTGTGCCCAGTGGTAATTTGTCCGGCATACTAAAGAGTCCCAAGTCATTACAGTCAACTGTTTGTGCCTCCATGTACACCGAACTGGGAGAAAACCAGGGTCTAATCTCGCATACACAGAGCTTCGGGCAATCAGGCCTCTCCTCAGTGGCCACAACAAAAGAGGCCATGGCCAAGCCGACAAAGAGACGATCCACAAATGACACGTTCTTCATATTGGACCGATTCCCTTCAGAAAGAAATTGGTCCTTGTTGATTAAGTGGTCTGAGATGTTGACTTCACTAATAATGAATCATTTGTTGCAGCTGCTGAGGCGATTGACTCACCGCCCCTGCCACCACCACCACCACCGCAAACTGCAGCACTGTTCCCTCTGGGTTTTTCCTTTTTGTCTCAGTGTGTAGACGCCCTTGGATGTAATGACTAATCACTCAGTGTTGCTTGCCGGTGTCAGGGTGCTGGACCAAGGCTGCAGTCAGGCAGACCCGTGAAGTTGGGATAGGGGGGGGAAAAAAAAGAAGAAAAAAACGGACAGATTGATATTATGCCCCAAAAGACTTCTGTGAAGCACACTGCTACGCATCCATGAAAATTCTGCTCTTTCTTCAAAGACAGATGTCCTCATCGATTGTCTTTACTAGCTTCCGGAGTCCACAGCCCAGTCCATTCCTACCTGTAAGACAAATAAGACAGAGAGAATCGGTGTGAATATTCCGTGGTAACAGAGGTGGTCAGGAAATGCCGTCATAAGAGAAGGATTTGGACATATTGACATTTGTTATAGGCACACTGATGCATGTTGACATTTATGACAATCACTTCAAGACACAGAAGCACAGATTTATATCTGCTTGACCTTCTAGACTTCATTCTTGGGGCGTACTGCATGCGCCCCTGTGATAAGGCATTCAATCCTGATGTTAGCAGCAGGAGTGTATTGGTTAAAGAGAAGGCTATATTAGGATTCCTAGATGGCAGACATCCTAGAGATTAAGCATTAGCCTTTAGGGCAAGCTGCGTAAAGACACTGGAATATATCAGTCACTATAGCAACAATTAAAATGAAATAAATAAAATAAAAATAACACACACCATAGTGAGACAGTTACCCCATACATGCAAACTAAGCATTTGACCCAGATGCAGCTTGCACCTGTTTTTTTTTTTTTTTTTTTTTTGAGAAAATGCAGCAACCAAAAGCCATGAAATTGAAAATGCAGTAATGTATAAGCTTAGTTAGTTTTTGTGCAATCAACACACTTGGATGCATGCAGTATTTTCCATTTTTGGGAATTTGCAGGTAATGCTGCTCATGCTTAGCCACACATTAATAACTGTTAGGTTACGGTATGCACAAGTGAATCAGCACACATACACTCAAAGGCCCTAAAGGGACAAAATACATAATTATGTTTCTTTGGTCACGGACGCATGTGTTTGCAAATAACAATAATCAAAGCTAGGATAGCAGGAACCGCAAATCTTATAAGGGATTTTTCAAAATAGCACACTTTGATGTGTTGATTAAATTATCAATAAATCCAGCATATGCATAAACAAAAAAAAGGGATTCAAAATCATGGTATATTATAAATTACACATAGAAATGTAATGTCTCCCCTTGTTTATGTTGCTTCTCATTCTCCATCATGCTATCAGCGTCCGTCTCCTGCTATGGCAGGAACGTCAAGAAGAAGTGCGCCATGTAATTTGCTGTATGTAACTGCCTCATAGCGAACAGATGGGTTTGATGGTGCTTGTGCTATTTCGGGCCTATAAGAGCACGCAACCACATCACGGGAAAGTCGAGAGAGACAGGGGATGAAATGGAAAGAATCAGGAGAGGAAGTGTGACCGTGGCTGGAAAGTGAGAACAAGAAAAGAGAAATGGTTTCATTTCATCACCCTCACTGTTTCCACCTCAGTGGCCACAGGGGAGATGTGGAGGAAAAAAAATATATAAAATAAATAAATAAATACTTTGGAAAAGGCTGCAGAAACGCTGCCCTGCTGGCGGAGCCAAGCTGTGGGTTCATTCCTCAAACTGTGCTACAGCACTGGCCAGAGTGGTCTGGGCTGGGATGGGAGGAGAGGGGAAGGGGGAGAGCAGATATGCAGCTAGTGGAAGAAGAGCGAGAGACAGAGAGAGGGGAGTATTATTTTTCCAAAGCACCTGGTGCTTTAATAAGCTGCAACACCCAGAGCATTCTGATAAACAGGGTTTAGTTTCTCTTCCTTGGCACTCCCTCCTCGTTGAGGGCTACGCTGGAAACTCAGACGAGAATCAGTACAGATTTTATGCCTCACCTCCGGCTCTTCTCCTTAATAATCACAATTACCAGCAGTGTGGTCAGGTTAAACTTATTTGGGGTACCGCAGGGATCTACCAGGGGCCGCGCTGTCGTTTGTTTCGCTGCTCCTATAATCGTGTCAGTGGAGGGGTGAGAGGGCATTTTCAGACTTTGATTTCTGCGATCGAGTTTTTCTGTTTGACACGTCGCACTCAAAAATAAAAGCCTCTAAATGGGCAGCATTGGTGGGGAATAAGAAAAGGGGGCTGCTCCGATTTCACGACACGTTAAATCAGGTAATACTTGATTGGATTTGTGAAAGGCTTGATGAAGGATGCGGGGAGGACATCACGGACGGCGCGGAGGTATAGGGACAGATCGAGAAAGCGAGCCATTATGTTCTTTGGTTTCATGTCAGCTTGCCCACATTGATGAATATCTAGGATAGGATTAGGAGGGCTTTACTGGATAATTTGCAAGATGGCGTGGTTACCAAAAACAACACCCTGACAATGGATACATTTCTGTTAAGGATAATACAACACTGATAAAATGGGATTTTAGATCTGGTTGTGGCCAATAGTGAATGCATCACTTCCAAAACACCACTTCTTCACTATGACAGCAAAATTACAGTTACTGTTAATGACTGGAATATTAACCTAATATTGCAGTAATGGGTTGCAGTTATGCAACTGTTATCATTATTGATTTGTCTGCAGATTATTTTCTTTATGATCTATTAAACAATTTTGTCTGTAAAACATAATTGTTGCATAATGCTTTTTCCCCCCTGGAAAAACACCAGAATCCAATGGAAAAAAATAACAATTATTCACATTTGAAATAGCTGGAACCATTAAAATTTACATTAATACTGCTAAGATATAGATAAAGATATAACAACATACATTACGTCCTGTGTTAAAACATTTCTTATAGCTAAACCAGTCAGAATTCAAAAAATGAAACATGTTTAGAATACGCTTTCAATTAAATAATCACAACATAAGTGTTATGCATTATACATTATATCCAATAATGGGGTCATTTAATGGAAAAATATCTGCTCCAGGCAAGGTCGGATTTACACCCAACATTAAGTTCTATCTTTGAAAAGTGCATTTACATTTGAAATGGAGATTCGTTTTCAGATTTGTATTGCTGCTTCCTATACGCTGCCACTTATCACTGTATATATTTGACTCTGAGAGCAAGACCAGATTAAATATTGCATGCCTTTTAATGTGGAAAAAAAAAGTTTAATATTCTATCCAAATCCATGTAAATCATGTTTAATAATTTACAGTCTCCTGGATGTGGGCTGAGGTCCCAGCGAAAGGCTGTTGCAGTAAAACATTGGGAGTTATGTGTAAGAAGATGCTGACTGAATTGAAGGTGACATCTTGTGCGGCACAGTGTCTGATGTGGCAAACGCACTGACTCTCAAGGCATGCCCGCCGCCTGGGAGGAATAATGTTGAGCCAATTAGTTACATAATTAATCAATTTGGAATAAAGACAGTTGAGGCAAGATGGCTGCGCTGTACACCTACGAAAAGGTTGACATAAAGCACGCTTTTAGCCGAATGCAAAAGACAAGGGGAACATCCTCTGCGCTCAATATACCTAATCAAGATGTGTTAACTCAACAGCAAAATTGAAAAAGCTTTCAACAACAGACTCGATTTAGAATGCTTGTTTGGTCAGAGATATTGGACTTGTTAAGGGTATATTGCATTCCCTTGCATTATCTTCTATGTTTAAGATATTGTAGTATGCTTTACCACCACACTGCATCATCTTAAATGAACTACCCCAATCATCTACAGGCGGTTGAGCAGCTAAATTGCTGTTGTACAACTGCATTATAAGAAGCCCAGTGCAGAGGCAGTCTATATTCTGGAGGCCTTGCACCGTGACTGCTGTGGCTATGGAGTCCACACACCACTTGTACTAACCTATTAGTAAGCGGACCAGTCAAGCTCCACAGCCCCAACCCCACACACACCCACCGCCGCTATAAAGAGCTAATTTCCCACAATCCGCTGCTCAGTTGCCAGTAATTGAGGTGGAGCGAAAAGGGGAGAAGAGTGGAGGGAGGAGATCTGGAGAACAAAATGACTTGCCAGAGGAGAAACTTCTCAGAGCGTCAGTAGTGGTGTATTAACCTCTGCTGACCCTGAGAATGCTGTCATTGCAGGCAATATAAACCCCAGCGACACGACACTGGCTGAGGAATTATCCACTCAAAGATTGGCAGAAAACAAGGAATTCCAAGCGAGGCATTAAGTGGCAATAACTCGCATTTGCAATCTGTGCCTGGAAAATTGTTATAAATTCAGGAAGTCTTGAATCGAGAGATGCATAATCAACAGTAGGTAATAGGACCTAGAGGGATGTGAAATGGGTAACTACACTAACATATTAGGCATTATGCTCAGGGATCCAATGGAGGTCTATTATAGGGTGGTCTCATGGCTCTAACAGGAGTTCCTGGATGTCAGAGAAAGGGTGGGGGGAGGTCTCCAAAGCACATCCATTACAGCAGCAAGCTGACAGTCTTGCCCATGGGTTTTTTTTCGCTTTAGCTAGTGTTAATCCTGCCTGTGAACATACAGCAAACAATCTCTTGATCAGATTTGTTTCAGGCCTGTTTTAAAGGTATGTTTACCGCCATTGGTTACCTCCCAAAAGCTCCAGCACCTTAGGACAGATTTTCATGCTTGTTGGCAAAGATGTCTTCTTGTTTTCTTTTTTTTGTTGTTCTAACATCCATGGCAATGTAGTTGCATCATTGTTAAGTTGAATTGGGAGCAATTACAGTATATCTGTACATTTATTGTCACAGTCCAACCGAGAAGCTGTGCAGAAATGACTATACCATTGCATCACCAATATAAACCAATATGTCTTTAGTCCTTGTTAGTCACACATTTCAGCCCTAATGAGCATGACAGTACTTAAACCTGGGAATCCTAGCTCATTAAGAAAAGCTGCACATTTCAACTTGCCTACCCTTTTTGTTGGATAAAACCCTACATGACATCTTTTTTTCCTTCATACTTTATATGATGAGTGGATTTCGTGACTTGTCCCCAAAATGTACCATCGGGAGATTATTTGCTCCCGTCTGGAAATGCCGCCAGACCAATCGTTATATACCTGAATTTGGACGAGGCTTCATTTAAGAGGTTCATCCACTGTCAAGGTGAAAATCTTTTCCATTCACATCTTGGCAACACCTCACGCTTACTTCTCCCAACGGGACACCTTCATATAACACTGTGGCCGTTCCTGACAGTAACGGCACAAACACAGTTTGATTAGAGACCGGCGAGATGTGACCCCTTTAAATTAATGAGTGTACACAGGAAGGGCAGAAAGAGCTGTGTCCTGGTGGCCCCCGTGGTGCTAATTCAGGCGATCCTGACTCAAGTCTGCTGGGCAGACAAACAGTCGTGCTTGTTTTAACACCTTTTATTAAAATCAGTTCTAAATCCTTCCCCTTGGTAAGCTCGGATGAGGTCTAGCAGAGCAGGGAGGTAGGGATGATTGTTTTTTTCACAGGTTGGGTTCACGTCAGCGCCCGTTTAGGCGACCGGTTGACCCGCGGTTCCTGCAAAGATAAAGTCATCATGGCAGGCATAACAGAGGAAATTTGTTAGATCTGAGAACGTGGAATAGGTCGAGATGTAGGTTTTTGCGGGGAGCGTAATGGCCCTCGGGGAGATGATTATGAGGCCTGCATGGTTTAAGTGGTAACAAGGCAGTATTCCATCTGCTGAGCGGTAGACATTACACTCACTGTGGTAAAACTGGGTGGAAGACATAAAGGTCAGGCGTAAGTGGAAAGTAGGGCGCAGCTGAATTGCCGCCTCTTTTAGGAGAATAGCCTCTGTATCGTACAAATGGTTCACTGGGAATTTTGATCCACTGGTAATAAGCCTCGCAAGGCTTTATTCTTCGATTCACCCTCTCTGGCTCAGGCACTTTCTTTTTTCTCCCGTCCCTGCTCATTCTCTCATGAGTTTGCAACCCCCATTTCTCTTTTTTTTTTCCACAAACCTAGTCCTTTTCATGCTGCTTTTTCATATTTTTTTTTCTTCGCTTTTCAAACCCTGATGGCGAACCTCTCTACTTGTGTTCTCTATTAACATCACCATCCGCTCGAAGCGAAGGACTGCATATCCGAGCCCTGCTCTATCTCACCATACTGTCCTGTTACTCATTTGCTGTCGGTTAAACTGTCCCCTCAATACATGTCACCTCACTGTCCACGCTTGCACAGTACAGAATCGGTTTCTGTTGGGTTCTGTTGCCTGTGAGTCAACCAGATGTGGTTGCATAGCATTCTGCTTGCGTTGGATCGCAGATCGAACTCCAACCACAGCGTTCACTGACTCCATCAGTCAGATGTGTAGGTGAAAAACTGGCAACTCAGGTTCAGGCTCCTCTGGCCACTCTCTGCAGCATAAAATGCTCTTTTTTTTTGCTTCATACTTCAAACAGAATATAAGACAATGCATTTATTTCTTCTTAGTGGTTTATGCCTGTGCTGTTTCCAGTTGAATCATGAGAAAGAAACACAGAGAGACCATCCCTGAAAGGCTTCCATTGGACATTGGAACCCAACACCTGTCACAGCCAAGCCACTTCCAACACACATTCTGGATAAGCCCCTCCACGGGTGGGCGGACGCATCCAGAAGATTTTACCGTCCCTCCCCCTGCCCTTCACCTCATTGATTTACTATTATGCTTTCTCCAAGGTAAGAGAGAGTCCATTAAAGGGAACAGTGTGTATGCATAATGAAGCTTCCTGTATATATGTATGTATATCCGTGTGTGTTTGAGCGTGTGCACGTGTGAGCGGATGTAAACCTTTCCCCTTACATCTGCACCCGCACGGCCATGAATCAGCGGCACGTCGACTGTTAATGTAAAATCAATGTTCCAAATTAACCACAGGACCCCCGTCTCTGGTGTTTCAGCCCTTTTTTTTTCCCGGACTAGACATGCCCTTGGGATTGTTGGGGGGGGGAGAACACACATGCTGCACTATTGAACGCTATTGCACGCACACACATACACACACGGCAGACCCACGCAAATATACACAGATACAAGACACATGCGTCCGGTTGCACAAGGATGCCCTCGTAAATTGGCCGACAGTGTCCTCACAAGGGAGAGCGCGAGGAAACAACAAAACGCGCACGAGCCCATCTCGCATAATGAATGCAAGAGCCGCCGCGCAGCGAAAGAGCACAGCTAGTTCCCCTTGTCTAATTCACAGAGTGCTGCATCTATTAAAATTAAGGCAAGGTATTCTAGCTTAAGGCTGCCGCTGATAAGGTCAAAGGCGTAGCGAACATTCCGATACTTCATTTCTACCCCTACGTAATCGCATTCAAAAAAAAAAATCTGCATAATGTTCCGTGTATAGCTGCTAGCCGGAATGAAAGAGGGGAGGTGTGAGGAAGGGGACGAGATGGTCGGTGTGTGTGTGTGTGTGTGTGTGGGTGGGTGGGGGGGCTACGGAGCCAGCAGCATATCCGTCAAAGTCGGAGCCAAATTGAATCTGCAGGTGCAAATGTGGCATGCGTGCTGCCTCTAAGATGCGCAGCTATCTATATTTATATGAATAATATATGACTGGTCAAGGGGCCACGAGCCTGCAGGGAATAAGTTCCTACGGCAGACAGAATCAATCATTATATGCCACTGAAATGCATTTATCGCCTGCTCGGACCTCTTAATCATGATTTTATGTTGGTTTTTTTTTTTTCCTTTTCTGTTTTCATTCTTCATTTCATTCTCTTCCGCTCCTCCTCGGTTACGAGAGGACGACTTTCCAATGGCGGTCGGTGGCGTTTGTGTTCCTCAGCAGGCACAATGACTGGCTGATTTCTGGAGCGAGGGCAACTCGCTTTGTGCACGTGCGCGTTCCGCAGCTTCGTTAGCAAGAAACTCTCGGCTTTGGCCTCGCGGTTCCGGATCAGTCGTTTTTTGTTTTTTTTTTTCCCCAGGCTTTTCATTACCACGCCGAGGGGCTATATGTATCCGTCTGAATGCAGAACAGATGGACGGCACATCAGTAGCCCTTAGATGTCCTCCTCCTTCTCTGCTCATGTTTGAAACTGCAATATGGGCATATGTCCCTATCAAGTCCAACTCTGATATAAATCTGCAAATGAGCAGACTAATTAACGGTTAATGGCTTTGATTTCTTTTAGAAAACGGGGGGAAAAAAACCCTCCTTTTGTGCCATTTGAGCATCAATCTCCTTATTTTTTCTTCTCAAAGAACCTGACATCTATCTATTACGCACCTTTTTCACACAAAAAAAGTGGCTTTGCTTCAGCGCTCCTCCACAGAAATAACACTGTTGCTAGGTAAATACCTCAAATGCAAATTTCAAAGCAAATGTCACCGGGTACAAAAGGAAGATGTCCCATTCCAGGTTTTGACCTTTGATATGGATTGAGAACGGCGAAATGTCATGGCCGCCGCCATCAAACCGTGTTTTGATCCTCAGGTGTCACTTCTCGTATGATTGCGGTTTGATAAAGCCCATCTGCTACGTTGGAAACAAACCTGCAGAACACATTCTTTTATATTCCCCCCCCTCCCCTCCGTGTTCCTTTTGCCCTCTGTCTCGTGCTTCCTCGGTGTTTGTTTGGGGAACAGGATGCTATCGGCTGCACAGGCACATCCCCACGCTGCCTTCTTGTGAATATGTTTGCATGTGTTTGCACTCAATAGATCCTCGAACTATTTCTCTGCCTCCATCATTAGAAAAAACCTCTAGATCGATTCCTGACTGGCGCAATCGTACGCCTCCTGAACTCCGCTTGGTCTCCGGGACCAAAAAGTAGCGTTTGGCACCAACTCATCATCTCACCCCACAGGAACCTGCTGCCCTCTGCCTATAGAGAAATTAATATGGAACATCCACACCGCGCTGCCTATCATACTCTACGGGAAACCGCAACAGTTGGACGTTAGCGGGGAGGGGGGGGGGGGGGAGTATTTCCTCTAAAGGATCACGTGTGGAGAAACGGAACAAGAACTAGAAGTGGGGGACCAGCGTATGAGAGGACTGGGCTGAGGTTTTCGGAACAGCTGAGTGAGTGTGTGAGTCCACGCTGGCGTGGCGGAGGCCGAAATCCGTCATCTATCACACACACACACACATTCAGAACACATCTGCACAGAAGATTACAGCAATCAGACTCGCTATATAGCCCCCCCTCGGTGAAAATCACATTTGTCATTATCCGTTATTATCTGTTTATCTGCCTTTGGAAGTATTGATGAGTAATCCATCAGCTGGATGACTGATATTTTTCGACAAGAGGGGAAGAGAGACGCCCCAATGCAGTTAAAGGATTAGTGAGTAGGCTACCTCCTCTCTCTTTCTCTCTCTTTTTCTCTTTCTGTCGCTCTCCAGCCGGATCCCTCGGATGTGTGGGTGCACAGGCACAAAACAGGTGAAGTGATGATGCTGATCGTCCGTGCCAATTACGCAAAATCGCAAAATCCCAACGCGTGATTTAATGGAAACGCACTTTCCTGCCATGTGTCGGTAACGACTCCTCTTGTTTGCAACAGGGAGGTTGAACGGAAAGAGAGAGAGAGAGAAGGAGAAGAGGGGGATGAGGAGGAGGGATGAGGAGGATGGAGGAAGGGGGGGGGGGGTAACCACCATTCTGTGTATTTCTTCGAGACGTGTCTGGTGTGCGCTCACTAAGCAGGACCCGGGGACATGAAACTGCCAGTCCATCACCACACACACACACACACACACACACACACACACACACTCTTTTTTTTCCATCTAAACAGCCCCCTAGTCATAAATAACGTCTTGTTAAAAGGCGCATCCTGCACAGTTGCGCAAAAAAAAAAGCGCGTCTCCACGTCAAGTGGGTTTAAGAGGCCAGTCCGCAGCATAATTATCCTGCAATGTATCTTCTCATTTCTGCCATCACGCATTGCAGACGGGATATTTAACATATTAAAAAATCACGTGGCAAAAAAAATAAAGAAAGGGGGGGAAAAAACATCCCCCCGAATCACATAATTCTCTTTTTCATTAACTTGGGAGGGAAGGAGATTAGGAAATTGCGCGTCGCACATACACAACAACGGATGTGCATCGAATGATGCGAGCATATTTCAGCGTTAAACAAAGTAAACTTACCCGATTTCATCATTCTAGCCCTCGAAGCTGCCCGTCGTCTATATTCCCATCAAGTGCGCGGCTCCAAATGACGAGAGAGAGAGCCAGAGACCCAGCGCGCAAACGTAAAGCACAGCCAACAACGTGTGGGTTTCTTATTTTTTTTTTTTTGTACGCAGTTGATGAGGAATCAGTTCTAGGAGGATCTGGTTTGTTCCACAGTAGAGACACACGGCTTCAAAAAAAAAAGATGATAAAAAAATGCAAAGTCCAAAAAAAAAAAAGCAGAGTGCGTTTGGCGAGATGCGCCGGAGAAAGAGAGACGCATGTGTTCCCTGTGCCCTTCCCTTTCCCCCCGTGCGAACAGCGGCTTTGGCAAGGGCGCGTTTCTCTCTCTCTCTCTTTCTCTCTCCCTCCTCGATCAAGTGTCAGGCGGACCACATAGATGCGCCGCCGTCTCCTCGGCAGTCATTAATATCGCGGCGGAGCCCCGGTTCTCCCGAGAGCGGCCAATGGCGTCCGAGAAGCGCGCGGCATCCGCGCTCCGGTTGGCTGACGGGAGCCGTCAGTCATCTCCCAGAAGCCCGTTCTCATCTGACTCCTTCTGCTGGAGGTGAAGCACGCTGCAAAAAATGTCCACATGCATGCAGTCATCCGGTAGGGTTGAGATAATGATAAAAAAAAAATGTTGTTCAAAATTATTTTATATTATAGTATTATTTGAGCTGTTCAGAAGTTTGGGGTCACTTAGAAATTTCCTTATTTTTGAAGGAAAAGTACTGTTTTTTTCAGTGAAGATAACTTTAAACTAATCAGAAATACACTCTATACGTTGCTAATGTGACTATTCTAGCTGCAAATGTCTGTTTTCTGGTGCAATATCTACATAGGTGTATAGAGGCCCATTTCCAGCAACTATCAGGCCAGTGTTCTAATGGTACAATGTGTTTGCTCATTGCGTCAGAAGGTTAATTTAATCAAATTTTCTACTCACTTTTCATGGAAAACACAAAATTGTCTGGATGACCCCAAACTTTTGAATGTTCAAACTTCATGGATGTTTCATTAAAGCCCTTTAAATAATGTATAAAAGTTCCATATTTGACATTTTACTGTGTTTTATTTGAAGTTGTCATGCCACTAACAAGACATATTCATAGTTTTAAGCACAAAAAAGTAGATCTTATTAGTTTTACAGCTCTGGAGCTCTAAAAAAAAACGGGTTGATTAATTAATGTAATGAGCCTGTCTTCTGATTGGATTATTTGAATGGCTGAACGTATGGTTGTGACATCATAACTGGACGTAAATTCTGACGGCTCATTTAAAAGGTTTCTGTATACACGCTGTGTGCATTTTTCTGTGAATTGAGTTTTTACATATAAGACAACACGAAAAAAGCTATTAAAATATCACTTTCTACAATATAGGACCTTTAAATATTTAAATGTACCCAGTGGGAATCCATCAATGTAACACGTGAAGTTTCTGCAGCATGACAAACCTACAGATAATTATCCCCCGACTCCGCTCCAGCTTTATAACACCTTCTCTGTTTTTCTCACAGCTCTCATACACCTCAACGTGCAGCAGACAGACACAATTAGTGACTAGCCGGTGAACACAGCACGGCGCTCATCACCTAAAGAGCCTGAGAAGAGAATGAGTAACTTTATAAGGTGATGATATGTCCATGTTGCGTTTCCAGCTTGCTGCGCTGCACCCAAAGGGGTAAAATGTATTGACAACGGCAGTGGGCCCAAACGTATTCCACTACACGTTTGTGAATACATGCCCTGAAATATCAGATGTAACATATTCCATTAAATTACCCTACTTACTTATAAGTTAAGCAACATATTCAGAATTCTTTGGATTACTTTTGAGGAATAATTCAACATTTAAAACAGGCCTTGTAGATAAACATGGATTTAATTGAGTAAAAATGGAACTTAAACAACCAGTTAACAAGCAATCTATCCCCCAAAAGCTATAAGAACAGGGGTTATAAGTCTATGATATTCATTCATGCTGGTTAGGTGTTAATCACTTGTTTTTTTTTTTATTTTCTGGTGGGGAAAGTCAATTATCTGATGGTTAAAAGTTACTGTAATTAGTTTTTTACAGTAGAAGTACTGTACTTCTGTTTCTGGCATTGCGTCTTACTATAAAACAAAATAAAAGCGTTAAATACTGTGATTTTAGTTGCATTTACAGTATTAGGTGAATAACTGTAAAATAAAAATAAAAAAATTACAGTATTGGGTGATTAACTGTGTATAATACAGTAACTCTTTGATTACTGCAATAATTCTTCACTACTATGATTTAATGTAAAACATACTAAATACTAAAATATAGTTTAATTTACTGTAATAATTGTTTACTGTAACATTACTGTGTTTAACACAGTAAATAACTGCAGAATTCACAGCAACATTTTACAGTGTGTGCTATTGTCTAATGACTGAATACAATACACCTAAACTAACTAAACAATCATCATTATGTTAATTTAAGATTGTTTTCAATGGAGTTTGGTGTCTGTTATTTACCTGAATTAAAACTCAGATCTATCAAAGAATGCAGTGCTGATCCAGATTCTGCTACTGCACTGACTATTTCACATCCCATAATTTGTACTATACTGGAAACAGTGGTACATTTTGGTGTTATGGCGTGGCCTCATGAATTTTAGAGATGAATTTTTCCTCTACCTAAATAGTCTTCATTCAGATTAGCAGCTACTTCCTTGTAGTTTGACACATCAGCTCCCACAAGCGCGCTTTTTTGATGATGGACATTTCTTGTAGTGGGGGGGGGGGGGGGGAGAAGGCGCAGGCATGGAAGAAAATGGATATCTGTACCTATTAGCTCCAGAGCTCCCGACTCACATCCCCGGAGGCTTCCTAACACAATGTTCTACAAAGTAATGTTCCTGGAGGTCGGGAAGGGTTATCCACAGCCTCGGAGAAACAGACATAGCTCATCTGTCAGCCCAAAGGGTTCCGATCCAAACACTGTACAACTGCGGGCTGGTTTAACGCCGAACTGTGTCTGATCTCATAGGTCTCATACCTGCTATGGTGCCACTTTGCGGAGATTTGCATGATCAGTATCACCCACAGTCCCATTCCATTTCACGTAAACTCCGCCAACTCATTTATTTTTGAAAGATTACTCATAAACACATGACCTTTATGAGCAGATATAATGCCGTGAGACCATTTAGACAGTTTAGTTTAATTGGATAGAGATGCAGTTTTTCCATGACCTACTGTTAGTCATTATGCATCTTTTTTTTTTTAATACACTCCATATTTTCCTTTCCTTTTGGTTATTCTGCATTGTTCATAATGCTCGATTCAGATTTGCAAAACCCCGTGAGACCTGGGATAATAGGACCAACGACCTTCCCAAAGACCCCGGCTTTGTATAATAAAAGTAGTCGAACCAGCAGGCACTTTTAATTCAGTAGTGGTAAAATAACAGCGTTAAGCCTGGGGAGAAAATATGAGTCGGTTTTTGATTTTGTCTAAATCAAACACGTCACGTGGCTGTTTTCAGTTGTCGTTTGATTCGTTATAAATCCTGATTGATGTGATACAATCGGTTGCATTTTCTAGTCGTGTCAAAGTTTGAAATTTAAATATCTAATAATCTAAAGGTTCAGTCTATTCAACATGTTCCATCAAAAACTGTCAGAACTGGATGTTGGAAATGAGTCACATTCAATGGAAAACAGGTAAAGAAGAAAGTGATGAAACTACATTTGTATAATTTAACTCCAGGTAATTAAGTTCTGAGTTTCCACTATGGAATGAAAGGACAGTTTAAATCAGGCTTCAAGTTGCCCAAAGTCACAGTAGAATCTTCAAAAATTGGCACTTTATTCTTTTCTGTTACATAAATAACACACATTTCTATGTATGTCCACAGTCATCCACTGTTAATGCCCTTTTTTAGTGAAATGATTAAAAAATATAATATTATCTGCATTTGATACATGTTTTTGTGTTTTCCCCAAAACTATGCTACTATTCCACAATATTAAGAAACACTAAATTATTATTTGTGTGTGTTTTGGATATTTGTGGATTATTTATTACATAATATATTGTTTAAAACTGAATAATACACATTTTTACACATTTATTATTTTTAATTAATTTTTTTTTCTTATTCTTAAAAAAATATATCTTTAAATTTAATTTAAATAGATTTAATTTAAATTATATATGATATCTTATTTAAATAGCCCATTATGTGCAACCTTAGTAAGATTTATTTACTTTTAATTTTTTCATATTTTTGCATTTAAACAAAAAAAAATCATGGTCATATCATCAAATCATATTATGTGCAATAAGATTTAATGTAAGTAACATTTATTTACTTATTTTTTCATATTTTTCAAAATCTAACCAACTATTCACATTACAAAAAACCATTCAAACCTTTATCCCAGCTCCTGTTTCTCCCTCTGACCCTTTACCAAACAAACCAACAAGAACGATTTTCCTTTTTCTTTTTAAGATCACGCTTCAAAAAAATATTTTCCCTGAACCTCCACAGCTGCGCCCGCTGGATTTTTCAAGACAAATGGGGCAGCGGTGGCACCGTACCCGCCGCAGCTGATTCTGCATTTTCTGCCTCCTGGAGCTCTATACCTCGGACCTTTTACTGTATAAGTTGACCGTGATGACTTCACACCTCATGAAGCCAGTCAAGGGTGCACTCAGTGCCTCATAAAACCCTCCGACAGACCTTGGCAGTGTCAAGGAGGGGCTCTGATATTCCCTCGGACGAAAACAGGAGATCAAATCATCAAATTTAATGCCATAAAACATTTTTTTTTGGGGGGGGGGGGGGGGGGCGACCGCTTCCCGCGAAACGGCCCCGGGTGTTTACAGCGTGAGTTATTTTCTCGCTCCCGCTTGTTTATTGCGGATTTCAGGGGGAATATTCTGGAGGCGTTTCCACGGTGACATTTTGCGATGTGTTCTGCGGAGGGTGAAGAGGCCACGGAGGGCAGTAGAATTTATTGACTAAATTTCACAGTTATAAATGGGCCTTTTACAAGTGACATAAAGAAAATGATGTGTTCTCCGACGAGGCGGCGGAGATCTGTAAACTTGTGTGTACTAGTTATGGCACTCGTATTGAAGTGGCCGCAGTTCCCTTTCGATGGACTATAACTTTGCTTTTGAGAAATATTTCTCCACAGGACCGAAGACGGCGTGAAGCGGCCTCCTCCACCGAGCTCCGAGCCGCATTTGCATTCGCAGAGCTGCGTTTGCTATCGTCGTCTCGTACGTTTTCGGCGGAAATCCTCGCATCCTGCAGTAAAGATAGTCTACAGGGAGATCTCCAGAAGAATAATCGTCTCTAGAGAAAAGCCATTTACAAGGAGGAGGAGGAGGGAGGGGGAGGGAGGGGGGGGGGGCACTGTCTACGCTGCACAGTGTTACTCAAACAATCCATATCCCTCACAAAACCACCCCAAGGCTTTAATATCTTTCCACAGACTGCTGCGGTATGAAAAAAAAAAAAACAGCTGGTACCGCGCGCTGCAGAAATGAACTGAGCAATTTCATCTACAAAAAAAAAAAAATCCCGGCTTTCTGTGAATAAACAAGCCGCTACAAACAGAGCGGCCGCTTTGTCTGACACGACAATGTCTCTGATTGAGACACTCGGAGGGCCGATTCAAGAGTCGTCGCGGTAGCGGATTGTGTTTTCATAGTCGCATGTTTTTTTTTTTTTTGTTTTTTTATGAAAAACGCTACCTGCAATCGTAGGTTCATTAAGGCGGACCGTCATGAATTAAAAGTTCAGCTTCGGCGTTTAAATTCACAAAAGTAATATCAGCAAACGTTGAAAGTGGTTTACGGAACAATGGCGCCCGGGAGTAATAGTGAATTATTGTTCCAACTGAAATAATGCGTTATTGTTAATTCTGATGAATTAATCCATTTAAGCCTAAGAGCCACTAAGTCTATGATTGTCATTTTATCCCTAACCCATTTAAGCCCTGATTGTTTTCAAAGATTTCATGCATTTATCATTATTTATATTATTATTTATACTATTTTCTTTGCAGAAAATAGCATTTTAACAGCTGTTATAGTTGCTGTTTGCACAAATCCGCCCATAAACAAAAAAACCTATTTATCCCATGTACCAAATCCTTTTTTAGGGCATTATTCTAGAGACTTGAATGATTAAATAGATATAAACATGTCAGGGTTGAAAATCATAATAATCTAAATGAAATGACCTCTAAATTTGAACTGCTTTATTTTACATTTGGATGTTTAGCCAAGTGATTCCCTATAGGGATAAAACAAATCCAATAAAATAAAAGTTCTGCTTCATTTAATTATACTTTTTAATATTTGTTTGTTCTTTTGTGGTCAAATAATGGATAATTGGAGCCTCACACAGTTATTTAAATGAAGTATTCCTTAAAGGTTTAGTTGGTAAATGACTCATAGACACGTGAAACAGGACAAATGCTAAATAAATAATAATAAAAAAAAAAGAGATTAGTTTAATCTTTAAAAATGCACTGCATTTTACAAGGTCATCGCATTATTTTAAGTGAACTAACAGCATGCACTTTCTGTTAATGAGGTTAGAGTTTCATTAAATCCTTTGTGGCTGTTGCAGCTGATGCTCTCTACCCAGGATTTTATTTTCTTTTATCAAACAAACCATTTTTTTTTCTTACACTTGGAACAATACGACTCAATCTATTCACACAGGACATTTTAAAAGCAGCAAGTTTAGCAAAGTGCTGCACAGAGAATAAATAGGACAATTAAATAATACAGTAGAATAAATAAAAGTATATATATAAAAAAGCACATAAACAACAAACAACTTACATACACATAACTTTTATGCGGGTTTAAAAGTGAAAAGAGTCTAAATAAGTATTATGAGTGACATTTTTAATGTGTGGCTACTGCTGAAAAGGCCTGGCCCCTGATTTTCTGCCTTTCTAATGTCTGATTCTATCTATTTCTGGTACAATAGCAGTGACGTCAAAGATTCCCTTCATCGGGGCTTCTTGAAATAATAGCTAAGACTTACAATGCAGATTTAGGCTAAGAAGAAAAAAAAAAAGGCAGCGTGCATATTGTTTAAAACCCCCGAAGAAATGGCAAAACCTGGATTCCAACAGATCCTGAAAAACTTGGGTCTCAGAGCCCTCATCATGTTTTTTACTTATTCTCTTGATAGTTGGCGTTGCACGTGCCAAGAATAAATATAGATAGATGGATCCTGAGACGGTCTTTTTTTTTTTGTTCTTTTTCTACTTTTTATATCATGCTGTGTCTGCTTAAATTAAACCTAGTGGCCTTTACGAATATCTGAGAGGAAATTGCATTTTCTTCCACGTAATTATACTTGCGTGATGGATGACGGGGGAATATCCTGACAAATAACGACCCTGGGTGAGTTCAAAAACAGCAGGCTTTGTATGATCTCGTGCGCAATCCGTTTTAAGTTGGAAACTATGGAAATACTGCCGAGTCTGCAGGAGTACGTTACATAATGAGATGTATAGTTTGGAAAATAGACACGTTTTCTTTACCTCCCATTGCTGCGAATGAGGGGGAAAAAAACTAGGTAATGCGACTCGGAATCTCAAATGATAAATGGACAAATGCTTGAAGCCGTTATACACGGTATGTGATGACCTACTTCACGCTAAAAGACTATCTGGCTGTTGTGCGGCGGGCCGATTTATATTGTGATGATGACAGGGGAAGAGACAGTGACAGACAGCGGCAGAATAAGGAGGGAGAGTGTGAGAGATGTGTCACGTTAGCTCCACGGGCCTCGTTGTTCTAAAGCAAGTCAAAATGCTTCAGTTGCACCCACACACGCGCTCTTTGAAACTCCTACACACACACACACACACACGTGCACGCCCAGAGAGTACTTCAAGTAATGATTGATACGCAGGAGATTTGAAACATTGAAAAAAAAGACTATTTCATGAGGTCAATTTCTGGGCTAATACTTGAATAATCCTGGAATTTTGACATTTAAACCATCACTATCTTGTTTTTTTTTAAGGCAGGAAGTGACCATATTTGGACAGGAGCATGGTGCAAGAACCCCTCCCTTACTGATCAAGTTAAACTTTAAAGGTACGCCGTGTACGATTTAGTGGAATTTAGCAGCATCTAGCCGAACTAGCTAGAAATGGAATATTATATTCAAAAGTATGTTTTAATGAGCATATATTGTGTTTTTATTGCCGTAGATTGAGCTGGATGCATCAGCTGTTTTAACATGGCTCCGCCCCCATTACATGTAGTGTCAAGTTTTGGGTTTTATACGCATTTTCAAAATGTTAGCATGCTAACATTTTTATTTTTATTTTAATGTGGTGGACATTGTATGCATGGACGTCACTATTTTGTCATTAGCTTCATCCTGCAAATTAATTGGAATCATTCTAATTACCGGTAGATTCTGACCCAACTGTTTTCAGTCGATAAGAAAGGGATTCACGAAGATGTGCATTTATATCCCCCAAAGTGTTGAGTCAGAATATAACCGTTTTTGACAAAGTGGTTCCACCCACTGTGAAGTGTCTAATCTACTGCAAATATAACAAGAAGAAGTGTTTGATCATCTCCTTTCAAGCCTTTTGTTCAACAATCCGTACAAATCTGTTAAGATCTCCAAGAAAACACATCAGCCACAGATCAGTTTGGTTACAGCAATGTTTCTGTCCCTCCCGGTTGGCTAATGTTACCCCCACATGCACAGAAAGAATGTATTTATACCAACCATTTAAGCATTTACATGATTATTAGTTGTTAATATTCTGCTATAGAATGGATTATTAAAGATTTACTCCATCTCTCTCAACTGGATGGGTCGAATTGGGCTGGTCTCTTCCAGTTGAAGTAGTTACATGGGGCATTTTTTTCTGATTGGTCCTTAAACCCCAATGTAAATGTAAATGACAGATTTTGTGGACCGAGTAACCAATGCTGGATTCTAAGTATTGTCAGCTTGTTTTCTTTTTAAATGGCTGATGATAGGACAGATAGAAGTCAACGAAATCCAACCCTGGCTGTCTTGGATTTCTCCTTACATCCTAGAAGCTAACAACACAGCGAGGCTACATTTTCAGCGCGACTCGTGTTGATTCGCCTCCACTTTTCCTTTGTTTTGCCTCCAGCCAACACCGTGATGTGACCATGACGTCGACCGTAAAAGGGTCTATTATTCCAATTATTAGCAGAATAGCAGGGGGGCCTGTAAATGCAGCTATTGTCGGCAGGTTGAGCACTTAAGTACAGCCTCATCGAGCTGTTAGCACGGTTGTAGACTGGAAACAAAGGGTCCTTGATTTCAGACATAGATAGACAAAAGCAGGCTTTTCCATTTTACAGATGCACTGTCAATTTTGCCAGCTGCACTTTTGCTAACCGGACATGCTGTGTAATCTGGTCTTTATGTTTCACACAAACTATTTCCATTATTGAAAAGGTTAAAATACCGCACCATGTTAAGGATCTATTATCTATTGCATACAGCAACATGTGGAGAAATCGAAGCTTGATTTGCTGTGCCTGGTTATGGTCGACAATCTATGATAGGACGATGGCTGTTATGTAGACACAAGCGTACATAATGCAGGGTTTTTTTGGAAAAATCGGCTTCTACTGATGATCAGACGACACAATATCTGCCCGATGATGGGCTGATCTGACAGACAGCGGGGGCATTATCCCCCTTGAATGTGTCATGCCGAGAGACAACCAACACAGCTTTGACAGCTTCCATGACCTGTTTTTTTTATTCTTGTAAAGCTCAGCCATAGCAACACAAAACGCTCTTTCATCTGCAAACTGAGAACACTGCTGATTGATGTCTATGCTTCAAGGTTGAACCAGTGGTTTCGTGGACGGTGAATTTGTCTTGCCTAAACAAAGAACTGTCCTCACTGTTAAATGCCCAGAACAGAGTTTTATTACCGACGGACGGGGAGGAGGTACTGTAGTGAGTGATGGCGTCCGTGTCGGCGGGTCAACTCGGCCGCGAGTTTATTGCGCTCCACCTTTCTGGCAGCACCGCTGTGGTTGCTCCGACGCCCTTGTCAGAAAGATCACACCTCCCGAGTTAACGACTTAATGCTCCGCCATAATCCCATGATTTGCCGTCAAAGGAAAGCTAACATTTGTATTCCTCACTGTTTCCTCACCGCACTGCGCTTACTCCTAAGCCCTGTCCACGATGCGGCGAGTTTATGCCGTGAAAGCCAAGTTCTTGACTTTTTTTTAGCGTGAGAGCGCCGAGGCTGAAGAATATCGCCTGAGGACATTTCATATCCTCACAGCCCCTGACTGCATGTGCAAGCTCTGCCCCTTTCTTCATCTCTTTTTTTTCTTAATCGCTCATCTTCACTCTCTTGTCTCACCATATCTCTCCCTCCCATCTCCCTGTTTCTCTCTCCCTTCTCCCCGAGACGCCTTATCTGGTCAGTGCGAGATCGGGATCTCGTAATGATGAGAAAAGATCCCGTAATCATTAGATTGGAATCTCGTTATTGCGGGAAAAGATCTCGTAAGTGATGATTGATGACTACTGTTCTCACAGTCACAGCATCAGGATCTCAAAATGAACACCAAAAAAAGGACATTTGACAATGAAAAGGAAATTTGACATTAAAAAGGACATTTGACATTGACCCTTTCAGTGACAAATGTCCCTTACAGTTTGACATTGAAAGGGACGTTTGTCAGTGAAAGGGTCAGTGCCAAATGTCCTTTCAATGTCAAATATTCTTTACAGCTTGACATCTAAATGGACATTTCAGTGCCAAATGTCCCTTTCAGTGTCAAATATCCCTTATAGTTCGACAGTGAAAGGGACATTTGACATCAAAAAGGACATTTGGCACTGAAAGGGACATTTGACATTGAAAGGGACATTTGGCACTGAACCTTTTTGTGACAAATGTCCCTTTCAATGTCATACTGTAAGGGACATTTGGCACTGAAGGGGTCAGTGCCAAATGTCCTTTCAATGTCAAATATTCTTTACAGCTTGACATCTAAATGGACATTTCAGTACCAAATGTCCCTTACAGTTTGAAAGGGACGTTTGTCCCTTTCAGTGTCAAATATCCCTTATAGTTCGACAATGAAAGGGCCAATTGACATCAAAAAGGACATTTGTCACTGAAAGGGACATTTGACATTGAAAGGGACATTTGGCACTAAACCTTTCAGTGACAAATGTCCCTTTCAATGTCAAACTGTAAGGGATGTTTGGCACTGAAGGGGTCGGTGTCAAATGTCCTTTTTAATGTCAAATATCCCTTACAGTTTAACATTGAAAGGGCCATTTGACACTGACCCTTTCAGTGCCTGGCACTGACCCTTTCATTGTCAAACTTCCCTTACAGTTTGTCACTGAAAGGGACATTTTTCAATGAAAGGTCCAGAGCCAAATGTCCCTTTCAATGTCAAATATCCCTTACAGTTTGAAAGGGCCATTTGACACCAAAAAGGACATTTGGCACCGAAAAGGCCATTTGACATTGAAAGGGACATTTAACACTGAAAAAGGGACATTTGTCACCAAAACGGACATTTAAGAGATCGTTTCGCATAATAATGAGTTCCTGATCCATCCTACGGTCTGTCTTTCTTTCTCCTTCACTATTCACATCCCTTTTTCTGGATTTTCCACCCCTTGTCTGTCTCGGTTCGAGTGCAGGCAGTTCTCCCTGTGCTTCCCTCCTCCCTGTCAGCCAGGCAGCATCCAGAGGATATAGGCAGCACTGTCACCGTGGACAGGCTCCAGGGAAAGATGAGGCAGAAAGTTCTAGAGGAGGGGAAGGAGGAGGGTTTCGGGAAAACATGACAAGGAGGAGGTGTACAGATGACAAGTCCCTTCATTGGGGAGTTTTGCGAAGTGAGGGAGCTGCAGATGGAGAAAGTGAGACGGGAGAGAGAGGGGAGCGGGACACCAGAAGGCACACAGGATGTTTTTGAGGAGAAACCACTCAGGGATGGCACTCGTACACTTCTCCCCACAGTCGGGGCTGCGCTGCGAGTCCTCCTCCTCGAATAAGCCGACTGCACAGCACAGTGGGCAGATGTTGCTCACATCCAGCTCGATGGCTGAATGCATAATTCGCCCGTGTTTACATAAACCAAATCTCACCCGTCAATTGAAAGGCACGCAACTTTATGCAACAGGAACTCATTGAGTCAGCGGCGCCGACGTGTGCATTCGCTCAAAAACCTGCGCTTTATCCTATTTTGTTCATGGGGGAGTTTGTGTGCGGTACAGCCATGTAAAGCTCATCTTCTAAATTATTGATTCACAGCTCTCTGTAGTTAGTTTAGCATTAATACGTAGCCTTGATGCCATTTATCGACCCTCCTTGATCTTGATCATGTACCCTAGCGTTTTTTTTTTTTTTTCATATGATCCAATGAATACAGCACTTCAAAGTATAGGTGCATTTATTTTGAAAAATCCCATGTGGAAGGCTGTGAAGCATGCCATTCTCTTTGATGTGCACACATACATCTTCTACTTAAGTAATGAGAAAAAAAAACACTACAGAAGATTTTATTCTGTCCCCAGGACACACTGTGGAAAGATCACAGATGTGTTTTTTTTGTGTGTTGTTTTTTGCCCTTTGGGACTGACAAGAATAGTTTCACCACTGTTTTTTTAATGAGACAATTTGACCTGAAGATTCAAGGAGTTGCATTATAGTTCTTTCTCAAGTTAAAATGCTAGGACCCACTTGGCAACGTTAAGTAGGTGTAATGCTCGCTATTTTAGTGTGTTTACAGTTAAATCATGTTTGCTTTTGTTTATGTTTATTTGTATTTCTTCATTAAGCAAAGTATTGAACAAATTGGAATTTGGGCCTGATGGTGACACTTGACGAAATGTCAGTGGATCACAAATGTGATTGCATTGATGTGATTGTGTCCTGAGGAGGGGACATTAATGTCGGAATCGCATTTCATGGCAATCCATCCAATGGTGCTTGAGACATTTCACACCAAACTACAAATGTCAACCTCTTGGTGGAACTAAAGGAAAAGTCAGGGATCATAAAAGCGATTGCAATTCATCCTGAGGGATCTGAACCATATTTCAAAGCAATTCATCTCATAGTTGTTGAGATATTTCAGTCTGGACCAAAGTGACAGACCAACCACCTGGCAGACAGACACTGCCATCTCTACAGACATGCCACCAGCATGCCTCCAATGCTGTTACTGAATATTGTCCTGGGCTTTGGAGAATCATCCAATATTGATGTTCTTGTCTGGCAACTTGACAAACTACTGACTGCTCTCAAAAAATGTTGAGCTTATTAAACTCAAAATTCTTTCAAAAGATCTCATTCAATGTCAGAATGTCGTTTGACAACGGTTGAGCCTCTTGGCATGACCTCCGACCTCTGGTGGAGCCGGTGAACATCCAGTTCAAGACTGACATTTTCTGTTCATCAGTCTTTGATTAAAGTATAGGAACTTGGAGTTGGAGTTGAAAGACTATGGCTGTATCACAAGTAGCCAGTTTACACCATAGATCTATAAGAATATCTGGATATAACAATGGCGGCAGAAGCCTCTTCATTTCTAGCAGAGTTGCTTGGTGGCGCATGAAGGCAAAATGGGCGCTTCCTGTTTATTCAAATTGTCATTAATGACAACCATGGCCAATGGACTTTGGAATTGTGCCATGTTATATGGTAAAAGAATATCATGAGAATACTATAACTGACCCAAAAGTACTTCAGCTACTGAGATTAGAATGTAAATTATCAACTAACTACTGCAAATACTGGTTAAACATGTTACTATTCCCCCAACACTGTTTTACATCCATTTGTGTCATATTGGAAGATAGCCAATGCAGAATAGGATCATTCACAATGTTCTTACACAAAAATAGCATATCTCTGATGCTCTACAATTGAAACTATGACAAATCAAAGCAGACTGATGTTGGTTCTGCCAGGTGAGCCGTGGTGTCGGTGCCTGGCACCTTCCTGATCACCTATATATATATCAGGCAGGTCGTGAAAGATGGCGAGCGAAGATTGGTCGGGGTCCAATGTGTAGTCCGTTGTGACTGTTGGCCCAGCCACAGCAAGAATTCATGAATGTGTGAAATCCTAATCTGACAGAGTGGCTATCTCCAAAGAAAAAAAATATTGTGTAGTCTGATCCTTGCATTAATAGGACTGATGTAGGGAAACGTTTTGTACAAACACTGCATGAATTCTACCCTCCATTGACCACAAATGACAAAATAAAGAAAAGAGAAGCTGATCTGTGAATGTGAACAGAAACTGCATTCAACATTGTTAGTGTTGCTCTTGCATATGCACCATTACCTTCCTTACTCTTGCTGTGGTGTTGAACCTTTAGAGAAAAGACTGTAAAAGATCCAGTAGCCTTCAGAGACACGGAAGCACACCTGAGTCCCGGTACACAGCTGTTGAAGGAGGAAAAGTATTTATTTTTTTAAATGCTCACATCTCTTGAGTTGTCTGACCTGGGGTATTAAATTCCTCAAGGTGTTTTATTTTGTAAAGGTAATATATTTGACATATTTCCTTGATTTAATATCCTTCAAAAACTCATCTCAACAGTTCAACATCTCAACTCTGGAGCAGGTTTTGAGTTTGTCTCATTAATACTAATAAGGCTCTCTGCTAATATGCTAGTTGAATAGCTGCTGGTGACTGTTTAATATCTGTTATTACAATATAAAATTTATTTCTTCATGTAAAAACATATCATCATACCTATAATACTGCCCTATAAATACCACAAAAGGAATTTAGGTAAATATACAATAATAAATGAGTATATATTATAATCAGATGTATAATTTTATGCATAATTTCTATTAACCAATATTGTCCAACACAAGCTTACCTGCTATCTGCAGTTTTGCACCAGTGACTCCTGCCTTAGCAAGTAGAACAAAGTTTGGAACAATAACTGTGGATTCAAAAGCAGGTGTATCTGACAGCTCTTGCTTCCTTCACCTGCTGTGATTCTCGCAACAGCAGGTTTGTTAAGGATAAGAGGATTGTGGTTTTTTTTTCTACACTTCCCACTTTCTGGCTCACCTCGCCATCAATTTTCCACAAATACAGAATCTGAGGAACCAAAGTTATGCAACAGGAATACACAGGGACACCTTAGCCAAACCGCAATTTACTTCTTCCTCCGAACAGATGATCACTACATGTTTCCTTCATGTTTGGTGGCGTTCTGTGTGCAGAATCAGCCAACAAAGACTACCCTCTCAGTGCAAGTCTTCAATGGCTCCCTGAAATGCTTCTTGTTTCTCTATTGCCTCATTATAATCCTTTGTGTGTCCTCTGTGAATGGCTGATGATTATGCAAATGTGCCATCAGAGAGCAGCATGGGTAATTATCACAGCAGAGAATGAGGCTTTTTGAAATTCTCTGACTGCCGAAGAGAAAACCATGGGTCTTCGGTGTGTGTGTGCGAGAGTGTATATTTATCAGTTTGGGCAAGCTATTGCCTTTGAGATTGTGGCCATGGTGATGCTTACCAAATTTGTAGACGAGAGGGTTTCATATGTTGGAGGTTCTTTTTTAATCCTGTGTAGACATGCTCCATCTGTGCAGGAGGTTGAATTGTGAATCTGGGCGATTTAAATGCTAGATTTGTGATTTTCTGCTGCTATGGCTTCTGCTGCAATAACAAAACAACACAGTAACAAAAGATGGAGTTAATGATGTCATGAAGTAATGTGGGATCATGGGAGGAGTTTTCTTCATTGCTCTGCTGTCAGCCGGCCCTTGTTAGGTTTACTTTTTTCTTTAGAAAAACATTTTTTTCTAATGTACAGTGGACTCAAGACAATAGCTCACCTTGTGTCTCAATATCTTAAGATCCAGACGTTCAGGAGGTTTTTTTCCCTGAAAGCCAGATGATCTGCAGATGTTTTGTCCTCTACAAAGCAAACAGACCCGGTGATTAAAGATAAAAACACTGATTAAAGCAGTTTCACGTTAAAAACAATGCTTCCCCAAGGCTGTTTGGGGCTGCTACCTGAGCTGAAGCTTGTGCTTTCTCAGCTCGTTTGTGATAATAACTTAAGATCCACATATCTGGTGACTAAAACCCTCCATGCAGTTAAGGATAGTTTGCAAAACTGACAAAAACATTGATGCATGCATCGAGAGGCAGCCGTATACCATTTCTCTAGAACATTTGCGATAATGACGGTACAGAACTTAAGAAAATATTTAGCATAGGTTTCTAAGTATCTTATTTTTATGCCTTTATTGATAATAAAGCGGAGAGAGACAGGAAGGGGGAGGCAGAGATGGGGGAATGACATGCAGAAGGGGCCGACTGATGCGATATTTGAGCCGGGACCACCTGCAGTGAGGACTGTACCCTCTGTACATGGGGTGGCTGCTCTACCCGCTGTGCCACTTGCAGCCAATTTATCCTCCTTAGACACACTGTACCAGGAGTGATGGGGGGTTATTTACAGCAATACTACATTTCAGTAGCTTCTAGGCAGAAATAATGCAACAGTTATGGTCTCGAAGATGTTTTTGCATTGATTGACACCATCCACGAGCCAATCGAAGCATGGGTTTGGGAGCCAACTTGAAACCCAACTATGAAAGTTTGACCACCTTCAGTTTAATGGACAGGAGTGTGATCCAATGGAAATTTCCCATGACAAGACCATCCAAATCTGATAACCATTAGCCAGGGATTTCAAATAGCATTTGACATGCAGGAACTGTGCTACTTACAACTTGGACATACCATTTTCGCAAAGAAGACTGAAAATGGGTCTTAAGAGGTTAATATATAAAACCGGTTTATTTCATCTTGTGCAAATCTAGTTATTATCCAGCTGTTTTCTCTCGTCGAAGTGCTGCTCGTCACTTACTAACGGGTTGAGTCAAATTTCTATTATCTGTATTTCTTGCATAATTGACACCTGACGCACTCTGGCAATGATCAGCATGGAGGCAGACACATCGAGAGACACATCCAAGCACTAATGAGGGCAGCTAGGAGGTCCGGAGGCCCCCCTAGCTTCTCTCGGAGGAGGGAACTGTTTCGTTTTTTGAGAAGAGGTATGCACAGATGAACTTGAAGGAACAGAGATGTAGTTTGATTGAGACAGACATGGAATAAGAGGGAGGCAAAGAAAAGAAAACAGAGCCTGTGGTTCAGGAGGAAAGAAGCACTTGAAGCACTTGAACAGACTCCCATAGAGTCCAGCTTTAAAGGCTTCAGTACCCAGACTGAGTGCCCCCCTGACTGGGGTGAAGGAAAGTAGACTGCCTGGGGTCAATTAACCTCTACAGCGGCCAGCGCTGGGCTCTAAGGAACACTGGCTTTTATAGATCCTGACGAGGCACAATTTGCCTCCTTAAAACGAGAGGGTGCTTGCATAAAGCAGGTCAGAGGGCAATGAGGCGTAGGAGGCATACCAACTAAAACGGTCCTCACTTCGGCCTGGCATGTCGCTTCCTTTCAGGACCGCTTCCTTTACTGGAGCCAGGTGTGCAAAGAACTTTCGCAAAAGGAACTTCAACTGCAGCAAAAAAAAAAAAAAATAGTTGGGAGCAAACCTCATAAAATTGCATTTTTCAACTGATCTATTCTCATTGTTTTAGAGAACAAAGGCGCGTCATCGCCGAGCAATCCAGACAATGGTTTCTCCGCTATAGGGTAGCTCGCCACAATCATTGCGGACAGAAACACAACATTAATCATCACCCCGAAAAGTTGCCTTCCCCTTTCAAGAAATAAAAGTCCATTTGTCAGTGAAGTCAGCAAACTTCCCTGCAGTCCTCGCAGCTGCCTGGAACTCCGCCAAACAAACCCAGCGAGCAGAAAGGCCAGGGCTATGATGTGTGTATCTGTAAGGATATGACGTACTCCATTCTCTGGCCTCGCATCCCTAATGTGATTAACTTAGGCCAGTTAATGTAATAATATTGCAACAATGCACAATATAAAGCTCCAATCAATGTCAATAAAACTGCAGCCTTCCCACTTTTTTTGGCCATGACAAAAAACACACAAGTTATCGAGTCTGCGTTTGCTCCTCCGCGCCTCCCGTTCACTTCAGCTAGACGAATATGTATTGAATAAACAAGAAAGACATGTAAAGGCAGAGGGGAAGAAAGCGACACCGGGATTCAAGTGAAATGTAAAACCAGAGCATTTCTTGATAGTAGGCGTTTGAATTCCTTTCATGCAAAGACAGCCCGTCTCTCTGTGTCTCCATGTCTGTCTTCCCCCACTCTCTTTCCTCACATCGCTCTGCAGGAAGCTGTCAGAAAGGCAGCGAGGATGCATCACAGGGAAATGGCAGCAGTGCATGTAGAGGAGTCTGTGTGGATCTCAGCATGTCTGAGGGCCATTAAAACTCATCATTATAAGGCTGCCTCACCTGCTGTTCCTAATGGAAGGAATGGTGAGAGGGGAGGAGGATGAAGAGGTGATTGGGAGGAAGTGAAGACAGACATTTGATGATCCGTCTGACATTTACATAAGTGGGCTACTAGATTTTTCCAGTATTAGTAAATATATGCTTAAAGTTGCTTGTGAGTAGTTGTGTGTTGGGGGGTGATTGCACTGCATCAGTTTCCCCCCTGCAACACACAGGCCAGTGTCCATCTTCTATAGCTGGACTTCATGACCAGGGAGTCTCACCTCACCACGTGGTGGTTTTGAGAGAGATTGGCATTCCTGTCTTCTGGAGTGGAGAGCAACAATGCTGGCATTGGTGGCAGTAACACCTTTTAAGAGGATTCACATCTGCTGCACAATACCTCTGGAAGAACACTCCGCCTCCACCTGAGCGTATTACAGTGGACTGCTGTAAGAGTGTATTTCTTCTACAGAAAAATAGATGGAGAAAGTCTTGTAGAAAGAGGTATATGGATAGATGTTAGTTTTTTTTTGTACTTGACACCAAGTGGATATTTGGTATTTGTACTGAAACCTGTTATTTACTTATTTTTCATTAGTATCCGATTGGCCTAGTATCCATCTGGCATGTGTGTTGCGGTTTGCCCTGCAACACACATGCCAGAGATTATATGTAGCTGAAAAAAGGTGAGTGTTGGTTTACTTTATTGCTATTTTTCTTTAGTATCCGTTTGGCCTGGTATCCATCTGGTGTTGCTGTTTGCCCTGCAACACACAGGCCAGTGTCCAGCCTCTGTGGCTGGACTGTATGAGCACCAGGGGGTCTTGAATCACTACATAGCAGTTTTAAAAGAGACTGGCATTTGCGTTTTCTGGAGTGGAGAGCAACAATGCTGGAATCGGTGGCAGTAACACCTTTTAAGAGGATTCTCATCTGCTGCACAATACCACTACAGCTCTGGAAGAACACTCCGCCTTAGCGTATTACAGTGGACTGTTGTAAGGGCGTATTTGTCGTACAGAAAAATAGATGGAGAAAGTGTTGTAGCTGTTGAAAGAAGTATATGGATAGATTGACAGGTTGTGTTAGTTGTTGAGTTGGATATTTGCATTGAATTGGGTTATTTTTTAAGCTTGTTATGGATTGTATTAGATTGTATATGAGCTCATGATAATTGGCTGAAAAACCTGTTAGTGTTTATTCAATTTATTCCTATTTTTTCACTGGTATCCATGCTGCTGTTTAATTTTACATGTTAGAAATAAAAATGTCATTCATTCGTTCAAACTTCAGGGAATTTTAAAGGTCTTTTCCTGCAAAATTTCCGACCCATGCACTGTAACTCTGAGGGGAAAAAGCCTGTGTGCAATAGAAATAAAAAAAAATCAAGAATTGGCATTGAGTTGTTTATGGTTGTCATCACTTATCAGTCAAAGACATTGTTTGCAGACAGGTCTTTGACCGAGGTCTGTTCTATTTACTGCACTATTGGAGGAATCACTGGGATATAGGGTTAATGAGGAATCCAACGGTTTCCTGCTTCGGTGAGCATGCACGGACCAATGTCTGAGTGCAACATCCCATTAATGCTCATTATCCTACATTAAGGTGCTCATGTTATCAATTAGCATCATTGTATTCAAGGTAAACACTGTGTTGCAGATATAGGCTTTATCAAAGTATTGAGACAAAAAAAAATTGAACTTGCAATGTAGTTTTGAGTTGCAAAAATTTGAAATTAACTAAGTCAGTGTTGACTGAGATCCACACATTTAATAATTAAATATATTCCAGCACTATTCATTTGAAAAGAAATCATCCTTTCTCATTAATTTGTAACATTTTTTTGTTCAATTTGGCCGTTTTTAAAATGAAAAAAAAAAGAAAAACACTAATCCTGATTTTATTCACCATGTTATGTTATAATTAGTTTTTTTTTTGTTTTTTTCTGTAAATACATAATGGGAAAAAAAAACTGCTTGTGTCAATCATCCTCGGAATGAAATGAATAAATATGTGAAAATCCGCAGTCCAGCTGGTATGTCTGCTAATTAATGGGGCCAAAAACCATTTTTCACAACTTTTTCTTCCTCTTAAATAATCTTTTATTTTGCTCTGGCCGACAATGCGAAAGAGGGAAATGCTGGCTGAAACAGTCGCTGGCTAAATATGGGCCTTTCATCCGGCTTAACTCTACAAATGGACCTCATTGTCTTGAGGAATTCGATTTTCTGCCATTCTGCAGGCACACTGTGTCCCTCTCTGGGGCCTGACTGCAGCGAGCGGGGGCCCTTATCAAGAGCACTCAGGGTGTGGAATTGAGAAATTGAGTTCTGCCTCGAATCAAAACCATGAGAAATAACGACGGAGAGGCCAGGAGTGTGTGAGAGAAACGGAGATGAGGGAAGAGGAAGGAGGAGGAGGAGGAGAGAACCATGCAGGACAGGAGGGAGGCTTCAGGAGAATTCTCCAGATGCTTCTACTCTCTCACTTAGACACAAACCACACACGCTAACACACTCACATATGCACCTGTTCAAAGGCAAATGAGTGAAAACTGCATATGCATACAGCATAATCATAAATGGACACATGAGGACTAACACACTGTGTCAAATTTGCCAGTAATACGACTGACGGGGCTCCCAGAGAGGAAGCTTTATATATTTCCAGTGTTATCTCCTCATGCTCGGAGCCAAGCTGTTTTTATCTACTGCAGGCTGGTTTCTTTTGTATGTGTGGGTGCTCCTGTGTGTATGGGTGTTTCCGTGTGTGCGTGTGTGATGTTGTATAATGCATGCATGCCTACATATAGAGTATACGCAATGTCCATAGTTATCTGTCGTTTTACTGCTTCCCGTCCTTGCACAAGATAAATGTTTTAGAACGTTTTCGAGACTCTTAATTAAAAGTGACTCGGAGTTGACATTGAAATTAGGTCTTAATAATTGTGCAGCAAGAGATGAGTCCTGATTTGAAGATGGGTGAAAGCAAATATTAGTTCTGAAAAGAAAGAAACACTTAAAAGCAGGGAAGGTGAGGAGAAAATATGGTATAAAAGAAAATGTATTCAAAGTTTAATAAATGAAACCCTTTAGTTTTTATAAAGCAATTAGAGTGCATAAATTAACCATAAACACTAGCGTTCAAAAGTTTGGTGTCACTTAGAAAGCACTGTTTTTATCAAGAAGATAACTTTAAACTAATGAGAAATACACTCTATACATTGCTGTTGTTTTTAAATGTGCTCTATAAATAAATTTGATTGCATTTTATTTTATATCTACATATACCTTTTTTTTTTTTTAAAGAAGAGCACTGTTCTTTTCCAATGCAGCTAACTTTAAACTAATCAGAAATACACTCTATACATTGCTAATGTGGTAAATGACTATTTTAGCTGCAAATGTCTCTTTTTTTGTGCAATATCTACATAGGTGTATAGAGGCCCATTTCCAGCAACTATCAGGCCAGTGTTCTAATGGAACAATGTGTTTGCTCATTGCATCAGAAGGCTAATGGATGATTAGAAAACCCTTGTGCGATCATGTTAGCACAGCTGAAAACAGTTTAGGAGAAGCTAGAAAACTGACCTTCATTAGACAAATGCTATTGAAGGCTATTGAAAGCTAAGCTAATTGGTTTGTAAAGCATCTATAAACATGGTTTGGAGGCCATTACAACACCTTGTTAAATGCTTAATAAATACTCTGTAACACATCATACATTGATTATTTATCAAGCAATTGTAAAGTTGTATGAACATCAGCAAGCTAACATGTTTACAGATACTTTAAAAGTCCAGTTTTAGTTTTTAGGTGTCATATAAACATGCTGACTGTCCCGTGTAAGAAAGGGGCAGATGCACACACACACACACACACACACACACATAGAGAACACACTCGCCACACCACTGCACTCTATCTGATGTGAAGTAGTGCCATTTACTGCGGGGCAAGCGGTGAGTCACCTTGCTAGCAAGTGTCATTTGGCAGGACACGGTAAACTAGGCCCAGTGGTGTTCTAAAACCGCCACAGGGCGACAAGCCAGTGTGTGGGGTGTCAAGGCTAAGTTGCACATCGAGGTGTGACATTAGCACCAGTTGTTGGGACAATGAAGTGGGCTCGCTCGCTGCTCTACGGGAGCTTTCACACACTGAGCCCAAGCAATCTGAAATGTCTTTTGTGGGCTGCAGCCTTTAAGTGCTGCTCAGTGCAGCAGAGCCATGCATCTCATGCAGCAGGACCAAGAGGCAGAGCCATTATTCAGATGCTAATACCAGCGAGCGCAGAGAATTAGTCAGTCTGAGTTGTAAATCAATATTTAGGAACTTTGCAGTTATTTTAATCACAATTAAGAATGTTCAATATGTGCTTTGTTTTGAGCAGAGCTTGTATAATCCCATGTTTTGCAGATGTAGGTTTTGTGCAGCAGCTTAAGGATGTAATGTGCTTAAACAGCAGTCGTGTATTATCCTGCGCAAAAATAAGTGATTTTTAAAGCAGCTTGATGCATGGACGAGGTCGTGCATCAAAGCAGTATTTTTATATTTATTTTTCTTTACTGAAATTTAATTCTAAAATGGTTCAGTAAATATTACAGAAAGGTGCACTTATTAGTTTGTATTTTATTTTTATTTTTTAAAGTGGGTTTATAAGTTTTAGTTTGAGTGTGTTTTGTAATATGGGTAATTTGTCTGTGCTACTTTTTGCTTTTTGTATTTATATTTATACCCATATATATATATATATATATATATGGTGTGTATATATATATATATATATATATATATATATATGGTGTGTATATATATATATATATATATATATATATATATATATATATATATATATATATATACCACCATGAGTTGTAAAATACATTAGCAATGTATATAGTGTGTTTCTGATTATTTTAAAGTTATCTTCATTGGAAAAAAGTGCCCCCAAACTTTTAAACGGTAGTATACACACCATACCCTTTTAGGTTTATATATTTTATTTAAGCCGAGTTTATATTTTCATTTAGGTAAGCCTTTTCAATTCTAGTTTTCCGTTATATAGTTGTAGTTTGTTAACAATAATAACCTTGGTGTGTGGCGAGCTGGGCGGCCCGTTGTGAATGTGTGTGGGCGAGTGTCAGCGTGTAGTGTAAAGAAAAGTGCTCTGAGTGCTTGGAGGACTAGAAAGGCCTCTATAGTAGCGCAGTCCATTTACCATCTAAGAAGTGCTGGGGGCAGACATGCATCCCTGTCCTTCCCACCGGGTAGTACCACACATATAGACCTGTAATGATTTTTAGCTGTAGGGGAGCCAAGCTTCACATGCTCTGCTGGCAGTCGCACCAAAACAAATGATGTTGCTCACTTAGCGAGCGAGACAGACATCGCATTGATGCAAGCGGGCGCTACAAATGGCTCGGGTTGCCACGGCGAAGTGTGTGTGTGTGTGTGTGTGAGTGAAAGTGCCGCAGGACTTGTTTACATGTGTTGTTCTGAAAGCGCGCGCACGTGTGTGTGTGTGTGCTTATAGCGTAAGATATGGCCATTAGAACCACTAAGTGTGAAGGGAACTCTGCTCCTCCATTGATGTGTGTGAGGGAAAGGAGTTAACCGCTCGACCTTGACCAGTTTTTCACCTCCATTATTGCCACTGACTTTTACACATTGAGCATGAATGAGTACAGTATGTAGGATATGCTTCTACTTGTATGACCCAGAGTGAATGTAGTGCTTGTAAAATGGAATGTCGACCTTTTTACCATGAAACCCCCACCCTCCCTCTGACCCCTAATACGCAGACTGGCACCTTTACAGCTCTGTTTTCACCCTTTTTATTGTATTGATTCAGGCGAGTTTAAATAAAACCCACAAAAGTGCATGATATGGGACATTTAAATGCTAATTTACACAAAACAGAAAAAAAAATATAAGAGCAAAGCTGCTGGAAAAGATCTGCAGTGGAATACAGGTGCATCTCAAATCATTAGAAGATTGTGAAAAAGGTTTTTTTTTGTCAATCGTTACAATCGTTGCCACTGTCCTTTACACATGAGCAAGAATGAGTATAGTATGTAGGATATAGCTTCTATTTGTATGACCCAGAGTGAATACAGTGCTTGTAAAGTGGAATGTCGACCTTTTTCGCATTAAAAGAAAACCTTCCTCTGGCCCCTGATATGCAGACTGGCACCTTTACAGCTCTGTTTTCACCCTTTTTTATTGTAATGATTCAGGCAAGTCTGTTAAATTAGCACTCTGGCGATACAGTATCGCATTTCCATAAAGTTGAGGAACTTGTGGGAGACAGATTACAAAAAAACAATGGTCCAAATTGAAGCTGCAAAGCCTGAGATATCCCGAGTCTTAGTCCCCGCTGTATAATGGGTCAAGCTCCAAAACACATTGGATTCTACGTTCTTCATAAAGGCTAAATACAGAGTTTTGCACTGGTGCACACTGAGTGTAGGAAATAGCCGCGGCTGCACTTTCCTGAGTCCAAACCGCACAAAACCTCTTCCCTTTTTCCCCTCAACATCCGCTGCTTTGCAGCGATCGAAACGCGTTCGGCTGCGTTAACCCACTTGGTGAGACAAAAGTTTATCTTCCTGGCAGTTGGCGTTCCCCAGGGAGAGGTTGTACCTGCAGAATGTCACGTTAAGCGAAGCGTAATCCACACAAAGGCAAGTTAAAAATCACACAAATATCCCGCTGTGTATATATTTTGACCCTATTATCCACGTCTAAATCGGTCAGGGCAGGCGATTAAAGTCAATAAATCAATGAATACAAACGCTGTTGATTTCTTCCCGTGGAGCCGGCATCGGATTTTGCTCCAGTGCGTTTCCGCTGCCGTCAGCCAGCCCGCTGAAGGCAGCTTGGCCAGACGCTGCCCTCTCAGCTCGCCAGAAGCTGCTGCCCGACAGATGGCCGCTCCTGCGGACAGAGACGTCCAAGAGGCAGGCCGGAGACGGTGTGGACCGAGGAGATAGAACCACGCCGGCGCTCGGCCCTCGCTCTCCTTTGCGATTTCCCAGTCCCGTTTTAATTCTTGCAGAGAAAATGTGCAGGATTTGTGTCTTTTCCCGGAGGGGGGTGGGACTTGTAAATCTTGTGCTGCGCCGCAAATTTTGGGGAAAATCGAGTGACACAAATTTAAAACGTGCATGCTGCAGCGGGCAAAAACTGTCTTTCAGAAGGGTGAGCGCCCTGCAGCTGACGTGCACCTATCGACAAATTATTGCACTTGACCCATTGAAATGGGTTCATTTTGTCTGAAATTACTGAGCCTTTGTCACACAACTGGTAGAAAAGGGGCAAACACCTGAGAATTTGACACCCAAATAAAAACCCAGGGAGTCATCCATTACAAATTAATGTTAATTACACATATTAAAATGATGATTTATGGTCTGGTTGGATTTTGGCACAAAAAATCCTTGGTTAGGTGTCAGGAAAGTTCATTATTTTCATTAAAATGTTCAATAAAATGCTCAATGTGATGGTAAAAATGTATCTAACCACCACCCAACCCACCCACCATGAGGACATTTGTCACCTTGCACAGAAAATGTGCAGGATCTGTGTCTTCTCCGGGGGAATTATAAAGCAGGACCTTCCAGGACCACCCCTGCTGTAAAGGCTTTCGTTTTAAAAGTGATGTTCCACACACAAGATGTTCTCTAGTAATTCAACTCTGTAGGAGATTGCAAGGAAAGGACATGTCCGAAAGTGGCGGTGGAAATAATTTTCCGCGCAAAGTGGTTCCCAGCAGAAAACGGTTTGGGAACCACAGGTGTTGACAGACTTGATTGCCACTCTGAACTCGCTGAGGCTTTAAAACTGTCTACTTGACTCGATCTGACTCAGCTCAGCCGCCGATAATAGCTTGTACATACTCGCCGCCCGCAACTCTACCTGTTCGTAACGAACTGAACTAGTAAAGAGGCCTTTTTCCGGAGCTCTGGGGACAGATTCCAGCAGCAGAATACGTAACCTGTTGATTCTGCTCCTGTCTGCCTGCAGAGTTTAGTAAGACCGGTGACTGCAGTTTGGTCGACAGACTACTTCTCAGTGCAGGTTATTATTGATAGTTGTTTGCCATAGTGACTCACATACATCTCCGGGTCATTTTCTATTTCTGCTACTGTCAACATACAAAGTAGAAAATGAGCTTGGCAAATATCATGGAATTTGCCATTTTCATTGCTTTTCTGTCTATAGAGAAGGTCTGACTTTTATATAAATACTGTGCTATACATCCAACACTCAATCCATAGAGAAAGGCACATAGTGCCTCAAATCAGCCAATCAGAAGAGATGTGCATGAATATTAATGAGACAGACCAAACTCACCCTGCAGAGAGAAGCTTCAGAGAGATGTAAAACTATATTGAGATGATTTTTAGTCCTTTAAACAGGAAATATACACTACTGTGTGTTTTCCATGAAAAGTCACACTTTTATTTTTTTTTAGCTTCTCTAATCAGATAAACTGTTTTCAGCTGTGCTAACATGATTGCACAAGGGTTTTCTAATCATCCATTAGCCTTCTGACGCAATGAGCAAACACATTGTTCCATTAGAACACTGGACTGATAGTTGCTGGAAATGCGCCTCTATACACCTATGTAGATATTGCACCAAAAACCAGACATTTGCTGCTAGAATAGTCATTTACCACATTAGCAATGTATAGAGTGTATGTCTGATTAGTTTAAAGTTATCTGCATTGGAAAAAAACAGTGCTCTTCTTTCAAAAATAAAGTGACCCCAAACTTTTAAACAGTAGTATATGATGTGAGGGATATTGCAACTTCAAATAAAATCCAGAAAAGTGCATGATATGGGACATTTAAATGCTACTTTACACAAACAGATATGTAAAAGAGCAAAAGCTGCTGGAAAAGATCTGCAGTGCAATGCAGGTGCATCTCGAATCATTAGAACTTTTTCACGATAATCTAATTATGTGCGAGGCACCTGTAATATTTATAGCGCAAGTGTGCATATGTGCACGTGCCTGACCGGTGCATGGAGTTCACGTGTGGAAACATGAACCTATGCAAACGTCTGTCTGCAGGTGTGGCACAAACGTGAGCCGTCGCCCGAGGGGCCACGGGTGTAATTGGGGTCAGACCACTCGCTCCTCGGCCTTCCACTCCGGTGGAGTCGCTCCAAATTCTCGGTGGTCACTCCTCCAGGAAAATGTCTTTCATTAAAGCCACGCGACAAAGACGGCCGTAATTCAGCCTCATTAAGATTTGATTCCCCTTGTCCTCTGAGGACAAGCTGTAATAGCTCAAAAACATCCATTAAGGCAGATGGTATGGTGGATTTATTAAAGGGGAGTATTTCATGAATATAACCTCATCCCATCATCGGCATAAGCGCTTTTGATTACAGGCTTTAAGTGTCTTTCAGAAGGGTGAGTGCCCTGCAGCTGACCTGGACCTATTGATAAATTATAGGACTTGACCATAGAGATGTGTTAATTTTGTCTGCAATTAGTGAGCTTTAATCATAAACCGTTAGAAAAAGGGCAACCACCTAAGAGTTTGACACTCAAATAAAAACCCAGGCAGTCAACCATTACAAATAAATGTTTATTACACATATTATAATGATGTTTTATGGTCTGGTTGGGTTTTGGCACAACAGGCACTTGATTATGTGTCAGGAAATATCATCATTTTGGTAAAAATGTGGTCTGGAAACAGTGCTCGTCTGCTTTTTGTGCAACTTTTTTTCCCCCTTATCTATGCCTTTTCCTATCTAACCACCACCCAACCCGCCACCTCCAAATGAGGACATTTGTCACCTTACGCAGACGTCATTGGTCTAATTGCATTTATTTCAGACGTTTACCAGACACCGATTGGTGTGACAAACAGTGCTATTTGACGCCCTGGGAATGGGAATGGGCTCCAAAAGGTAATGAAAGAAATGTGATCGCTGCAGCCTCTTATTTGGCTGCTTACAATAGTCACAGGGGGACATCGTGTGTGTGTGTGTGTGTGTGTGTGTGTGTACTGTGTACTTTGTGTATCTTGCTTTAGGGGGGTATGAATAAGTGCAGGCCAGTTCTAAATGCAATTTGATTTATTTGTATAGACGCTAAATATTTTCTCTCTACATATTAAATGCTGGCTGGGAGGCTAACCTTTTACCTCTGAGCTGAGGCCCGTTTTGGTGGAAAGGGATAATTATTTCAGGGTCGGACGCTGTGCACATAAAAGCTCTGGTAATGCCCAGAGTTGTTGTTCAGCTCTTTGGGAAGTTGCGATTGCTTCCCTTTTCTTTTCTTTTTTGATTTCGTGCAGGGTTTTGAAGCTTTGGGCGTCTTCAAAGACGAAGAATATCAAGTGAGACCGAGCAAAATGCGACACAAAGGCACGGTGGGTTTATAAGTCATCACCGCTTTTTCCAGCCAAAAATAATGGTCCCTATCAGGAAGGACATAAAAGCGTTGCGAGATGAGACCGAGTTTCTCAGGAAATGTGCGAGCCACCCTCGCCGTTTCGGTCACACGAGGTTCATTCTCTTGACTTTAATTCATTTGTCTTGTGCAGGGCAAGTCTGTGACCTTGTCGATGGAGATTAATGAAGAGCTTTAGTGGTGATGAAGGCTATCAGGCACCATGTTCCCTTCCTCTAATAGAGCAAGCGTTTTTACATAGCCAATTATGTCGCTCGCATTCCGCTTGCAAGCACAGTTCTGTCAGGGTGAGCCCACTCGGCTGTGCTATATTTGCGGTGGTAAAATACCGTGGACATTTGGACAGTAATTACTTCTTAGTTGCTCTCGTTTCACTTTAATTTAGTATTTTTGTTATGTGGATAAATATGTTTTTTTTCCATTAAAAGCAGGATTGGAAAAGCCATCTGAGCACTTTATTTAAAAAAAAAGACTTTGACATTCAACCTAATGTTGTTCTGCAACCTTCCAAAAGCTAGAGAGGCCATTGTGCAGTTAAACGCCACGTAAACGTAAAAATGTCCACAGCTTTCACAGCCTTTTTGATTAGAGGGTACAGAGTGTATGAGTGCAATTGTGAGCCATTACCGCCGCAGTTATTGTCCGCCTTCCGGTACTACACTCTGCTGCTCTGGTCCTCGCGCAAATGTTATTTTTAGTCTTAAAAACAGGACTTGAAACCCTTATCTGAGGGGAAACTCAGCCTCTCGATCTGAAGGAGCAGAAAGGAAACATGATACAGAAGCGACGGGGAGTGATCGAGAAATTAATGTAATCAATAGGTGTGTAATTGGAAGCGATCACTTAATTGTTTTAATGTCCCCAACGGTAATATCGGTGCCACCATTTCCCACACAAGATAAGGCGATTGGGTTGAGGTGACTAAGAGTTGATGAGGGGACTATTTTCTCTTTAACCATGCAGAGCAGATGCAGCTTTGCTGGTGCTCAAATGACGGCACCCGGTTCGCTCATCAGAAGGTGCCAGGCTCACTTTTATTGATTCGAGATGTTTTTGAAACCCCCAGGGTACCCAGAAGGATTTGATGAAGAGCAATTTGCACATCAGGTTCGGTAAAAGCTCTTTTTTTTTAAGTTTCACTCAGTGCAGCTCCTTGATCTAGAAAGTTTCAGTTTTTGAGCTGAGCTCAAAGTGAACCAGAGCCATAATAATAACTGTTCCATGGCATTTTAAAAATATATCATTTTGCATATATTCTGTTGAAAATACCATATAAGGAAGCACGAAAAACATATTGCTTTAAACAGCGCTATATGCCATTTTTGGCCATTATAGGCCCAATCTAAACAATAACAAAAGACGGAGTTGATGACATCATTAAGTAGCAACTTTTGTTAGTAGAAGCATTTTTATTACACGCCTCAATAAAATATTTATCATAGGTCTAGTCATTTTTAAACTTTTCATCCATAAAAATGAAATACTGCAAATAGTCTATTGAAAATGTCATCAGATAAGGAAGCAGGAAAAATATATTCCTTTAAATATGGCCGCTATAGGATCTCCCAATCTAAACAATAACATAAGATGGAATTGGTGACATCATTAAGTAGCAACATTTGTTAGTGGAAACCTTTAAAAAAATATGAAATAACACAACTTGATAAAATATTTATTATAGATCTAGTCATTTTTAGACATTTTTATTTCATATAAGTTACATACTGGGCCTATAAACTCTCAATACTGGGTTTTAAACTGTAAAATCCATCCAGGACGTTAGTAAAACAGCTCAGATCAATGCGAATTGCATTCCAGTGTATGTTGAAATGTAGTCTTAATATTCCTCATAGAGGTTAAGCGTCTTATTTTTCTTTATTTTATACAGGTACAGGGACATGTTGTGAGAAAAATGAAAATGTCAAACAAGGGTACACCTAAACCCATTTAAGTGTTTTAAGCTCATTTACTAACTTGTCAATTAACCCTTTAAGATTTCCAATCGGAGAAAAAGAAAGGCTGAATCCGTAGGATGGGCATTTTTTATAGTGTAGACTCACCATGTAGCATAGTGAGGCAGGCAGCCGCCTGATTTCAGGAGGTGAAAGACGTCAGTGAGATCATCAGAAAGCGGGTCTTTTCCCGGCAGTGCCAGCACCGGCTGCCTGACTCGGTCCCCGTGGATGGGCTGACGTTCCTGAGCAGGCTCTTAAGTGGGATCTGTGATGTCGCCATCAACCTCTCCGCGCTGACAACACACTCTGTGGTTGTGACGGCTGCGGGGCCCGGGCCCGTCCCACAGCATCTGTTCTGTCCTCTCGCTCGCTGTCTGGTTTCTGCCTGTCACGCCAGATCTATCTGCATGCGTCTGTGTTTCTGTCTCCGTACCTGTCTACATGTGTAGCTGCTCCTCGTCTTGTGCGCTCGCCGTTTGCTACGCGTCTTGTTGTCAGTTAGCGTCCTTGTCTGAAGTGGTCACTCAAACTTAAAGGTCCTATATGTAAGAATTATGTAATAATTTATTTTATTTATTTATTTTGTAATATACTGAAATCAATATCACCAATGTGAAGAATGATACAATGAAACTTTCCCTGACTCCTTCAGTTGACTATGACAGCCTTCAATTCACCTAAGCTAAAAAAGACCAGTTTTATCTTGTGAAGCCTGTTTGTCTTAGTGTTATTCCTCTAAATGGGCTTAAGCTGTCCATATTCTCTTGTTTCTACAGTTTTTGAATCTCTATATAAGTCCACACAATCTCTGTTTGTCCTTCTGTACTTTTTCTTACGTTACTTAACAACTGTTCATCCAATAGACCTCATTCCTGGCAGTATTGGACCTGAGGAAGTGCACTGTTGAACTGATGTAATATGGACATGTGACACATGTAATAATAAGAACCTTTGAATAATACAAGGCTGTTCCAAATTGCCACAGCAGTGTAGCGAAGGGTCTTTTCAGAGTACATGTGGGCACTATTCTCATCTTCATCAATGACCTTCAGAGCATGTGAAGCATTTAGGGAACTTTGGTAAATTGTAGTTCCTAAGGACAGCCTGCATGTAATGCATTTAGAGGACAGGCACTGTTTTCTCCAGGTATCAAGAAATACCTGTTTCAAACAGGCATGTTTCACCTTCATATTTGGTGGGTTTATTTTTGGGGAGCCAAAGAAGTAAAATGTTGAATTTGGTGCAAATGGGACACTCGTGAATTGCACCACATTCAGCATTACAGTTCTTGGGCCCTCAGAACTACACCTGCCACATTTAAAGTTGATCGGACAAACAGCTCTCGAGATATGCAAGGAAAATACATACAGACAGATTTTGTGTGTTGATAGGTAAAACACCTTTGTAATTGGCTATTTTTACTTTTATTAAAGTAAAGGACCTGGGCACTTTACCGGCTTATTCTTACAGTGATGTAACAGCAAATGGAAATTGGCTTAATTGAACCCACTGCACACAGGAGTTCAAGTGCAAATTGCCTCTGACTCAGAGAGGTCACCTTTTGCGTCTGACCTGAAAACCAAGAAAGTGGTCAGCGAAAGCACTGTGTTGGAACTTGCACATAATTCAGAGTATTTTAAATATTTGCAGACATTCAGCATCCAACAGCAAAGGAGGCGGGGTGGTAAGGGGTAGGGGTGGGTTGAATTATGCAGCTTCCAAATAACGAGGAAGGAATGAATTCAGTTGGGATTTCTAATTCTGCCAGACTGTGATTAATCCCATCAGTAAACAAAGCAGAGGTCATCGTGTTTTGGAGAACTCCAATTAGAGAGTAATCAGTGCTAATCAGACAAGCTGCTCACTGGCATCTTGGTGATTTCGGCAGTAAAAGGCTCTCTAGCGGATAGTCTGCCCTCCACACTGAGAACGACCGACCCACACTCCTGTGATCCTGTGTTAAGGGAGTGGGAGGCAGAATAAAGAGAGGAGGCTAATTAGCGGTGCCACTCATTAGCAGTGGCGTGTGATGTGTGCCTGGGTGGGCCGGAGAAATGTGAATGTTTTTCTGATGTGGCGTACGAGGCCACTTTAAGTGAGATGCACAGACACTGTTATATCCTGTGCGGACACCGACTTGACTTGCTAAGCTGTAAGCTGAATTCGAAACAAGTAATTTGTCCATAGATCACCAGAGGGCATACTGCTCCAGATGTAAATGAACAGTGACTCACTGTTTTCTTCCAGTGTCCGGCCTTGAATCGTAAAACTTGCCTTTGCATATGATGCCATCTTTCAAGGTTAAAGGCCCGCCTGGATGAGATCGTTTGCCAATTTATGGGACACATTACATTTGCAACTACATATGAAAAAATAGATTACGTTTTGACCCCTTTAGAATGGTAACTGCGTGGAAAGATTAGCCTGACGCATCATCTCACAATTTACCATCCACTGTCACGGGACCATTTCTTCTTGGTAGTTCATGCACATCCGCAGCACAGTCCTCCCTCTCTCTGTCTTTCTCCCGCTCTGTAGCAGCGTGATTGGTCCACAGGGAGCCCTAATCAAATAATTCTCAGGCCATTGCAGCTGCCATTTCAGGCCATTTCAGTGGAATACACACAGATGCTGGGTGGGTTCCCTTCCGGGCCTATCAGACCAAACAGTGATGTAAGACTTTACTCATTACTATTACCTGTCCCAGCATTGGAGGCATTTACAGGCCAAGGAGTGTGCTGCAATAATGAGTTTGTGTTTATTGCTAACGTGTTGCCAGTAGAAATGGCAGATCCTAAGTGATTTGCAGGTTTAATTCCTCCACCTGGCCCCCTGATGGCCTATTGTCCCCCCTCCCACGTCCCAATATACATAAATGATATGTTAATGACTCGTACACTGATAATGGCTTCTGTGGGCGGTGATTTGCTGGATCCATTCATACCTCAAGGTTATCAGACTTCTGACTGTGGCTGTGCTAGCTCGACGAAAATCAATACTGTGAGTATTTTTAGGTTGTTTCAGGTTCCTCTTCTGTCAGGCAAACCATGGATTTTGTTTTTGTCTTGAGACATTTCTGATCAATGTTGATTATGTCATCGACATGCCCAGATAGCTTTAGGAGCGCTCTATCTTTATCCTGAGAAATGCGTAGTTAGATCAACGTCAAGCGCTTTTCATGCTTAATCACAATTCACCTGCCTCTTATAATCCATTTGCTCCACGCAGAAAACTTCATTAATTTTTTTTTTTGTTAGTCAGAGGAAGAATAATCAAAGGGCAGAGCCGGAAACAATTTGCTGACACGCCGTGCATCTTTCACGTTCTGTCTCGTTTGCAGAATCCATCGCCTAAGAAGAACCGCTGTTTCGGCCGACTTGGCTCCTTTAAAAGAAAAGGAGCACAACAGTATCCCTTTTGCCTAAAACATTGATTAAAAAAAGAAAGAATGTAGCCGCCTCTTGGCTAGCACAGCCTCCAATTAGCATCTAGTTAAGCTATTTGGAGAAACGTTACTGTGGAATTTGAAGGCGGCCCATTGGGAAAGTCTCTCTCGCTGAGGGAAGAAAGGAATCCTTATATCCCCCTTAATTAAAACATGATTTACGCTTAGTCCCAGCTATGAAGTTGCCTTTGATGGTTCTTTTGTCAATTAAAAGTAAGTCCTATGGAAGATTACGTAGCACTCATTACAACCAGGTTATTCTCAAGGACGTGCAAGTTCCAGCTTTCAAGTGGGGAGCTGCCGGGTGGGTTAGTGCAAGGACACGAGAGGGGGAACTCGCAAAATGAATACGATTTAATGTGTTATATAACTCTTCTATTGAGGGCTGCCCTCTTCAAGTGTCTCTCACACCTCCTCTGTCTCTCACATAGAGGTCTCATTGCTGTCATTTAGTGCCGCTCTCCCTCTTCTCCCGCCTGTTATCAGCGGAATTCTGGGCTGCACATCTGCCAAAGTCCTCACGCTCCATTTACGATCCAAACACCAATACACTTATGCACTTCAAAAAAAAGTAAAAAAAAATTGCTTAGCCCGCCTGTACGAGAAGGGCATGCATGAATATTTAACATGGAAACTGCTTTTAGGTACTCGGAGGCAAAAAAAAAATATAGGCCTGGCTGGTCTAAATGTCTCCACCTGATGAGTCCGTGACGGGGAACAAGCACCCAGCTTCCCTCCAGTCGCCCCCAAGCTCTACCCGGGACATTCATTGGTCCTGATGGAATAAATAGTGTGTCGGGGGAGACTGAGCGGATCGCTGGAGGCAGTCTTCCGTTTGAAGAGGTCCACGGAATGGCCCTGTCGCAGGTTTGTTTGACGTCAGAGAAATTCATGCACTTTCCTGCCATAAATCTCCCATACATTCCTCATACCCCTAATGGAGAGGCTGAAACCAATTTGCTCAGTTATTCCCCTGTCTGTACTTTTTTTTTTTTTGTGTTGGCTTTAATTGCTGTTCCAACGTGGCCGTCAGGTCAGTCGAGGAACTCTATGAGTTGCTCAATATTCGACGACTGATTCAATATTGCTAATTCCCCTTTTGGCCCAGAGAAAACAGCGAGCCATGATATAGGCTGACAGCCCAACGGCGGAGTATATATTTTAATGAGACAGTAAAAAATAAGTTCCCTTCCGGACATTAGTCACCTTGCACCCTCACAATCAATAGCAATGCAGCTTTATTGCTTCCAGAAATTTACCAGTCACAACTGCTCCTCCGTCTTCTGATTGGGGGAAAGGGGTCAAATGGGATTAATTATTAAAGGTCCCATATTGTACAATTTTTCTGGGTTTTATTTGAAGTTTTAACATCTTTAACAAGATATATTTGGGGGCTTTAAGCACCAAAAGTCATTTCAATATGGTTTTACATTTGCTGTCTTAATCATCTCTTTGGAGCTCTAGAAAAAACAACTGCCAACTCTGATTGGCTGATTTGAAAAGGTTCGACTATATAGTTGTAAGATCACAACTTCACAGACAAATTATAGGATAGTATTTATATAACACCTTATAATCAAAAAATCAATTAAAATCTCCTTTTCTATGATAATGGGGAATTTTAAAACTGCTGTTTGACAGAGCATGGAGATGAAGTGGGTGGGTAGACGTGATTCCTGTTTGGGGTAATACCCTTCATAGCTGGGGAAAAAAAACTGATTTGTACACTCAAAGTGACAGTTTATTTAAGAGGCCATTAACTTTACATACGCTGCTTTTAAAGGACACATACATAACAGATTAAGGCCTCGAGGCACTGGGTTTCCTCGCATCCACTATACTGAAAACACGCCAGATTATGGCAAACTATTGGCAAATCATTTCAAGAACGGGGGGGAGGGACGGTGTCGCTGCTTATATCTTGTGTTATTCTGCTAATAGAAGCAGGAGAAATACGACAGCTCGACCTTTTGAATTTCGTGTTGGTCTTACAAAGGCACTTCTTACTGTAAATCACTGAGAAACTGTACATTAATCATATCCCGCACATTGGTTTGTGCTCTGAAATGTCAGCTTTGAAGGTCGGGCCAAATGATGGAGATACACTCAAGTCTAATAACTTAACAATTGCTCTTTCTCTCTTATATCACAGAATCATTCCGGTTATTCTGCTGTGACGTAATCACCGCCCACTCCTGACAAAGTCATAGAAGACATCCAATTAAATGGTTGTAATGAATAGTCAGTTTGATTATTAAATAATTTAGAGAAAAGAAAAGATCTTCCAATGTAGATTCCAATCTCAGTATTGTGATAGTTCAAGCCGACACATTTAGGATTCAAATCAACAATGCATTTTGTTATTTTGACCAGGCTCAGGCTGATATATTGAATATGCGATGATATTTTTCACAATTTTAAAATATCTGCTTTTTTGTTTTGCACAGTCTGCCCTGCTGCAAGTCTAAGCTCCATTTCACTGCTTTGCCCAATGTACCCTGCTGTGTGTTAATGTAAAACTTTACGGAGAAGCAGCGTTCAGTTTTTATGCTTCACATATCTGGAACAAACTCTCCGAAAAACTGCAGGCCCTGCTGCAACGCTCGGTCCTTTTTTAAAAGTCTCATATCGTGCACTTTTCTGGGTTATATTTGAAGTTTTGATGCCCCTAACATGATATATTTGCAATTTAAAGTGTAAAAATTCGATTCAATGTGGTTTTACTGTGCTACAGTGCTCTCTCAAGCACCTCGAAAGCACAGGTCATTTCGGGGGTTGTCAGAAATATTCATGAGCTGCTCTTCTGGCAGAATTTCACTTGGAAGACTGAACAAAGTGTGTGTGACAGTGGGGGCAGGATGGTCGTGCTGGGAAACTCTACAGGCAGAGGGAGCTACTGCATGACATCACAAAGTCAAGTAAGTATAAATCAACCGTGAAACAGTAACGTTTCTAAATCCAGGCTGTGTGCATGTCTCTGTTTTCCTGAGTGTTTGATGCATTGGACGGTTTTTATACGATAAAAAAATTATATTTTCATGATGTGAGACCTTTAAATCAAGGCTACAACGAAAATGATGTATACTGTGATATTTGGGCTGGACAATTTCATAATATTCCAGCAAATGTTGGATATCAGCCCAAGCATATTTCAAAGGAAAACAAAAAAAATTAAATAGACTTCAACTTTTGTTATTTTTATTCATGCATTTGACTCTTGTCAAAGGTTCTCATCCTTCATTTTGTTTGAATAATGCAATTCATCCTCTTTGAAATCGGAAGCAATAAGGTTAGAAACAATAAAATCTGATGAGTTATGAATCACTAAAACGCTAAAAGTCTTTTTTAGAGGAAAGGAAAGGAAGGCTATTCATAGAGTTAGTTGACAATACGATATAAAACACAGAGTGACATCAATCCTATCCTTTGGTTTTATGAAAGTTGCCCAGTCCGAACCCCAACGTGTTCCATTGCATTAAGGCCTGAGATGAAATACTGTCCACTTGGAGAAAAAGAAAAAATCTTGGATCTTGACATCAGTCGAACAACCATATTTCACCTGGTACATCAAGTACTTTATCCTTTTTTTGGCAGTGAGTACTGAGGCTGTCCATCATCTGGAAGGCCTAAGTTGACGCTTCCATCACAGGAAGCCTCTCCACTCCTTCATCTCCACCAGTGCCACGAGGACATTTGACCTGCCGGTAAGTCAGAGGCGGGGGCAGACCAGCTGTTCTTTCCCCGGACCTGAGATATATCACCGACCTCCTTCATTTCTTTGTGTTGGGGGAGAATGTCACGGGCGTCTCGCTGCTTTGTTCGGCGGCATCCAGCTGGGTTAGATAGAGGACAGGGCACTGAGTCAGCATAGCGAGGCGGTCGTAGCGGGGAGCTGATTTAAACCGCCGCCGAACCAGGTCTCAACTTTCATTAGCCGTTGTCATTATTCCCTGGCCGCTGTCTGACAGATGGCATTGTGGGATATCGGATTTTATGGCAGGTCATCTTTCATATCCAATTTCTTTTCCCATTTGATGAGAAGTTCTCGCTCTAGTCAAATTCATTTTGCAGTTTGAATATTGATCGGACTCCGCGCTCTCCCTTTCTCTTACCCCGTCGCTCTATCTCGATTTCTATCTCGCTCTCGCTTTCTTTACCGACATCAACTGCATGTCTCTCAAGACTTAATGGTCTCTTGGCGCTCGGTCTGGGAACGCCGGTGCTTGTATCCGTGATGTACGGCGAGCCGCCGCCGCGAAAAAACATGAATAAATATGAAGCGATTGTGGAAGTCAATTAATAACCCCCGCATTTATCAATTCTCAGTTTTCAAGTTTGCATTAATATAATCATTCCCTGTAATTACTGTAGAGCCTAATTACCAGAGTACATTTAAATAAGATTGAATCAGTAATGCAATACAAACAAGTCTAATGGCGTAGAAGAGCATGGCGAGGTTATAATGCTGCTCTGCCTAATCTGTTATTTCAGCAAATACTTTGCGGCCTGTTGAAATTAGCTTTAGCTTCACCCTGAAATGAATTGATGGGTTTTGAAAGGTGCCGTCTGTCTCCCAGCAGCCCAGCAAGGACATTAGGGGTCACGATCTGGTTCAGATAGGGAAGCACTGAGCTTTTATTCCCTGTTGATTTTTTTTTTTATATATTCATTTCACAGACAGGATATAGATGGGGATGGGATCAGTGGAGATATTTTGCCTGTACAGACAGTGACCTGACAGAACCCTATTCCACCTGTTTGCACTGCCGGAAAATGGCAGAACGTAATGACCCATTAAAAATTCAGTATCTGGAGTAATGAGATGATCGTGCCCTGCCAGTAGTGTCTTGGATCTTGCATAGCAAGAGAGGGGGCACAGCGGCAGCACCATATTACATTCTAACTGATAAAAAGCTTAAAGGGGATTGTAGATAGATGAATAAGTCTTTATCATGTAAATAAGACTTGCTTCAGTGCAGCTAGGAAATATGGGGCCTTTGGTCAGAATGAGCTCTGTGTCATATTAGCGTAAGTCATAGCTCATTTCGGAATAACACGCTTTACTAAAACAACCCATAAAATGACTTTTTTTTCAGTTAGGCACAAAATGAAACAATCCAATGTAAAACTCACAAAGCATGAAGGAACAGATTTGTCTTGGCGAAATATCGCAATTTGAGAGGTGATCAGGCATGAGATAATGGAAATCTCAATCTGGACCTGTTCATTTCCAAAACCTCTTTCTGTTCTTCTGGGGCTACAAGGCAAGCTGTCAGCATGGTGGCATACGAATATTACCAATGCAAAAAAAAAAAAAAAAAAAAAAAACTTCACTGCTTGTTTGTTTTTCTGCTCCATCAACTCGGGTGGACCCACAGCGCTATGTCAAATAACCAGCCAGACCTCACATATATTCAAACTGCATCCAGACCGAATAGCCAGCGCCCTTCTGTGACAATGCATCAGTTGGCTTGGATGCTGTTTTATAACATTCCCTTTGGACGCTGAGAGCTCTCCATGGAGGATCGGGGTTATCCACTCATGGACTCGTGGCAGGAGTCGGCAATAAAGAGCCCCTCGCCAACCCAACAGTGCATGAAACACAGAAGCCTCCTTGGTCCGGTGGTCCTCCTCAGGGCTGCAGTGAATGGTGAACGTCGTACGCAATAGGATGTACTGTGTTTGTGTGTGTGGGTTGTTTCTGAGGAACTGAACAGTAATGTCTCCTGCACAGCATCTTTCCAGTTGCCAGGGAAACCTCCATCCCCCTTCGGGCGCTGTGAAGTGAGACATCAACAAAGTATGTAACAATGTGGAACTGAGCTACAATTGTCTGGCAAACGCCCCCCACCCCCCCCAGCATTGTATCACAAGCGTGGCACCAAATCCTGCAGACCACCGCACCAGGACTCTTCAGAGACTTTTTGGTGGAGGGGCAGAGGCAAAAAGTGATCCTATTTGTGTGCAACATTTGGTAAAAAGATTTTGGATTAACATAATTTGATGATACTTACACATTTACTTTCTCAAGATAATGTTCATGACTGAAAGACGACTTTTGTGGATTTTGGAGCGTAAATGCAATCACCAAATATTGGTAGGCTATGAGCAAATAACGGTCACATGACTTTTTCGCCACCACTAAAAAGCTTCCAATTTGTAATTTCATTTCGCACTTCAGCATGATGACTTTTAACATCCCTGACAACCTCTGTAGTCTCATTTGGCCACTTGTTAAGCACATAAAAGCTTCAAAATTCATGAGTGAGGTATTTACTGATCTATTTTATACCCTAGGAAAAATCATTAAAATTGCTTGTTTTTAATTTCAGGTAGTTAATCAAAAAAGACTTAAAGGCAAGGGAACCCGGAAGTGCTAAAATGCTAATTCATTCTCGGGGTTTAGTACACTATTAGCTCTGATCACAAAGTGCAGCTGGGCATTAACCAAACTATCGTTCCCATGAAAATTTGAACTTGATCATCATCAGGTCATCAAACTTATTGCAATTCCTCCTGAAGGGGAATTTGAATGTCTGCAGTAAATTCTATTGCACTCAAAACCACAAATTTCAACCTTGTGGTGGCGCTATAGGAAAAGTTTTTGGAGGGAAATCCATCCAATAGATTTTGAATGGACCAAAGTGTTGGACCATTGGAACAACCCAACACTACTGCTGATGGAACAATACAGAATTTAATATTACAGTATATGGCCCAATTGAGTTATCTGACTGCAACTGTTTTGAGCTTTTTCTCAATTTCTACATTCAGAAGGATCAAAAAACAGGTTTAAAACTGAGACTTGGTGACTCAGGGATATGCCCTTTCCCTTTGCATTGATGATTCCTGTAAAATAACCTGAAATACTCTTAAACAGCTACTTAAAATAAATTAAAATATCAAGTGCCAAATAGTGAGGGAGGCCTTTCCTCTAAACTAAAAGGTCACAGGTGTAATTTCAAACACATCCTTAAGCCTTGTATTATCACCTTTTTTCTACTCACCCTTTGTTTCCCTGGTTACTCATAAAGTAAGAGCGGTTGATCAAATAAGATGCCGTCTAATCACGGACGTATGAAATGGTAAATGGGGGGGTTTGGGGGAAAGTAATTGCAAGATTAGAATGGTGAAATTGGTATGAAATGAATGAGCAAGCAGTCAAGTCAGTCAATGTATGGATAAAAACATGGGTGTGTATCAGTGTCGCTTTTCTTTATGGCAGATTGCCTGGGCTTGCCATCTGTGTGTTTGGTGCCCGCAGTAGCCTTCTGAATGCCAGTTTCTTCAGCCTCGAAGCTAGATGCTGTCTCGAGGTAGACATCAGCCCATTCAGGAAGCAAACCAAGCTCAGAAAGTTTAACTCATTTGTCCAAATCATAGACCTGTAAATGTGCAGTAACTACCCCCAATACAAAATGGTATGGCTCCATGTTTCCCTATTTTTTTCTAAGAAGCCAATATTGGTAAGATCAGTCGGTTGTTACTCCCAGTCCAATCAAATATGTCAGTAAAGAAGGAAGCTGTAGCTCCTTTTAATCTGATCTCAAGTGTTTTTTGATTATATTTGTATGATATATGACAGAAATATGAGCTCAAAGATTCCACAGCCTTGACAAGTGTTAAATAGTTCACTTGAAAACGATTGATTTCTTGTCATTCTTCCCACTTTTTGGTGGTTAGATTTCTTTTGACGTTTTCGAGAGCCAGCCCCACTGTCTATCACTCACATGTCAGAAATAACAAAAAGCCAAAAAAAAAAAGTACATTTGGAGTCGGGCGATGGCGATTCCTCTCGTGCAGTTTTGAGCGGATGTAATGTTCTGGGAAAAACATCCAATTGCTTTCAAAAGAGCAAATTCCAATTGAGATTGGTCTTTCTTCTTAGTTAAGCGAGATATCCTTCACTCTACAGCCTCAAATGGTTTTAATGGTTTCCTCCATATTCGTCTTTACGCTAGATCTTAACTCCCAGAGATTCAAAAGAATTTCAGCCATCAATGAAGACATTTCCTTTCGGGATGTGAGTCAGTGAATTGCAGAAAAGACCCGACCGTTGAATGTGTGGGAAGATCATCTGGCATTTGCCTAGAGGAATATTAATAGAGTCCATGGGTAACTTCACAGGATTTTTTTTTTTTCCTCTCATTTGGAAAATTGGCTCATCCACTGAGGTGCTTTTGAAAATGGCTGCCAAGCTTCAAATAATTAGGCGGTGATAAATATTTCATGATGGAGTGATTTTTTTACAGTCCCAACATCTTTGTCAGCTCCATAACTAATACCGAAATAATGAAGTGACTGCTTTGTGGGCAATAAAGCATCCGTGTTTGCTTGTTGTCAAAAGGGTGCGTTTGAATGGTAACTCAAACAGATGGGGAAGTGTTTTCAGGGGTATCAGGGACAATATTGTAGCAAGTTGTAAATGGAATTGAGTGCATGCAGTTTCCATCCAAAATGTGCCACCTATTGGCGGGAAAAGTGGTTTTAGAATCACAGAGGTATAAATTCTAATACAAAAGGGGGGTAGGGGATTATAAATCTTTCAGTAGTACCTTTCTAATCCCCTTCAAAGTACTCTCTTTGAGACGCCGTCCCCTTGTCCCAATGCTTCTCCCATTCTTGGAACGTTTCCTGCACTCGTCTTTTGTCACCGTGTCCAGAGCCTCCTGCGATTCCTCCTGGATTTCTTCCACGTTGGCGAGTTTCCGCTCCTCCACAGTCCCAATTTTAGTTTCATCAAGCAGTAGGCATACAGTATGCTACCTAGTGACAAATCCGATTACTTCACCCCCGCCTTGTATGCGCAAGCGTATGTGCAACGACAAAAAAAAAAAAAGATTGCATTTCAGTCTCGGGAGTTGGATTCGGAAGCCAAAAAGAAGACAGTTAATGAAAAATGTCAGTAAAGGTTTTTCTGCCTAACTAGAAAATATATATATATATATATATATATGATTTTTTTGGGATGAATTAACTCTTGGTTCAGTAGTTGGAAGGAAGAGTTGGTGAATATAAAATATTTTTAAAAATGCAATTTAGAAAAAGCTAATATTTAATGGATTGTAGCCACGTTGGCACAAGTTTAAAAAAAATTCTGCAGCATTTCTTTTCCTGCCAACCACACTGACACATCTAACCCTCCGCTGACCAAATCCCTGTTGCGGAGAATTTGCATGAAATAGCGCTGTATGAATTTGTGATACAGATTCCTGTTCCGTCAGGCTTTTTACCTCTTAACTGATCCTTTTTTCTTCGGCTTTCTTTGCGTTTTGTTTGAATCTGCTGTTTGCTCTGCTATTTCAAACCCTTTCAGAGACGCCTTTGATACGCGAGTCGCCCTTGAGGATGTTAAATTAAATAAAAGTAAAATTTTTGGAAATATATTTTGAAATATATTCCCGCTACAGCGTAGCGCTCGTGCATGTTTGCTTTTTACAGTTTTGAATAAAAATGTAAGAATCTCTCTCACCCATCTCATATAAAACATATTTCTCACCGACTAGTAGGATCTTGATTTTATTTGCCATTGGTAAATGTCAGGTTATATCTTCAGTTTCCACCGAAGCTAGAATTCCTTACCGAAAATAGTCCCTAAAACTATTGATGCTGCGGTGTGTGGATAATCCACAGCAACCGGGTTGTTTCCGGTAATTGCTGTTGTTTGCTTTTTTGTTTTCAATTACTTTGAGCGACTGCATTATCAGCGGCTCATTTGCATTTTCTTTTTTTTTTTTTTTTTTTCCTTTTCATTGTTTCTGTTACCAGAAGCGTTTTCTAAGCTGCAAAAAAAAAAAAAAAAAAAAAAAAAAAAGACATTCTTTCTCATCGGCTGCAGTACAACGGGGACATCCATGTGAATATACAATATAACAATGCTTTTCTGCGAAATAGGTATTAGATTAAAAAAAAAAAAAAGAGGGGACCTAATTTGACGTATGCTTCAAAGATTTTTTTTTTTTTTTTTTTTTTTGCCAGTCGCCCCCCTTTTGTTTTTTGGGGGAAGGTGCGCTCCACAAAAGGCAAAGAGAGTAAACAAATTAAAATGCAGGAGATGTTACCCCTTCTGGAATAAACCACTAATTAATCTTGCACTTTCACTTGTGCATCATTTACCCCGGCAATTCAGCCAAATGCAGCCACAGCCGGCGTTGTAAACACATAAACAGCTCACAAAAATAGTCTTCCTTTGTCCTCTTGTGTCAGAATAATTAGTTTCCTCCTGCACCTGTTTTCAATAATTTAAGCTGTTTGTCTCAACCTTAGTTAGAATATAAAATATTTGCGCGGCCGGTTCGCTACATATGTGTCGGATATTTAGATTTGTATTAGTGCGGGTATATTTTAGACAAATTAACAGCTTTTGTGTCCTGTTAACGTGTTTTATTTTTATTGAAAATCCATCAGGGTGGATTTAATTCTAACTCAAATTAAAGTAGACTGGATGCCTGTGTGATATGAATATGAAATGACGCTGAAGTACATGCTCTGCAGACCTGGGAAGCGACCAATACTGTGTTCTCTCTGTTACTTACCTTTACCCAGGAGACGCGTTTATCACGGTAACCTTTCCGTGAGCAGGCTTGAGTATGCAGCCGTTCTTCCCCCTGAAGGAATCCCCCCAAGGCCGGAACATACACACATTCATACAAACTGCATGGCTGCACCTCATTTCCGTGCCTTGTTGATTTTGCAGTTAATAATGGTTTTTGTTTTAAAAAGCATTGTGCTACCCAAGACACCCCCCCACCCCCTTCCATCTCTATAAATGTATAATTCAATCTAACCGGGAAATGTGTTTTCATTCCCCCGTGTCACCCCCTGAACCAGCATTTCAGATTTATTCAGCCAAAGTAAATTATAGATAAGTATTTTCAAAGTTGTAATTAAAAAAAAAAAAAAGAAGAAAAAATTCTCTCATTTTTAATGAGCAAACCACAGAAGTTTAAAATGTAATCATTGTTTTACAAACCCCATGGCAGTGTCCATTTATGCAGGTCTTGTACAAAAGGAATTTGTCTGGTAAATCTGCCGGTACCTTTTACTTTTATTATAGCGGGAAAAACTGAAGCAGAGAAAAATCTAGTGCATGAGTTAACTTTTTTTTTTTTTTTCCTCTTGTCACTTTTTGTAGGTGTATTGGATTCAAACAATCTCCTGATACACCCCAGAGCTATATGTGAAATTAAAAGCCACGGGTGACAGTTTGTATCTCGACATGAGTTTGAAGGGTTGCATTCGGGATGCCAGATCCATTACATGCATGAATCATCATCGTCTTGCATTTCCATCACACTCAGGCTGAAATATGCATCATGTTTTCCATTATTATTATTATTTTTTTTCCCTCTCTCTCTCTCTTCCTCGTGTGAAAATGTGTGAAGTTTGCAAAAGTCAGCACACACTCAAGTGAAGAAATAATGTAGTAATATAGATATTCCATTTCCAGACAAAGATCCAATACCGGGATTCGCAAGATAAAATGCACAATAAACACTCATCTTTTAGAGCTATGGTAGGGTCGCTGAAGTTATTTCTTAATCTTATGGTTTCTCCAGTCTTAAATGTTGCCTTACCTTGAATGATGTGGAGTTCCGCAGAAAATATGAGTCAGTTTATCCGGAATTCAATTGTGCTGGTTCGCCACTTCACATCATGCACATATCCAGGTGTATAGTTTTTTTAATCTGAGTTTCCACTGGATCTTTGTGTGATTTATAGTTTGTTTATAGAAACAATCTTATATATGATCACCTTATATTGACTCTTTACATAGCTCCCTCGGTTCAGCCACTGTCTGAAACAGGCCAGGAACTATGTTAACTAACCTTTAAACCAACTATAGTTTTCTCATTCTTTACTTGAAATTCCATGTTCTAAAATACTACTGTCCATGTTTGAGCCAAAGTCCAACATTGAATAGGAGCATCGAAAACACAAACATATGTACAAATGTTAGCAAAAACCATAGCAACCAAGACTAGGATCACCTAGCTTGACTAGCATCAGACCTCATCTCAATGCAGATGCAGATGAGTTATAGCAGACATCCATTCATTTGATCATATTGGAGGCATGGTTTATGAAAGTCCAGAGCCGTTTATTATGCATTACGAATATCTATGAAATGCTTCTGTACGTAGCTTATAGCCGATCGTATTAAACATACCCAATGACGTACCTGATACCTGATGAGGATGAAATAGTTTACCACTGAAAGCATTTTACAAAATAGACTTCCAGTCTAAACTACTTAGAACACTATCTAAGGCTGCATCGAGAGGTAAATTGCTGCCTGCCGCCATGTTGAATCCACGCTTATCAACAAAGTCACTTCTGTGTTCTGCAACCTCCCCCGTTCTGTGATTGGCTCCCTCACTGAGGGTGAAATTGGGTTGTTGGTATTCAGACTAATTGGGGAGTGAACTGAATTCACAAGCAGTGTAGAACCAGGCTAAAGAACAGTAGGGTTGGGGACCAATCCAAGACCAACTGGTGCCAAAGGTAGGTACCTTGAGATACCCGCATTGTCTTGTGAATTCAAATTAATATTGATACCTGGGTACTAGAGAAGCTCAGATGGCCTATTATTTAATCAGCAACTGCATCACAAAACACATCATATGCCCACCATTCATCCACACTAATTTGTTTTTTTTTACATATTTTCAAAACTGTGCCTGCCAGCCATCTTCAATTTTTTTTTTAGGTCTATTACTCGGGCTCATTGAATTTCTCTTGCTGTACCTGGGTAAATCTTAATTCAACAACCAATTAAAGAGGCGCTGTTATCCTGGAATCATTCACTTCTGCTACAACTGGCTTTCCTTGGATATATTATCTCCTTTGGAAACTACAACCCCATGCGCTACATGCTTTTTGTCCCATCGGCCGCCCAAGCCGCGGTTCATCCACGGAATTCGCGGCTGCAACCGCCAACCGCGCATCTCTAATAGGTACATAGGGTGCACCAGCATTCACAGACTCTCAGCAGCAACATGCCCTCTGCAGAGCAAACCCACAGCTCCCTCTCCCAGTCTTTAAAGTGTGCTTTCAGAGCAATCCTTGACTTTCCGGCCCTTCGACCTGAGGGCTAGCATCAGCAGGCGAAGACCCCTGCAGCTACCACTATAGATCTGTGTGGAGGCCAGGAAAAGTATCCAGTTGGCCAGTGCGAGCAGTAGATTTCTCTTGAGATCAGATCACACGGTGATTGACAGAAGCTCTCTGGCCGTTGCCAACAGGGAGTTGACCCACGCGGCTTGAGCCTGTGTGAGCTCTACGGCTCTCTGGCATGCATGCAAACCCTAGGGCACAGTCACATCTACAACAATTGCAACTTATAAATAGAAAATAAATCTGAAATATACATTTCCCAAAGGCAGCACTCTTTAATGCAGATGTTGTTTTAACGCGATTTTCTCCAGTTGATTTACATGACAAGACAAAACAGGACTGAAAAATGATTTCAGATAGCTGAATTCATTATGACAAGGGAAGGCTGCAGAGGTCTTTCTCTGGCATGAGGCATTCAAGAACTTACTGTTCCCTCACAGCCTGCTATTATGCGTCAATGTCAGATTCCATCAAACTCTTGTAACTGCACGGACCTATCAAACACCGGTGTTTCAACCTGTTAAATTCCGAGGAGACACCAAGGAACTGTCTTCCAGAGATTTGAAAATAAGTGGGAATTTGGCACATTTCACTTGGAACTTCACTCGCTTCTCAGCCACGCTGCACATCCCATAATTGCATGATCCTTCCAACCCAGGAAATGAACAAGCTTTCCAATGATACGATGCTAATAAAACTGCGACAATAGCAATATGATCGACCCAACACAAATTTCAATACTTTCTTAATGCAGGGTTGAAACAAAGAATCATTTAACATGGATTTAGATGCCCATCTACACACAAAGAAATTAAAAATTGCTGTATTATACTTTATTTCAGGTATTTGTTTTGGAAAATATTAAATACACACACTTTTAGCAATAAAGAAACACAAGTTCTGTTACATTACATAGCAATATCAAAAGTTTTGAATTTTTTTTAAATTTAGTTGACAGTTATTTAGGAAACGAGGAGTCATGTAATGTGAATTGACTTAAGCGCTATTAACTACTTTGTTTAGTGTATTTAATGTGATTTTCATAAATTCAACATAATGTTTAGTAAAATCAACAAAATAAGGTTTAGTGAATTTAACATAATAATGTTTAGTAAAATCAACAGAATGATTTTTAGTAAATTCAACATAATATTTAGAATCAACAGAATATGGTTTAGTAAAATCAACATAACTGTATGATTTAGCACTGAATTAAAATGGTTTGATGAATTGAATTCATCCTGTTCCAATTTAAATAACTTAGTTTAAATCTTACATTTCATTTCTTTGAGTGTATTTAGGCGATGTTTCACTGTTAAGTGTTCCCAATGGAGGATGTTCCCATTGACAGCGAAGCATCTGTCAATGAGAACATTTTCCTAACAGCTACTGAGGTAAACAATAAACAGTAAGGTGGTGCCAATAAAATCATCAAATCTAAAAGAAACTTCTCAGCAAATACTTCATGTCCAAATCATTATGTCATTATGTTTATTAGTCAAAACACACTTTTTTTAGTGTTCTTCCAGATCACTTTGTCATTTAGATTTGTTCATTTATTTATTCATCTTTTGCTATTTTCACATTTATTTTTTTTCCTGAAGCCTTTCCCTGAAACAATTGTGTTGTCATACCTGTAAGTGTGGGAATTATACACATCTAAGAAATGAAAAGGCAGTTAAACAAAATTTTACAGTTAATAAATCATGTAAAGTGACGACAACGTGGCTCCTGACGGTGAATTGTAGGCAGATATGACACATGGGAATACAGTGTATTTTTAAGCCTCTGGAAAATGTCCCAGAGATATGGTTTGTACAGCCCTCTATTATGCAGTTGGTTCTAATATTTTATAGATTTGATGTGCTATATAATCTGCAAAGCAAAGAGTCTCTTTTAGCCGTCAGGCATCATAAAAAAAAAGATTCACAATAATGTCCTTTCATCAAAATGGCAGTGAATTCTTGTTGTCATATCCACAAGTATCCATTAAGCACCTGCTCATAACAGCAAGTTTAACCCCCTGCATGCTTATACATGCCAGAATTCTCTCCTGCGAACATTCAGCACAACAATTCTGGTCTGTCACCAGTGATAGATGCGCCGGTAAAACCTGCAATATTGGCATCCAAACAATAGGCAAGGCACTAACGGTAAGTATTTCTCCAGAGAAATCTAAAATTATGTTCTCTCAAGGACATTGCGGACCGAACATAAAAAAGAGAGAGAGAGAAAGAAATGGGAAGGGGAGGAGAAAATTGCAGGACACCCTGTTTTGCTCCCCAGCTGTTTACACAGCGCTGCAGAGGCTGTAAATTCTAAAGAGCTGAAACATATTGGGCATCATCTCCGGCACCCATCATTCCAGAAATTGCCTCTCTTTGCCCCTCTCCGGAGAAGTACACAGTTCATTGCCATGCGCATCCCTTTGCACTGTCACTTTGGGCCTCATACATAACCAGCCCCTGCGATATCTCAAGGATAGGTGGCTGGATGTGAAGGCTGCCTCCTCAAAGATAAAGGGTAATAATATTTCCTTCCCAAGGCCTTTTCTCACTCCCCATGGCTACGTTGGTGGTGTTAAGCGACAGCATGGACACCAGGTGCAACTCAAGCGCCCAATTTAGAAACATCAAATCTATGTGTCGGAGGAGGCCCCGTTTTGATCTCCGATGGTACAACCGCAGTTTGGCTCTGACTGCGTGTGCGGTTTGCTGGAATGCAGAGCTAAACGCTGTCAGTTCAAGACAGGCCTGGCTAATTACATAGCCGGCACACCTCTGTTACAAGGCGTATTCATTATTTCCCTGAATATTTGCATGACAATTATGGTAAAGATTTCTTCAAAATGTATCAGTCCTGCCTTTTTCCCATTTTTTAAAAATTTGAGCCGAGTCACTAAAAGCTACTTCCAACTGACAAAACCAACAAAAAAGTCATTTTAATTTCGGCTTCAATGGAATTCATTTTAGAGCGGGGGATGTGAGATGTTGAATGTGCTGCTGCGCAACCCCTTTGTCTGGCGGTCACACACTGTTTGTGTTGTGGTGCCACTCTTGGAGTGATTTTTCTTCTTTTCTTTCATTTGAATGTTTGTGTGTATATATACACATATATTCTAGCAGGAGTCAAATTACCTGGTAATGTTTAAGAAACCAAAGCTAAGATCAGAGAAAAGTCTGAAAATGCTCCTTTTAAATTGGGACCCATTGCGGCCCATTGTGGAGGACCTGACCCCCAAGGTTGGGAACCAAGTTTACCTTTACCTTGTTACATGCATTAATGGAAAAAAAAATCCATTTGAGCAGAAATGAAGTAGAAAAGTGCAATTATTATTATTTTAATAATGCCTTATGTTAAGAGAAAATTGAAAAAAGCTGCAGATTCCTCCATACTGTTCTTGAGGAGAATACTATAATAACCAGGATGCATTGTGCCGATAGGTTAAAGTAAATAGTAGCATGATGCATGTGTCTGCTTTGCTCCAATGGGAGCTCCTGGGGTTCTATTTTCCATCAAAGACGCCTTTTACAATGTTCCATCTAGACCAATGACACACTGGAAAACAATGAAAACACAGCACAGACTAAATAATTTGAATATCTGAAAACTAAGTATTCTCAATGTACAAGAGATGGAAAGAGCTTGAGAAATGCATTGGACCTTCTTTCAATTGAAGGTCTTATTTTCTCCAACTTTAAGAAAGTACAGAACATCCCAAATAAAATGTGTATGAGACGAGGGTGTAGGAGATTTCCACTTCATCGGGATCCGTCTCCTAACCAGCAAAGTGCTTAAGGCAAAAGGGGGAAAAAAGAGGGTAAAGAGGCTGAGGGTCCAAAGAGAGCACTGAGAGGGTCGGGGTCAAGTTTTTTACCAAGTATTTCAGAGGAAGTATCACTAATCTTTTCGTCTCGAATTTGGACAAGGATGGACGGAGCGTGTGCACTGTTGGCAGGAGCCTATCGGTCACATATCTGGGAGACATCCTCGTAAATCTGATGTACCTCAGCCTCATGCAATATTTTCTGTGTCATAATAACTAAGTTCTCGACTCTTTACTTGCGCCACACTGTGTTGTAGCCTGTCAGCTAAATAGTACGATGATTTTATCAGAAAGGTAACAAATAGTGAGCATCTTGTACCTCGCCATGATTCTTGGTCCAATTATAGTCTGGTAACCTATGGATTCACAGTGAAATGTAAGTCCAAGCTTAGGAGGATGAGGAAAAAAGTGAATTGATGACAACTCAGACTCTTTGGAAATGTTATATATATATATATATATATATATATATATATATATATATATATATTGTACCAAGAGGAGACTTACAGGGACACAGTGTTGGGAACTTTTTTTCATTTCACAATAATCTTGTGGCATTAAATAGAAACTAGCACTTTCGAAACTGTCCACCAAACTGAACTCATCCGAGCCAGTTTGATTGGAAGCCATGATAATCCCAACCAGAGTGACTGAAAATCTGTCAGTTGCTCTCACCCTGATAGTACATGTTGAGATCCCTTCTTGACTAATTATCCCTGCACCGTCTTCTATCAAATCAAACTCTTTGAAAGGGCTTTCTGTTGGCCCATCCCTCATTTTTAATAGTATTGATTTTTCACCGATCATATCAGGCTCTACATTTTCAAAAAAGATGCTGGCAGCTTTTTCTTTTTTTTTTTCCCTTTCACGCTCCGTTCTCGCATCTACCTCACAGCCGTTCGCTTTTATTCCTGTCCAGAGTGTTTGAGATTGGCAGAACTGTAACTGTAAACACACATCTTCTGCTTCAGCAATTATCAAAGGGGGCAGAGTGGGAGAGGAATTGATCTGTTGGCTCGCGGTACAGTAAACAAAGCCTTCCTTTCCCATGTGTACCGAGCAATTATGAAGTGCAAGAAGTAGCAGATTTTGCGTGCGCTATAAAAAGATTCAAAACAGTTTGAGCCAAAAAGGTGTTTGCAGAGGAACGCTGCGAATTGGCATTAATGATGCGTCGCATTCGTATCTAATAAGCGCTTTCCATGTTGCTTTCGATCCCTTTCAATGCACATTCTCGAGTTTTAATTGATATTGTCGTCGCACAGGTGGATCAGTGATGTCTTCGTCTGCGACAACATCCTCTCTTGGCACGGCCGTGGAAATAGCTTTCGAGAGCAAACAAAAACATATTTTAACAATTTCCCACATCACATTTCATACAGCTGCGCAATTCATTTCATTGTTTTCCGCGTGTTTGTTCTGTCACCTCTCTCATGTCCACCTTCTATTGTCTTGTGCCTCTCTCGCAGAATCAATTCATGCAACATTAGATTCAAACTCTGATATGCAATGTCCCTGGGCGGCCGGCAGAGATGGATATATGAATAGCATTTAGGAAAATAAATTGATCTTTGATGTTGTCCTTCAGGGGGAGATTATGTGACATTGGTTACTGTCAACAGTCTGTTCTATTTCTATTTCAGCTGAGCGCCATGGGTGCAAATGCACTCATGAGGTCCATTGGAGTTGAAATGAAATGGGCTATTACCCTTCAATGTGATATTTCTGAGGCAATGGAAATGAAAAGAGGTCTCTCATTTGTGCTGCAGTGATCTGGTTATAGCTTTGATGCATATAGTCAGAGGGAACCTGTGAGGTCCACATTCATCAGTCGTTAAGTACGATGGCCCTGAGAGCTATACGCACTGCCGTTTTTAGAAAAACATGCAAATAGACAAAACGGCAGCAGATTACGGAAACATCTTCATCAATTTGACAAAACATGGGCCGCATTTAGAAAACATGCTGATAATTAGGCACAACACACAACTCCCATAGGTTGGATCAAGGGGCTGGAAATCTTGACTGGTAGACAGGGCAGATGGTGGAGTAGCTTGGGAAGGTGACCAGGAGGCAGGAAACCAGGATGGAGTTGCTCCGAAAGTTGACCCAACGACTGGAGTCAACCGACTGAAGATTGATGTAGCACAGGAACCGTTGACCGCTAAAGCTCCAGAACAGAGGACTGCTGCAGCTCAAGGACACTGGACTGCTGCAGAATAGCAGGAACAAGAGACCATTGCAGCTGAAGAACAGGAGATTGTTGGATATAAGGAAAAGGGAACTTCTCCATCTCAGGAACTGAGGATCGATGCAGCACAGGAACCAGGGACAGCTAAAGCTCCAGAGAAGCGGATTGCTGCAGCTTAAGGACAGGAGACTGTTGGATCTAAGAAACGGGGGACCGCTGCGGCTGAAGAACAGGAGATTGCTGGATATAAGGAAAATGGGACTGCTGCAGTTCAGTTGGAAGAAGGGACTTCTGGAGATCAGGAATTGAGGACCGACGCAGCACAAGAACCGGTGTCCACTGAAGCTGCAGAACAGCAGACTGCTGCAGCTCAAGGACAAGAGATTGGTGCATGTTAGGAACAATGGACTACTGCAGGATAGCAGGAACAATGGGCCGCTGCATCTCAGGAATAGGAGATTGCTGGATCTAAGGAACAGGAGACTGCTGCAGCTCAGGAACTGAGGACAAGAACCGGTGACCGCTAAAGCCCTGGAACAGAGGGCTGCTGCAGCTCAAGGACAGGGCGTTGCTGGATGTCAGGACCACTGAACTGCTGCAGGACAGCAAGAACAAAGGATCACTGCAGCTCAAGAATTGGAGATTTGTCGGATCTAAGGAACAGGAGACTGCTGCAGCTCAGGTGGAACCGAGGACTGCTGCAGTTCAGCCATCTGCCTCCACCAGTTGGGTTGATAGAGACAGAGATGCAGAGTAACAGCAATAACAGTGAGAGCTAAAATAAAATTAGAAATAAAGCATATAAAATAGACTACAAAGAAATACGACTAATGGCAGCAATAGTAGCAGTTAACATCAATTATCAGGTGGTGCAACGTCTTCCACTGTTGGGTAGAGTGCTACCGTCAGCAGCCTGATGGGCCATGACCACAGCCTGCTGGACGAGAAAGCATTAAAGCTCTAGGGAAGATGCCCAGATAGTCACATACAGGGAGGAGAAGAGAGAGAAGTTGTAATCTGAATTAGCAGCATAACAGATGTTGTCATCTTCATTTGCTTGTGCTTGTGTTAATTTGCAGTTTCTTAAGTTGGAGTGTAGCTCTCCACCATAGTTAAGTATCTTTGAAATAGTAACTGCTGAAAGACAAAGGGTGAAACATATTGCATTCATGGAGATAATGTATGTCAAATTTGTAACTCTTACAGTAAGGTGTTGAAGTATTAAGTATGTCTCGTAAAATCTCAACACATGGCCATGTAATAAAACCAGATTTCTACATGAGCCTATCCGATTTTCCCCCTCCTCTCTGTTCTCCAATTTCACATGAGTAATAGAGACCATCTGCCCAAAAGATCACAGTCAGCAGAAAGGCATTGCGAGGGCAGCGAAGATTTCAATTATCAATATACCATTTAATACATCGCCCGCCAGGCCAAACAGCCTGGCATCTCGACAGGGCGAGATGGAGAATGTTATTTCTCAAACACATCAGCGGATCGCTGCAATTTGGTATTTGGGAGCAGCAGGGTTCACACCAGCTGCCATCCATCAAACTGTACTTGGAACATAGAGAAGCAGAGAACTCTTTACTTACACATGGGCAATTGTGTTAGAGCACACGGAGTGATTATAAAAGTGCAGTGCTCCTCTAAGAGCTGTGTTTGATTCTTGCGATCATGAGATAGATAACAATATTGGATGTTTCATCTTGTGTATGAAAGCATTTGATTGCTGTATGTCCTGTATGGGTGTATAACCTTCATTGCCCTGATATTTTTCTTAAAGAATCTGTTTTTTTGCTTTTTTTTTTTGCAAAATGAATGTAAGTGGTTCTTTCCCTGCCATCAACGTCCCACTCCACTGTTGACCTTCACATTGTGCAAAGAGATGTAATTTGCACACTTAAAAAGAGTTAATATTCGTCTGCTGAAGTGGGAGAGTTCCTGTGTGCCCGCCTTAAATCTGTGGTCAGCCAATCATGGCTGAATCAACTTACGCGACTGCCGCGTCATGTGTGGGTGAATGCAGCAGTTTTACTTTAAGAAATGGAATTCCTCACTGTAGTGTATGTGAATCCAAACAGGTGCATTGGTGCGAAAAGAACAAAGAATGAAAAAATTGCACAGCAATTATGCACAATCCACACAGCACTTTCTTTGCGTTGGTAGATTGCAGTGCATTACAACATTAATCTATTTAAATATTCTCCTCCTTTTATTTTGCACAATAGTCCCATTTTGCATATTAATCCAACCATCCACCCATTTTCTATACCTGTTTATTCTTCACTAGGGATCACGGGGGTCTACTGAAGTCAATCCCAGCATGCTTAGGGCGAGAACCAGGGATACACACCAGACTGGTCTCCAGTCTACCGTGGAGCGCACACACCCGTCAGTCACACACTCATATCTATGGGCAATATAGAATCTTGCATATCCATTGAGGCAAAAGTACTAACTGGACATACTAATGTACTTTGCACCAATAATTTGCACATGCTATTAATATTGCATGTTTTTTTCAAATGAAGACCTAATACGTGTGGCTCTACATGTATAAAACACTGATACATTACTACATACATAACGTCGGAGACATTGACCAGTGTAGATGTAACATATGAACACAACACTTGCATGTTGTAGAGTCCGGTTGCAGCAAAGCAGGAATGGTGACAAGCGAAGCATAAGTAGTTACGCTCAATAATGTATCATTCCTCAGGCTGAAACATGTCACACTATGAAAGATTTGTGCAAAGAAATGTCTCTCTGTGGAACTGCTGCATCAGGAGAACTGTGATGGCTCTGCTTTCATAACATCCCCGTTAGCTGAAGGTGGCTGGTAGCATGGCATGTCCAGGCATAATCTTAGCCGCGCTCTACACTGTACCGAAACACACATACAAGCGTGTCTACACGTTGACAAGCAGTTGAACAGGGACCTGGAAACATGTCTGTACCTGTCTGTCAACTGCCTGTTAGCACTAGGTGTGTATAACTTCTATTGTGTGCCAATGTGTAGGTGTCACTGTGGTCTGGCCTTGTTTTCCTAAGTCTTAAGCTAACCCTATACTATTGTTCTTCAAATGGAGAATGCGATTAGCATGCTTTTTCCCCCTCTTTTTCAAGGGTGTCTCTCACCAGCATATCACTGCGTGTCCTTGAGATCTCATGGAGGTTGTCAACAGGACCAGCATGGCTGAGAAAACAGTGTGAATTAGGTTGTATTACCATAATTAACAGATTAATTCATTAATATTCTGTACAGTTAAGATGTAAAACAAGAGTTTGGAGCCATGCTAGCAGCTGTACACAGGCACAGCTGTCCTTTGAGCTAAAAGCTGAGGTCAGAATTCTAAGATGCTCATGTGCTGATGCTGATTAGGTATAATGTGTTGCATTTTTCATGCTAACAATAGCAAATAATTGTCACGATATTTCACTAAAAGCACTAAAAGGTCAACCTCATGGTGGCACTGGTAGGAAAGTTGCAATCCTCTGGGGGACATGAATGTTTTTACAAAATGGCATATAGTTCTTCTTGAAGAACAGAGTTTGCTTTTCATTTTGGTTGTAATAGATCATCAAACATCTTTGGTAAAAACCTACTGGGCTACTAGAAACATTGTAGTATAACATGGTGGGCTATGCTTGGGTAGACCTGCACCCCATGTCATTTTGAAATTTGAATTCTAATTTGGCTTGAATTATACCAGCTAAAACATAGATATGAATTTTATATTCAATTTATCCAAAGTCTGTTTAGCTACATGCTGCTAAATCTAAATCTAGACCTTTAAAGAGAATAATGATTTACAGTATGACAGTGACTGATTTTGTTTAAATCGATAACAATTAAAAAGGGGATTCCTAAGAGTCCAAAATCAGTGGGTTGAAAACCTGGCGTGCCATGTGTTCTTAAATTAACTTACTAATGAAAACAGAATGAGATATGATTAGCATTTTATAACCTCTTTTGGCATTGATCTTACACTGTAGCGTACGAGGAAAGCTCACATGCATTTATGATGGAGTGTTCTGATGTGACTGCTGGGATAATGAGGCAGCCTGCTCACTAAACACTTTCAGATGAAAATTGGCATATAATCAGTTTAATTAAAGAGAAAAAAAAATATTGTCTTTTCATGTTAATATTCTCTTCGGGATGAATGTAATCGCTTTGATGATAATAGATGTATCATCTAACACTGTAAGCGGGTCAACTTGTTCAATACTTTGATATATGACCGATACCCTTTTGAAGATCACGCCTCCCCAAAGTAACCTTTAGAGTTATTTATTTGGACGTCTATCATCCCGAAGGGAAAAGTTACGCTGCTTTACTTGTCAAGCTTGACCTACCTAGCGACAGTAACTAAGGGGGACTTAGGAGGAGTCAATTCAAGCACAACTGAGTTTTAAGACAAGTTTTAAAAGTTAGCCCAAGTTATTGGGCAATGTTGAATGAATGTGGATTGTTCTGCTATTCTCTTAGGCAAATATAGGCAACAAAGTGGCAGATGTTGCTTGTGAAATGTTTTCTCTGGCAGTGACATATTTTTCCTGTTCAGCACATTCTTGTTCAGCAGTGTGCGACCGACAAGAATAAAGTCGCAGGCTTTCCCAGCAGCCTCATGCTAATAATGTGAGCGTTGTCAACTCTGCTTCATCTCCCGCCAACAGGCCCACAGCATCCTGTCTTCAATAGACCTGCCAAACCTGCACAGTTTCATCTTCCAGATTTAATGCGTGGGTGGACAATAGCAAAACGTAAGTGTGTAATATTATTTTATATCGCTATACATCTTGTTTTTTTTAACATGTGCAGCAGCAGACACCGGTGACCAATATAAGAGCTCGTCAATGCGGATGAATCATGTATCCAAAGCTGTTACAATCCCTGTTATTTTTGCAAACATCTGCTATGAGGACTCAAGGTTAAATTTGCCTCCAGGGTAACCATAATTGTTGGGAACATATGTTGTTTATGAGCTGTGCTGGAGCTTTAAAAAAGAAGACCAGCTTCTCTGGGAAATTATTCTGTAACGAGAGTCCGGGATTCACAGTGGTACGAGTTAGCAAACGTCTATGCGCGGCTATTTATATTCAGAATGTGCGTCGCTGTTTGGGAAAATAAGGACAGAGTTGACGCTGCCTTCTTTTGGCAAGAATTCTGATTTCAATTTTCTTACCTGTGGTTTGAATTTCCCTTCTCGTTATTGGTGGAATGTGATTAATTTGCTGTGCATTGTCAAGCAGGCAGCAGCTGTTCAGAGTGCCAAGATTACATTTCGTCTTCTCAGGCAGATTTCAAATCCTATCAGAGGGCGCTTAGGCAGGCCCTCACTACCGATAGATAACTAAAAACAGTCTGTCCTCGGGGATGGGAGCCGTCATTCTAATGTATGCCAATTTGACTTTTCGTTCCACTGCCAAGGACAGAATACCACCTGCTGAGGGATCTGATTTTATGTGCATGTTTATGGACATCCTGGCTCCAGAGACCATGTTTGAGCGATAGCTCACCGCTCCACAAGGAGAAACCTGCCCTACCCACTGCCACACCTCTCTGCTCATTCATCATAATGACACGGCGAGGGGAGAATATCTCCATATCCCTACATCCTTTCTGCTTATGTGGAGGGGACATCACGCCAGCGGACGACTGACAGGTGGGAAGAATCGAAGACAGCGCAGGTTGGTTGGAACGCGGGGAGAAAAATGCACTGAAGGGGAGGGGAACTGACATTTAAAAAATTACTTTGAAGATACAAACAAAATGCCAGATGTCAAAGACGTATACAGAACAAACACATTACTCACATTCATAGTGATTAATCAGTAAGGATACATTTGCCTGGGTTTGATGCTGAGGTAGGAACAGATTTAAGGAGAAAACCTACATTCAAAAGTTTGGAGTCACTTAGAAATTTCCTTAGTTTTGAAAGAAAAACACTGTTTTTTCAATTAGGATAACTTTAAACTAATCAGAAATACACTCTATACCTTTCTAATGTGGTAAATGACCATCTCGCTGGAAATGTCTGGTTTTTGGTACAATATCTACATAGGTGTATAAAGGCCCATTTCCAGCAACTATCAGGCCAGTGTTCTAATGGTACAATGTGTTTGCTCATTGTATCAGACGGCTAATGGATGGCTAGAAAACCCTTGTGCAATCATGCTAGCACAGCTAAAAACAGTTTAGCTGTTTAGAGAAGCTAGAAAACTGACCTTCATTTGATAAAAGCAAAGGACGAAGGAAACAATTATTATTTCAAATACAAAATCATTATTTCTAACCTTGTCTATGACTTGACTATATTTTCTATTCATGTTACAACTCATGTTGTGAGTGTGACTTTTAATGGAAAACACAAAGGTTGTCTGGGTGACCCCAAACTATTGATCTACTTTACCTATGATCCCATGTCTTCACTTAATGTACTTTATATATAGCCTGACATGTTCATCGCCCCAGTGAACCACATCCACACTCTCTATGATAATATTAGAGGTGTGTCGAATGTGGGCCACTTTCAATACTTCCCTGATGCTAAATTCAATTATGCTAAACATGGCTACGGTCTGAGAAATACAGGCTGGCTGCATCTTGTTCATGCTCTGATTCATCTATGTGCCTTTGTATGTTGAAATCGTACAGAAAAGTGAATAACTCGTCGCACCATGTAACTCCAGTCTGAACATTATACCTGCTTTCATGTATGGCAAAAGTCACCAAGCTTCTTACGATGCAATCGTTTTTTCCGGGAACGCTCAGAGCCAGCTAATAATACCATCTGCCCTTGTCAAAACCAGTGGGGTTTTATCAATCAAAAACAGTGCAAACAATGAATTGAACATGTTTCAAGAAGTGAAGTCTCAGAGTTTGTTTCTCTCTCTCTGGGAATGGAGCCCAATCCAGCTTTTACATTCAAGTTATTTTGTGTGTAAAAAGTCAAATCTGTTCAGTGTATCCCACAAACCAAGTAGATTTTTTTGGTTCAAGGGGGGGAAAGGCTGAATCAATTTGTGGCACTCAGGTTTCATTCTGTGGCGCTGTGCCACAGATTGTTCTATGTGTGGAAAACACTGCTGTTACTAAAAATCTATTAGTAGACTTGTGGCCATTCTTTATTATGAACTATAACATGAATTACAGAAAGTCGATGTCTTATACAAAACAGATACATTTTGCAAAAAGCCTGTTAAAAGCCTGCAGAAAGATTAATCAAATTGTTTGAGCAACATAAAGTGAAGTCAGTATCAGCAGGATCAAATCAGATTGCATTTAGAGTAACCTCAAATTTGACATCTTAGATTTGGAAAAAGACCCACGCTCAAAAATCTCAGCCTACAGTCCACTGTTTTGGTGTCCCCTCTATACACAGTGGTCAGTTAATTAGATTTGCATTAATGTCACTTATTGACTTGCCTGCGTTTGCCCTTGCTCCAGTTGGCCGCTGTGACTGATATTGTTTTGTGATACTCACATAGCGGGTAGGAAAACTGAATTGCCTAATGTACTGTAGAGAACAAAATGTTTTGTAAATGTATTATTTGGCTTGATGAGACTGCCTTGGGCAGTGGTGTAGCTCTGCTGTTCGGCCGGTCTGCGGCTATCTTTCAGCACACTAACTACATTATCAATGGAGCAATTTTCTCCAGTACACTTGAAATAATAAGTGGTTATGTTACAGGAGGAGGAAAAAAAACATCAACGCTAATATTGTCCATTACTTACCATCGTATTTCTTTAAATGGGGTTGCTGCTTAAACAATAGCACAGAAATCGCTATGTAAATCTGTAAATTCATACATCATTCTGGACACGGTGAAGTTTAATAACACCAATTTTCAATGACTTTAGGCAGAGAGAGAGAGTGAAAAAGAGGAAAGGACAGAGGGGAAGAGCGAGGCACAATTGGAGCCCGTGAACAGTGGGGCTGAGATATGATAGCCATTACGGAAATGGCAGCTTTTGCCGGGTCGAGGACTTGGAGGTCATTCACAGTGGGACTTGGCCACACACACACTCTCACCTGCCAAGCTGCGACGGCAACTTCAATAGCTGGGCAACACGAGGCAACACGAGGCTACAAAAGGCTGTCATTGGCTGCAGCGCAATCAATAATATCATCTTCATGACAGATAACTCTTTCTACATGTGTGATTTGCTATTCAAGCTGGCAAAATAGAAAACAGAGATACAATAAACCCCAAAAGTGAAAGGCATCTCTCTTTTTGCTATGAAAATACTACAAAATGAATAATGAAAATCAGTCAGTCATTTTCTATACCCGCTTATTCCCCACTAGGGTCACAGGGGTCTGCTGGAGCCGGTCCCAGCGTACTTTTGGGCGAGAGGCAGGGATACACTCTAGACAGCTTATCGTGGTAAATAATGAAAAGGAGTGTTTCAATTACTTTGGCTTTTTTCTGCCTGCCTCCAGTGATTGGCACATCTAGGTGATGTGTGATATCCATCAGCATGCTTGACAAATTTTCCACCGCACAGATCGTACAACTATCATGCAAATGCTGACACGCTTATAAATCACTCCTAACGCGTTACCTCGGGTACCTTTTACCTTTGCTCTGTGTGTGCAGCTCCTTCCACACATCTAGCTAAGAGTCCTACGTTCCCCAGCTCTATATAACATAATGAGAACATGAAAAAGATATTCCCCAACTCTACATTTGACCAGCCAATCATAAGCTGCATCCAAATCCTTAGCAGCACTGCCTACTAACCAGTAGCTACTACTCGAATGCCAAAGCAGTAGCTTCTATGTAGGAAATCAACCGGTAGAAGGCACGATTCGGATGTATTGCAGCATTGCATCTTGTGCCTCCTGGTGATTTCTGGGATATGTTGTTTGCTTGCACACTGCAAAACATGACAGATGTAGAAAACCAGCCATTTGCCTATCATACATTTTAGATAGTGGATTCCTCATTTTTCCCTACTACATAGGTGGGTAGTTGACGGTTTTAGACACAGTGATAGTCTGTAGTACGATGGTGATTGGCAGGCCCCTAGGCTGGCCCCCTAACGGGAAAACCTCCCATTAAAAAAACTCACTTGCGCATGAGCAGGGGAAAGTTTTGCAAGCGGATTCTTCGCGTGCTCAAGCATGGTTTTCTCCTCACGGGTTAAATTATCGCTCGAGGAAGCAGAGATGCAGGACACAATTTAGCTTGAGAGAAAGCGTGGCGCGTGTGCGGATGTTTAATTTCCTCACGCAATTTATGGCATGATTCTATTCCCATAGGCGAGGTGCAGCTGCTGCGCTCACAGTGTTGGTAGAGACCAGGTAAATTTCCCAAGTTGAGAACTACACCGGTTATATCCTTAAAGTAAAATAAAAGATAAATATATCCACACAAAGGTTCAATCACAAGTGTTGCAATGGTTCACTGTGAGCCAGCATTGACTGACATGTTCTTCATGTGACTGCATTTACCGAACCATGACTTGATGAATACATGTACATCCATAATCTACATTGAACTATGCAAACAAGCATATTTTCTATCTACCGTATATCTCTCTCCTTGATGGCGTACCAATTAGCATCTTGACAGAATTTCTACTAATTCATGCTTGTCGGTTTCCTACTGTATGAAAATCAGGAAGATGCATATTCAGGAAGACAGTCTTTGCTAATTATATTTCCCCCTTCACTCTCTCATGTCATTTTAAATTCTGACAATGCAGCTGTAGATGTGACTTCCCTTATTGACTGGCACAGCAGTCATTATAAATGAAGCAATTGTGAATCATCCATGGCCCAGTGGTGTGTTAAAGATGTCGTCTGTAATTAAGCGTATAACAAATGCGGTATTAAACTCATAGCATATTCTAGTCTGGCCCTGAGAAATGTTTAGATTGGAGGTGGGGGGATGCTTAGGTGCTTTGCTTTTGACAAAAGCATACGCAAGTAATTTCAGCAAGAGAAATGCTGAGAGAGACTGCCTGTGAGTGACAGTGCCACATATTAATATGATTCCAATGCATCTCAGAGGTACAGGGGGGGGAAAAATAACTAGATGGAATAAATTCATCTCAGGAAATGCTAAAAGAAAGAAATCTACATCCCAAATGTCAAACAAGATATTGAAAGAAGGTGCGGTGTCAAAAGCAAAATTTAAAAGTATGACTTTGTCAACTATACATCAAGGCACCTTGAGCGTAGTGGCCATTAATGTATTCTGAATGCCAAGACAGTTTCTTAGTAACCAGCTGTCCCTGGCTGCAACCCAACCGCCAATCATCTTGCAGAGACAGACTCATTCCAAAGTTGAGCCCAAGGCAGAGTTGAAGCAGAGTACAAACATGAAGGAAAAATCCATATGGGATTGCGGGATGAAGGAAAATATCGAAATTTAAATGTGGGGTCCAGGAAGTGAAAGATAGCATCTGTTGGAGTTGAAGCTATGTGTAAAATACTACAAGCTTCCAGATATGTCTTTGACTTGACTTATTTGATGACCTTAAATATAGTAGTAGCAGTGAATAAAAAGATGAAGGAGAAGGAAGAACAACAATTTTCCACTTGGGTCATACAATAATAACGCTAACTTGCAAAGTAATAAAAATCGCTAGAAACAGATCTGAATTTAAACCTTTGTGAGCAATAAAAGTCTATCACACAGTGTTTACACTGTATCTACAATACCAAAATAAGTGCTCTGATCCCCATCACTAAGCTCAGATCACCTTGGCTGCTTTTTTTAAAGCTTCAAGCTGACTTGTTTAAAACAAAAATCCTGTTTAAAAAAACAACATTGTTCTTGCATTGCAGTGTTGGACCTGGTTAGCTTATTGTAAGCTAAGAAACAATGTAATTCCTTGTGTGCGATTACATCTGGTACAAGAACTGTCCAATGGTGATCAAATGTTATTACCAGGTGTGAACTGGACCAAACATCCAGCTACTGTAATAGTTGATGGACGTCCTCAAAACCAACAAAGAGCTGGCCACATGTTAATTTGATATATATGGTAGGGTAACATGGTATAATGTCTTGGAATGGTTCCAGTAGATGCATTAGTGGTGATTGTTGGTTCTATTATCTAACTGTGTACCTTGGAACTAAGGGGTGTCAAACATGCGGCCTGGGGGCCAGAATAGGCCCGCTAAAGGGTCCAATTAGGCCCAGTTGTTGACCGTAAAAAGTGAGACCAAAAAATGGACAACTTCCTATTTGTTCTTATAAATGGTTTGTACGCCAAACTACTGCTTAAAAAAATGAATATTATTCAGTAAGTAAATGTTTTGAATTGACTTTATATGGAAAAACTAAGAATCATATTGTTGAAATTGCACTTTTTTTTCTTATGTCATCTCTCATGTTTTGTAAATTGAAGGTTAATTAATTGTGTAATTTGTACGTGTAGTTATATGCACGTTTATTTTTGCTGGTCCAGCCCACTTTGGATCAAATTTCGCTCCATGTGGCCCATCAACTAAATTAAGTTTGACTCCCCTGCTGTAACTCCGGCTAATGTTATGCTAATGCTTGGACACAGTATTATACACGACACATCTCCTTTCTTGCCACGGACACTCAGAAGCAATATTCAAAGACAGGAGTGTATTTTGTACAAAGTGCTCCCTCCCCAATGGGCCCCACTCCTGCAAATGTCCCAGGAGAATTTAGGTTGACCATCTCACTCCCCCTCCTGAGTGCAGCAGCAGTGAAACAGAGAAGGAAGGGTGGCGTCGGGACGGAAGGAAAGAAAAAAAAAAAGTGTCCTTGGAACTAGTAACAATGGCTCTAAGTGGAATGTGACACATATCTCCAGGGTCTGACAATATTAATCTATCTGCCAATCACCATAGGCACCCAGTCCACTCCAACACCCCCAGAGTTTCTATTAATTAAGATGCTGTCAGAATAAAAGAAGAAGTATTTGGTGCATAACAAGAGAGTGTGTCTAGAGCTATTATCGTGGACACTATGTGGGTAGTGGAATGCTTTTATTTTACTCAAGTGGCATTCTTTACAACACTTTTCGGTGACAATTTTATGCAACGGCGGTTTTATGATAAATAATGCACTGTGAATTTGCGTGTCAACACTTGTCTTTCTACTACTGTATAATGTATGTAATGGTCTGCGACGGAATGAAAAATCTGTTTAATAGTTAATTCATCACTTTAATGCAGTCTTACGTACTCCGCCGATGTTGTAAAGGAGCGGCGCTATTTGTTAGAGTGGAGAGCGTGCGCAGGAAAACGGGGAAAAGTTCAACATCTCTTGTCGAAGAGAGATGGAAGTGAGGGACGCTGTGTGTTGCCAGCTGACCGTGTTTCCACAGCTCGGCTATATAAAGAATGTGGTAATGTGACTCGGTGACGGGGACTTGGCAAAAAAAAGAATGAGGCTACCGTCCTCGTGGGTCCCTGTCTGTTCCACGCGATAATTGAAAATAATGTAAAAATAGTCATGCGCATGGGTTAACACACTGAGGACAAGGTCAAACCTTCTCTTTTTACTTTAATTTCCGCATGATTAATTACATACCCTGAAGTTGGCAGGGAGGCATGTTTTACAAGTTCTGTATGATGTTCTACACTGATTTTTTTTTTTTTTTTTTTTGGGAGGGGGGGGCTTAATTAGATTAAACCACCCGCTGAGAAGACAGCTTCTGAGGGTGGAGAAAATCAGATGTACATATGTAATACAAGGTAAACACAAACACCAGATCTACTTCGTTCATATTTCACAGTGCTGATTATTTCCTCTCCCTCCCACTTCCTCCCCTGCAAATTGACATGATCGCTTAATATCCGAGCATCTCGGAGCTGATCGCTCACCAGCGAAGGAGAATTGACAGACGTACTCAGACTGTGAAATCTAAATGTTCGCACCAATCGGCTGCCAGCCTTTACTTACATTCATGCAGGGGGTTTTGTTGCTATGGACACACGCCGGCAGGAAGAGCACCACTGACATAAGATGAAATGTCAAGACGGGCGTACGCTTTGATCTCATATAATTCCTCTGACTCTTGACTGCATTCCTCAACACCGGAAAATCATTTCATCTTTATCAGCAATCAATCGGGAAATAAATGATATTCTCAGATTATAATGAGTATTTCGGCGCTTAATCTCCTTAGAAATCCCGGATACGGCCGAAGTAATCCCGCTTTGATTTTGACTGATCAGAGGAGCAAGATTCTAATCTAGAGGTCCAATAGGATTACTTAAATAATGAGCATGATTACACAACAATACAAGGCTGAGCTCGCACTGTTAATTCAATCACTACAGGCGAAACCTGACTCATTTACCCTCAGTAATAGCTTCGATTCAGGAGTATAAATTCTCATGCCGCACTGAAATCTAGCTGATTGGTAACGCTGAACGCACTTGTCTTGATGTTGCAAACTACTTAATTAACAAAATATCTTGTTGAATGGACTGAGGCTGGGACATCAGGTGCTATTGAAGTCCTTCCAAGGTCTCGCTAAAGCATTTACAGTACTCTGCAACACTTCAGAAAGCCTCAGCAACACACTGAGTGGGTGCATGATTAATGTCATTTACTGCTAACCACCCGTACTTACTAATGTACGCGCGGTAATGCACTCTGACTCTCAACTCTCTTGGGCTTTAAAAGGCTTTCAAGTTGTTGTATTTGATTTCAGCAAGGTTTTCGATGTGTCTGCTTTCCAGCGGCAAATGCTTAGCCCACATCGCCTCACATTAACGCTTGCTCTAAAGCTGTTGTGAGCCTGATTGAGCAGTCCATCCTGCCACACTTTCTTCATCATCCTCCCCGCTTAGCACATGCTGGGAAGGGAATATAAGATGGGGTGCGGCTTGTGGATTGGTATGCAGTTAAATGTCAAAACCCAGCGCTATTGGGGAAAAAAAGCAGCAACAGTAAATATACATTGTGTGTGGACAGAGAAAGGGTATTGATGAGGGCGGTGGCTTGTTGCAAATTCGGTGGAGTTGATGTTGAATGCCGCTCCTTCTTGACATGTTTCCACGGTGTCCCTACATTGTTGTCCAGGAAGATCTGGTGCGGCCATTTCCTGCTATAGATCAACTATCGGCCTACGCAAGGAAACACAAAAGTTCAGTGAAATCAGCAGCCGAACTGTTTTATTCATGTTCTCTCTTTCGTCTTAACAAATAAACCTGCCAGCTTCCATCAAACCTCAGCATACAGTTAATAAGAAGAATACTTTAACAGAAAATGAAGAAAAATGAATATTAGGCTGAAATGGCAGTGTTTTTTGGCAAATTGTTTCCTCTACAGCAAAAAGACAAGGGATCATGGATCAGTTTGCCTATACCAAAATACTCAAAAAGGTCATGTTGCATTATGCTGAAGATGAAATATACTAATATATTCCACACACACCAGTAAACCAGGGGCATCTTGGTTCCAGACCAAAGAAATTTAAGTTCTGGAGTGGGCAACCCAATCCCCCAAACCTTAATCCCATTGAAAAATTGCGGGTTGACATAAAAAATGCTGTTTCTGAGACAAAAAAAAAAGAAATTCAGAGGAATTGTGAGGCTGAAAATACCTTTTCATAGGTGGCAGAAGTCGGTCGATTCCATGCAACGCAGATGTGAAGCAGGTCTCAGAAACTGTAGTCATAACAACTAAATATTACTTTAGTGATTCACAGGAATGCTGAAGGTTTTTCAGTTTATACAGAAATATTAGTTTGTAAAGACATACACAGACACTGCCTTATATTTTTGTTTCTGTAAAATATTTCGAAAATGTACACATTTTTCTTCACATTTTGATTTAAGATATAAAATGCAGTGTTCGCAATGCATTCAAATAAACATTATAATAAGGACTCGCATTTTTAAACACACTGCTATTATAATAGACAAACCTAAGCAACAACCAGAGGAAAGAGGGGAAAGCGAAGGTCAGCAGGACAGAAAGGGGAAAAGCGATAAAAGTAAGCGGGCTCAGTCCCTTACTGCAAGTGAGACTGTTCAACCTTTGAATTTGCAGACAGAAACGTTCCAAAATCAACTGCCCCTGTAATCTACAAGCGCGGCGGAGACAGAGCGTTGCTCGCGGGGGCCTGAGCCGAAGGGAGATCCAAAGCAACTTCAGATTTGTCAGTTCACACACCACAAACAGGCAGAGGCACACACTCATAGCTCCCTCTCCCAGCCCTCCAAAGAAACACACTCACTGACAGACACATACCCCCAAAGACACAGTTTCACTTTTCAAGAACAATGTGTGCTTTCACATTCATGGACACACACACACAAACTACAGAGGACAGACTAATGGGGTTTGTTTTCACGTTATCATAAAGACAAAGTGCCAGCCTTCTCTTGGGATGACTGAATTTGATCAAAGCAAAGCTTTGTTACAAGTCGGGATCACTTTTCAACTTCTTAAGCTAATGAATAGTTTAATGAAGTCGTCGGCAGCTAATAATAATAGTTGTTCACGGCGCATTCTATGAATAACATTTTAGTATTGCTGTAATGAAAGTGTGTGTGTGTGGGGGTGGGTGGGGTGGTAAAATTATTTCACAGTCTCCTGTTCCGCCAGGAGAACAAACATTTCAAGGATAATCAATGTTCACATATAAGTGGATCACTTCATTTCTCCCGTAACATTAAGTTAGGAAAAATGTCCGATGCAGAAAGTGTCTTCTCTCCCACATGCTCTGCAGCAGAGGCACGGAGCATGTTCGCTCGGCCATATTGCTGATGTGCAATAAAATACAAATGCAATTGTCCATTAATCTAAGCCTGATCAGCATTCATTATGGTGCACGCAGAGAGGCAATTCAAACACTGTATGCATTGTATTACATCATTTTATACAGTGATTTGATGGCTCGGTTTACAAGAAGACTGCGTTTATTATGTTGATATGATCCTCATTCAAAGGGAAAGTGGAAGGGGGATAATTCTAGAATGACTCCGTGAGGCCGAAATGGTAACTTCATAATGTGAACATGCTAATAGTCTGATGGCTACCAGGTGTAATGTTTACCACGGTTGCCATATTGGTTTAGCACATTTATATTAAGCTCAAAGTAAAGTTGAGGAGCGAGTCAATTGTAATTTGTTTTTCAGGCGGTTGACCATAAAACCAAAGTATTGGACGAATAAATCTTTCTTTAACCTGATGATGGTGTTCGTCCTTTGCAAATTCCTAAGGGGGACATTAACGTCTGCGCCGAATTTCATGGCATTCAAATTTTGTGAAGACAATTCACTCGAAACCCTAAAAGGCGACCTCAATGAGGTGCTAAAGGGAAAGTCATTAAGATTCATCCTCTAGGGACCACGAATGTCTGTACATAATTTCATGGTTATTCATTCTCAGGAATAACAGTTTATATATTTCAGTCCAGTCTGGCCATCTCTTCTTCCACACTATTAACCCTTAGATGCATAAGTGAGGACAAAAAAATGATCCCATGGCTTGTTCTTCTTCAAATTCTTTAAAATTAAAATTAAATTTGTGGGTATTCCTCATAAAACATGTTTTCTGTGCATATAAATGCATGCAGATTTGCATGCAAACTACATATCATTTAGAGTATTTATAGTATTTTCTAAATATTAGAGTATTTAGAGTATTTTTTTACCCTCCATAGTCAGACACATGGACATTAGACCTACTATGAGGTCTGATTGGTTGCTATGTGGTAAAATGTGAATAAAAAAGTGTAAAATGAACATGTCAAAAATGAAATTACTCTTTTCTTGACCCAACTATATCATCTCTAACCAAAATGAAGGAAATGTCTTCCTTTTATTGCAAAAATGCATTGATTTTAATTGGGGTCATTTTTCGACCCCGCTCGTGGAAGAGTATAGGTATCGGTGGGTCCATAAATCCAAAGGTTAAAAATGAAACGGTGACTAGAAAACTTTCACTTTTTAATCGCATTTTACAAATTGAAGAGATGAAGCGTTAAAAAAAATGTGATATCGTTTAGAGCTGTGTTTTTCCCAAACTTGGCGGTGAACCAGTTTTTATTGGGTCACCACTTGGCAGAGTAAAATGTATAAAAACCCTATGATATGTGAATGGATTTTCCTAATTAAAACAGAATACGAGCGTTGTTTTCTGGTCTGCTTAGCTCAGATGGCTGTTAAAAAATTGTATATTTATTGAGGAGGTGAAAAACCTAACGATATACACGGCAAGTTTCATTATTATTGTTAAATTTATGGTTTGTTGTGCTCTTTATCAGAGCTGTTAAGGCAATTCGTTATATATTTTTATAAGTTTGTGTCTCAGAGAGACACAGAATGTCTCTTCTGGGTCTTGTGTTAATAAAGGTTTGGGAATCCCAGGTTTATAGATTTAAGATTTTCATCACTCGCTCGTGTACGTGTATCCGTCTCGCCAGATCACATTCTGTGCACACAAACATTCTTGGTTATAACACGATAATGATATCCAAGTCTGAATACGAACATCTGTTGTTTGCCACCTGGAAAATGTATTTACCAGCATTATAATTCTACCTGTTGTATGATACGGCAGCCATGTTTTAACAACAATATTAATTTTTCAATGACAGTAATGACTTGAAAACTTCTTTTTTTCAATGAGGACAGGGGGAGGCTGCACTTCCCCTAAATAAAGTATGATTATACTGTAAGATCCTGCACCACTTGCCAATCTGTACCTCGTAATAAAAGTGTGCTTAAAAAGACAGTACGTGCCATCCGCTTACATTGGCATGGAATTCACAAATCACTTACGGCCGGGAGACAGTTTTACTGCGGCAGTAACTCACACAGTAACACACACACACACACACACAGCAGGCTGACCACAGTGGTCGGTTGCTAGGAAACACCTTGGGGCCAGCTCCCTTAGTATCTGACCGGATTAGTTAATTGCAAAAAAAAAAGTGAGCAAGTGGGTAACCATCATGGACTTTGGCAGGTAATGGCTGCTTGAAAAGTCCACAAAGACAGCATGTTTTAAGAGATTAAGACACTAGATTTATTTAATCTTCAGTCTGAAAGCATCAAGTTGCAAAGTTATCTAAAGGGAAAAAAGCACTTTGAATTTATTATAGCGACTACAAGACACTTCTAACTTGTTATGAATCAGTCTCACGGTTCAATGGTGTATCAAGGCTATTTTAGATAAAACAATAAATAAAATACACAGCCGGGGTAGGGGATAATATTATCAAGATTAAAGTCATAAATTTATATATATAATTTATATATATATAAAAAACTTTAATATTATTAGAGATTATAAAGTCATAAATTTGCAAGAAAAAAAAGTTAGAAATTCTCTAGTCTAAAATAAACTAAAAACTGGATCTTGCGGAGGCAGCTGATGACTGATGAGAGGAGATTGGTGTTAATGTATATTAATTTATACAGGCCTCAATGCAGTTAAAGCCTACTTTCACTAAACTGTGCCGAGGCCTGATTAAAATCACGAGTATGTCCTTATTGCTAAATTAAGTATAATTTGATTCGGTCATCAGCTCCGCTGCAACGATAATACATCCCAAGCAGCTGCATCTTAAGTGTGATGAGGTTGATCCAAACTTTCAAAGTGAATCAACATGGTTCCTTGACAAAAAAAAAATCATCCTTTCCATTCATGACTTTGGAAATTCAGAGTTTTCCCCTTCCCCCAGCACTGTAATTTATTCATTTTTTTTTTTTATAATGGCCCTAATAACGCTTCCCACTGTACCTCAATGCCTCCTGTATGGACGTGTATATACAGTGCATCCGGAAAGTATTCACAGCGCTTCACTTTTTCCACATTTTGTTATGTTACAGCCTTATTCCAAAATGGATTCAAGCACGTCAAGTCTCCAAAAAGTAATTCTCTAAAAAAATCTCCTTGTTTTAATGAGCCTCCTCTTATCTGCTGCTATTCGGTCTAGTAGGAATACTGCAGTGCAAAGCTATAGCTAACGAATTCACAGCATTTACTGTATTATTGTAACTCCTCTATCTATTGCCATAAAGTATCAGTACTGTACCGATTAGTAGTGATTACTGGTTAGGGTTAGGATGAGGAGGATTAGGAAGTCGGAGAAATGGAAGGTCAAACTACACAAAAACACAAGAAACAAGAAATTTATTGTTAAATGATAAGCAGAACTGATGCTGTGCACCCGGTAGATGGTGGCATGAAACATAAACCAATTTTTAATTTAATTAAAAAAAAAAAAAAAAACACCATGTAAATGCAAATAAGTGTGACAAACTGTCAAATATTCAGCCATAAAACCGGTAGCAAGCTAAGTTAAAGATAGCGGACGCTGAGCTAAATATGTTTGCTAACCGTCCGTGTGCTAATGTGACTTACCTCTCCTCTATCAGTTGCCTGATAAAACTGGACGTGGTTAATCCAGCGTCCTTAATCTTGGTACTGCACACTTTGCAGTCAGAGGTTCTTTTGTTGGTGGCGTCTTCTTTTTTGAAGTTTTTATACCCACAGGGTAGAGCAGCAGCTGCTGGTGCGTCAGTTTCCGTAGCTTCATCTGAGGTACTAGTGCGTGACGCCGTGAGCCGTGCACCCAATATGTAATAGGTTTGTCATGTCAAAAAAAATTAAGTAATGACATTGAGACATTTTAGAGTTTCCCCAATATTATTGTGCCAAAAAAATAATAGGAAAAAATACATAATTATTGCTCACAAGTAGCAAAAAATTGAGTCTTTTGAGGACGAGTCCAAGTCGCTAACCAACACGCTAACACACTTAGGACAAGTTCTGTGTAGTTTTAGGGGGGTTAACTTCGGACAGAGCCAGGATAGCCATTTCCAGGCTATACGCTAAGCCCAGCTAATCGGCGGCTGTCTGTGAGAGTGGCATCGATCTTCTCATCTAACTCTTGGCAAGAACGCGAATGAGCACATTCCCCAAAATGTTGAACCATACCTTAAAAGTGAGGCTTTTCATTCTCCGTGAGTGTCTATTTATGTCAAAAACCATTAGCCATAAAACCCATTCAACTGACACGACCCGGTTACTGTACTTTCAGCGGACATTAAAGCTGATTTATTCATGTCAAAAGGAGAGTGCAGTCATACAAACATCCAGGATGCGTTTTCTCTCTACTACCCAGTTGTTAAGGACATGTTCACTAGTGCATGCAAAAAGATATACCGTATGAGATCCAGTTTGTGTAGCCGTCGCATAATCCCTACCTTCACACATGCACAAGACAGTGAATTGCCTCCGTTGGGATTTGTATTTGATATGCCTTCGCCGCCATTGTAAATCCACTTACCAAAGAGCTGGTAAATTATATGTAAATATGTCTTTCTGCACAAGTGTGATATTGCCACTCACCAGACCCATCCTTCATCAGGCCTCTATTGAAATATAGGCGGGAGAAGACTTGAAAATGACCTTTGCCTCAGAAAAGTCATTGGTAACCCAATTAAAAGGAAATGTCACGCTGGTAATTGCATCTCACAATGTGAATCATCCGTGCGGGGTGTCTTGCACTGAATCCCGGGACGAGCTGATAGGTGGCATTGAAGTCCCTGTCCTTCCCCTGCACTCTCTCCAGCTACAATATTCACATTCTTCCCCCAATTTGAAGGTATTGGGTGTTTAAACTATCGCTTCAGTACAGTTTCTATGATTTAAACTCAGCGACTTAACATCTAAACTAAAACTAACCAGCTATCTATCTCTCTTTTAGCCACAGTCTATATTTATAACGCCATAAAGTTTGGTACAGTTTCGTACTACTAAGTTAAGTTTTATATATCCTACAGTATGTAATTCATCTACCTCTTTTTTTTTTGTCATTGAAATTTATGGAACCCAAGAGTGATGTCTGGCAGGTGTTCAAATATGAGACATTTGTCATAGACCCAAGGTTCAGTGGAGGAGACAGAAAAGATGTGATTTGATTTTTAAAGAAAAGCCCCGGTCTGTTTTTTTAAGAACATAATTCAAATCAAAAACAACAGAATTTTGAATATTGGCGTAGGATCGCGAGTGGCCTTGATTTGCTAATAATGCTAATAGCTGAAATTAATGGGCTGAGATCACCGTTATGACCGGCATTCATCATGAAATATTATCTCAGCGAGTTATTAGATCAAGTAGTGCATTGGAAATGAAATGAAATTACCTCTTGTCCTCAGCAGATTTTCACTCGCACAGATATCGTACGTGCTGTTGGTTGTATATTAAGGTCTAATATGCTTGTGACAGAAGATTACATAATCCCGTGCCTGTTACAGTAGGTTGTATATTTCTCCCCATTCTGAATGTTAATGTTAATACAGATTCCGGCACAGATGGCTGTGCTACCTCTGTCCTACAGCACTGCAGATGGGAGGTGTTCCACAGCCTCACATTCATTTTCTCTCCACCCTAGTTGTAAATTTAGAGGATTTCCCCCCCCCCCGTCTTCCTATCTTCCTCTCGTGCTCTCGTTTGTTAAAACCGCGCTTCTCTTATCGTCAGCTGGGGCAGCACATCCTGCAGCCTCATAAATTACGTGGAAAAACACCCGGCGCTCACATATTGCATGCTTAGTTGATATTTTATTGTTTCAGGATTACGCCGTCTTTACGCTGAAAATTAACTGTGACTTTAAAGAGTTGTACTCCGACTTTTAAACTCCAAAAAAATAAACCTAAAGTGTTTTCAGCTCTCCAAACAGCCGATGCACTGGTTCATTATAATGGGAATTTGTTTGGAGATAAGAGAAATGCACAGCTGGTACGTCTTTTAAGGTGTCTCCTGCGAATGCAGCAGAGTAAAGGCCTTCCGCTTGTTGCCAGTCTGAGGTCTTGACCTCAGAAATGTTGCTGCATTCCACTTTTGATAGGATTATCTCTCCCATTATTGAGAAAGAAGTGAGACTCGCGTTGATGGTGATGGCTCTCTTTCATGTATTGTTCCAATCTATAATTACTTCTTTTCATGAATTTTGCGGGGAAAGGTTAGTCTGGTAAATCGCGTTGTTGCTCGGCTCCACGCGAGTTGATCAACTGAACGGAAAACGGGGGGCAAGAACTGGATTTACTCTAAAATTGTGGACATTTTAAGAGATTGGTATTCTGGGCAAATATTGCATTTTTCAGAAACAACATGATGTTTTTAAGAAAAATGCTTGGCAGGAAGAAACAGGCTCAGTTAGCTGATTAGTACAAAACGATTTGGCATCTGGAGTATTCCATATATTTTCTTTAAAGCACAAGCATATGTTTATTCTAATAAATTCAATAACTCGGCTACACTGTTTCTGTTGGGAGGAGATTAATAAGTACGTTTACAGCTAAGTTTAATGACATGTTCTCATATCCAATGCAGGCAGATGTTCGTTAAAATGGATTAGAGCGCAGGATATCTGAAGCCCTTGGTGTGTTAATTAACTGATACTTCTGATAAATATTTAAAACCTTGTCAATGACATTGCCACAGAAGGAGACACCCAAGGGTAGATTAAGCAGAGTTTTAACGGGGGTTTATACTTTAAAACTACCAAACCCCTCAGTAATATGTTGGAGGGTACTTTACCGTTTTGGGTCTTGGTATCCTTCTTCTGTTTTTGCATACTTTTGATTTTTTCTTTATATTCCAAGCACAGTTAAGCCATTTCAAGATTGCAAATGTAAAAGTATAGCATGTAAAATCATGAAATTGCTGTACAATTTGATTGAATGCACGTCATTAGTACACAAAGCTAGTGGTCATGTTGCCTGCTGGTTGGATGTGAAGATCTACCACAGCCAGTATCAGGGGGGGAAAAAGTATTATCTCCAAAATGCTGCTTATTATTAGTGTGTACCAGAGCGCGATCACAGAGGGACTTCGGAACCAGTCGTGCAAGTCTGAGCTGCACAGCAGCCTTTTCCGGAAAGACATGTCTAAAACGCCATAAAGCCCATGATTAGGAATATCCTGTGGATGTGCTAACATCTATATTGAAAGCTAATTAGTTTGAAGTGAGAAATGAGTCTTGTTGTGCCGTGCTCCACGGGCTGCCAACTGTCATCTCTTCACTGTGCGAGCAATAGATGGAAACAGAGGCCATACATTTAATTTAGATGCTGCATCTAAATAGAACGAACCACTGCGGTCCCTGCAGGCTTTTGACACCAGCCAACTGGCCAATTATTTTACCAATAAAGCTGCCTCTTGCTCAGCAAGCCGGGCGGAAAGGTGAAACCTCGTTCTTTGAGGTTACAAGACGAAATAAACCAGTTGCCGCTACTTTCCAAAACCACTAACATGAACATTTTCTGATCTGGCAACCCTCTAATTTTGGTTGTCTTGGTGATCTCCTTGCCTACCGGGGATTTCTAAATACAAGATAGTTGTTTGGATGGTGGTGAGAATGGCAGCCATGAAATAGTAGGGTCAACAAAGGTCTTACCAATAAACTAATTAAAGGTCTCAGTGTGGTTTCAAACCATCAGCAGTTGGTGCACACCAAATACACCAATAGCACTTAGTTTGGTTAATTTTCATTGGTGTATAAGCATCAGTCGTACTCAGGTGTGCACTAAATCAAGCGGACCAAGGCTTCCAATAAGAGGTGGTGTCTGTCCACTAGGCTCAAATGACAAACTTTGGTGTGGTCCCTCTGGTAAGAACATGAACTCGCCTCCAAACAAGGGGATACTAATTAATTCATAGCCTACCTTGTTGGTCTTTGGAACAAAGTTCATCCTATATCAACTCAATCATGAAAATAGCTCATTTTGGAATTGAATATTTTACCAAAAATGGCCAATACAAAAGGATGCAATACACAAAGATAAGAGCAAGAAGCAGTGTGTGAACATGTTTCATCATGAGTTACAATTGGTGCTTTTTTCTACCAAACATTCATGAAACGTCCTTTGGACCAATTGTTAGAGGAGTGCAAACAGACAACACTGCAATCTGTATGCTTATTAGTAACAATTCATTGCCTGGTGTGGACCAAATAATCAAAATAGGCTATCAATAAGTTTTAACCAATTAGAATGAGAACTGTGTAATCATAATTGCCCTAAAAATTGGAACAAAACTAATTGGGACACATGTCATAATCAAGTCTGTAAACGTCCCACACAGTCCACAAATAACATCTACTCAGGAAAATGGGTGAAAACATCTGTTAATTAATTATTATGATTGATAACATGTGCATTTACTTACTATTTAATGTCAATATGGCTGCTTTAAAAAAGGTTTATTGTCTTCAGCCTCTAGTTTAGATAAGCGCTTAGAGATTTATTTGTGATTCTATTCATTAGGTGACGATTTATGTTGTTTCCTTCCAAAAATCAATACAAGTAACCAACGTAGAAACAATTTTTCCAAACTGCCACAACTATGCTTAATGTAGGGTAGGCTACTAATGTTCTTGGTTGAAGTACGAAATAGTTTTTTTGGTCATTTGGGGGCAAAAGTCCACAACACATTTGAAAAGTTTGGGCTTTATAAAGATGGCTTAAGTAATGACTCGTTGGAGTCGCGACTCTGGCTACCTGACAAATGTAAGTCCAATGTTCATTTCCTTTCAAGTCTTCAGAGAAATCTAACTAGTTTCTAATTCAGGCTATACATATATCTTGCATTGGAACAGTAGGTTCCAGAGGACGTATACTGTAGGTTTTGATGAATATTGCAGGGATTAAACTCAGTCGTAATTCAGTCACAGGAGAGTCTCTCTAACCAGGAGTGTTCTGTAATTCCATCTGACAACTTAACTTCTCATTGACCCCATTGTTTAGTTCCGCAAGAATTTAATCAGTTGAGATAAAACTGCAGACGCGCACTTTTAATTTATCTTGAAAATAAAACAGCATTTATTTTGGTTTAGACTCTAACAGAATAATTCTCCCCTGTCGCTTATTAGCATTGGCGTTTTTCTCTGAAAGCAAATTAAAAATGAAACGGATATAAGCATGATGCAAATAAACAGCCGTCTTTATCTGTAGTTAAGTTTAGTTTTAATTATCCACAATAATGACAAACTGATTAAACAGTTCTGAAAGTGGTTAAATAATACTCGATTTTTATATCAAAAAATAAAGTACAATTACAATCATGAAAAAGGGGGTTTGATTCCTGAGTTTCTAATAGTTAACAAAGCATTCCTCTACACTCTGGCGAATAAAACATACAAAAATAGAATATAATTGGAAAAAATTACAACATTCAATCATGGATGTGGGACGGCTGTGGCTGAGTCAGAGCTTTATCCACTTTATTATCATTCAGCTTATCGAATTATGATTATATTTACCAATTTCACAGCCCAGTCTCCAGAGGAAAACGTTAACAATGTACGTTCCTGCAAACCACAGATATGACGTAGTTCTGATGACGCTTTTCTCTTAACTTTCACTTTTCTTAGCGGGCGGAGGCGGGTTGGCTGGATATGAGAATATTGCACGCATCAAAAAGAAACCTAATGATATGATACATATCTGCAGAAACATACACTATCAACGTTTCCCTCTGGAGACTGGGTTGTAATTTCAATAGTTTTCCATCTCATTGAAATATCTGGGGGTTGTTCAACATAGCATTTGAGATCCGTAACATACATCCTCTCCCATTTTGTTGGTCTGATTAACCCATTTAAGCCTAAGTGCTGCTAAATCAAGGTTTTCAGGCATATAATTATATCAGTTGAGTTATTAACATGCATGTTATGGATCTACTTATTTCCATTTTGTACTATTAACTTTTCTAAGAAAATGCTATTTTCTTAGCAGAAAATACCATTTTAATGGCTATTATAGTTGCCGGTTGCACAAATATGCAGGAAGTTGATGATATCATATGAGAGTAAGCATTTAAATTATATCAGTTAAACTTATAATATTTAAACTTTAAAAAAGTAGAATGAGTAACATCATTTTATAAAGAAATATAAAATGACAGTCAGAGACTTAAAGGCTCATTGGCTTCAATGGGTTAACACACAAAACACCTCCTATCTCTCCAGCCCAATGACTGTTCATCAACATCTTTGTCATCACTAATCCAAAACCCCGACGTTACAATTACACAATTGCGAATAATCTTTTCCTCAAAGTTTGTGCAAAAGCTTCTATTAGTGGTAAAACCCTTCCTAGTTACACAGTACAGTTCAACTGGTCTTCAGTATTAATCTCATTTACTGTTGACGTTGTAGAAATGGTTCATGGACACTTTATGCTCTAGTCAACAGTCTTAAAGCTTAATTGTTCATATTTATGTAGGCTGTGCATTTGAGTGTCTATAAACTCCTCGTCCTCAGCGTTTCCCAATGGAAAATACATAATCTCTGTCAAGACCTGTCATCCATAATTCATTGGTAATCCACTTGATGTCTGCCAGTCTCCTTCCGCTTTCTGGCCTCCTTCAGTATCTCGTTTTTTGTGTGTGTGTGTTTACAAACCAAATTATGATTGTTGGCTTTACTTTGGTATTTTTCCCCGAAGAAGAAAGTGACAACGCAGGATGTTTTTTTCATGTCAAAGAATTGAATGACCTGTTTTTTTTTTTTTTTCCTTCCCCAGATGAGTGCAGCTCACTTTGTGCAAAATCTTTGCTCGTCTGCAGCCGTGGCACAGGCTGCAGACGAGCGAGGCATAGGTTTGATGTGTGGTTTTTCTAATCCCGCGGATGATCGAATCGCCTGTGCGTGAATATTGTTCCATATCATTAAACCTCCGTTCCAGGTATTTGATCCTCTTATCTCTCTCTTTAATTAGGATTTTCAGCTGACACACCTCTTCCATTAGCTCCGGTAAATTCGCTTGTTGTTTAGCCACTTTGCTTATCTCCTCCGACATGAAGTTTAGAGATTTTTTCTTATCTCCTCCATATCCTCCTCGTTCAATGCGGGCTACCGCTTTTTTAGGTGTCATTTTTGCTCTCAAGTTGTGAAACTGAGAAAAAAATGACGATTTCACCTTGAAAAACCAGAGGGTGAAGGCATTTCTTTTTATTTAAAGGGGCCCTGATATGAAAAAAAGCGTTCCTGTTAAATAAGACGACCCACTCGTTCTTTTGTGGTGAAACCTGGATGAACACAAGCCATTTAGAAATGGCTCCGGTTGTGATGTCACAACAGGAGTGGAAGTCTACGTAACCACCCATCTATGTAACCACCCCCCTCCTTCCTGTTTCCGTAGGGTTTTACAGAGTGAGTGTGCAAGAAGGCAGGCTGCATTGCTGCTACAGGTTTAACCAGGTGCGTTTGGACCATAAAAGAACACACTTTTTTATAAATAATCCATGAAAATTTTAATATTAAACTTGCAAAATTGCAAAATAAGGCCCCTTTTAAAAGAAACACTAATTGTTCTCCACCGTCAGCTCTGAGACATCACGATCAACAGCAGGGAGAAGGAGGAAAAGCTGAAATTTTCAAGTATTATTTCCCTGCCACCGTTATCGAGATTTAGTGTCGGTTCACCTCCTTACATTAAAGCAATGATAATCTTTCTGACAACTACTGCATTAGTCACAGCTTCTGGCAACGAAACACTCACAAAACGTAGTACTAACTGCAGGGGAGAAGCTATCTTCAGAATGGGTATGAACACAGTAAATCCATCAACCAGATCCGTGCCATTTTCTCATCTAATGCCTTATCATGCTGATGAATGAGAGGGCCATGTATCAGATTTGGGAAGCGCAATACAGTTCTTTGCAGATCTTCCACTACACATTTATCAGTTTAAGTGGGGACTATTCTGATTAGTTCTTGAGAGGGAAGCTGACTGACATTATCAGAGAGTGCCATTTTTTTTTACCATTTAGCCGCAGAATTCATTCCATGCTCACATCCCAATGATTTTTGTCGTGCGCAGCAGCGATGGTTTCAACTAGTGCATATAAAGTATGTCTTTAATGGTTAAAGGTAAATTTAGAGTCACTTATGAGATCTGTGATCACTCATGCATTTGCTATCTGAGCCCATGACATGAGACTCGTTTCATCGCTTTTTGACAATTCAAGAACATGCTTTTTCTTTTTAACTTACATTACTATTTACACATTAGGTTTTCCATTTTCTGTCTGAAACTGTCATGATCATGACAAAATAAATAATTGTGTATTATTTTCCCATTTGGTTGATTTTCCATTTCATCTATTAATTTATTTTTTATTTATGTATTCCCCCCACTCATTTTAATCTAAGGAAAGTCAATTTTTAAATCTATATCCATGTGCAAACATGTTAAATGAAATAATTCTATTTGCTTAAACCAGCACAAAACAGGTAGTACTGTATATGTAATAGAATAAAATGACACACTGAGTAAGTTGGAGACGAGGCTGAAGGAAGCAAAGTTTATCATGTTCAGCCTCTTACATATTCATATATACACATACAAAAATTGTTTGTACTTGTGTTTAAATAATATAATTGTAAAATAATTATAGTGGAAATAAATTATTCCCTTTTATTTCCGGGGGCCGTGAGAACCAGTGAATCATGCATATTTTTCAGTTATAATAAAAATACAGAAATCATTGCTAGAGGTTAGGTAGAGGAAAACAAATTGACAGAGACCTTTTTTGTAGGAAATAATGAATAATCGTAAATGTAACTATGATTATCCGGTGACTCTGTTGGGGAGACAAAATTCCCCCAGCAGTAGTCTGACTAATTTTCATTTTGAAATTTTGAACTTCCAGAGATGGCTCGTTCATCTGTGTCTGCTCACCCATTCATGCAGCACAGTGCTTTAAAATGCTCTTGTTACAACTAGCAAAGGGCAACATGGTGGCGCAGGGGTTAGCGCTGTTGCCTCACAGCAAGAAGGTCGCAGGTTCAAGACCTCCTTGGTCCTGGGTCTGGGACCTTTCTGTGTGGAGTTTGCATGTTCTCCCCGTGTCTGCGTGGGTTTTCACCGGGTACTCCGGCTTCCTCCCACAGTCCAAAAACATGCTGAGGTTAATTGGAGACTCTAAATTGCCCGTAGGTGTGAATGTGTGAGTGAATGGTGTGTGTGCCCCACGATTGGCTGGCGACCATCTGGGGTGTATCCCTGCCTCTCGCCGTAACGTGCTGGGATTGGCTCCAGCAGACCCCTGCGACCCTAATGAGGAATAAGCAGGTATAGAAAATGACTGACTGACAACTAGCAAACTTAGGTGAAATTGTTTTTGGGAGATGTGCGTATCACATCATAAACTTTGCTACAATAAGATTAGAAATTGTTCTGTACAGCAAATTATTCACTTTTAAAGGTCATTCGATATTGTGTGTGGTCTTTAAAGGGAGATCATGATTTTTTTTAAATAATAAATTAGCAATAAAGTTCACCGTTTGCTCAGCTCAATACACTCAGGGGTACAATACAATACACTCAACCTTAAAGGTACAGGGTGTAGTTTCTGGCATGTAGTGGCAAGATTTCAGATCTGAACCAACTCAGTGTAGAAGAACCTACAGTAGTAAATGTCACTGAATCTTATAACATTATACCTTTAATTTGTTTTTTTTTGTTTTTTTTATGTCAGGAATGTTAGCTAATGTTACCAACTTTAGCTTGGCTTAGCTAGCAACACTCAGTCATAGTCATTCACCGCATTAGCAACGTATGAAGTGCATTTCCGATTTGTTTAAAGTTATCTTTATTGAAAAAAAACCCAACTCTAAATGTATTCCTCTTAATCACTTGAAAATCAAGGACCAAACATCTTGAGGTGATAATTCATTGTAGCTGCCACTTCAGTGATGTCTGCTAATCACTGTGTTTATGCTAGGTGTAAAAACTAAGGTCATTAGCATGATGAGCTTACAAAATCACTTCCCAGCCATATGGATGCGTCAACAAATGCCTCTGTTTCATATCGCCTATGATGTCACTTAATTATTAAGTATCTGGGAGGTAAATTCATATCTAAAGAGAAATCAAAGAAAACTATCACTCCACACGCTGTATAAATACAGCAATTGCATTTTAGAGGGGAATTTGATTAGATTAGATGTGGTAATATGAGTGTGAGTCGGTGTGAGTGTGGCTGGTTGCACGTTGATAATTACTTATAGTACACAAAAAGGTCAAACACCGTGTTCATCAATGGAGAAAGCGAAAATGTCAAAAGCCATCTTCCATTTTGTCTCGGCAGCGCAGTTTGATGAACATTAATTCCTATTGAAGATGTCTGTTTTTTGGGATCGTCAGCATTCCTGTGAATTCAATCAGAATATATCCCACAGTAAATATAATGCACAAATCCAGGCAGATAAAGAGGCTTAGGTACAGGAGAGGGGGAATTTAAGAAGTGGATGTTTTATTTCTAAATTCAAAGTGGCAGCAGCCCGCACTCCACTGCCTAGTGCACAGATCATAGGAAATTGTATAATAGGTATCCATTTGTCAAATTAGATCAGACGCTGATATTGAGGTAAGACTGTTCATATCTCCTACGGGATTCCATCAGGCAGTGAGGATATTTTCAATAGGCATTAATGCATTTTGCAGTCTCATACCGCTTTTAGATTTGATAGCAGGCTGGAGACTCACTGTGCTGGAACGAGCAGACTGTCTCTTCCTCTATCTTTCTCTTTCTTCTGCCTCTGCCATCTATCATTTGCTCTCCCCTCTTTCTGAAAGGGCTCTTTTCACCTAGGCCACATACTAATCCCTGCCCATCAGAAAGGAACTCACATTTGCTTCCTCTAAAGGTATTTTCTGTTCATAAAAGAAAGGCTACAGATTTCTCTCCATTAGAGTAGGCTAACCGCTGCTCACAGGCTTGGCAGTTTGAAACTGTGGGAACTGGTAGCATTCATTTTTATAATGAATTGTCATTTTAACCCGATTGGAAGGTTCTGGTGTACAATATGGAAACCCAAAACCTGACTAAGCCCCCTATTGCATAGAATGTCATTCTATAGCTAGATGGAGCATTTAAACTGTCTTTATAAAATAGCAGTTATTTGCCAAATACATATTATCCAAGGCACCATGAGTACATATATTTTTAGCCTGCATTGACAGGGCATAGATGAATAATGCAATTCCATGAAGCAACAGTGAAGCAATGGAGTGCTGTTGACTTCTATAGGGAATCAAGTTGCTTGTGGTGTATGCTGTGCCACGCTATTAATATATTATCTATAAGTATGTATACAATATATATATATAATATGTAATATACATGTAAACCCCCGACCCTTGAAGTATTTATGCCATACTTCAGCCACTGATCAATGATATAGGATGCTTGGGCGAATCAAAATTGAATGGATTATTTTCTTAGGGCGTGTTTGGAGGAGTCTATTCAAACTCTGGTGCATTTACTGCCTGGAGTTGATTTGTTTGGACATGTTTGAATAATGCCTTTTTGAACTGGCACCAAATAGCCGCAGTGAGTCCTGAAAGTGTTGTTCCTGGTCCCGTTCCAAGTGAACAAATCTATCATACTTAACCAAACTTAATAGGTCTGTTTGGTTTTTTTTGGTTTTTACCACCAACACCACTGAAAACCTTGACCCCATAGCAAGAAAGGGTATTGTCAGACTTCTGTTGTTTAATCTGGTTGGATTGGACTCACCGCAGCAAAATCAGGTGCCGACCCAAAGGACGGTACCAAGACCGCTTCCTCAGAGGGTCTACTGAACAAATTCTTGAGTGCTTTGTTTGTAGACCTCCATCTAGCTCAACTACCAGGCATATAATGCAAGTAATATTTGTTTGTGGATTTACTTTCCTGGTGGAAACAATGTCATCATGCACTCCCTGCTGGATACACATATCTCAAGACATTCATAACCTTTGGCAAGCAGCCTGTGTTGAATTGTTTAATTTTGTCTAAATGGCTTTAATTAGCTTTCATTTAATTGGTAGAGGGAGCTGATGCCCTTGGCAAAGCTCTCACGTCCCAGAGTTGAGCAACTTTCTCAACAAGTTTCTCAACAACAACCCTCTTAACAACCTTTAGTTAACAAATTAGATTGAGGCATCGCTCAGACAAAGAGCCATTTTACAGTCTGCACATCAGATGCCGACTGAAAATGGCCTCCACTGGTGAAGAGAGAGGAGAGCAGACACTATGGATATGTTTTTAAAAAAAAAATAAATAACATAAGACAAATTCTAATGCGTCCTATGTCCAACACGACAGAGAAGTAGAGGGGATGAGAGGAAGATTTTCACTCTTGACAGTTTCATGAAGACATGTCATTTGTGTGAATTCTTATCAGCAGCTGTCACATCTGACATGTGGCGCAATTTATCTGTATGCAGTCACATATGACAAGTGTGCTGAGAGGACCTCTTAAAAAGCAATTGCATGGCCAACATGTCTAAGAGGAGGACATAGGCCCTGCATGTTAAAAATAGAGAGGATGCACACATGATCAAGCACATGCACACACCCACCAATACTCTTTATCTCCGCCCTATTTGGAAAAATAATATGAAATGACATTACTTCATTCACTTAGTTCCTTTCCCTAGATTTATTAAATATACCATCACTTTAATGCTGAATTGGGACACATGTCAGTTACATTTTCATATTTAGCTCATTTACTTTGTTAACAGCTATTGCCCTTAAATTTATTATTTCTTTCCCAATCCTGAAAATGGCTAAAATTATACCTGTAACATATATGATAGAACTCAATTAAAATGCCGAGCTGAGAGAAAACATAAACTGAATGCTGCAGTTGCGGGGCATCCTAACCCGCTGAGCCACCGCAAATGTTTACCGAAAGACATCATTAAAACGACAGAGGGGTGAATTCCACTCAGCTTGACCTCTCCCTCGCGCCACCAGCCCTCTGTGCACCCATTACTGAGCAGACTTAGTAAATTGAACTAATCATCTTTGATTAAGTACAGACTCCGGGCTTGTGAAACAGCAAAGACAAAGGTCATTCTTCATAATGTGGTATGACATCACAGCTTGAATTTTCGAGGCAGTGTGCCGTGGCAGCGCGTGTGCACGCATGCACATAGTGCAAGGTTAGCAGGGGAGCAGAGACAGTAATTGCACATCATTCATTTCGATGGATCTCTACAGTCGGACTGTATAATGAGAATGCTTACTGGCATTGCTTTCTTTCTTAAGGGTGTTTTTAGGACTTGGAGACATCTTACATCTGGAGGCCAATACATCTGGGGCTTTCCTCAGACCTTGTAGGAGGGTCCAAGGACAGTCAGCGTTTGTCTGGTCTCATTTCTCTAGCTAGGGAAACATGATTCATTATTTGATATTCTCATGATACTTGAAGCAAAACTTGAATGAAGAATATGCATGACATATTTCCATTTCTTAGGAAATTTGAACATCATGTTTTATTGTGGTAAAATGTTATAGACAAATCATCTGATTATAAATGGCAATAAACAAAAAGTGTGCCAATGTTTTGCTGGTCTTTTAAATTGAAATGAAAAGATGCCATTTATAACCGGATTGTTTCACAGGTAGCCAGTCACACTTAATTAACAGTTAAGCTGAATCGTCTTTAATAGGTCCTGTGATACTATGTGGCAAATGCATTCCATCTCTGTACAGATCTCCTTGACTTTACTTTAGCAAACTGATCAATAATCATGTTAGAATCTATGGCACTGAGAATCTGTCTTCCTATTGACAAAACTGCCAAAACATTGAGTCTGTCCGAGCCAATTGTTGGCCTAAGCCATCTGTGAGCACTAATGAGCACTAATACTGGAATTGCTAGCGGGTATTGTTAGTGCTGCTTGAAAAGCTAAGCTAAGGTCAAGGAGCTTGTGTCCATGACATGTCAGAGATGTCGCCCTCTTCACTAAGTGTGATGCTACAACCAGGCTTTGAGAATCTCCAGTGAGGAGGCCATTCGCTGATGAGTTGGAAGCTTGAATCCACTTCATTTGCATTACCCCCCGAAACCACAGAATCTCTTGTTTAGCTCACTTATCCAGATCAAGACAGCCCTTGTGCTCAAGGAGGACTCCACTGTATAGTCATCCATTGGCTTTTGTTGGCGCTGGTGACTTAATAGGGTATCTGTGACATTTTTAGACTCACAGATGCCTTTTATCTCCCTGCAGGACTCTGCATGATGTCAATGCTTCAGACATCGCATCTTTGTAGACTGTCACCGGTGCCAAGTCCATAGACTCTTTCTGAAAAGAATCATGATGGATCTGTGGCAGACAGCATATTCCTGAATATCACAAGCACCTTCATGTTGGAAACCGTGAAGAGTTTTAACAGAAGTGTGACTCCCATAGGTGTTGCGATAACTTCCAGGCACCTTAAGAAAGGTGTGAGGTTTTCAAGCCCAACTTTCTCTGAAGGCAGTTGGCATGCCTATCTAGTATTGTATAGCAGGACAAAGCCTACTCTAGCATTTCTGTTTGTCAAGGAATATCCAATTATTCACATTTGATGTGTAGAAGAAGTTATTGGCTTCTGGCATAGCCCTGCAAGTATGACAGGGTCCCAAATTCAGTTCATGAGCATATCAATGATATATAAACCACTTCAATAAACCACTTTGTGTGTTTCTCACGCAAGAGAGTTTGGATTCCTCTAACTCTACCACTCACCACAGATGAACCATTATAGGTTTCAGCCACTCACAGATGATTATTCAAATCCTTTGATTCTAGCATAGCACTTGACAGCATCTGCGACTGACTCCACAATAAAACCATTGAGGTTGGACAGCTGCTCACCATGGCCATCCTTTGCCTCATCAGCAATCACTGCATACATCTTATATTTCTTCAGCTCTCCAACTATACTTGAGGTCACTTCACCTGTGCAACAATATATAATCTCATTTTGAAAGGAAGGAGAGAGCGATAGGTTGCCTTAGAGGGAGCTTTGGAGTTTTGGAGGAAGGAGCGAAATTGCTCCAGGGGCTTCATCAATTCTAAAAGGTTTCCCGATTGCCACTGGCCTCTGTTTCATTATGACCACAGGAAAAAAAATGCCTTGACTTCCTAAAAAGCTGGTGACAGCAACAATACGTTACGCATATTGTCATCTCTCAATAATGTCACCATCATGGGCCATTTTCGTTTCTTCAACAACAATGCCCTGTGACTTAGCTGTAATTCTTCCACCCAAGAATTGATGCCTGGTGTCCTAAACTTGTTTCATAGCCTCTGAAACTTTCCAAAGCTTGCTTCCAGTTTGAAAACCGTGTTTCTCCAAGCCTAGCAGAGCATGGGATTCCTGCTTACATGGTAGTCCAACAGAGATTCAAGATTCATGCATTTCTGCTCAAAGGACCTTCTTTGTAGTCCAAAGATGATTACATGTTACTTGTCTTGCATCACTTTCTGTAAAGCCTTATGGCCTTCATGTTTAACTGAACTAAACTCTAATTGAATGTAACTGGATGACCCTTAGAGTGAGCCCAGAATGATTTACCTTAACGATGCTTCTGCATTACTCAAAAGTTGGCATGGCATTATTGATGCAAATGTGCTCAGACTTTCTAAAGACCAAAACAACAGTAGCAGAGTGAATTGAATAACCTGAATGGATTTACTTTGTAATAACAGTCGCACTTGTCAGTTTGTTACATTTAATTATACCGATGCCTATAAAGTTGCTCTCAAACATTGCAGGAGAAATTAGAATCTGTGGCCATTAATAGCTTTGGAGATTAGAGAGTAATAATTCATGCATAACCTTGCCTCATTGTCAGGGAGTGCAAAGTTGATTTTGGCAGAGAAACAGATGATAAAACAACAGTGGGTATGCAGTATCAATGGAAATGGAAATTTGTTTCAAAGACAAAGAGAGAGGATAACTCCATCTCATTAAAACTAGTCCTAAATTGTCCTAAGGTGATGTGCCGTTTCATTTTCATCACAAGCCGCCACCATGAAGGCGAGGATATTTCTACCCCCTAAATGCTTCTGATTGGAAGACGCAGACCCCAAGCTGACAGTAGCAGAGTGAACACTATATAGAGGACCAGCATCTTACCGCAATAGACAGTGTTTGCAACAAGGTGTCAAGGCCTTGCATTCTCATTATCAGGCATGGTTTCATATGAATATGCAATGTGTTGGGACTGCCAAGCTGCCACGAGCTGGAGTAGAACTGGTACAGCACAACCCTTTGTTACTGTGGAGATCTTAGCTCTTCCAATGAAAGCATGCATGATTTATTTTTCCATACCAAGATAAGTGCTCAGTTGCCTATAAATGAAGTGATAAGAGAAATATACTGTTTACCAGTTGTTCCAATACTGCTCCATACGTTGCTTTTTTCCACTTATGATAAACCTGCTTGCTATAAGGGCTCCATGGGGGCTTAACTGTGCCTGGAAAATGTTATTTTGATCAAAAGAAAGAACATATTTTGTCTTCAAGAACACATTTTTTTTTTTATGCTGAGCAACATTCCAGGTAAATATGTTCGGTTATGTCGCAGCACATATATAGAACGATTTTTTTCTCCCCCTTTTCTTTCTCAATGATGAAACAATTTATTTAAGTCAATATCAGATTACAAAAACAATTACCACATTTGTTTTCCACAATATTGTTAAATGACTTCTAATCCATTTACGTCTTTGAGCATTCATTTCACAAACAAGAAGTAGCTCATTCAAGCTTCAATTTGTGCGCTTCTAGACCCAAATGTTTGCAAAGCTACTTACCAGCACTTCTCTGCAGGGAATGCAAAGCTCGCCTTGTTTATACAGTAAGAGAGGGGAAAAATATAATTTGAATAAGCTTTTAATCTGTGGAGAGATGATCCAAAGGACTCAGCTGCTGCTGCTTCCCATTTCGGGACACAATCTCCTTACAATGATGGGACTCTATTATTATGCTGTGGCACATACACCAATGAACAAGAAGAAAATCATCTAACAAGAAGAAAGAAGACAGCAGGAGAGATGGCGAACCTACATTACTGCTCACTTTTTGAACAGCTTCAAGGAGATTGGATGATATTCTCTTTTACCTAGGTCAGTCATCATCCACATGTCTCACATATACCACAGAGTGGAAGTAATTTGTCATATTCGCTCTTGGTAACAAAGTTTTTCTTTTTCTTTTAAATATGTAAAAGTGTAATTGAAATTCGTATATATCAAAACACTGTAACTCGCTCCTTTTTAAGTTGCATTTATTGAAGTGAGAATAAGTCACGTTAAAAATGTCATGATAAACAGTGTGAGGAATGAGACAGTGTGCAACTCATCCATGCTCTTCATTAGCTTCCATTGTTGTGACAGGCAGGAGATAAATTGGCTGAAATAGCTGAGTCACGTAGATATGGTGTTTGAGGACAGACCACACTTGGCTAATTACCGCTCTGAAAGACAACAAAACAACTCTTTGCGCTTGACAAATTTTCGACAATAGACCATTAAGTGCACTTGAAATCACCGAGTTATCATCAAGGCTTTTTATCCGGCTGTAATTATTTTTTATTGCACACATTTGCGAGGACAAAAACACAATTCGTACGCAGCCAGCGTGCAGCTGAGATTCCGGGGACCAGAATTGCACATTTTTATCATCTATGATTACTGCCAAAAACAAAATGAACCCACTCAGGGAGAGAAAAAAAGATGGAAATCAGGGCAGTTCTAAAGATACTGGTCGCAGACGGTTGAAAGTGACACTCTTCAAATACGCATCTATCGGGGCGATTCTTCAGTCGTGTTATGAGTTGAATGCCGGCAGTAATTGCATGGACAAAGAAACACGAGGAGTTGGAGATAACGCGGCTGGTATTCCTGATCGGCGGCGTCATGCTTGACTGTAACTTTCACATTAGTTCCAATTGGGATGATAAGAAACCCAGCAAATGAAAACGTTGCCTATATATTCATCTCTCCTTGGGGATTAGACAAAAAAAAGGCTCCTAATGGAGGCAAAAATTCAATGGAGAAAAATCATTTTCTGCAAACATGATATTATGCGACTCGACATGACTCGACACGATCTGACGCTGAACGGGCAGGAGAGAGAAATCAGCGGGTATGAGCAGGTACGTCGGTGGAGTTTATGTCAGGATTATTGACCGCAGTGATTAACTCCGACGCGTTTAAAATTTCTGGCAGCGGCGAAATCCTCTTCATCTGCAGACTTCCACGGATAGATCGCTAACGCTGAGAGGCATCCGGCCTCCGCAGCTTTCGCTGCTGCTTAGCAGCTGAGCAGAAGTGTAATTACTGTTCAGCCAATACCCTCCCAATCTCAGAGAAATATAGGAAAATAGATAAGGCCTGCCATGGAAATATAATGTAACACCGCCATTTCTTTACATCAGGTGTTCCGTGCCACTAAGTCTAAACACTCTGTGTAATGTGGCACCGGAATATGTGATATTCTGATATGTTTAGTCTAGAGACATAATGTCCTCGGTAATGAATGCGGCGGCTTGTAGTAATGGAACTGCTTTCTCGAATAGCTTCCTCAACAAATGATTTTTTTTTTCCTCCATTACTAGCCAATTTTTCGAGTATATATGCAGGCCCATTTGTGATTTCGCTTAAGGTCTGATGACTAATGCTAATAACCCCTCCTGCAAAACACACCTCAGCTCGTGTATCCACATTGTCTCTCTTTGTGTGCCGATAATTGCCGTACAGTGTGACCCTCATCTCTCATCTTCACCTTTACGTCTAATATTCATGTTTACCTCGGAGATTGCATTAAAAACACAGGTGCCCCTCCTCAACGATTCAACGCCGCATCTACCCATGGTAGGTATTCAGGTGTTCGGCCAATCACATTTCATTTTGTGGAGACAGACGCCTGGCATTCAAGGAGGTTTCACGTATTCCTCATTTGGACGCATGAACTTGTGATACGAAGCGATGGGACGTCGTTTCTTCGTGCGTTTCCATCTATCTTTCATGCATTCGCAGATGTGAGGCGTTTGGATAACATTAAGATGGAAGCAGGCTTTATATCTTATTTATATTGGTATAATAAAGCACAGTTTAATAGGCTGCTCTGTCAGCCTGTAGCTGAGGGATTGACAGGGTTCCTGACACCAGCTAAGCCCCTGAGAACAACCAGCAGTAAAGGATTGTGGGAGCCTGTGCAGAGTCCTGATGATTATCCCGTTCCTGGCGAGCCATATGGCATGTTGAGGCATGGAGTTGGTACCTCTCAATTAATATCATCATAACCACACTAAAGCCACCCTGCTGTGCCGGCGGCCGCCACGTCACCTCTGCCAATTAAAAATCAATTAATCAGCTCAAAGTCTTTGCGCCCGCTAATGGACTATGTGTGCTCGGCTTGATAAGGGCTCATCGCCGCTGTTGATGCACTTATACCTCCGTCTCTATTATATTTCAACAAAAGCCGCGTTTTTAATCTGGCGGATCTGGAGCAGACGGAAAGCAATTTGTTCAGGGTTAGAAGTTAATTAGTTTGCACCTCCTGTTTTGTTCCCAAATGCAACTTTGTGGTGATTTTGAAATGTATTTGCTTCCCATTTGCTGGAGATTATGAGGCATTAATCCTACTTACATGTGCTGTATGACTCTATAGAATAGCTGGACATTTAGAGAAATATGCTTGTTTGCTCTCTTTGGTGAGTAGGATGGGAAGAGCAATGTCACTCTCATGTCTGTATGGTGATTAGCCTAGAAAGACAGTAGTATGCTATCTTAGCTTAGCATTAAGAAAGAAAGGGGGTACAAGCTAGACTAGTAGAACCGGCTCTTTGAAGTTAACGATGGGAGCCGGTTCACGTCCGTCCATGAGCCGTCACTGGTTTTAGTGTTTTTAATTAGTGTTTAATTAGTGTAATGTTTTTGTTTTAACCAGAAAATTTAGTATTTCAATAAAAATAAGTCAAAATAGCAGTAAATTTAGCTCAATTACAAAAAGTAAGCGGTACAATTGAGAGCCATTTGGGAGCCGAAAGAGCCGGCTCACTAAAAACGGCCGAAATTCCCACCACTATAGCCTAGCTCCGTCCAAAGCTAACATAATCTGCCTAGAAGCAGCTCTCATGCCCATTAATTAACATGGTAAATGTTTTCTTTGCTTAACCTATACAAAAGCCTGCATATAAAAATGACATTGATAGGTTCCGGACTGTTTTATGAGTGGGACCAGTTGCCAGGCAACCACGGAGACTCCAGGAAGTTACTGGTAGAATTGCATGCACATGCAAACTGATTTTGTGTGTATTAAACTCGGAAAATACTGTATAGCTTGTAAATTTGTAAGTCTTTATGCTAAGCTAAGCTAAGCTAACCGGATGTAGTTTTGTATTTAGCGCATAGGCTTGAGAGTGGTGTTTAAATTGTTCTTCTATCCTTTACCTTTACCCGGTTAGTTCCACAGATACTTCGTTGTCCATAATGCAGGATTTGTTTCTGCGTTGCTACTTCTTCCTACGTTCCTCTGCGTCCTTTTGCTTCCAGCCAAAGCTAAGTCCGGTCCATCCGTCCTTCTGTCTCCAGCTGCCTATCTTTACTCCTTCTCTATCCATCAATGTCTTCCTGATCGGTTCCCTATAGCCCCCAGTCCAACCTCACCCCCGTTTCTACTTCCTCCTCTTTTACCGTCTTTCCTCAGGTTTGCCCTCAGCCTTCCCGTCTGCTTTCCATCCTCCATCTCTGCTTCTCTTGCCTCAGGCCAGTCTGTACGTACACACTATATATATTTGTGTGCAGCTCCTGTGCCGACACTCAGCCACGGCAGAGGGACGGGGTTCTCCAGGGGTCAGACCTGTGATGGACATGCCGGCCGATACTGCCACAGCGCCTCGAGACAGCCAGCGGTGGCCTCTAGCCCGGCTCGCCTCCCGTCAATTCCCGTGACAGTACACAGGATCTTATCAGGGAGGGCGGTTGGGCCCGTTCGGCCTAGGTGCATTGTGGAGAAGAGAGAACAGACGACTCTTTTTTTTTTTTTTTTTTTTTCTACTCCGCCGTCCCTCTACAGACGAAGCAGACATCGCAGGTGACAACTCGGTGTCGCCCGCGGAAAAGTCAAATCAGCCGCCGCTGTCACCTCCCAGACGCGGCCTCCCTCCCCCGCCCCCGCATGCACGGGTTCAAATGTGTCACCGCCACTCAGCCGGGAACACGCGTACTCTGAAGTAAACAGGCGAGGAAGTGCGCGGTCCCAAATGAACACCTTGGCAGGTCTGAGTGACAGCAGCGTACACCGAACACAACGCGGCAGACACCGCTGATTGACAGAGATGTCGCTTTCCTCAACAGTGCAATTAAAAGCTACGATAATTGCCTACGAGAAGTGAGTCAGGCCATTATGCTGTCAGTGGGTTGAAAGATTTAAGGCGGCGTTATTGTAAAAGCGCCACTTGATGATGTAAAGTTTCATTTTTTTAATTTTTTTTTTTTTTTTTTTCCCTCCAGTTGTTACAAGGACTCCCTGGGCCCTACCCATGTACTCTTATGCATATTGGAAAATTGATTAATCGTGCCGAGCACTCCGGCACCCTTCCCCCACTTTCATTATCATCTTTAACAACTGTCTGTGGTCTGTTTACAAGGCCGCTCGTTTGAAATCACGGCATCAAGTTTGCTTATCTTGCCCCTGCAACGTCTCTCTGGAGCAGCTCACAGCAGAGGAGCTCCACCCCCCGGTGGCCGGAGCCGGTACTGCGGCCGGGACGCTACTAAGAATGATGCCTCAGTGCCAGGAAAAAAAAAAAAGAAAAAAAAAAATCTTGCTCGAGCACATTACTTTCACTCATATTTATATGAATGATACGGTTGCCGGGGCTCCCTTTTCAGGTCTGCGACTTGTCAAACACATGCTGAGTATTCCATAATCCAAAATAGTGAAACGTCCTCACAATAAAAAAAAACACCTTAATTGCGAGGAGTATGTGAAATTGGGTTTGAGGGGCTTAAGTCAGTGGTGTGTAGTGAATCCATGCGTGTGTTGGCAAGATTACTTATTGTGCTGCCTGATCATACATATGCAAATGTTGTTCTCATGATCCCAGAGCATTGAAAGAATTACAGCGAGCATCCGTCACACTGAAAGGCTCCATACTGGCCCATATAATCACTCAGTTGAATTGAGGGCAGGTGGGAGAGAGCGGAAGTGTTTTTTTTTTGTTTTTTTTCCTTCTCTCCACATCGCCATTGAAAGACCAGAGAGAGAAAGAGAGAAATCCAATGTACAGCTGCTCAGATGCCTTTGAATCATTTGCCTTTTTTTTTACCAAGTACCCCCTTTAACCCCCCCCTCCCTCAGTGATTGACTACAGCTTTTCGGTAAATATTTGATCGTGCGGCCGTGCGTCTTTGAGACACGGGGGAACATCCTCAAGGAGTTGTTTTTAGGTCAGCCCTAAGACCGATCCTCTCCTTCTTCTTCTCCTTCTCCGCCTTCTCCTGCTCGCTCCCTGGTTTAAACTGCAAAAAAAAAAAAAGGACAGGACGTGATAGGCGGAGGAGATTTGTTTGAAATTTGCCCCAGTTCAGAGGGAAAAAAAAAAGGCACATCAAGCGTGCATGTGTGTCTGTGTGTAAGTGTGTCAAGAGATAAAGGAGGCAGGCCCCCCTGCCTCTTGCTTTTCCTCCTGTAGGGTACACGACCGATTCGGGGATTTCATCCGTGTTAAACAATGTGCCACCTTCTGCGCGAGAGAGCAGAGGACTGGAAATAAATCTGAGTCGAGAAATGATGTTTGTTGATCTGTACTCGGGACCACGTGGCGTCCTGTGTTGAATCACAATCACATCACATTACATCCGTATGTGTATCTTGAATTTAAACTCCCAGGAAGTCCCATTTTAATTGCTTTTTTTTTATTATAAGGAAGGTCTAAGGTGCTATATTTAACACTCAACAATTAGGCAGTCACCACCCACCCCATTTAAATTAGCCAATTAGAGAGGAGGCTCATTAATATTAATGAGACAGGCACAAAACAACCTGTTTTTTCGAGAGCTCCAAAGAGTAGCCTAAGAGTAGAGATGCAAAACTATAGCGAGATGAGTTTTGGTTCTTAAAAAAAGGACATTTTCAAATAAAACCCAGAAACAGGTACAATATACGTGTAATATAAGAGCTGTACCAATATCAGTGTTGAGCAATTTTGACTGCTGCTGATCTTGCTGTGATTTCTAGCGAATTAGTATGAAGAAATACAAAAAAATGTGCATTTTAATCCAGGTTAAAAACACATTATAATGCGCATTACTGACATTTGTACAATGGTAAAATATTACCATTTATTTTTCCTGTAATTACTTACATTACTGCGTTACAGCAAAAATCAATGCATTACAGGAATTCTTTACTTTTGTAGCACCATTACCCCCAACACTGACTAATACTATACTTGCACCATCCTGAATTTATATACAGCCAAGTAGCTAATGGTGCCTTTAGATTGAGCAGTGTTTTATTTTGAAGGAACAGCCGCATACTGCAGGGAACATTCTTACGAAGCGGCCCTTAAAACCCAGACGTATGCTCAAAATAGTTGTCTCAACACTCCTAGGCAACATTTTATACAGCAGCATTACCAGACTTGTTAACGGTACACTCCTGGCATCGCTAAGTAGTCACACTGCCCACAGGCATCCAAGCAATGGCAAGAGAGACCAACACTGTATTTGAGGGGGTAGGGGAACCGGTTGGCACCATAAGCGAGGGGTCACGGAGGAGCCGGTTAATGGGAAACCGTTATGTAAATCCAATCTAATTAAAATGAGAACCGTGCTAGACAAGTCGAAGGTATGTATGGGGAGAAGGGGTGTTAAATCGTATTATTACTTTGCCTCATTTGCATAACCTAATTCACCGTCACGCAGTGTTTCCCTTCACACTCGTATCTGGTTGCATCTCTGAATAAATCCAAACAAATAACAGTATAGTACTGAGTTAATAGATGCACATTCGTCTTTGATTTGTACGACTTCCTGTGTGAGTTTCTCTTTCCCGATGTCCCAAAGTAAACTCCCCCGACGACGTGTGCGCCATTGTCTCCGTTGGCGAAACGTACGGCGAGATAATCAATGCTACATCACACAAACAAGAGATTTGAATGGCGGCCTTTAAGTCGCCTCCATCACACTTGACGATGCATCAAATCTTCCCTTTACCTCATAGCCAGGATTAACCTAATAGCTCATGTGTACGAGAGCCAAGCTGCAGGCTTCTGGTTTGTGCTGCGATCGCAGAGTCTGATTAGGAGGCTTAACTCTTTCACTCTGATACATGAGCCTGTGTGGGAGTAATGTACAATATGTATATGTGTGCAGACGAGAGAGAGAGAGAGAGAGAGATGGAGATTTTTTTATTTAATCTATTTCAATGTCATGCATTCATGCATCTCCAGCCCACAAGGGATTACCAGATGGATGCACATATCATCTTACAGTTCGTACTGTAATTTTAAATGTGCTTCTAATTATGAGCATTTCTAATCCGTAATTAATATTTTTGGACATTGACAAATGAGAGGGGGGATGAAATGTGACAAGGGTACATAAACATGCATGTATTTCCATTGTCGTCCCTGTAGAGAGTAGATAATTCCTTCACCGGGATGTATTCCAATAGATGGGACTTGAAATCATATATATATATTCTTATTCCTATACTTTTACAAAAAGTTTAGACGAGACAGTTTGTTTCCAAACTGGGAGACATTGTGGGAATGACCAGAGGGGGAAATGTGTATGAATAAGTCTGATTCACCAGGGAATGTTACACAAGAGCGTTATGATACCGGCATGGGTCTCAGGTTGGTTGCGAGATTTGCTCAGGTGATGCTCATCAAGCTAAAATCACTCAAAAAACAGGATATGAAGAAAACTACGTTGCTTTCACAATATGAAAATTTGCCATATTTGATGAATTTCTATGTTCATTAACCCTTATGTTGTTTTTTCCTTATTAAATTGGACTATTTAAAAGTTTTTGTCTGTGCTAAATTTGATCAGATTCACCCAAGATTTCATGACTTTGTCCATAAAGAGGATTTCAGCACACAAAATAAATTGTATTAATTTACATAAAATTGTGTGTGTTTTATTCAACTTTTGTACACTCTTGGTGTTCCCAGTCCAAAATGACCCATCGTTAGAAACAAATGAATTAATGTTAAAAATTGAGCTACATTTGTCAGAAAAAAACGTGCTTGGTAACTTTGACCCAAAGTAGTCTATGATAAACAGTAGACTATGTTTCATCTGATTATTTCTTTTAGTCAAAATCCAGAAATTTAGTTTCTTTAGAACTCGAATTCAAAATGCATAAGTTCAGATCAATGAGACATGCAGGCCATAAATCATAAATAGAAGTTCAAAACATGAAATGATCAAAAGAAATTATGTTGATAAAAAATCTAACACAAGAGGTGCAATAAATGTGTTATTACAGTTTTTATGAGTCTTAATAAAATAGTCAAATTTGAGCGGGAACACCAGATTGATTAATATGAAACAAAGTCAACATGCAGGTTAAATGCGTGCTGAAGCATTTTGGGACTCTATCTTCTGTAATTTTCGTGCGTCCCAGGTTCATTTGAGTTTACTGTGTTCCCGTATTACCCCTAAGTGTGAATGTGTGTGTGTGCATTCTGTGTAGCTTCTCTGTGACTTTCCTACTTTTGATTTTACTTATAAAACTTGTTTATGCTTTAAATTTGTTTTAAGGCTTAATTTATGTTTGCAGTCATTTTTAGGGCTTAGTAAATCATGCAGGTTCATGAAAGAAAACCACCAACCACTGAATTTGATTAGTCTCTTGCTGTGCTTTGCTGAACTACCGAAGGAATATTGGAATACACTGTATAAGTTGCTCAATCTTCCTTTGTTTGAACTGTTTCAAGGCATTGTTGTAACACAACCTCATTTATTTTAGTCAATTTAAGTGATTTTGAACAAGTCATTAAAAACAAGAAGAAAAGGAATGAGATCCCATGGATGTTTCTGAAATATCGCCTTAAAAATATTCTGATACAGCCTCCTGAGGAGTATTACTGTTTCCTTTGAACTCCAAACCACCTGCAGCTTAATCTGAAGTGATGGTTCCAGGCTATTTGTACAGTCGAGTACTGTATCTGTGTGGTTTCACACGTCTTCACAGGCTTCAGTCAATACAGATGTCGATGATCAACCAGCTAGATGAATGAACACACACAATACGCTCTTGGTCTTTCGAGATGTGCTTACATTACTCAAGATAACACGTGCTTTTATATCTCTGCTTTTTCTTTCCCTTCTAATTAGAGGCACTTTGAACATAATTGTTTATGTTTTTTTTCTTTTTAAAGGGCCCTATTATGAAAAGGATACTTTTAGAAATGTCTCTGGTTGTGATGTCACAACAGGAGAGGAACCCCAACTGGATCCATGTAGCCATCCCCACCTGATGGGCACTGAGTCAAACCTGTAGCTACATCTCTTAGCTACAGGTCTAACTAGGTGCTTTTTGACATTAAAACATGCAAATGTGCATAAGTAGACCATGAAAATTAAAATATTAAACTGGTAAAATGACTCTTTTGACATTGTTTTTTGGTGAATGCTAAAATTGTTTATATTTTTTTTCCAACACAAATTGTCATTTAAGTCATTTAAGTTAAACATGTTGTTTGTTCCTCCTAGGTGCCCTCATGGTGGAGAAAATATGAAAAGTACTTTTTATTATTTATTTATTTACTGTATAATTTTTGCCCCTGACCTCAAACACCCAAGGTCTGTGTGTGTGTGTGTGTGTGTGTGTGTGTGTGTGTGTGTGTGTGTGTGTGTGTGTGTGTGTGTGTGTGTGTGTGTGTTAGATTAGATTAGATATGACTTTATTGATCCTTGTGGGAGGTTCCCTCAGGGAAATTGAAGCTCCAACACATCACATGCAGCACTGATATAAAACATAAGCCACGTTAAGAAGAGCAATATGTAAAAAAAACTAAATACCAACACCAAGATAGAGAAAATAAAATAAATAACTAATAAGGAAAAATAAAAGTAAATGCCTATACACACCTTTGTTATTGCTATGTGGTTATTATAAAGTGCACATTGTATGAGGTAGGGGAGTAGATTATTGCGCACACATTTATTGATAAATTAAAATTATTATTATTAATTATAATTACAATATATAAGAAAAATTAACAATTTTGTATACATTATTACGTTATTATGAATTACATGAATATCTAAATATAGAGTATAATAAGAGTATAATACAAGTATAATGAATACAAGCTATAAGTGCAATATTGAATAGAATGGATATAATAAATATACATACATTTATATATATATATATATATATACATACACATGCAATACAATAATATAATAATATTGAATGTATGAATCTACAAGTTATATATAATAGTAGAAGTATGTATATATATATATGTGTGTGTGTGTGTGTGTGTGTGTGTGTGTGTGTGTGTGTGTGTGTGTGTGTGTGTGTGTGTGTGTGTGTGTGTGTGTGTGTGTGTGTGTGTGTGTGTGTGTGTGTGTGTGTGTGTGTGTGTGTGTGTGCGTTTGGGGACTGTCTACAGCAATGGGACAGTATCAGGTTACCTTGCAACGGCGCACACAGCTGCAGAACAGATCATCATCGAACAAAGCTCTTTGTAGAATCCTACCTCAGCAAGTGTGTGTGTGTGTGTGTGTATGTGTGTACAATATAGGTGTGAGAGCGTTTTCTCAAGATCATTTTCACTTGCAAACGGCATGTCCCCATCCCTTCCCGCTGCCTCTCTGTGCTCAGACAGCAAGGTCAGGCCTGAGTAAGACGGACAGGCAGAAAGCTGCACAGACTTTCGGCTGCAGCACGGAGCCAACAGTAAACTTATATCCACCTATGATTAACCTCACATTACCAAACCCGACGTGACTGGAATCCAGAGCCTTTAGGCGACACCGACTCACAGCGTAGCCTCATAAAACGCACCATTAAACAATTATGAGGCTTTACGGCTGCACCACCTGACCATAAGCACATCAACAGCCAGTGTTGTTTTTGGAGTTGGGGGGGAGGATTTCGTAGCAGATGCGAGGTGGGTTGATCATCCTGCCAAAGATATTGACCCTTGCTCCCGCTCCGGTTCCATGTTTTCATGCGGCAGGACACCGAGCTGGATGGGGCATCTGGATATTGTCCAAATAACAGCTTGCATACTTAGGGGCCGGAGCATATGTTATAATGAATCATAAAAAGAAATGTGCGTGATTTAAAATCCCTGTGTAGCCACAGGATTGAAGGGCATTTTATGAAGAAAAAAGGCATTCCAATAGTCTAATCCGCCGCAACATGGCAACACATGGCCACATGTGTTGCTCGGTGTGATGAATACGATGGTAGAGATGTAAATGATGTGAAGGATAAAAGGGCATTCACATTCATTTGGGGGGAAAAGCATGTTTTTCCAGGACATGCCTCCTTTGTAAATGTGCATGTGGCATTTTTTGATCTGACAGCAGTCTTGTTGTACTGAAAGTTCAAGAGTGCTTAACTTTGACCTCTGTTTGTCTCTTAAAATGGTTATATTTGGAATTAATGTTCCAGCTTTTTGATTGTACGGCGACTTCTTCTATCTATTTAAATGCTGTTGGTACAAATGTTCACTTTAGCTTGACATTTTGTGCGTTTTAATGGGGTTATGCAATTTAGCAAATCACAATTGTTTGATTTTTATTCTAAATTCATGAAAGATTATACAAATCATGTAGTGCAACCTAAACCAAAGCAATCAATGTTGTTAATTAGAAGAGTAGAGTTTAAAACTGAATGAAATAAAGTAAGGCTTTAAGGTGTTACATCATTTTTGGTTTCGGTGCGGTGGAACTTTTACATATAAATGAAGGTTGGATCGAAACAAGCTTTTGCAAAACAAATTCACACAATGCTAATTAAGTCTATCACCACCAGATAAATCTCTTTGTGTTCCACAGAAGACTTTAGACTTTCTGAGTTTTTTTTTTTAATCTCGCGTCTGTGGAGACACTGGAAGAATACATGCTGAGCATGCTCTGTGGGCCGAGTATTCTCCCCAGAGACTTCCTCTGCTAACGTGAATGTTGATAACGCGGATAAAATGAATTAATCATGCGGCTCTTCTAGACTCTCCAACTGTTATCAGACCAAATGGATCACATTCTGATCGTGAATGGAGTCATTTCACAGGCTCGTATGACACTCTAGACAATTTATCCGCCGTTTTACAACCACAGCAGTAAGCTTTTTTTTCTCTCTCTCTCTCTCGGATGTTTTACGTTTGGATGTAATGTTGCAACTTTTGACTCTACAATGCCTTCCTGTTTGCATAATGAAATCCTGTCAATTGGGAAGCACAAGAGATGCCTCCCAGCTTCAGTGGTGCAACTCAATTCAGTTAAATTGTCGGGGGTCGCATACAAATTCAGCAGATTTATCGCTAGTACGTCGTAATCCACATGATGGCGAGTTATAAAACTTCAGAATAATTGATGTGCTATTTGCTGCCACGATAGCTCCCACAGAGCTGCAGAAAGAAGCCTCCACCGAACGAAGCACATGCCGCGCATGTGTGTGTTGTCTCTCCACGATAATGTGAATTCCCCTGAAGCTGCAGGTCGGCATCTGCCCATAAATCACTCAACCCTAATACAATAATTCATCTTTTCTATGTAATCTACTTCACAACTTAATATTCCCTCTGGCACAGAGTCGCCTCTCGAAAGTAAAATATAGAACAATGAAGTGCTGGGACTGTAAACAAGTACAATTATACCTTGAGAGTCTGATTTTCTTTTTCAAGTGGTTTAACCACATTTAATCAAGGCTGATTAAATGTGGTTGATATTACAGAGTCCAGCTGACATCTCTCACACTGAGACGTGGGAGTCATGATTAATACAAATAGATCAAGTATTCATGCTGATTCACGTGTGTGTTCATTTATCTATCTTGGTGGGGACATTGGGCTGAAAGATATTTTGGAGTTGAAACTATGTCTATCTCATTTAGAAAGGTTGGTCCTCACAATGTAGGTATTTGGCAGAGGCCCCACAGGGTAAGATAAACGTGTGTGTGTGCGTGTGTGTTCATTTATCTATCTTGGTGGGGACATTGGGCTGAAAGATTTTTTGGAGTTGAAACTATGTCTATCTCATTTAGAAAGGGTGGTCCTCACAATGTAGGTATTTGGCAGAGGAACCACAGGGTAAGATAAACGTGTGCGTGTGTGTGTTCATTTATCTGTCTTTGTGGGGACATTGAGCTGAAAGATTTTTTTGGAGTTGAAACTATGTCTATCTCATTTAGAAAGGTTGGTCCTCACAATGTAGGTATTTGACAGAGGAACCACAGGGTAAGATAAACGTGTGTGTGTGTTCATTTATCTATCTTGGTGGGGACATTGGGCTGAAAGATTTTTTGGAGTTGAAACTATGTCTATCTCATTTAGAAAGGGTGGTCCTCACAATGTAGGTATTTGACAGAGGCCCCACAGGGTAAGATAAACGTGTGTGTGCGTGTGTGTTCATTTATCTATCTTGGTGGGGACATTGGGCTGAAAGATTTTTTGGAGTTGAAACTATGTCTATCTCATTTAGAAAGGTTGGTCCTCACAATGTAGGTATTTGACAGAGGCCCCACAGGGTAAGATAAACAAGTGTGTGTGTGCGTGAGTGCATGCGTGCGTGTGCGTGGCTGGTGCTAGCTAAAACTCTCTCTGTGTTCCTGGAGGTCACAGCTCATATCTTCCTTTATATTTTAAGCTGCATTTTATTGGTGCCAGATCGTTTGCCTGTAAAATGGAGCATTGACTTCATTCCCCTTCTGTCCTTCTGGTTCTTATTCATTTGTAGCCCGAGATGCTTCCCTGTGTGCGTGCGCTCACGTGTGTGTGTGTGTGTTTGCTTGTGTGAAATGGAGAAAAATGAGTTCCTGTCAGGAGGCTCTGTGTAACGTGTTGTAACCTTCTAACAAGATAGCCACATCCCGGTGTGTGACATTGTGACACACAGGACACGGCTCACACACGTGTGTGTGTGTGTGTATGCAGTCGTGACTATGTGTTTTTAGCCCGGGGGGAACTAATAAGGCCACCTCAACCAGCAGAATAATGTGTCACAATGAAGGTCACAAGTTCAATCCCGGCGTGTAATGTCGCCGGCAACATTAAGGCGGACGGCCTCTTTACTCAGCCGCCTCGCGCCCACTCTTTGGCACAGCAGACCCTGGATTTGGAACACTTTCATGTACCCCACAGTAAGCCCCCAATTACAGCATGAAATCATACCTCCTTGAAAACATTTGAAGGGCAGTCAACCACACAAGTAGGAACGACAGAGCGGGGTAATCAAAAGACCTTTTTTTTTTAAAGCTTTTTCTTCACTTTTTTCTTTTATTTGTATCATACACGTGATTTCATCCGAGGACCCTATTAACCGGCGGGATGAACTTTCGCCCCGCTTTCAGGTAGCCTCATCTCCTCGTGTGATGAGATAGATGGGGTCAGCTGTTTTTTATCCCGAGCCGAGACCGCGAGGTTTTCTTGTCGATCCAGGTCCCGGGGGAGGAGGCTGTAATAGTATTTTCTGTAGAAGCTACAGGACACGATACGGTCTGGCGCGGGTGGGGGGGGGGTCAGCCTGTAGCAGGGGGACACCGGCGTGTGGTCATGGGGTTTTAACGCAATTAGACCCCGGTAATCAGCGCCGCCTCGGCCAACGGCTCCTTCAGTCAATGCGACGTATGTGGAATTAGAGCTGCTCGTAACCATTTATGTATTGATATTGGCCGCTTGCGTGGAGATCAATGCTCTGTGTAATATAGGCTCTAATGAGGGAAAAAAAAAGGTCACCGCGTTACATACAGTATTAACATTATGTTGACACGGTGAACCGTCCTCATCATAGTTAAATATGTGATATAACAAAGCTATTATACTAATTACGTCCTACAACTGGATTTCATTTATCAGAAATTCAGACGTCTCACAACGGGTAATGTAATAACACGTAGGCTAATCGAATCTCATGATCTTATAACAAATGCCATATGGTGCCCTTGCATGAAATGCCACAGCTGTGCATGCAGGCCAGCCCATTTGCTTATTGCGTCGACTATCCGTCGACAACCAAGTCTGAGGTTTTGGTCGTCTGCTTGTCACAACGTTCAATCAGTCACTCCCTTAATAATGTCCTTGCTATTGATCTCGGTTGGGAAATGATTCCCTTTGCTCCTCCTGTGCTTGTTTGTCCTCCGTCTTATTGGCACGGGGCGTGTGAGAACAATTATTGGTCTCGATTTGTTGTTTTTTTTCCACCGCTTATGATGCTCCCTTTTGTCGTCCAGGTTGCCTCGGTCATTAAATCCCTGGGCAACGTCAATTAAGAGAGCCGGTAATGATTTTGTGTGTGTGTCTATGTGAATTAATGTTTAGACCCCACAAGTCAAGCTTTATCAGTACTTAGAGAATAGACAAAATGGAAGAATGTAAAACACTGACTTATTATAATAACAATAATACTGATTTAAATACAAATATGTAGTCATATTTCTCTCGAATGTCAAAGGTGTCAAAGGTCATCCTTAATTCATTTTATTCTCATATCAAGACCTTTTTATTTGAGACTGGCAGATAATAAAATAACAACTGAAAAGAGTAATCTCATGAAACTCGGCTAACTGAAATTTACATTTAGAGTTTCTGAAATAGTACTTTTACAAAATAATTTTATGTCAATTTCACTTACCCTGATGGTGCTTCATGAGGCTCTGAGGTGGTTGAAAGTATTACATTTTTTTAAATAGAATTTATTTAAGATAAGGTTTCACATGACTGTAGCAGAATTACTGAATATAATAACACTACTGTTCAAAAGTTTGATTAGAAAGAAGGAATTTCCTTATTGTTGAAAGAAGAAAAGCACTGTTTTTTCAATGAAGATAACTTTAAACTAATCAGAAATACACTCTATACATTGCTAATGTGGTAAAAGACTATTTTAGCTGCAAATAACTGGTTTTTGGTGCCAATATCTACATAGGTGTAAAGAGGCCCATTTCCAGCAACTATCAGGCCAGTGTTCTAATGGAACAATGTGTTTGCTCATTGCGTCAGAAGGCTAATGGATGATTGTTGAACAGTTTAGCTGCTTATTTCAAATACCAGTCATTATTTCTAACCTTGTCAATGTCTTGACTATATATTCTATTCATTTTACAAGTGTGACTTTTCATGGAAAACACAAATTTGCCTGGGTGACCCCAAACTTTTGAACGGTAGTGTACATTTATATGACTTTTAGTGTCTAACCCTCCAGTTTTAATTCTTTTATTAAACAATACTGAATAGTTAATGATTAAAAAAAACATAATAAAAAAAGGTTTGTAATTCTGTTCATTATTTACAGTAGGAAGCCAAAATGATTGCAGCTAACTACACAACAATACACACGTGCAAAAAACGCTTTCACTTGACCCATTTGAACCATTTGTGTGGCAGACTCTGAGATACTGTCTACTATTCAAAGGATTTTGGGATAAATAAGGCCCTCATGGCATCTTCAGTCTGAGGGGATTTTTGCTTCCAATTGTGTGTGACAGCTCCATGCTGTGAGAAAAATAACAACATTTTCTGCTCCGATTCAAACGCCTGTTTCAAGTGCTTTATCCGCTCATATCCAAATAACCTATCTTCGCCGGGGTTATATCCCTGCAGGCTATCACTGAAGGGTAATCCAGTTTGCAGACACTGGTATTATAGGTCTAATGGATGTTTGTGCGTCGGAATCAAAGTGCAAAGCACAGGGAGTTGAAAGAACCGGTGTTCGCCGTCTCCACTGTGCACCATAAACTCGGCTAATCAGCACGGAAAAAGCGGTTCGGGGAAAAAAAAAAAAGCTGAGGCCTCAGTCGCGGAGCGGAAGCTTCAGATTGCAGAGCCGCTGATAAAGTAAGCGCTCTCAAACTCATGCGTAGGCAATATAAGTGGTTGCCTAGGGTGCAAAATGTCACGGGGGGTGCCGCGAGATAAAGTTTTGTTTGAAAGTTAACAATTATAAACTCCATAACCGACTTCGCCGGGACTGCCTCCAGGTGCGGCGCACTGGCGCGCCAATCTAAAAATCTCACCTAGGGCTCCGGCTCTGTCAAGACCGACCCCGCTCCGACTTTCTGCTGAGATAGAGAAGAGTGGCTGGCTTGACAGAAAAATCATTATAGCGAGACTGAATAAAATTAAACTCCCAGTGCTTTATAAGGGCCTTTTTTTTTTTTTTTTTTTGTCGGAGGCAATAGATTATTCATCTAATTTACCACGCAGTGTCATATGATGATTTCCATTTCTGGCACACGTGGCGTCTTTGTGGTCTGCGCGGAGGACGCCGGTTTCGGTTGAAAAGTATCGGCCACGTCTCAGATCGTTTCAAAAAACATAGCGAACGGGGACATAATAGCGCACGGCTCGAAATATTTCAGCATGATTTCACCCGTTTATTCGGTCCAGGAGGAATTCATTTCGCCACGCTGGCATTGTTCCTGCGTCTCCCTTTTTGAAAATGGGATTTCTGAAACAAATTGTACCATGTCTGTGGGAAAGATTGCGGTTGCAGTTACTCATGCTCATGTTTCAAATCCCTTTGCCTCGTTCAATATTTATGAACCCAATTTATGCGTAAAAACCCAACCAGGGTTTAACCACAGCGTTGTTGCGTCATAAAAAATTATTTGGAAAGCACGGACGATGTTGCCCTGACGATTTTAGGTTATAAAAGCTGCAAAAAGGAAGGGAATTAAAGTCCTGTGAAGTTTTACAATGCGTGATCTTGATGAATTTTGTCTCAGTTTATAATTAACCTGATTCAGAGCCTTTTGGCAATCAAAACTCTATGTTGAGTACTTGTTGACCTGAAGTGCTCGTGCATTGTTCTCTGCAAGAATGCTGCAGTGATTTTTCATCATTGTCAATCAGTTGTCAAGTCTAATTAAAGCACTGAGCGACACAATCCGATCCAGCAAGCTTTTTATAACAGTTATAAGCCTCAGTCCTTGTGTCCTTATGTCCAGGATGTCTCACACTTGTCTTTTATGAGTATAAACACTGTAATATCAAACAGACCATTATTTGCCACAACTGTCCTCCATGTGTTCCTCAAACAGCATCTTTCTCTCCCTGCTGCACGCTTTGCTTTCCAAAAAATCCACTTTAAAAGACATGCTGGCTGTCTAGTTGACAGCTGAATGAAATTTTAAAGCAGTGCTTTTACATGCCATTTGATGATGAGTCATTGCTTTCTTTCTCTTTATACCCATTTTCCCCCCCTTTACCTTCAGCACGGTGCACCAGTCTGCTCTCTGTGAGGATTTGCACCGAAAGATTGACACGGCGGATGATGAGCGCCGCGATATTGAGGTGAAGGTGACTAAGTATAAGAAAGAGGTACTTGTCTTTGTAATGGAAATGAACAGAAGTTTAACTCTGTCGGATTTTTTTTTTTTTTACGGAAACGGCGCCGTGATAACCTCCGACATTTGAAGATCAAATGCTTTTATGCCTCGTCTTAATCCTCCTTCTAAGATTAGATCTATTTACGTCTCCGACCACGCCAAAGTGAAATTATTACCTCGCTCGCCGGCCTGAACTCGCAGGAAATTGCGGCGATTGGTATGAAAAGCCGCGCGCCCTGTCGGATTGCGTTCCCGTTTTTTGCGGGACTTTGTGATCTGCTCTAATCCGCGAAGGATACAGAATATTAAACATTCTGTATTCGCCCGGAATGGATCCAAACCAGGCAGAGAAACAGAAAGACGCCGTGACTCGCCTTTTCTGTCACTGACCATTTGCATTTTGCGCCTAAGAAGCCGATAAAGAAATCATTTTTTATTGAATTTGGCAATTATTCTTTGTCTGGCAGTTAAAAAATGCAGGTGGATCATCGACAGATTTGAAATTCTAAGCACCTGTTATGTCACATTTAGCAAGTCGAGGCCTGTCCTCATTCGCGACACTGACCCTAACCTGCTCACTCACCGTCAATCACCTCCAATCTGAATATCATCTTAAACACCTAAAATGTAAATGATGGCGACACTGGATACAACGTCAATGTTCACTGGAGTTGACCTTAGAAATTCCATTTAAAAATATGTGCACTGGAAGATTGCGTGGGATTCAATGGGATGGATCCATGGATAATGCGGAATAAGGTGCGAAGATATCAGTATCGCTTTTCAAAACCTTTTCTAGGGAGGCACAGTAACAGTTTGCAGTTCTCATCAGGATCTATTAAAGGCAGTTACTCTCATAAGCGTGTGTTGTTTCCATGAACTTGAGAGACAGATTCGAAATATTAATGCAGCCCCTCCTGACCTCTACTATTTCACACTCAACACCTCCAGTTTCCAGTTTGTATGATGACATCACCAAGGTTGCCTTCAGGGCCACAGAAGACTTTAAACACCTCTTTTTTCTTTTTTACAGGCTGAGTAGTAGTCCTCCATATGATGAAACTGATTGCTGGACCCCTCCCCTTTGAAACTCCACCATCACTGTGTACATGTCAAGCTTAGAGAGATTCTGTCTTTTTCTTTTTCTTTTTAGATGTGATTGACGTCTAAACACAACCTCTATCCAGCACGATCAGTCGTCCGTGACAAAATACTTTTTTTTTTTCTTAAGGCGATAGCCGGCTGGGGTATTCCATTTGTGCCAGATCTATATGTTTCTGGCAATCCGTCACCCCACGATGACCTCTGGACGCCCTTAGCCGACTGGACACACGGTTCGTTATTACAGAGTCGAATTCCGACAATCAACCCCCAGTGTACCGCGTGTGTTGGCCCCCCTGAGCTATAGGGACTGGCGCTCTACAATAACCTCTTAATGATAAAGTGGATAGGTATTTTAGTCACATAAAAGGCTCCCGAGACTCAGCCCATTCAGGTAACAGCTCACAGGATGTGTATTATTTTTACTGCAGTACACACAAAAATGCTCTGGGACTCTTCTAATCCTGGATTTGGTGCTATGTCAGTTCATTTAAAATGTGCATTTGCAATATAAACTATGTAAATCTAAACTAAACTAACTGATTTCATGAGTTGAGCACTAGTTGAGAATCTGCTTTGCATTCTGAACTGTTGGCGGCAGTATAGGTCAGGATGCTGTCACAATAACAAACAAGGGCTCTGACTTACAATGCTCACTTTATCATAATCTCCACCAGGGGCTGTCCAAGCATCACCCTCCATTCATCCATTCATTCTTTACTGGCGCATTAGAGGAGGAGGGGGGGGGGGGGTGGAGGCTGAAGGAATGGAGTGCTTTGGCAGGAGGATCATGCTTCACCACACTGGATAAATAAAGTTAACTGCCCCACAGATAATATACAATATATTATAAGATGTGTCTAATAATAAATGCAAGTAAGACTTTGTATGGTTATATTCCAATTATATCCAGAGCAACAATGAGTGAGCAGTGTATTGTTGAAAAGTGAATGACCAGCATGTAGAGTAAATACAGTATATATATATATATATATATATATAATAAATAAAACAGAAATAACGTCCTGATCTCCCATAGTCTCATGTCATATTGCTCTTTTTTATACTGAACAGATGGCCTTGTTGTGATTGGACACAGATGGGGTTTCCGTGGTAATATCAAACATCCCACTCAATGTTATATTTGCCCCAGCTATGACTCCCTAGCAGAAATGATTTCAAAGGTTTATTGTCTGCTGCCGTCTTATGTCTCGCTGTACTGAAACAAGCGAGAAATAACCCATGAGAACCCCCCCCATTATGCCATAAATTGCTAATATAACAGTCCAAATGGTTCAGCATGGAGTGTCTTTGAATTACCTTTCATGTGTTAACCAAAGCCTCGGCCTTGAGATCCGTCCAGAGGAGACTTGCAAATAGTTATTTTTTATGTTTGTTGATGTGGCGTTGCCGGGATTTGGTTTATGAAGTGTCATGGGAGTGATTCAGTTAAACATCTGTGATGGGAGGTGCCCACTTAATAACCTCAGCGACATCCCTTCTCTTACTCACCCTTCTTTCTTAACTGCGTATCAAAGCCAGGTTTCTGCATGCACTTTCTCTTTCACACAGGATGCTTGTATTATACGGTATAGTACATCCAGCACTGTAATAGATGAGAAAATTCTTGCTTCTACTTGTCTTTTACACACATTTTCTAGTTAAATACCGGTCCCTGTTCCTTTCAAAAGGGAATTCATTAAGACCTGAAAAGCTCATAATAAAACTCCCACTTCAGGGACGTCTTAAAATAGCAGAGAAATAACCGTGGACGATGTGGCAAAAACCCATTTATGGACATTAGGTGGAAGCCAGTGTGGTGTATTTTTGGTTATGTGAGAATTTGGCAACAGCTATGGCCCGGTGAGAGCAGTTACCAGATGGACTAGAACAGACAATCCAGCTCTGTCAACTCATCTGTGGGTAAATGTGTTTTTTGTTTGATTGAAGTGATTCATTTGTACACTTCCCATGTTTGAAGAGCTCTCACACCTGACAGAGGGTTTAGGTTATGGCTGCTTGAGAATGCAGAAAGCCAGAAGCAAAGAATCTTTCCCATTGATGTATTTTTTAAAAAAAAGAGGTTGACTTCTTCTATTTTATCTGTTGTAATGATGGAGGAATGTTAATAGATTTTTTTTTACATAAAGTTTGATATGTGCAGCTTTATCCTTGACGGTATCTCATGGGAATTCGGTTTAGTTTGATGTCATGAAAAGGGCCATGAAAGTGTTCTTACCTTTACATCACATTCTTCACATCAGTTGTATTGAGATACTTTTTACAAAGCCTCATATTCTCCTGATTACATTCAACATTTCGTCAAAGTCAACAAACTAAGGGTTCTGTGTTTGCTTTGCTTAGACCTACAGCTGGTGTGACGGAGTCCCCCAGGGAACAGTCCCGGGGCCTCTGAACATGCCAAAGAGTAAGAACTCGAGCCAGGTGGGTCGAGGCTAGGCTTTTAATCCCCGCTCAAGCTTTCTGCACGCTACATATAATTGATCATTGTAAATCATTTTACATAATGGAAATTAGCCATGGAAGGGAGGTCAGAGGGCTTAGTGCATAGAGAGAATTCAAAGCTGTGTTCATCATGCACATTAACAGAAGAGGCTCACATTTCATACAGTATGTAACTTGCAGTGATCCACGTAGATCCACCTTGATGTAATATTATCATAGATCAAACTGATGCACTGTGCAAGGTTTTCTTTACATTAACCTCATTTAAATAGGTCGGTTTAAATTACACCCATAGAAAAAAAAAGCATTGTACTTCATATTGACAATATTCTCATGTGCTTTTCATTGTTGGGGTCGTGATGGCTTATGATACCTACACAGTTTAATATCTCAAAAATTACTGTGACTTGTGTAGCAAAGTTTCTTCGCTTACTGAAACTAGCATGTTTGGCAGAAAAGTGTGCCAGAGGTGGGCACACGCATCATTTGTCCTCGTGATGATCTTATTATTTGTCTGTGAAATGTGGCAGTCTGTATGAATCAAACATGAACCATGCACCTGGGGAAATTGTCCAGATGTTGGCAGCTGCAGGTGTCCGTCCTTCGCTGGCAATTCGGTCTTTGACATTACACAGTAGAGATACAGGAAGGAACAAGAGACGGATCATGATGACAAAAGTCTTGGATTTCATCCAGGATGCTGGAGGTATTTGGTATGCACATCCACCAGCTGTGCCCCGAGCCAGCCTAGGTACCAATCATCCATCATACATACACAGTGAGAAAAAGGCTGTGGAAGGTGTTAATGCATATCACATTGATGTCTGACATTGACTGTAGTCTTAAACACTGATTACATCTAAAAAAAAAAATAGCTGTGTACCTTAGATTTATAGAAAAGTTTGTTCTGTTCAGCTCTGACTATGCTGTTGCATAGTAAAATTTGTGACTTTCATCATCAACAATACCTCTTTTCTATTGACTGAATAAACCTTTGAAAGCGAATCTTCAACCTTGTGTCGGTCTAATTGAACGTGGCAACATATCCTTTTATCTGATCTGATAAACTATGATGAAACGATGACATACGGATGGTTCATTGTAAGCAATGTGGCGGTAAAACATTTCTAATTGGCGCTAAGGTTTTCATCTGATGTCATTACTTACTGATTTTATTTATGTCAGATAGCTTTGACATTGCGAATCTCTGTTTGGCCTGGGGCTCCAAATAACCTGCATATATGGATATTTGGTCTTTGCATTCCTAGCAGCAGCCGCGTATAGCGTACAGAAAGCAAAACAGCCAAGATCTATAATGGTTCCTCTTTGGCTGTGGCCGGATAGACATGGACAACTACCTCTGCTGGCACTAACATGGTTAAGACACATGTGGCGACATGTCCCCATGGTTGTAGCAAGTCTCTCTTTTCTCAGTCAATAAACTCAATTACTCAATCACGCTATACAGTGCACTCACACAAGGTCACAGCCCTGAAGAGGCAGGGTATAAATTGGTGTGTGTGGCTGATGTAAACACCTAAGCACATGATGTAAATATTTCGAGCGAGCATCAGCCTTGAGTATAAAGGGCATTACACTAACTCCAAACATGCTCAATCCACAATCCCAGCATCGTTTTTTGGCGATCGCATCATAGCATGAAGTGATTTAGCGTCGGGGCGATGGGGGTATGACGTCCTGCGCAAACCAGATCGGGAAGGACTCATACTTCATCACGCAGGATGAAGAATGACGGGTTTATCTTGAAATACATCGCTTTTCAGAAAGGAATGAAAGCGCGTTTTTTCAGATTTTGTTGAGCGGGATGGTTCTCCAACCCCTCCCCCCCTCCCCTCCCCATTCTGTTTCTCTCCCTCCCTATCCCTCCCCTCCCCATTCTGTTTCTCTCCCTCCCTATGCACATTGTCTCTTGTTTAGTCACACACAAGCACACACACACTTACGCACAACTGCACTCGCGCACAATCAACAGACCGCATTTATTTCACTTTATCTTAAAAAAACACATGCAAAAGAGCACCAGTGCATATGGTGCTCATTTCTGCACCAGTGGCCTAATGCTCTTAAGTTCGCCCTTTGTTCTAAGCATCTTGTTTTAAAGGGAAAGACAAAGCGTGGCAGTGTCTTCGCACTGCTGTTTCATGGTAGAAAAAGGAGAACACTGCAGCTATTGTGTTTGTCACCTTCTAACTCCATCCTAAGCAAAACTGCTGATGGACAAAAGGTCACAGATATGTAGCAGGGGTGCCCTTGGAGAGGGGAATCAAAATTGACACCTGAGGAAAATACATCCCATGTTTATTAGCATTAGCATGAAATACTTTACATTCATCGGGAGAAAATGATGCTTTAAACATGTATTTTTAAAGTAAAGACATAGCTGCTGCCATTATGCAGGATGCTGCATTTTCTCTGTATTTGTCTGAGTTTGGGTTGCCTTAGCAACATGTGGGTAGTTATATTTTATGATTAAAACCAATACTGTGTATATTGCAGTCTAATTCCAGTATAATTAAAAATGTGACTACTTTTAAGTCATATAAAAACAAACAAAACACACAATCTAACAATTGCATATTTGTCCACCACAAGATAATGTATTGTTGATAATAATACTTCTGTACTTTTTTAAATTCTGGACATTTGCTTGTTGTTTGCAGTATTTCTCAAGTACAGGCAGTTGTGGACAAGGTATTCAGATGCTTTACTTGATTAAAAATACTCTAATTAAAAATATTATTTAACAAATGATGGTCCTGAATTGAAAATATTACTTGAGCATGAATATTATCAGAAAAATGTACAAGTATTCAGTACACAGGCTTGTTTTTAATTAATAAATACATGTGAGAGCATTTTAAAGTTATAAAGTTATAAATGTGGAGCCAATTTTAGATAGTAGTGATTAATACTAATGCATCCTACAATTTAATAGAATATAGTTAATAGAATATTAATGTATCTTCATTTTATGCAATATATTAAAATCATCCGAGGGCTAACAAAAGCTGTCAAATATAGTGGAGTAGAAGGTTCAGTAGTTTCCTCTGAAACGCAGTGGAGTGGAAGTATGAAGTAGCATCAGATGGAAATACTCAAGTAAAGATGTTGATTTAAGGTCAAGTCGATTTATTTTAAGCGAAAGTGAATAACGATGAATTAATGTAATTTGACCATTATATAATTGACATGATCACTTACTTGAGGTCAAACAACACTACAGTTATTATAAGTGAAATTAATATGGAACCTTTTAGGCCCGCTGGCATGTCTGTGAGCAAACATGGAGCCCTCTTTTTTTGTCCAAGATTTACATAACTCATATGATCATTCTTGATTGATCATTTTCTTTCATTGGGCCCCTGGGGGAAAACTGAAAAGGAAACTCTATCTGAAGTCATTTTTAGCTATTAGCAGTTTTGTAAAAGTTATTTCCATTGCTACAACTGTGAACTGTGTACGTCTTTATTACCTGGCTTATTGGATGGGAGATGTGCAATGTGTTTGATTGTATGTGCTTTTACAGGAGCTCTAATATATACAAAAACCATTTTTTTCAGTTCTTTCGTATAAACATTTAGATCTTTGGTGTTCCTGCTAAAACACAAACTGAAAAATAAGACCACCATTGTGTTCTGTTGAAAACTGTCCTCTGTAGTGTTGCTGAAACCTGGATGAACACAAGCCATTTAGAAATGGCTACGCTAAGACGTCGCCCTCACCACATCAAGTTGTCTTAGGGCTAAAGGAGCCAGCTAGCTAACTAACAATTGAATATGACGCTTGATAGCTAGGATGACACTCTATAGCGATGCCAAGTATCCACTCTTTTGTCAAAATAAAAGTTGCACCCATCACATTGGGTTGGGTTAGGGTTAAAAGAGCCAGCTAGCTAACAGCTAACTTGATAGCTATTATGACGCTCTATAGCAGCACCAAGTATATGATCTTTTTTCAAAATAAAAGTCATGTCAACCACATAGGGTTGGGTTAGGGTTACAAGAGCCTGCTGGCTAACTAACAATTGAGCATGATGCTTGATTGCTAGCATGACACTCTATAGCGACACCAAGTAATCACTCTTTTTTCAAAATAAAAGTCACACCAACCACATATGTTGGGTTAGGGTTAAAAGAGCCACCTAGCTAACTAATAATCGAGCCTGACACTTGATAGCTAGCATAACACTATACAGTAAAGTCAAGTATCCGCTCTTTTTTCAAAATAGAAGTCACACCAACCACATATGTTGGGTTAGGGTTAAAAGAGCCACCTAGCTAACTAATAATCGAGCCTGACACTTGATAGCTAGCATAACACTATACAGTAAAGTCAAGTATCCGCTCTTTTTTCAAAATAGAAGTCACACCAACCACATATGTTGGGTTAGGGTTAAAAGAGCCAGCTAGCTAACTAACAATCGAGCCTGACACTTGATAGCTAGCATGACAGTCTATAGCGAAGCCAAGTATCTGCTCTTTTTTCAAAATAGAAATCACGACAATTACATTGGATAAAAAAAAAAAATGTCTGGCACAAGACAGAAAAAAATATTCTCTAAAATAACACATATTTCCTTTTTCTGCCTGGAGCCATTACTCCCTACATTCGGCATGGATCCCCTGGGTTTGGAGCTCGATATCGAAGAAGCAAAAGTTTTTATTGCAAATGCCCAAATCTTGAACGCGCGCGTTAGCTAACTGCATAGGGGTTTGTGTCGATGGCGTAGCTGTGTACCCAAAAGTATAAACTAGGCTTCAGTAGGTGGTTGTGGACTAGAAAAACATGCTAACTTTTTAAATTTTTTTTTTTTAAAAAGGAAAGTAGGGCCCCTTTAAGTTTTTTAAGTTGCATGCACCAATTAGGATTGAGTCGTATTTTAAATACAATAAAAGTCGTTTCTATTATATCCATTTTTTTTTTATTTGGAGCAAAGCCGTGTGTTCTGGGAGTTTGGGAGCAGTGTTGAGTTTTCAGACCGGAGGAAGCCTCGATGTGCGATTATGTCTTAAAGGGAGGGGCTTCAACAGCTATTCAGCTCGGTCTTTATCACTGAGTGAAGAAGAAGTGGAGGACCGACTGCAGACTGGCTCCCTCTCCTCTCCTCACACTCGACTCAAGACCTTTTTTTTTTTTTTTTTTTTTTTTTTTTATAAAGTTTGTCCCGTTAAGATCCACAGGTAAGAAAAAAAAAACACTTTTCAACCCGCCTGCGCCCTGAACGCTCCGCGGATGAGGGTTCACGACGCAGCGACGCTTTTTTTGAGAATGAAAAAGTTGTGATGCATTTAATGACGCTGGGAGATTATCACATTAAGCGCATGGGCTGCCGCTGCTGCTGCTGCTGCTGTTGCTGGTTCTTCTGCTCGGTCGCGTTTTCCACGCACAAAAAGGCAAAGTAAACTCGTGATATGTAATAAACTTAACAAAGGGGTCGTGTAAATGTTTTGTCAACCGCGGGGACTACACAAAGAGAGAGGGGAAAAAAAACTCCTGTATTAATGCGCGCTGCTTCAGATTCCAATCGAACAAAAGTATAAAGGGGCGGGGGGGGATGTCTCATTCCAAAGCAGCCAAGTTTCTCCTCGCCTCAGTAAACTGCAGCTTCAAACAACTTTAAAGTTTAAAGCATTACTTTTTTTTGTTAACATGCGCCTAGCATCCTCCAAACCCAACAAAAAGGATGTGTCCTGGAGCTACAACCAACTGATTGTGGAGAAACCTGTTGGAATTTGACATGTGGATGGGCCCCATATAGCTGCCAGCTCCCCCGCATGACCCTCAAAACATCACATTTTGACCAAAAGATCACTGGCGAGATACAGGAGGCGAAAAGTTTTAACACGTCCAGCGTCTCCTGCAGACAAAGACATAGGGCAGTTTTGCAAAAAAAAAAAAAAAAAAAAAGGCAAGGCCCTGCCGCTGCAGATATATCCACCTCTCATCGTTTCAAGGTATCACATTCTTTGCAAACCCTGAGGCAAAAGGCTCTCTTCAACTCTCATTGTGCTTGAGTTGGCCAGCGAGGTCTTTTGATCTCGGCTTTGTTGCGTCGTGGTATCTGTGAAATGGAAGCATGGAAAATGGAAGAGGATGGAGGGAGGGAGAAGCGGAGAGGGGTAGATTTGTAGCTTCTTTTTTGTTTTTTTTTTCTTTTCGAATGCTTTCTGGGGGGGGGAGACAGCGCGGCGATTGTCCCTGAAACTATCTGATAAGTCGTGTGGTGTTTGGAAAACACGTGGAGAATGCCCTCCGAGCCTTATAAGGCACAGGCCCAACCTGGTGACAGATGATTGGAATCGCCTCTGGAATGCAACGCATAGCAGTCCTCTAAGGTATTACAGCGCCCCCAATGTTTCTGTCTGGTGGACCCCCGCAGCCCTGTTAGATGAACTCCCACTTCATCATGTTCCAAATGTGTTATTTAACACGCTAACTGTATGATATTGTTACAAATTCTTCATGTAACTGAACTGCAAAATCATTTAGTTTGGTCAAGTTCGCATTTGTTGCCTGCAACTAAAATTTGGAGTTAGCAAAAACTAGAAGTTTGGAACATTTTAGCTAACCATTCATCGATCTAATTTCAGTTATTTATTACATTATATTTAGTATTATATTTTAACTATTTATGAATCAATTGAAGTTAACTATTTTAAACCATTGGTTATATACAAATATGCCTGATGTGACAGTTTCCCCAAAAAGAAGCTGAATTATTGATTGCCCCTGGTGGCTGTCTGCAGTATAGCTAATGTTAGCTGATAGGACGTCACATGTCAAATGCGTTTGATAGTTTCTGTATTTTAGGTAGTTTTTGTCTCATGAAGTTTGTTTTTAATTAATTATGTGACAATGTAGAAAGGGAGTGTGACGTTGGCAGTGATAGCTAGCTAGCCCCATAGCTAGCTAGCTATCACTGCTGGACTCTACTATGCAGACTCTGGCTCCAATGACATCACACATTCAATATGGAATCCCTTGGCAACGAGACATTTTGGCATTGCTTTTTGCATTACAATAGGATTTGGAGACGTGTCGTCCATATTTATATAGCTTACAGCCATTCGTGGATCACTTCCAGCAGTTTATGTCAGCCTTTTAAGCTAATTTTTAACTTGCTGCTTAGCTTCTTTGCTACTTATCCCAAACTCAATCACAATATGGAGTGTTTAGTTTTTACAGCTGGGAATTACTGCTGAGTTGTTTTTTCAGGTTTTGCACACATATATCCCCTCATACAGCGAATCCTAGGTGGAAACGCTCACAGAAAGCAGTGGGCTTCACTCTAAAACTGCATGTAGCGCTTTGTAGCGTACTTATAGAGGGATCTCATAATTGGCATGATATGATATGGGTGCACAGGAATCTGGAGGTAATTGCACAGAGTGATAACAGGGGTTTGGCAGTGCGGGGCGGGAGCCAGGGCCAGGGTTAGGGCTGGGCGGGCAGGATGTAGGGAACATTGCCATGCATTTCCGGAGTCTGGCTCAGAACTGCACAGTGCGGTGAAGGCTTCTAGTTACTGTATGCTGGCTCCCTCTCTCTTTCTCTCCTTCTCTCTCTCTCTCCATCTCCTTCTCCCGACCTTCTCCCGCTGATTACAGTTAAGACGATCGTAGCGCCTTATTATAGTCGAGAATCAACATGTGCCTGTGTAGGTTTGCATGTACAGTTACGTGTTTATATGCATGCAGGGTACTGTATGCGAGCGCTTTGTTACAGTTTGATCCCAGATACTCCTAATATCCAGCGCTATATCAAGTTCCAAAGCAAGAATCCAGAGTTTCCTTGCAAGGCAATAGTTTCTTACCACCGCTAAGCTAAGGCAGCCAACCAAGTGGCAAACTGAATTTGAATAGAATGGAAAACTGGCGGAGGGAGTTTTCTAACACAAATGATCAGAGCGTCCTGTTCTTTTATAAAAAAGATGTTTACCTATACTGCGTTCGACGTTCAGTTTTTTTTTGTTTTTTCCCCGAAACGCGGTTCGGTTTCCAGTGACTTCACGCAGACATATCAGTACAAACATACATTGTTTCTGCACAGCAGGTGCCAGAGCTATTTTCTGGTTTCTTCTCATAACAGACTAGCGAAACTATGTCAAGCATGTTTCCTGTGTTCTAGTCTCTTTGCCCCCCCCCCCCCCCCCCCCTTTTTTTTTTTCTTATTTTTGCTCGGTTTTGCATAGATTTTTTTTGTCTGTCCTGCGAATGCGGTCGCAGACAGAGATGCAGCCAGCAAGAAAAACACAAGTTCAATCAACGGCATTGTTGTCATGTGCCCACCAGTTTGTGGAAATTAATTTAGTTTTCGGTTTTAGGTTTGGACGACCGCAGAAGTAGAACAGGGTTCAAGCTCATTTGAAGTGATTGTGATTGACGTGAAACTCATGGGACTCTGGCCCCTGGACTCGAGCCGTACTCATTCTAGTCCCCCCCCCCCCCCCCCCCCCCCCTTCCCTTCCCTCCCCTTTTTTGCCTTTTGAATCCGATAGCATGTAATTTGAATGCGCTCGCGTCCAGAACCGCACACTAAGTTGTATAATATGGTGAGCTTGGACAGGACAGGCAAGATCCCGGGGATGGAAAAGAATTCTTAACCCTCTCACCGGGTAACGACGGTCAAAAAACGAGCGGCGGGGCGAAAAGCTGGCGGTGCTGCTTAATTGCTTGTGAAGTCACACGAGGGCATGAAACTTTAGCCGCTGTTTATTTAGGTCCTGGAAAATATGCAGTTGGAGTTTTGCAGATGTTTGTGATATATAAATTCCTGTTATTTGCTGTTTTTTTTAAAGAAAGAAAGCCTCTCGTGTCATGAAATTTTCCCTCTGTGTAATTTAGCTTTATATTCTGTTTGTTGTTCCTCGTTACGCAGCCGGACTGACATGGAGCAGTTGTGCGGGGGGGGGGGGGGCGGGGGGGGGGGAATATCCACGCTGCTGTCGGACATTTTGGCGTTTGTTGACTGCGCAATTACTCTCTGGTTGTCTCCTGGGTGGAGAAACCGACTTTCAGCTCCCCCCTTTTTTTTTTTAGTCGACCCTGGCCTATAATAAATTCACCACCGAATCAAGTCGTATTTAATCAATCCAATTTACATAGCTATTTTCAAGATTCAATACTGTATCCACGTCCTCCTTTTTCCTCTCCTAACTATCAAAACCAAACTTTGATTCTCCTGGCTGAAGCGGTCATGTGGGCATGAAAGACCTGTGTTTGAATTCCTCCGGGCTTTAGTCACACTCTGATGAAGAGGGTTTGTTAGATCAGCCTCTCACTCGTGGTCGTTTTTTTTTTTTTTTTTTTTTTCTCTGACTTTAAAGTGCTATCACTCAAGGCCAGATTGCTTAATAGGCAGCATGGCATGTCAGCGTTAGTATTGGCATATTGGCCAGCCATCTGCCGGTTGCCAGATGCCAAGCTCCGCCAGAAGTTTCATAGCTCTAAAAAAAAGAAAGAAAAAGGGGGCTTGTAATCTTTTCCCTCAAACAAAATCTTTTTTTTTTTTTTTTATTTTTAGTGGGTGATGATTTAATTCTGCGCAAGCAGCCTTGCTCCATATCTTATAAGGTAAAACCTCCTTTTTTTTTTTTTTTTTTTTTAAACTCACGTGGTCGACGTTTCATGGGGTTTTTTGTGGATGATTGATTGCGCGAGAGTGAGGTCAGTGCTCCCGAGCAGCTCTTCTGATGTCATCCTACAAAGATGCATGTTCTCTCCTTCGTTCCCCCAAAGCGGGGGGTTACTTCGGAGAAGCGTACGGCGTTGTCGAGAGGGACGTTTTAGCCTTTGGGCTTCTTCTCATCTGATAAAACAAGCACAGGAAATGTCTCAGTTAGCTGATTGGCCTCGTGTTTTCCTTTAGTGTCCTCCCGCTCGGGACCTCAGACATGCACAGTGTGTCCCTGTGGCAGAGAATCCACCTTACACGTTTTTTTCCCCCCCCTAACAGCTGCATTAACTTTCCCTTCGCCTTCTACGTACCTCCCGAAAGAAAGAGGGGGAAAAAAAAAATGATTACTATAACTTTCACGCTCGCATCACCCTTATACTTCTGCTCCAGCCAGCTTTCCGTTCTTTCCCCTCTGCCCCTGTCCTCTCTTCAACTCTCCTCCTCCTCCTCCGGCCTCTCCTCTTCCTCCCATAGCGTCCCAAAACTAAACAAACATGGCTAATCAAGAGCTTGTCAAATCACCTTCTCAGAGTCCCATATTTTAGGGTAATGGGGGAATTAAGGGGACGCGGAGGTAATAAGGTGATGTAAATCCCAGCGGCGTGTGTGAAAAATATTGTTGAATGTAAACGCATGACCGGTGAGGTCATGTGTTTACACAGTTATCAAGGTTAATCGCTCTGTGAATCGCACAGTGGAAAACAGACAGGGGCAGTGTGGTGGGTCAGTCATAGGCCTTGCTGGATTATGCCTGCGGTTTATAGAGGTGGTGTGTGTGTGTGTGATTGCGAGGGACAGCTCGGAGAGTCGGCGTTGGACGCCGGCCATCATGGGAGTGAGAGCTGTCGAGAGCGAGATCAGACCTGTATGCGGTAATGATGGAAGTGAAGGACTTACGTCATATACACATAAAACAATCAATGTGTCCTTACATGGCTATCCACATGAGTCAGACTCCTGTAATTCTGTCTCATTCTTTGGAAAAGCTACAAAGTCCAGTTTGGACTGAATATGGGCCAAATTCTTAGTATTTGAACAATTACCTTAAAGGTCCATTGTGTACCATGTAGCGCTATCAAACAGAACTAGCAGAAATGCAATATAATATTCCTAAGTATGTTTTAATTAGTATAGAATTCAATCACAATAGGAATTTGCCTTAGATTACCTTAATTCCTTTAGAATTCTATTATCTACATGGGTCGCCATGTTGCACCGCCATGTTTCTACAGTAGCCCAGAACCAACGCCAAACACCAAACTAACGGCTATCATCTGACAATGGATTAGCCTTTGGCGGGCTAGCTTCTATATTTAGACATCAGGTCCAGAATTTTCTTTTCCGCTCATGGGTTATTCATTATTATTAGATTGACTAAGAATGAATATGTACAAGCTAATAAAAGTTAATTAAAAGCAAAATCGTCAACAGACTCCCATAGGTCCCGAGATTTAGCTTGGTTAATGCTTTCTGCCTCCACACAGACTCGTGATTGGTCAATAAGACTCAGACTACAAGCTGGAATGATTCCAGTCAGAAAATTATTGTCAGTCGCCTACAGGTAGCTGATGGGTTCCAAGATTAGTGTTTGTTTTGACGATCAGCTGATTGCAATCTACAACCACCAGGAAGTGCTAGATTATTACTTGTTGTGAACCATTTGTCTGAGTCTCAGAGAAGATACTGGTCCTGACCAAGAAAGTGTCCGCCACGTAACCCCCAGTAAAACATTTATGGCGAGCGTTGTAGATCAAATAAAAAAAGATATACAATAACCCACTTAGTGGGTGTCCTTTCCCATCTAATTTGATTTGTGATCAGTCAGTGACTCATTTGAGAACAAAATAAAATGGAACACTAGAAGTTTCTTGAACCTCTCTCAGCCCGGTACACGGAGTCAAACTCTGCGCATGTGTCGTATAACAAGGCTCATTCTTGCAAATGGTCCGCATCCATCTTTCCCACCTGAATAAGCCAGTCAGGGAGCAGCACAGTCTGAGGTCTGTGCTGGGGCTGCAGTAGGGAGCAGTGGTAATTGTTTAAGAGTGCATTTATAGAGTGTACTCTTTGTGCCTCCTAATCAGAAGCATACTCGTGCATTTACATACGAGCCTCGGAGGATTGCTCGGGAATGTATTACAAGCGACGCAGGAGAACGGGAGAGTCGGAACGCCGGGCGCTGCAGTGGGCCGCGATTGCCGTTTCTTTCCACTTCACATGCCACTGCCCTGTTGGGGGAGAAGGGGGGGGGGGGGGGAGGAGGGGGTAAGTGAAAGTGATTAAGGCTGAAGATCAAAAAGCACAGAATGGCGGATGCAAAGCCATTCTTTCCCAAACGCCTGGAACAAATGTATGTTTAGACACTTTCTGCATTCTCCCCCTGCGTCTTCGAGACATGGATACCACAAACTTCTGAGGAAAAAAAAAAAAAGTTGAAATCCAACACCCTCATCTATCTACCTATCTTTATAGATTAGATCTGTTTTCATGGAATCATTTCAGTAAGCATTAGGTAATTTGTCAATTTTTCTCTCAGTACTCAAACTCTGGTTTGGCAATGGGACAAGGAGAACAAAAATATGGCCTCAGAAAACCATTTTAATCAGACAGTGCTCCGCAGGGACAGAGGCTGGCATAGGAGAGCTCTTTACCTCATCAGAGCTCTGCCAGTGGTGATTGGGAGAAACACTCAGTCAGTTTTTTATTGAATAACCCAAGCTCTGTACTGGAGGGGCTTAACTGTAATAGAGCAGCTCCACGGCCGCTGAGGTGACAGCCAAATGGTAGTTATTAAACTAAGGGCTGATTCATACTATATGCCCCACTGCAGTTTAACCTTGTTGGAGGCTTACAGTCCGACTTTATTGCTGAAGTCCAGTCCCATTTTTTTTTTTTTATACCTAAGATACATATGTGTATGATTATCCTCCGATCAGACATCAGAGTTCACAAATTTCCTACGTGCAGAAAGTACGATTATTTAATAGAGACAATAATTTATACCATTCCTCCTTCAATTTAACTTGTACGATATCCACTTGAACTGTGTATTCTCATTAGTTTAGATTAAACCTTTCTTGGAGATGCCATGCTACTCAGCTGCGGGTCCCGTCCTCTCTACTTATTTACCCAGTACACAGCTCTCTACGCAAATTGAGCATGACGTCTAATGGAGTGTGAGTGTGGATTAATTACCCCGCATCTCGACTAATGGCTCCTTCTCATCTGATGAATGATGACACGTGTCACACGGGGGAGAGCGCCGCGAGAATGTATCACGATATTTACTCTGACAAAGTCTTCTGATATGAAGTTTATGTTTTAAATCTCATTAAAGTCAGAAGCCATTAAGCTCTCCTACTGCCAAAATGTCATTACGTGAAGGGAATGTACAGCACCTGGAACCGTCCCTGTGTTATGAGACACAGAGCAATGAACATAAAGTTTGTGTAAAGTTATCCCCTCTCGCAGCGGTGATAGGTAAGTAAGTGGTACATCTAATAAAAGGGATTTTACGAGCGAATGATCTCGGGCGGATTGCTCGAAAGTTCATCGGATCAGATGTTAAATAACGGACACAAATAGCGTGGAGTGCATCGGAGGGGTAGGATGGAGTGCCCGTTCTGGCTGGCCTCATTAAACCTGCCTTAATGAGAAACAAAACACCCAGACAGCCCCCCCCCCCCCGGAACAATGGCTTCTTGTTATCAAAGAGCCTGCGTCGCGCGTATGACGGAGTCTGGCTTGCGTCCCGGCAGATTTTTCCTGAGACTCGGGTGTGTGCCGTGAGTCAGGGCCCCGAGCCCCGCGGTGCCACTCACTCCTGTGACAGCCACCTGGGAGACCACCTTGGAAAATGGGCCCCTATTAGTTCAGGTTAGACTTAATGACCAGTAATGGTACACCGGCCAAGCCAAACTGTGCAAAAGGGCTCCGGGCAGGCCGAAATGAAATACCAGTCACTCAAGCTCTGAATATAAACACGAGGTGGGTGGTGGGTGGGTGGGGGGGGTGACTAGGTATGTATTTAGGTGCCTGCATATGTGCATGAGGGGGCGCAGGCATCCATCCGTGTGTTAAAGACCGGAGTTGACCCAGGTGGAGGAGACGGTTTTGAGCGAGAGGAGCTGGGTGAACCCCCATGGACAGATTAGAGGGGAGGGGAGTGGGGGGGGGAGGGCTGTGGTTTTGGATTTATTCCCATTTAGCTCTGCTGCTTTCTGAACCAAATCTCATTTCCAGTTTTTGCCATCAGCTAAAAAAAGCTCGCAGCAACCTCAGCGGAGCAACCGGAGAAGCCTCATAAGAGCACCGCTCAATTATTTACAATTTCATGGCTGTCTGAGATATGTGTTATTCTAATAAATTTAGGAATTAGGCAGCTTAAATGCCGCACATATATTAACCTCTAAAGCTGAATTTTATCCTCAATTTACTGGTAAATACCACATCATGCTAATGGCATTCAATGATGATTGCGTCTTCCATGGTCTAAATAGTCTGTGGTCTAGAATTAGCACAGGCATTAAAAGTAAGACACTATTTAAGACAGAGTGTGATATGAGCCAATCAGCCGCTGAATAAAACGACTCTTTACTCCCGAGGAGACGGAAGCGCGAGGCTTCCAGGCCTGCAGAAATCAGACAGAGAAACGTAGTATAATCTACATCGAAGGAGACAAAGACGGAGGAAGAGAGAGAGCTTTGTTATGTCTCATGAAGCTCTAGGGTTTCCTGGAATTTCTGGCAATGGGTTCCATAGTCACATAACCACAGAAAAAAAAGAGACGGAATGGAGACCGGCGCACGGTAACTCTCCTGTAGGACACAGTTCAAGATGTTCTGCTGACAATTGCTGCTTTGCAACAGTAAACTACAGATATGAAGATCACTAAGTGTTTGCACCGGTGGTCATTTTGGCCTCGTAACTGACAGAAATGATGAACATAGTACCAACACACTCGCAGTAAGTGCACAGTATAAGATGACATACATTACCTTCTGTCTACCTCCAAATTAAAGACCGTGGCTTGCGCCTTTCACCTCGAGGGGGATTGAGAGGGATAGTAGACGTGTACTCGCTGGCCGCCTGCCACGCTAATAATAACAGCCAGCACAGCCATGCACGAAAATGAGATCTGGTAAAGCTAGTGAACTTTAGCCCTGTACAGTCCTGAAAGGATTTGAGCTATGAGAGGAGTGGAATGTATTCTTTGGATGGAGAGGTGAGCTCTCTGTCACTTAGAGAATGTGCATCCGCTGATTCAAAAGCAACGCTAATGCTTTAATACCTTCCAATTCGATATTACGAAACCACCGCCAGCTAGAAAAGGCAGCTTTTTTGTCGTTTTCTTTTGCACATGGGGTATGTTTGTTTGGTGTTCGTCTTCGTCTAAAATGAAAAAGCTCCATATTTCTTATTTCTGGCAGCCTATCTGTCAACCAATGTAGGTGGACTGGGATTAGGACTGGTTTACTCCACTGAATTTTCTGCTGACTCCTGCAGTCCTTTGTCAAGCGCCACGCTCTGGCTTTTTCTATTACATTCTTTCTTCTTCTTGTAACTCCAATATTGTCTTCCGCGCGCTGTTTGTGCCCTCGATTTGTACAGGCTTACACTTGGTGAGGAGGATTACTGTAAAAGTCATGAAGTTCAGTATTGAATCCAATCTCCTAGGAAGAGCTAAAGCAGTATTGATTTTTTTTTTCAGTACTTTTTAGGGCATTTTTTTTCATGTCTTTATTAGATAGCGACAGTAGAGCGATGGCAGGAAATGAGACGGGGAGGGAGATGGGAGTGACATGCAACAAAGGTCTGCGGCTGGATGCAAATCAGCAACATTGCAGTTCATTGTTGGTGCCTTAACCCCTGGGCCACCAGCATTCTCCAAATTGCATTATTATGACAACACAGTACCAATTTCTGTCTTGTATACCGATGTGTGATGCATGCAAACCTTGGAGAATGAAGAAATGTTTCATGGCTTAGTCTTTTAAGCTGCTTCAATTTTTTTGCGCACCATATCTTCTTCTTCAGATATCCTGTATGTTAATACCAACTAAATGGGGCATTACTACATAATTGGCTACATAATTTCTAGAGGCATCTCATGGTGAGGTTGTACATTCCAATCACCTGAGTACCTCAAGCGTGTAGAACAGGGGTGGGCAACTGGTCCTGGAGAGCTAGGTGTTTTTATCTACATGGAGAGCGGGTCACATTTCCATGAAGCCGCCATGTTGCGTCACCATGTTTCTACAGTAGCCCAGAATGGACAAACCAAACAGTGGCTCTAAAGGTGGCCTCTTACTTTTTTACTAGCCACTGGATGGTTCTCCTATACCCCAAAAGGTGGTCAACCCTGGTCCTGGACAGGCACTGTGGGCACAGGTTTTTGTTCCAACCAAGCAGGAACACGCCTGATTCTACTAATCAACCATTAGGGCCTTTGCTATGAAGCTTTATTAGTACAATCAGGTATGTTACGGTTTGGTTGGAAAAAAAAAAACCTGCACCCAAAGTGGGTCTCCAGGACCAGGGTTGCCCATCTTTTGGGGGCCTGTAAAAAAGTAAGCAGCCACCTTTAGATCCACTGTTTGGTTTGTCCATTCTGGGCTACTGTAGAAACATGGTGGTTCGTATAAGGAGACCCGCACCCCATGTAGATAAATAGAAAAACACCTCAATCCAAGGTAATAAAAACGCAATCATTCCCATTTTGACTGAATCCTATACTAATTAAAACATACTTATGAGTTCCATACTCCATTTCTACCGTGTCTGTTCCAATAGATTTCCACTAATATCAACTATGGCCTCCAGCCCCTCACATTCCAGCGTTCACGCTAATCCGCTGATCTGTGGCAGGTGACAAAACACATAATTATGCATTGTTAATGAGAAACGAAATGCTTTCAGCATGTTTTCAAGGCTTCAGTGCTAATTTCTCACTGTGTGGTCCACACGACGTGCTTTATTGCTTCAAGGAGACTCACGAAAGGTCTAAAAGCACATCACGTTAAACCTAAGTGTGTTTGCTTAAAGGAACATTCCCACAGTGTAGAGTAGTGATAGATACCGGGGGCGCAGTGTAACTTAAACCTGTTGTCTTTTACCTGGGAGAAAAAAAAAAGGGGGCAGTTATCTTCTTTTCGTCGCTTCCACGGCCGCTGATGCCCATTTATCAACTGTCTTCTGAGGACACTGCTCCGAGACGACTTTTAGTTTCCACACCTGAGCTGAGGAGGCATCCAGCACTGAATGGCTCGGACCCGCATCAGTTCACTGCGAACATGTCGACAAGAGAGCCTATTACAACAAAACCAGTCCGGGTTATCTATTATCATTCCTTTCTTTTTTCTGGGCTGTGCAGCATGTGTCTTGCCCCCCCCACCACCACCACCACCCCTCCAATACAATACAACCGAGCTGGAAGTCAGGGGGCTCGCTCCACATCCACCGTGAGTAATAGACCCTCTCGGTCAAGTCATCTCGCTCACCCCCACAACCCACAACCACACCGCCCGCTCCTTAATCTCCTCCTATCTCTTCTCCAGGAATGCAGGCCCTTATTTTGAAAAATACCTTGTCATGTAATACCCTTGAAAAGCCTTGCAGCGCACTTCAAAAAATTGGCATTCCACCGCGTGATTTACTGACTTGTGTGTTAAAACAAGGCAAGTAAAGATAAAGATTTATGACATTTTGGAGAGATTTAAATAAATATGGTCTCTGCGCGAGTGATTTTTTTTTTTCCTGTGTGTTTTCTGGGTTTAAAAAAAAAGGGCAAATTTTGACTCAGCTGTCATGTTTTCATCAGGCTCTCTGAATATGTGTGTGTGTGTGGGGGGGGGCATTGCATCATGCTTTTTAGCCTCACTCTACCCTCATGTATGTTTCCATGTAAGGTATAATCGAAGACGCTCTCTTAGTGTGGTTTGAGTCAGCCACATAAATCACTCAGCCGTTTATATTTCTCCCTCTTCCCTCACCAAAGTGTAATTTCTCTCCGGCCAGAGCCACACGTCCTCCACGGCAGAAACGTGGCTTTTATAAGGAGCATGTCACAATTGTTCAGCGGATCCCTTCTTTCTTTCTTTCTTTTTTTTTTTTCTTCTCCTCCTCCTCCTCCTTCTTCTTCTTCTTGCCTCGAGAGAAACGCGTCGGGAACTTCTCAAAGCTTTATGAGAAATACATTTTTATGTTCCACTTAATGTTTCCAGCATGTCACGTTATTGCCCGTACACCAGAGGCTGTGGGGGCTGCTGTGGATCATGCTAATCGTGTATACTTTTACATTTTAGTCACTGAGCTTTGGTGCGTATCCCGAGTGACTTACACTTATTAAAACGGTACAAGTCCTAGATCTCGCCTGAGGGCCTTTTCAGCCAGACACGCTGGGTTTTTCTTCTCTTTCCTTTTTCTTTACGGATAGAAGCTGCAATCTTTTAGTTGCCTGCTTATAAATAAACAAAAAAAAGTGGCATTTTCCTTCACAGATTTGAAAAACAAAAAACAAAAAAGGTCTTAAAAGTGAAGGTACTTTCTGTTCTGTTCTGTTTCTACCCTTTTTTTTCCCCCATTCAATTCCGCTTTATTTGATTTTGCCATCAGCCGGATAAACTGTTCCCTATAACTGCGGCGTCGGCAGACTAAAACCTACCATATATCAGCGCTTGGGTTCCACTAGTCTCCCTGGTCAGCTCACTAGTAGCAGATTAATGTCCTGTTGAGGAGACACAGATTCCTGCCCAGGCCTCATTTACTCTGACAGAAGGCAGGTGTCAGGCCGGGCTGTCCTGAAGGAGCAAGAGGAAGCTGCGTTTTTTTTTTTTTTCTCCCCTGGAAATGGAAGCGAGGAAAGGATGAGGGAGGGATTTATGAGATGTCGCATGTTCTCGCGTTCGCACTCGAAATTCTTTTTGTTTAAAAAAAAACGAGAGACAAATGTTTCATTAGGAAATGAGGCAGAACAGGACAGATTAGACATCGCTTACATCACTCCGCTGGCACAGTTTCTTACCGGTTTACAATTTGCTTTTAAGACAGTTAAATTACTTGCTTAGATGTGTTTTTTTTTTTTTTTTTGCAGTGTGTCTAGATTACCATCAACTCCTTTGTCTGTGGCTTCACCCAACTGCAGCTGTCTGTCATTATTTATTTATGGGCCTGTTTAATAGACTTTAAAGTTGTCACAGTGTACCCTAAGGTACTGTGAGGACTGGATGCTGATGTCCTTGTGTGCGCCACCATTGTGTTTTGACAGGCAAGTGACGTGGAAAATCAGCATTTATTTATTCATCTGCCCCGTCTTCTTAAATGCTGTTAGTTTTGATCCTCAGTCTGTAGCATGTGTGCAATATATACTACACCTGTACTACACTGACAAAAAGATAAAGGGCTTGAATGACATGATGTGAATGTCACACATCAAGTTCGGGGCTGCATATTTACTGAGATTCATAGATATTCTGCATATTTGCAGCAGAATATATATATAAATTAATGTATCATATGGTGGAGGCTGAAGGGTGAAACCACCTGGATCCTGGGGGGTGGGACAAAAAAAATTAATATTACATTATATCGCAAAACTTCCTCTTGTGATACTATATTGATATACTAATGCCAAATATTGTTTTATGTGACACCCCGATGCAGAATAAATACATATTTACTGTTTTTTTGCCATTAAAGGGGTATTTGTTCTTCTTTAATCTTATATATGTTGATGCATCTTGGATGAAATATCTTGCAATATATCAGTTACAGAGCTAAATATCCTTAATGAATCGCATTATATCCCAAAATACCTATTTTGCCATTGTACAAGTTTATTATTTTAATTTTCATGGTCCGTTTATAAAAAATTAACATGCTTTTATCGTCCAAAAACACCTAGCTAGAGCTGTAGCAGCAATGCAGTCTGCCTTCTAACACACTCACTCTGATTCCCCCTCCCGAACTGCTGAAACGCCCACTCTGTTGGGATTGGCCGAGCGCTGTCGGAAAGGTCACGCCCCTCAGAAGGCGGGGGTCAGTCAGGGAAACACAAGTCGAGTACAAATGCTCCAGGAAGGAGGGGGCGGGGACTTGGTTTCTATAAATCCCACTCCTGTTATGACGTCACAACTGGAGCCATTTCTAATTACCCTGTGTTTCACCAGGTTTCAGCAACACTTCGCAGGAACAGACCTAAATATTCATAATAAGGCCCCTTTAAGTATTGTGATAGTATCATATCGCTAACACAATAAGAAAAAGGGAGATTCTTTTAGATTTTGCTATGAAAAAACTTGGAAAAAGATCCTCAAGCACAATTGGATTGTCTTAATGAGAGACATTCAGCTGTATATTAACTCAATCGATAGTTTTAGGAAGCTAGCGGAACTTTTGTTAGCGTCCTCTCAGCGAGGCAGAACAAAAACCCTTCCCTTTAAGACGGAATACATGGGCTTTCGGCGACTTGTTGAGCTGGACAGTTTCGTAAAAACAGAAGCACGGGTCCCTTTTATTTATTACTTCATCCCGCGCTGACTGCAGACTTTATTTTTTTTTCCGTCTCCCAGCAGTTTTGCTTCAGCGCTGGCAGCTCGCGAGCGCTCCAAAAAACTGTCCCAGATAATTTGATAAGTTTCTTGTGAAATGACATGCCCGCAGCCTTTTCTTTTTCTCTTTTCTTTTTTTTTTTTTCTCTGCAGCGGCGGCGGGAATGTCAGAGCCCGCTCCGTATAAGCGCGGGGGGCCAGATAAACAAACTGTTTCTAACTTAAGCGGAGGACTGTGGCGTTTGAGACGTTTCTCTTTTTTTTTTTTTTTTTTTTTTTTTTTCAGTGAGCGGAATGTTCCCTTTCCAGGGGGCTCCGGCTCCCGAGTGCACGGCCGAGACTATACGCATGTGAAAGCGGAGAAAGCTTTTTTCTGTGTGTTTTTAAAAAATTGAAATGTCAGCGCCGTGAAAAGTTCGGTGTGCCTCTTTTTCATGACTCCTTACTCGTGCAGGTGTGTGTTTTTGTGTGTGTGTGTGTGTGTGTGCCCGGCAGAATGTCACAGCAGGTCCGACATCACCATCAGTCATGCTGCTTTGAGTGGGAGCCAACTCTGTGGCCACTGTGTAGTGAGTGTGAGAGCTCTATCTCGCTGTGCACACAGCGTGCAAGAAAACCTTCCCTTTTTTTTTTTTTTTTTTTTCTTTTTTTTCCCCCCTTCTTCCCAGTTTGGTTACGGGAAAAGGCAGCATTTTTTCCTTCCATATTTGGTCATATGGAGCACCGCCAGTGAGCAGTAGCCTTTTGATGCCATACAAACATCCCTATTTTGTGTGGGATTTGTACTTTTTGGAATGCTTTTAATGCTTTTTTTTTTTTGTTGTTTTTTTTTTTTTCTTTCTCCAATTCTGCCTGATTGTGGGCGCAGCGTCTGAAAGTGCACTTTTAACAGGGATGCAAGGCTTTTAAAAAAAAAAAAGAAAGAAAGAAAAGAAAGACAACGGCTGGAGAGGGAGAAGTTTCTTTTACAGCGTTATTTATGATCCGGGCTGCAAGAATTCGACTACTAATGCGAATGCCCCTCTTAAACCAACGTTTTATAAAATAAGACAGTGTTTTATAACCCTCCTTTAGCAGCCAGCTGCTGTATCGACTTCTCTTGGACTGCTGTTTATTTTGGTAGATTGTATCAGTCGATGATAAATAATAATTTATCATTTTAACTTTAAAGTGCTTCGGGCAAGATTTTTGAAACTTGCTGACGCCGGATTAACTTTGATCCATTCAGAATTTGAAATAAAGACCAAATGTTGCTTTTAATGGAGCATCTGCGTGCTGAAAACCTGCTGTTGAAAGGCTGTTAGATTCAGATGACGGCTATGGCATGTTGGGGTAATGTTTTTATTGCAATTTAAGTGTGACTTAGCTTCAAGCGTGAGGCTTAAGAACACATAAACACGCGCTCAGCCTGAAGGGGATCGCTGGCTGGTGATGTGCAGGTGTTCTCCATGTTTTCAGGTCATAATACCTTCAGACCCAAGTTGTAAAGCGATGAGCTCCCCCGACTCCCATCCATGTGTGGGACCGGGATAGAAGGAAATATTAAAAGAACCATGAGTCACAGTCTAAATATACGCTGAGATGACACTGTGCTCAGAGTTTAGCGGGGGTTATCTTGCTGACAGCGGAAAATAAAACACGGGATTCAGGAATGCAACATCCACAGTCATTTGTTTTTATCAGGGCAACTCAGAGTTTAGAAAGTATCGAGCTACGGCTTCCTTTCCAAGAGGGATTCGTCACTTTGAAAGATAACTGAAGCAAAGTATGTTAAAGGATCATTTTTATGGTCTTGCTTTTTCAGAGTTTTGGCTCGTTCGGATTGGCTATGATAAGTAATCGCTATCATCTGGGAACAAGGAGGCATCACTACAATAAAAGCGAAACAGGCCAAGAAACACAGACAATCAAGACGTCTTGTGACTAAGCCAACGTTTTAGCTATATTACATAGATCACTTAATTTAGAGATTAAAGGTACAGTGTGTAGTTTTCTGGCGGCATCTAGTGGTGAGGTTGCAGATTGCAACTGAGTGAGTAACTAAGAAAGCCATCTTTAGAGCCATTTTTTTCATTTGTCCCTACTCCCCATGTTGATAAAAACATCTCAATCTAAGAAAATAAAAACACAATTTTTTTACACTAATACATAACATACCAATGAGTATTACAGTTAATTTCTTCTAAGTGTGTTATGCTAGATGCTGCTAAATGCTACAAAATCTTACACACTGTACCTTTAAAAGGCCATGAAAACCTTTTTTATTCAATAAGCATCGGGTCTTACACAGAACAAAACTTTTAGCCAAAGATCGAAACTTGAGTTCTTTAAAATGCACCTATTTTTGGATTTGTGCTCATGTCTAGGTTTTTCTTGCTAGTTTAAAGTAGGTGAAGCTAAGTTGGCAAACGGCCAGTCAACGTTTTTTTCCATTTCTTTAGATTATTCCTTTGGAAAGTACCCAGGAAGAGTAAGGGAAACCAGGGATTTGCTGCTCAGGACATGTTTGCCCATATGGTACGCGCCTGAACCTCTTAAGGCGCGCAGCCTTTTTCAGTTTTATTTGCAAAATTGGTATGCTCAAGTTGTAAGCAGCACAGTTCCCACATGTCAAATGTCTTTCAAAAGCCCTGGCTATTGGCTATCAGATCTGGATAGTATCGTCATGGGAAATTTCCATTGGGTCGCACTGCTGTCCATCAAACCAAAGGTGGTCAAACTTTCATAGTCGGTCCTCATTGGCGTTCAAGCTGGCTATGTCATGATCCAATGCTTTGATTGGCTCATGCATGGTGTCAAACTATGCAAAACGATTTGGAGACCATAATTGTTTCATTATCTGTATCAGTGTATCTTAGGAGGTTAACCACACGGCTATCAGGTCGTCCCACTGTCAGTCAACTCTGACCAAACTACACCCACAAAGTCCTGATGAAGCAGTTGCGATTGCATCCCCCCCCCCCCCCCCCCCCCCCCAACATTGAATGTTTCTCAAGCAGTCACAAAAACACTAATGTAGAAATAAGTTAATTTGAAAGCCTTTGTACAGCATTGCATTTTTAATGCTGTTTAATTGATAGTTTAGTTTTTCATCTGATTTCTCAGGTCACTGACTCAGTGATAAATTCAGCGGTTGTAGCTTGCCAGCGCCCTGTAAAGCATAATGCATCCAAGGTATTCCATTGAGACTTTCTTGGCCGCATGTGCGTGTGTGTGAACAGATAACTTCAGTCAGTCTGTCTCTGTGTGTATGATTCACATGGTACCGGGAGGTGTTATAGAATGTGAACCATTGTCTGGGAATGCAGGAGTCTCGTTTTTTCCCTCACCAAATGGAAACTTTACATCTTTAACCTTCAGGTCTTTTCCCTACAACTGGTGTGAAATTTCCTCTTTGCCGGTTCGTCTTCCAATCTGACAGCCAGAGTCAGCATAAGGGAGATTGGAGGGCAATTTGAGGGCGGATTGTGTCTGACGGCCAGATCTGAGTCACTAATGACAATGCATGTGAGGCATTCAGGATCCAGAGCCCATCTCTTGCCCTAACCCTCAAAAACGTTGGCCCGTTGTCCCGCTGCATTTCTCATGCCACAGTGGCATCAGCTCCTCAGGCCGGTCCATGAATATCGTCTGCTCATGCTCGGTGAAATTTTCCCTCATTCGAGCCGAAGCCGCACTTTCAAAAATTTGTTTTGGAAGAGATGGAGTGTGAGCGGAAAGCAGATGGTATTGAGATTGAGCTGAGCTCTGATGCTATAGACACAGCTGAAGCCCTTGGCGTCGCCAACCGAAGCCATAGTGGTTGGTATTTACGCTGTACGAGGATGTAGATGCATACAGATACAAAAAAAATACAGATACAAACAAAAAGAAGCTGCCCGCTTGGACATGGGTGAATCCTATAAAAATTCGAAACCAAGACGTTAACCTTAATTCAGTGTCTCTCTTCAGATTTTAGCTGAGTACGTAGTCTGCAGCTGTTGGCTAAGCTGCGCTACATTGTGGGCCAAGAGGAAAAGACACAGTGAGGAAAGTGGCGAGAGTGAAAGGGAATACAACTGGTAAAGAGACAGTCCGACCGATACTGTGTTTTTTCCAGGCTGATGCTGAGTACTCACAATATACCAACAAAAATGTAACGGGAGTAATTATTTTTGATAAAAATCCCATTATTTTGTTTGTCTGATGGTCAATTTATCTACTGAAATGATTAATCGATTGTTTAGTAGTTGTTTGGCTTATAAAATGGTGTAAAATGGCAAAGTAATGGCAAAGATGCAACCTACAAGCCCACAATCCAAAGATCATCAGTTTATTATAGAAAAGTAAAGTAGCTAGAACCATAAAATTTGGACTTTGTATTCTTAAAAATTACTCAAATCAATGAATCAATTACCAAAATAGTTGGTCATAGTGATAAGTTAAACGATTAATCGACTAACTGTTGCAGCTATAATACAAATGCAATGAATAGTCTTATTTTAAGGATCAGATTATATCGAAATCAAGTCTATAAAACCTCAAAATCATTACTAATCACATTAATTATAAGCATATTAAACAGAATTCAACTTTACTGTATTTTAGAGCTGAAACAATTAGTTGATTAATCGATTGGTTGGCCATTTTTACATTACTCGCCAACTGTATTTGTAATTGATTAATTGATTTGAGTCATTTTTAAGAAGAAAATGTCAAAATTCTCTGGTTCCAACTTCTCAAATCTGGTTATTTTCTGGTTTCTTTAGTCTTCTATAACGGTAAATTTAGGGAAAAAATGACATTTTTGGTTCCACCTTCGGCTTTGAGAAACATTTTACACCATTTTTTCAAACAATCGATTTACCCGTTTAATCAACAGTCTTAATCAACAGTCAAAAGAGTCGATGGTTGAAGCTCTACTGTATTTGTTAGAAGTTTAAACAGGCTGATGTATATCATCATTGCCAATGTATCGGTCGGCCTCTAAAAGGCAGGCGGGGAAAGCGAGACGTCTCGATGACGGATGAAGCAGCGAGAGGGACGAGCGGAGATGGAAAGAAAGAGAGAAATTCTTGGCTTTGCTGTGCCAAAAAAGAGCTAGAGTGGATTTATTAATACGCATCCGCAGCCACTCTGCATCCCGGGACTGTAAACGTGTTAATGCTGCCGGGGTCCTGGACGTGCGAGAGAGGCGACACACAACCGCAAAGCCAGCTTTCCAAACACAGCGTTGTTAGGTGGTGATGGATATCCTACATGCACACACAGCAGTCACTATATCATAAACACACATGTTCTACACTCGTAGTGGCCGCACGTACCCGGTATTAGCGCCGCGCACATTCGTAAAAAATTCGTAAAACCCTCTGTACACATCTGCGGAGCCTCACGTACACATTTACTGTACGTAAACACACACATTAACAAATGGAAAGCTTTTTGGTTAAATACGCCTGAGCATATTTTAAACGGCTCTGTCATCCTAGTCCCAGGAGACTCTTTACCCCTGCAGAAAACGTTAGGTTTACCCAACTGAAACTGTCCCCAGAGCCCCAGCCAAAAACAGCTGTTAGCGTGCACTACAGGCATGCACTATCTCGCTCTCTTTATTTCCTCCCCCTCTTTTTTTTTTCTTTTTTTTTACTGCAGAAGCTTTATCTATGCGATAAAATCATCATAAAATGATATGCCAGAATCCATTGCCAGTGTATCTTAGGTTACACTGAACCAGTAGCTTCTTTTTCCTTATATCTCACATGAATTATGATATCATTTTTTTTTTTGTATTTGCAGTACTGCATTTAGCCCCCGGGGCAAATTGGCAATAGAACCAAAGTAAATCCGGCTTCTGGTGGATTCCATTCAGAAGAAAAGTCAAAAGTCAAAAACAGATGCATTGTGCATGCATGTTAGGGTTGTGTTGAAAATATCAATATGGCAATATATTACTATACTTTTTCCAGTGATTCTTGTTTTTCTTTTTTTTTTTTTGAGAGAGAGAGAGATAGAGAACATTCAACATAGATCCTCAAGAGTGGAACCACGCATTAACCCAGTATATACCTTATCCATGAGGCTACCAGGGTGTCACCAGATATAGATTTTACCCATATTGATGTTACCCAGGTGGTACACAGCAAGTAATTTCAACTCTGTTGGCGACATATATCGTACACGATAGAAGATGTAGTTCACTGAGCAGTTTAACTTTACCCCTTTCCCGTTTTCTTTTTTTTTCCTTTTTGCATGCCCTGATGGAAATGCTCACTTCGTTTTAGCTTCTTTTTTGATAAGTGCTGGAAGAAAGTCGTCAACGACAGCAAGTCGGGGCCCTATAATGGGGATTCCAAATGTGCCGCTAGGGTTTCTATGCAGGTTTCAGGTTTTGTCATTGATATGAATCAATATCGGCCGTGTCTCGGGGTCCTTTAACAGCCACTAGCCAGAAAAAGCTATTTGGGGCCATATGCAATGGTTTCCCAATGAATCTAAAGCGGTTCAATCATTTTTGTCATTGATAAGGACCAATGGCCTAGGCAGTCCCCTGGAATGCCTGCCCTTTTGCGACGTCTCTGGCAGACCTTCGTATTGGGGCAGTGACATCAGGTAATTTGCTTCACTACAGAGAAGAAGGGAAGACTTCAGGTAAGGCGTGTTCTTGGCGTGATGTAAGCCGGAGTAGCTTTGTTAGCGGTCATCCAAACAACTATCCTGCGTTTAGAAAACGATGCATAGGCGGGAAGGTCTTTGATCGTCTAGTATCGACAAGTGAGACGCTGGCTCCAATTAAAACTTTTCACTTGAAATGTTATGTCAATATATATTTTTTCCAAACCGTGTTCTACATCCATCTTCACATGCATGCCACATACATCTCTACTAATACACCCTAGATCTTCACATTAAGAAAAGTAGTAGTGTCACAGTAAGTAATAATAATAATAAGTAAATGCCTTAAACATGTTTTTTAGGTCTCACGGTTACAGAAGATGCATTTTGATAAAAAAAAAAAAAAGAAACACTGTTGACAAGAAAACAGTTTATGCTGAAGTGACTCTTAGTAGAGACAGAGAGAGAGGCTGTATGTCAGTAATTTGTGTCGTGAAGGAGAGGTGAATAATACGCATCAAGCCAGTCTGGAAGACACATGACAGAATTTGAAGAGAGGCAAGTCTATCTGTCACAATAAAAGCCTCACATATTGTCAGAATGTGGAGGCAATTGTATTTCCCTCCTGCAGCTTTTTGACTAGAAGCCCTAAAAGTTTAGTCTGGCTGACGGAATATTGATAGTTGAAGACAGCATATGTCAAAATATTGAAAATCCTGCAGCTTGGGGAAAACTGTTTAGAGGCCTGCTCCTTCAGTATAAAGGCCTATTCCATGTTTCCAATGATATTTGACGTACTTTTGTACTATATGATTGGGTATCATTTCACAACAGTCAGAACATATTTCTGCTTTAGTACTTGAATATGTCCGGTGTGCTATCTGGTTCTCTGAAGGTTCTCCTGAGTTTTGCAACTTACCTACCACTGTGGCAGGTGGACAAAATATCTTCCTGCATTGACACGAAGACTAGAAAAGGCCGGGCTTTGTGCGTGGGCTTCTCTCACATTTCAGATTGCTGGAATACCTCCACTCACCTGGACACCTGCACAGCTGCTGAGACTCATAACTCTTCCTCTCTCCTCCTCCTCCTCACCAGAGGTACAGTGTGTTCCTGTAGGAGGCCGAGACCAGAGCGGCAGTATGTGTAGCCTCAACTTTTATGTCCTGCTCTGTAAACACAGCCCTAGTAATAATACACCATTATTACTTTTTAGGGTGTATGATATGGCAACTGCAGACAGTGGTTTGTGTTGGCACCGTTTGATGTTCTTGCTCTTTAACTTTTCACTTGGATGAGGATCAATGGCTGTAACCCAGAATTGTAAATTGTAAATTTTTTTAGTCTCACACCCCTGTTTGGCCCCGTAGACCCTAAGTTTTTATAAGGAACTTGGTGAAAAAAAAAAACAGATTCCCAGGTCAAATTCAATATTGCTGTCAAAAGAAACATGATGTCTCGAAGACACGTTTATTATATATATTTAGACTTGATGTTTCATGCTTCAACTTCCTGCTATGCTAGCAGCATAGACCTCTGTTGTTCAGTCGACTGGTCGCCCAATGCATAAGACTATGTGATTGCCCTTCCAGTGGATGAAATGGAATCAAATGCCCTATAGGGTTATGGCTGCAATTAATGACTCTTCTGACAATTAATGAATCTGTTAATTATTGAAAGTTTAGTCAATTAGTTGTTGGGTTCACTGTTCGGTCACTGTTTCCCAAAGCCAAAGATGCAACCTAAAAGGTCTTTTTTGTCCACAACCCAAACATCATGAATTTACTATTATAGTGGAGTAAATAAAACCAGAAAATAATCACATTTGAGAAGGTGGAACCAGAGAATTTGGACATTTTCTTCTTGAAAATGACACAAATCGATGATCCAGTTATCGACATGGTTGGCGACTAACGTTACAGTTGTCAACTAATCGATTAATCGACTAAATGTTGCAGCTCTAATACAAATACAATGAATAGTCCTATATTAAAGATGAAAATATGTCAAAATTAAGCCTATAAAAAAAAATTAATCACATACAGAACATACCAAACAGAATTGTATTTTAGAGCTGAAACGATTAGTTGATTAATTGATTAGTCTGCCATTTTTACATTTCTTACTACAGCTATTTTGATAAATGATTAATTGAATTGTTGCATTCCATTGAACAAAATGTTATTAAGCACCCTCCCAGTGGAAGAAATGCGATAAACTGCCTTCTAAAGGGTCCTTCTGGAGGACAAAACATGATTAAATGTCCTCTCGGGTGCTCTTCCAGTGTACGAAATGTGATAAAATAGAATAGGAAAATACATTACTGTGTGCTTTATTTGCATGCAAAACGCAGAAATTTGTCTTTGGCTTTGCCCGACGTTAAAAACAATTACATGGAACACAATAGAAGCCACATTAACGGGGGAGCAGCGAGCACTCCATGAGGCGAGGACTGAACCGGAGTTAAATAACAAAGTGCTGTGTGCTGAGGCAGCAGGCTGGCTACAGGAAAAAAAAAAAAAAAAAAAAAAAAAAAAAGGCCTCTAGGGGCCCTTCCTGTGGTTAAAACGCGATAAGCTGCCGTCTCACCGTGCATCAAGAGTTTCTGCATCCTTTTTTTTTTTTTCGCCAATGCCCCACAAACAGTCTGCGGCTGCAGAGGGAAAGTATCCTAAAGACTTTTCTGATCTGGTTATGTTATGTCAGCAGTAAGGATTGGATTTAATTTTTAACCTTCGTGTAGGCTTTTTTTTTTTTTTTCTTTTTTCTGGAAGCTGTATGCGACTGCTGCGGCCTCGTAACCACCAGCTGTAACAAGTCACCATTGTTCCATTATTTCGCCAGGCCCGCAGCTGGCGAGCGAATAACTTATGCCGAGCTAGTTTTTACTTGTTTACCCTCGCATTAATTCCCTCTGTTCAACAAACCCAAGAAGCTGCACGCTAAAAAAAAAAAAAAAAAAAAAAAATCCAAAAGAGGAGTTGTTTTTTAACTGGCATGTGAATGAGTAATTTGTCAGTTCTTTCAAGTCCCCCTCCTCCCCCTCCGCTCAAATCAGAGGTTAAATAGGAGCATTTTCCCCCCCTTGCATAGCTCCATAGCCATAATGTGGAGATTAATGTGTTTGTCTGAAGGTTGCGAGGGGATGGCTGAGTATCACAGTAACAGATCTGACCGAAGAAACTGCAGTCCTCTCTTCTCACAGAACGCTAAGCCAGCGTTAGGAACATTTCACCAAAGCCAAAAATAGATGTGCTGCTCGCTCATAGTTCTTTTCTTTTTTTTTACTCGCAGACTTTTTTTTTTTCCCTTGATCTTGCTTTGTGCCTCATTTGGCCGATAGGGGTCCATTGTTTTGGTGCGTTTTTTTAACATCGGGACTTCGTGAGAAGACACAGGCGTTATGAGGCGGCGTAATCCCAGCGGCTGTCGGGATAATATCAACTCGGCTTTTAAAACTTTTTTTTTTTTTTTAAGAGGCTGGCACTTAGACACTGGGCCTGTGCCAGGGCCTGGCAGTCTCCACAGGTAGTAATTTGACTGGTAAATGTGTCATTATAGCCATTGTAGAAGGTTGAGGCAGACGGGGTGGGGGGGGTGGGGGGATGTTGTGGGGGTGGGATGAATAAAAACAGAAAGAGGTTAAGAAGAGGGGGCGCGACGGATGGATGCAGGTATCGGCGTTAAATGGAGGAATAAATGGAAAGACGCAGCGGAGGATGGAAGGAGACATTTTCCAGCAGGCCGGCTTTTTAAAAAAAAAAAAAAAAAAGGCTGAAAATGTCACAAACTTTTGACTCCAGGTTGCACAACTTCATGGAATGCTGTCTCTCTCTCTCTCTCTCTCTCTTTCTCTTCCCGTTCTGCCTCTGTTAGCAAAGTGTGGGTGGTCCCCCCTCAGTGATATACACAAGAGTACACACATTTCTACCTCTTCCCAAGGGCGTTACTACAAGCCCCCGCGTAGAGGCTCCATTCACCGAACGGGCCGATTCATACATGGGGCTTCCAAATACATCTCCATTAGGCTTGTTATTCGCGTTAAGCCCCGCATAAACGAGCCACTCTATCATTTTGTTGACAGGCCCGAATTTTTATACCCGTCGGAGTGATCGTTTTGTAGGAGCGCAAAATTTTTAAAATGATCTGTAATTGCCTTTTTTTTTTGTTTTGTTTAAACACGGTCAAATTGAAATTTAAATGGCAACACGGCCCGCCGCCGCTGCATAAATCACACATTACTTGCAACAATAATTCCAAATTTATATGCCTCCGCGCTTGCGTCACTAATAACTTTGCCTCCCTCCCTCCCCCCCCGGGCGTCGCTTGGTTCTGGTAAGTGTGTGATTAGGCCGCCGGTGTTTGGAGGCCTTGTCGGTTTTAGTTATTGCCCTCGTTTCGTCTTAATTACGCTCGTATAAGGAATACGACACAAAACGACGCTAAGCCGTGCATCCGAGCGAGCGGATTCTTGTGCCGTTTTTAAAATATCTTCCCCCTCCTTTGAGTCACTAGGTTTTTTTTTTTTTTTTTCTATTCTTTTATAATAGCTGGGAGACGAGGCTGTGTTTACTGTACAGGCTCGTAGGGGGGGAGGAGACTGGGTGAGAAGATGCAGTTGGGCGGGTTTGGACTCTGTGTTTAGGGGAGGGGGGCGGGTGGGGAGTTTCTTAAAAAAGTCCCCAGTCCCGTTTTTTTTTTTTTTTTCCCCACATTTCCTGTCCATGCGTGCGTTTGTGGCTCTCTGCCTGCTCATTTGCATGCTTATGAGCGCGGATGCATGTATCCGTCGCACTTACACGGACGCGTACGCGTGCATTCCTTCCCTCTCTGACTCCTCCTGCATGTGGGACCGCAGAGGGAAAAATGGGGGGGGGGGGTGAAAAAAGCTGGGCCGAAAACATGCTTATATGCTTATAACACACAGGAAACAGGGCTCAGGAGCAGAGTCATGGCACGGGAATCTGAGTTTTTCAGCCCGAGCTCTGACATTTGGGTAAACAACACGGGAAAGGTTAGCAGTAAAGATAGGGAGAGAAAAAGGAGAGACACGGCAGGAAAAAGGAGAAAGAAGGGGGGAGTGTGTGTGTGTGGGGGGGGGGGGGGGGTAAAACTGAGGGAAAGAAGGAAGGAGGTCACTGAGGGATGGAGGGAGGGACGACTAGCAGGGAGGGGAAGGAGCAGGCATTCGCCTTTTTCTGTCAGCTGTGGCCGGACTGTGGGAAACTATTACTAGACGTTGTTGCATTGTGTCTCCCTCTCTCTCTGTCTCTCTCTCCTTTTTGTGCTTTTTGCATTGTGAGGAGCTGGTATGGTGTGAAAAGGGAAAGGCATTGAAAAGCTAAAAATCAAGGTATGACAGTCCCGCTTTATTGTCTTGTTCTCTCATGCGTCCTCTTTTGTCTCGGAGCCTCACTTGTTGCTCTCTTTCAACTTCATCTTCTCGACAAAAGTCGAGAATCTGCACCGTCGGGTAACGCGGACACGCAAGATGTCATGTCTTGGCTTAGTTGAGCGCGCGTTTGCTCTGGTTTTTAAGTCAGGATCGTACATGTATGATGGGAGAGGCTCAGCAGCTCTTGGGTGGTCTCGGTCCTCACAGCCCCGGCCGGTCACGTACCCTAACTTTGGGTATTTTTAGTGAGGATGCCCTTAACCCGACTGAGTTAACATCCTGTAGCGGCTCGTCCTTCCCTCTCTCTTTCTGCGTCTCCACTTTTTTTTTTCTTCTTTTCTTTCATTTTCCGCCTCGTTGTCTCCTCTCCGCCGAGGATTTGTGGGCCTGGATCGCAGCCACGTTCCTTTGTCACCTAAACCGAGGCTTGTAAACACAATAATGTGACAGCACATTCCTGGTATTAGGAAGTGTTTTTCCCCCTCTTAGGACACTCAAATGACATTTCCATTTTTTTGTTTTTTACCGTTCACTCCTTTCCTGAGCAAGTAAATCACATTGTTTGTGTTTGATGATGTCATCTTTTAGGGCACAACCATGGAGGAAATGGACTTTGAGCGGCGCCGGGAGCTAAGGAGGCAGAAGCGGGAGGAGATGCGCCTGGAGGCCGAACGGTAAGACGCATAAGTATTGGATTGGAATGGATTAGCACCGAATCATTTCTTTTTGCAAAGCAGAAAGCGCTAAAGGTCCAATATTGTACTTTGAATTTTTGCTATAACTAACTATGATACATGTGTGGATTTTAGAACCGAAAATCATCTTAATATAGACACATCTCCTCTCTCAAGCCTCTCCCTGGAACTCTAAGAAGAATAGTTTTGTGTCTGTCTCATTAATATTAACACATTGAAGCCTATGAGCCTTTAAGTCTATGACTCTATGATCATTTTAACTTGAAATAATCAAAATGTTACTCATACAGCTTTTTTTTTCTAATGACATGATATTAGACAATTTAAGCGAAAAAAATTAGGTTTCCAAGTGCTTCCTGTCATATGACATCATCAACTTCCTGCTCTTTCTTCCCAAGAACATGGAGAAGATAAAACCCTCCCAGAAAGAGGTTGTTTCATTTAAATTATTATGACTTTCAACCCTGACATGTATAGAATAATCAAGTCAAAGAACAATCCCCCAAAAATAATCTTTTACATGTGATAAGTAGTTGTTTTGGGGCATATTTGTGCAAGTGGCAACTATGACAGTGATTAAAATTATATTTGCTGCAAAAAAGAGAACAAAATGGATAAAAATAGACGCATATTATGGTTGTTAGTGACTCAGCTGATACCATTATATGGATGAAAACTATGAAAACTATAACTTATTTCAATGACTGTGAATGGTTGGGGAAGAGGGCAGCGACTGTATAGTTGTGACATCACAACTTCATTGAAGTCCTTTCAAATAAGCCCTTTTTTAGGCACTGTTTCTGAGTAATGATGGTGTGCATTTCTCTGTGGATTGAATGTTTTGGAACATGGGAAAGTATTTATAGAAGAGTCAAGAGTCTTGTAATCAAAAAGCTATTGAAGTCTTACTTTCTACACTATGGATCCTTTAAAGCAGCCATATTATGCAAAGGAATCCCTTTTTCAGTGTTAGCGTGTAAATATTTACGTTTCTAGTTCTCCTGCTAATGCACAAACTGTGACATAAGACCACCCACTAATTTTGTTGTGTTCTGGCCTCCTCTGTAGTGAAACACAAGCCATGTAGAAATGGCACTAGTTGTGATGTCACAACAGCCCCCCTAGATCATTGTAGCCGCACCCTCCTTCCTGAGTACTTGACTTCTGCTCCCTGAGGGGCGGGACATTTCTGACGGCACTAGGCCAATCACAACAGAGGCATTTAGAGAAGAGAGGGGAACAGGTTTTTCAAAGTGAGTGTGTGAGAAGGCAGACTGCAATGCTGCTACAGGTCTAACTAGGTACTTTTGGACCAAGCATGCAAGTTGTTATAGATTAGGAAAGTTAAAGTAATTACCTGTGAAAATGGCAAAATAGAGCCCCTTAAACCTGCTAAGACGCACCCCCTTTTTTAGTCTTTTTTGCGAAAATGGTACGCCCAAATGTGTCAAATGTCACATGTCATTTGAAAGCCCTGACAATTGGCTTTCAGATTTGGATGGTTTTATCATGGGAAATGTCTATTGGGTAGCACTTCTATCCATCAAACAAAGGTGGTCAAACTTTCAGCTCTCATTGGCTTTCCAGCTGGCTATCTCCCAACCCCATGCTTCTGTTGGCTCGTACATGGTGTCAATCGACGCGAAACAACTTCAAGACCATAATTGTTCTGTTACTAGCGCATAGAAACCAACAACCGAAGCGTATCTTTGCAGTAAATGACCCCTCATCGCTCCCCCAATACCGGTCACAGTACAATGTGATTTAAAAGGTTAAAAAAAAGTCTGACAATGGCTTCGTTTGTAGGTGCAGTCAAAGTATTTCCTGCAGTCCAAAGGTGGGTGTGTGAGGGGCGGGCAACATAGCCATGTTTAAGATCTCACTACTTAGCCCGTGTGAAGAATTCCTTGGCCGAGGGTTGTGTAATGAAGCTCTGGTTTGTCAACACGCAGCACACCTCCTCTGATGTCCATGCCAAGTTGGAACCGGTGGGAGCTAGCGCCGCTTTAATAGCGCAAAGACCCCCTTCTGGTGCTTTTAAAAACATTGCTCAGCAAATATTGGCTTCCTCTAACCACGCTGGAAGGAGAAAAAAAGGGGGTTGATAAGCAATCAGATAAGCAATGTGATGACCTTTAAGTGGGAATGTTCAATCACGCTCTCCCTCTTTCCAATTTTCTCTCCCCGATACCACGGCCTCCTGAACTCCCTCTGGTTCAATGGAAGAAATTGATTAAACTGAAACTCATTTCAACAAATTGATTGAGCGGTAACGCGCCAAGTGGAGTAATCAAAAATAGTAAAAAAAAAAAAAAGAAAAAGGCGGGTTTTATTGTGAGAACTTGATACAAAGGTATTTTACAGGTTCCTTTTCACTGAAGCCTCTTCATCTGTGCTGCAGCCCTCCTAATTAAAGATGAGTTTGATGTGGATGCAGATAACGGCCAAGGTCACATGGCTGTTTGATTGCGTTTTATTAGAGCCAGTTACTCCATCACTGGTGCAAAACAAGCTGACACAAGTCCGACCACTGCTGAACACGTCAGTGTTTCTCTCTGATAATTATTTTTTTTTATTATGACACAAAGAGTATGCGAGTCGCATCCGTATTAGACTCATCGCTCATAAAATCCTGAATTTTAAGCAGCGGAGGGAGCCTGACCGATGCAACTGACATTGGAGTTGGCCATATGACAAATTAAAGTCCCGAATTCAGTCTCCGCCAATTCCATTTCTAATTATTCATCCACTATATCCCCTCAAACTAATCACTAACTTGTGTGGTCGTGTTAGTTTTCAAGTATCACAAGATTCATACCTATATGACACTATCATTCAAAAGTTTGTGGTTGCTTAGACATTTCCTTATTTTTGAAACAATGAAGATAACTTCAAACTAATCAGAAATACACTCTATACATTGCTAATGTGGTAAATGACTCTTCTAGCTGCAAAGGTCTGGTTTTTGCTGCAATATCTACATACGTGTATAGAGGCCCATTTCCAGCAACTATCAGGCCAGTGTTCTAATGATACAACGTGTGTTCTCATTGTGTCAGAAGGCTAATGATAACATTTTCTATTCATTTTACAACTCATGGTGGTAAATAAAGTGTGACTTTTCATGGAAAACACTAAATTGTCTGGGTACTACCAAACTTTTGAATGGCAGTGTACCTATATATATTATGAACTATTATCAAAAATCCATTCTCACAGCGCTTCAAGAGTGTTTAATGCTAAATGGGTATCGCACAGGTGATTTTTGCAAGCTTTGCAGGAGACTAGCGCCAATGAAGGAGTTTCAAACAAATCGCCAACCTACGCAGACGTTAGCCTGTCCAGTCTGCAAAAAATGACTGCACAGTCATAGTTATGCAACGCACTCTCTCTTTTAGTCTTTTACGCCTCATTTCCTTAGATTCACTCAAAAATAGCTGATTGAGATGAAGGTTAATGCCTTCGTTCGACGCTCATAGAATCAAACCCCCATAAACCCCCGCTGCCAGAATTATTTATGCAGTTTTGCAGTGTTTATGTTACATGGAGACGGTGGAATTTGCCAGAAAATACAGACTAAGGAGAGCCGACGCAGAGAGCAGGAGACGGGGACTGAAAAGGGAAAACGGAGCGAGCGCCTTCCACATTTTACATTTCCAGCTCCGCGGGAGTTTGTCCGCGACTGTTTATCCGATCCCGAGCAGCGATCGCCGCGACGCGCCGGCCCCCGATCACATCTCGACGCCGTTCCCGTTTCTGCCGATACATCGAAACAATCAATATTTTCACGTCCCTCTCGGTCGGACTAGTCGAAACCACATGTCGTCTGGTTGGCCCGCTTCCATTCAACCATCACCGAGCACGCTGGGAGAAGACGGGGAGAGTGCGGGGGCCATATAATAACGGCTGTAGGGATGCCAAATTCCTGGCTATTATAAGTGTTTACTGGCCAGGTCTCCAAGAGCTGTTTCCTACATGCCGGGACAGTGAGACGACGTGCGTGCACGTGTGTGTGTGTGTTCTGTGTATGAGTCTGATGCTGGGACCTGCATGTGCATGAGTTAAGTTGAGCATGCGTCAGGATGCTGCTCTGCATGTGTGTGTAAGGTTTGGATCGGCATCAGATGACGAAAGTTTGACAGGCTCCATTCACTTTTCTGATCTACAACCGGTGTGCATTCGTGTGTGTGTGTGCGCGCATGTGTGTGTGTTTAGGGAGAACAGCCAAGCCTCCCCTGTTCTGTCTTACATCAGCCTCAGTTATGGTTGTAAGAAAATGATTGTTGACATAGAGGTGCACAACGGGCTTCGATTGACTTGTAGCTCTGCTGAGGTTTCTCACACTCTCTCATGCTCTTCATCAACGCTGCAGAACGTTTCTGCACACACACACGCACACACACACATACATGTAGTTAAACATGCTGGAATGTCGTAACTACTCCTTTCCCCCCCTATTCTTTCCAAAAAAAAAAGAGGGCACACGGATGTGGAATTCCCCCGTACTCAATTCGGTGACCGAACGGTATCTGCAAACGGCTAAAAATAGTCGTCTTTTGTGACAGAAGTGCAGAGTTTATGACAAAAAAGCTGCAGCTTTCACAGCAGTTACCACCCACCCGTTCTGCAGCAACACAACCATGAGTCATTATGTCAAATAGTTCATTGCGAACATAACTTATTAAAAAAGGAGGCGTTAAATCTGGCTGTGTGTTTTGTTTTTTTTTGGGGGGGGAGGAAAGAAAAAAAAAAGCTCCTTCTTCGGTGTCCTTTTTAGGAAGTGTTTGTCTTTTTTACTTCCATCATCTGTCTCCATCTCCTGCCACTTCTCTTCCTCCTTCTCCTCTTTCCGTGTCACGCTCCACGCCCTCCCCATTGTCCGGCTCCGTGTTCAAACCTCCTCACTCTCTTTCCTCTCCTTTTTCTTCCCCCCCCTCCTTCACTCCTTTCCTTTTGATCTCCCATTTTTAATCTCGTCCTCCTCCTCTTTCTCCTCCTCTTCTCTCTCCTCATCCTCCCTCCCCTCCCCTTCTCTTCTCTTCTCTCCCTCCATCCACTTATTCTCCTTTACATCTGTGCTGGCCCCTCCCACCTGAGAGACCAGGAAGGGCTGAGGAAATAACACCCATCCTCCGCGAATGAGCCGTGCCAAACATCCCCGCCCCGGGGGTGAATGGACCGTTCCAAACATGACCCGGCGGTGCATCGTAAACCTTATTTTCTGTCAGGAAGAGGGAGATAGAGAGGGGAGAGGCAGCCACGTATGTCGGGTAGAACTTTTTTTTTTGTTACTTGTTGCTCAAGTCTCCCTGAAAAGTGCCGGATTTGGTGTTTTTTTTTTTTTCCCTTCTCGTATCAGGCTCCACCGCTGCACAATCTGTGCAGTACGAATAAATGTAAGCTCGGTGGAATTCTATCACGTTGTGTATTCTTGGAGCCGGTCCAGGGCGGGTGGAGAGACAGACGAGGGGGGGGGGGGGGGGGGGGGGGGTTACGTTGTGGTTCTTTGGGCCCAGGCTGTAGGAAGGGGAATAGTCCAGGGAGGCCAGCGTGGGAATGGGTCAGCGTTTCTGACAGCACACGAGCCCCCGCCCTCTTTCTTTTTTTTCCCCTCCTGCTTTTTTCCTCGTCCCTCTCCTCCTGCTCCCCCCCCTTTCTCTTACAGAGAAGAAGCCTTTTCTCATGGGCCTTCTCCCAAATTGTTTTCACTGACATTTCTGAGATATTTCCCCCCGTAAAGAAAAATATTTAGACATATTTCTCCCTAATAGGGGTCGCCGATGGCCGCGCTCAGGGTCCACCAAGACGGTCACCCGAAACACAATAAAACGAGGAATTCATGCGAAAAGAAAGCTATTAATTCCATTTCCAGATGCATTCTATAGCTCGCCACATGGAAAAAATAATATTTTTTTTTTTTTGGGGTGGGGGGGGATTTGTAATCTTTACATGTTACTTACATTACATTGGCCACCCAAGGAAAAAAGAGCATCTGCTGACCTGCACACACACGTCACTGTGTGCAGGAAAAAGGTGTCGTCTACGATCAAATCTGCAGATTACTCCTTTTTCCATTATCACGCTCACACCCTTTCCTCTTTCTCTCTCTCTCTCTCGTTTCTCACTTCTCCTCTTTACTCTCACTCTCCATTATTTGCTCTTTCTCTTTTTTTTTCTTCCCCCCCCCAACCCCCCATCACCTTCCTTTCCACCTCTCCCCATATTTCTGTGTCAGTATGCTGATAGAATTTGGGGCCTAGGTAAAGGAAAGGGATATTAAATCAGAGCTCCGCTTGTGTGTGTGTGTGTGTGTATCTGTGTGCGTGTGTGTGTGCGATGCTCTCGCCAAGGCTGTGATTGACAGGAATGCTAATTCAGCTTTTAGGAGTTTGTTCTCCTCTCCTACCGAGGAATCTTTAACCCTGAGATTGTCGTCGACGACGACGACCACACCGAGGACTCTTGTTATTTTAATTTTTTTTTTTTTTGGTTCCATTTTTAGGCTGGTGTCATTTTCTCTTTCTCATGACATTTGTTACCGTTTCTGGGACAGCGCAGTCCTCCGGGAGGCAGTTCAGGCAGTCGTTTTGCAACGTTTTTTTTTTTTTTAGTTCGCCGAAACAACATATCACTCTGGCATTTTAAACAAGGGTTAATGTACTTCCTTCTCCCCGGGGGACTCAAAATGAAGTTGGTGGAATATGAATGAAATTTGGAGTTTCCAGCGGCAGAGGGAGGGGGGGGAGGGTAAACGATTTATTCTGACCAATTCTGCTGAATTATCCGGACTAAGACCACGCACGTGCACACGTGCGAAGCGTTGCCTGACGTCACCGATGTCGCCGTCCCAGAGGTCGAGCCTGGGCGTTAACAGATTCATCTGCTGTGTTATGACAGCATTCTTCGTCCGAGAGAGAAAAAGGGAGGCGAAGGGGGGGGGGAGAAAGGAAAGGAAGAGGGGAACTGTTGTTCACAAGCTGCAAAAGCCTCACATAAACCCGAGCAGCTTCAGCTCGGCTCAGCACACATGTTGCAATTAACATGCAATAGCATGCTCGGCTGGCTGACCTCAAAGGCCGCGCGCTGTGATGTTAGGTAGCTGGGCATGTGGTTAGCGGCGAGCGTAAAGGTCAGCCGGGGCAACGCAGATCATGCATGGAGCCGGGTTCATGGATGTCAGGTGGCCAGAAAAAGTGGTTTGGTGCTTTATAAAAGAGGAAAATGCCTTCGGTTGTGTGTGTTTGGTTCTTCTCGCTGGTCGTTTTTTAACTGTCAAGCGGAGAGTTGTTTTTTTTTTTTTCGGGGTGTAGCCTCTTTCACTCAACCTGTCTTTTTTTTCTTTACTTCCCCGCGTTTGCCAGAACAGCTTTCTACCGGCTCCCGGGGAAAAGGCCTCAAATCGTTGCTTTCAATCAAATTAAAGCACATAAATGCTGTAGCTCGGTGGCCAACCGAATCCTCAACAAAGGTTCATTACATTCACCCGCAGCCATTACTTAAAACCACTGCACTTAATAAAGACCTGCATAATCCTGATGCTGGTGTGGATGTGAGCAAAGGTTCATAGGTCTCAGCCTTTTATGTTAAAGGTAGGTTTTAATATATTTTTGATTACAAGGAAGGTGGAGGCGTGAAAACTGTCAATCCACAGAGAAATGCAGCTCATATTCAGAAATCTTGCCTTTAAAACAAGCCGCCAGGACTTCCCTGAGGTTGTGATGTCACAATAATGCAGCCACTTCCCATCGCCCATTCACAGCTAATCGAAGGAGATGTAAAACGCTAGTGAGATGATTTTTGGCTGTTAAAACGGCAAATTTATAATGTTATGGATATAACAACTGTAATGGAAACAAATGAAAAGTGTAGAATATGGAACCTGTAACTCTGAATGTCTAATGCATCATATATATAACCTGTTGTGACCTGATATAATCTGTTACTATTTAAATACTTTCAGTTCAACTTTCAGTTCCTTGACTAGGGTTAGATTAGAAAGTCATATGCAAAAACTAGAAGCTAGAATTAGCAAGCAAACAAGATGTTTTCATCTGTCAAGAGATATCTCATGTTTTTAGCTGTTAGCTTATCTTAGCATAAAACTACAAGTAGAGGGAGACAAAGATAAGCAAAAGAAAATCTGTCAGCACCTCAGAATGTCACCACTCAATATTTCTGCTAACAAACTAGAAATGAACATGTTTATTCATGAGCTTTGGAGGCGTTTGTCCAGATTTTGTCAGCTTTGGTTAGCTCGGCTAGCTCTTTCCAGTGTGTGTGCTAAGCTAGGCTAAGAAAACCATGCCGTCTCCCGGCCGTGGCTTAATTTTTTTTACAGCGCAAACACAGGGGGTGGTATCAGTCCTCTCATCTCGCAAGAAAGCAAATGAGCTTATTCCTCAAACCGTTCCGCTGAACTTGGCAGGGGATATTTATGTGGAAATGAGTGTATCAGCAAAACCGAGCTTGTGTCAAGAAACAGTGAGCTAGCTCCATGTGCTCCAGCACGACGTTCTGCTGAGCAGTTTTGACACCAGAGACTTCCGTTTGAAAAATGTGCTTTCTGGATTTAATGTGGTATTAAATTCCCTATAGAAATATAAAACTTTAAGGTGAGCGGTTGCTTCGCAGCACACACACACACACACACAGAGTTCTCCCGTTTGCTTTATTCCAAAACTGACCAGACTAGTGCAACCTGCGGGCCAGAAGCGCTGTTTTTTCTGGACACGTCTTATCCCCCGGCCAAGCCATGTCTCCACACTTTTTATCAGCTAGTCAAAACTGTAGCCGCAATTGTGGTTGTTGCACAGCTGTCAGGTCAGCTTGATAGGAGAAAAAGAAAAAAAAAACACTTGGTTCGGTCACTGTGATGATTACAGTCCGTTGGTAAAAAGGACTTTGAAGTGTGGAGCTAAACTGAGCAAAAAGCGGGGAAGCAAGAGGCAGGAGGCAGGAGACGAAGGGTTGAAAGTTGAAAATGTCTCGACTCTCTCCGCTCATTCTCCCTTTTTCTTTTCTTTTCTTTTTCTTTTTTTTTTCCGCTCCCTCAGGTTGGCGAAGAACGATGACGACGAGGAGGAGGCGGCCCGCGAGAGGAGGCGCAGGGCGCGCCAGGAGAGGCTGAAGAGCAGGGAAAACGAGGAGAGCAGCGGCCAACCAGACAGTCTGGTTATGACCAACAGCCACAGGTGACACACACACACACACACACACACACACACACACAGAAACACAAGCTCTGTCTGTGACAAATACCGCTTGTCCTCAGCAGACGATTTCACACTTCCAGACTCATTCACGTCCAATTTTTGGTCCTGCTGAGGAAGCAAAAGAGCGAGAGGAGAGAAAGGGAGAACTGTCACGTCATCCCGTCCGGCCGTAGATGTCGTATGACATCGGTTAAATAATCGCAGCGAATCCCACGACCCGCCAGCAACCTCCGCCGTAAAACAAATCGAGTGCAGCGTTGTAGATCATATAAAGTCGGAGCCTTATTCCTTCATAGAAACAAATGATGGCTAAAAAAATTCAACGGCAGATCTTGTATCAAGGGACGATTCATAACCTTTAAAAAAAAAGGCTACACAGCAAAAAAAAATAAATAAATAAAAGTCATTTCAACAAAGTTAAAAAAAGGGCTAGTTTCTAGGAAATGAGCCTGTTTTTGTGTCTAAAAAGAAAAATGAATTAGAAAAGTAATCTTATTTAAAGAAAATATATCTAGTTTTAAGAATACTAGCCAAGAAAAATTGGCTTAGCCCCGTTGGCAGACTTTTATTCTTGATATAAGACAATTTGATTATATTTAAGAATATTTGGACTCTTTCTAGTACGGCTCTTTGCGGTTTTATTTTTATTCTGGGGATCTGCAGGTGGATTTCATACATTTTTGTGGCAATCAATATTATACTAATGAAAATGGTGTTTCTTCTAATTCATTATTAGTAATATCAAAGGAATATTCTTATCTTATTGTGAGTAGTGTGTGTGTGTGTGTATACGAGAGTGCTTTTCCTATTCTGTCTGAATTTTAATGAAAAAAGTAAAAGTTCCCTTTGATATTACTAGTAATGAATGAGAAGAAACACCATTTTCATTAGTTTAATATTTACTACCCCCAAAATGTATGGCATCCTCTGAGTCTCCCACAATATCTCTTAACTTATTATATATATATATATTGTATATATATGAATTTCAGGTGCATTTTTACACGTTTACTTACTGTTTTGGACCTTTGACCATGTACATATACACATATACATCATATGACTGTATTGATATGTAATCAGACATTAGCATATATCATAATAAATCTCGTTTACATTGAAGTCAATCAGTGCAAGGACTGGACGCTGCCTCCTAACCGATCCCAGCTGTCAGCCCTGCAAACAACCATGACCTCATACCTATCCATCACAAAGACCTCCCTAGGAACAAAAGCAGCAAGAAATGTCATTTCTACGCGCCCGGACTCCGTGAGATCAATCGTTATTGGCCGGCGGTGGAAGCTGTGGGTCGGCCTGACATCCAGCAGCACAGACGCTGCTTTGTGGCCGTGAATGTGTCTCCCCCCCCCCCATCTATGAGCTCAGAGATACATCCTGGGCCCGGCCCCCCCCGAAACAACAAGGGGATTGTGCAGGAGGATGCCGAGATGGGACGGAGCGCTCCCTGGCCATTGTCGATTGTGTAGAACTCAAGGATAATGTTTGCCAGACTCTTAGGTCAGCGGACAGCCGCGGCCTGGAAGAGATATCGTGAATTGTTTTTTTTTATTGCAGCCGGTGGCGTTACAAGCACAAAAAAAAAACACAGCCAGTTCAGTCAAGGGGACAAATTTCTTCTCCAGGCCGTGATTTGCTGTTTATTTTAAGTTCCTTTATTCTTAAAACATTTTTGCGGCGAGGACCTGTCAATACAGCCGAAATGTCAGCAGCATTCCCCACATTCATGCTGAAGGAGACACGACGGCGTTCTCTCGCTAAACCTTGATTTCCTGCGACAGTATTTCATTTTTTTTTTTTTGACGGCGAAAAGTTCCCAAGAATTCATGCTGTTTTTTTAAAGATCCCATAACGTAGAAAGTGAGATATTTTATTGCTTTCTGACTGTAAGAAGGTCCAGGTGTTATATAAATAACGTCCCATATTTCATAACCCTCGACTGCGGCACGTCCCGTATTCAGGAGCTGCGCCTTAAAATGAGCCGCTGGGACGTCCTTTACGTTGCCATGACACAACTATACAGTCGTTCCCATCCTTTCACAGCCACTCAAATCGTTAATATTAACGAGACAGACACAAAACAATGTGTATCCAATGCAGGTAGAAGCTTGAGAGAGGAAATGTAAAACTATATTGATTTTCTTGGACTCGTACCTCAAATAAATCTTGTCAGGATGTTACATCTTCAAATAAAAATCCAGAGAAAGTGAACTGGAAGTCCCAGTATAAAAAAGAAGAACCTTAATTGAACATATGTTACTTATATGGAGCAGTTAGAGCAGTGGCCATGAACTAAAAATGCCATAATCAAGAATAAATAAATAATGACTCGCTACATAAATAAATATACCAGTATATGCCCATATATTTGTTTTATTTTCTATATAATTTATTAATTAAATGAATGTATGTGTGTATTATTTCCACATTAATTAGATTTTCCATTTTATTTGTTAATTATTTTAATTTTAATTATTTTTTTTATTTATTTACTTATTTGCACACTCTGTATATAAAATGGAAAATAAAATTAAATAAATTCATGCGCAAAGGCAAAATAATACACAAATAATAGGAAATAAATGCTACTAAATTTGTTTGTATTCATTTATTTTAAATTTAGATTAGATTAGAATCAACTTTATTGTCATTACACATGTATAAATACATAAAATGTGGTTTAGCATCTAATCAGAAGTGCAAGGAGCAGCAAAGTGCTAGATATATAGTATTTACAGTATGATATAATAAAGTATAGTGTCGTTTGGAGTAAGTTCTGTACATAAATAGAATATTATGGCAGTCCTCGATACAAATAGTCATACATTTTGTCATTGTGGAATTAAAGTAAGAATAAACTATTCCCCCTGGCATCTCCTCACGGACCCCTTAGCGGTCCCCGGACCCCACTTTGAGAACCACTGAGTTAGAGGTTGCTAAAGGTCATATCATTGGTACCAGGAGATAACATCACGCATTCACTTCTCTTGCATTCGCGTTCTGTGAGCGGCTTCAGGCCCGCGGCCCTTCCCTCAACTTCTGCTCACAATGCCCCGTCTGTCCTCTGCTCCCCAGCGTGACAGAGACCGTGTCTGTGAGCAGCTCCTACGGAGGAGGAGGAGGCGGCGGCGGCGACGACGACGAGCAAGCCCTGCAGGAGCGCATGGCCAAGCGCGAGGAGAGACGGCAGCGGCGCATGAAGGAGGCGCTGGATCGACAGAGGCTGCTGGACCCCGGCGACGTCGCCACGGAGGAGAACAACGCCGAGGAGGAGCAGCCGCCGCCCACCTCCTCCTCCTCCTGGCGTAGGGGCCGCTACCGCGACAACGACGAGGAGGACGAGGAGAAGACGTACGGCTCGAGGCGGGGGGAGAAGGAGCGGGAGGAGCCGCGAGAGGAAGAGGAGGAGGAGGAGGCTGCTCCCGGGGGCGGGGAGGAAGCTCAGGAGGGAGTAGATGAAGAGGAGGAGGAGGAGGAGCAGAAAGTGGAAGTTGTGCAAAAATCGAGAATGTCTTACTTGAGAGAACAGGTGAGTCATCTTCTTTTTTCTTTTTTTATTCCTTCTGGGTTTTTTTTCGCAAGTTCACTTCACTTGACAGCGGGCGAAATGTGATGATGTTTCCACAGGGATCAGCCGAAGAGCCTAGTATGCATAACGAGGTACGCTCATCGATTTATATCGACACCGCGATTGCACGTCCCCGAGTCGATCGCTGACCCCTTTCCCTCAAAGAACTGCCTGTAATCCTTTTCCGTAGGCGCTCGCCGTGGAAGAAGTAGTCAGTGAGGGTTCAAATCAGGCCGAGAGAGCAAACTCAGTGGCCGGCGAGGAGGCGGTAGAATCAGAGGAGGCTGCGGAGGTACCCGGAGATGATTCGGTAGTTAAAGCGTCAGAAAACAAGCCTCTGATACAGGGAAATGACACTGATGTGGACAAAGAGGTAGCAGAGATACTGCACTCAGAGGATAATGAGGTATCTTATATGTGGTAAGGATTTTCCATAGAGGTGATGCACAGCACAGAAAATCGGCAAATCTGGGTAACTTCAGTGTCTTTGAGGAGATATGTTGAAAAAAAAAAACAGTCTAAACCGCACAAACCTCTGTTAATAAGCCTATCTTGTTGACTTGGTGATTAACATCGGAGCCAGACGTTGAAATTACCCAGATACCTTGTGTCGTCACATTGTGGGTTTTATTCTTTTTTTTTTTTTTGTGCACGGCTGCAAACCGGCAGCAAACCGGGGCCAACGTTCTCCAAGGTGTGGTCGCATCGAATGCGGTTAGAGTTCTAATAAGGTTAATGCTATGCTCCACGGAGTGGTCACAGTGTTTTATTATTTTTTCCTTTTTTTTTTTCTCTCTCTCTCTCTCTCTCTCTCCCGCATGTCTTTCACCTCAGCTATGAGAGCAGCAACGCTTCACATTCCACTGACTCCGCTCTGAGAAAACAGAAAAAAAACGAAAAAAACTTGCTGCAGCAGAGAAACTGTGTCTTCACTACAGGGGATATTGTAAAGAAATCATTAGGCCCTGTGTGCACACCGGCAGTCGCGAGTTTTAGACCCGAGCTAGATCAGCGCTTTCGGGGCTCATTATAAAAGTAGGAAACCCAAAAAATCATCAAAAGTATCTATGTCTAAGCGAAAAGGGAATCATTTATTTTCTCCTGCCTACGCATCACATTCCACAGACTTAATAAAGTATCTTTGTTTGGGTACAATTCGCTGCAAAAAGAAAAGTTTCACATTCTTTTTTCAATGAAAATGAGAATAATGATGAATATCATATTGTAATTGCAATATCAGTCAAAATAATCACAATTTTAAATAATTTTATTAATTCTAATTTGTACTAGAATGCATGACTCATACATGTTTCATACACTTTATGTTACATAATAGTTAAAAAGCAAAGATCTTATCAGAATAGAGGGATGAAAGCTGATCAAATGTGTGTCCGTGAGCTAAATTTTTCCTAATAAACTGGAAAATGGAAAGAAATAATAAAAAATGTGACAGCCGATAGCCTAAAGAACTACAAATCCCTGCCTCGGCTTCATCTGTTCACAATATGTGATTCACGTGCAGCTGCTCCTTTATGTTTCAAGAACATCTGTAGTCCACCCAGCGTGGTGTTTTGTTTTTTTTTCCGTGTTTCTCTTCCTGCAGAATCTCCTAGATGCGCCCAGGTATTTATAATGAATCGCACATTAATCCCAGAGTTCTGACGAGACTCTTAATTAGCGCTTTATTAGAGGCAGCTGCGCTGGAAAGCGCCTCCAAACCGGCCGACGCGGCCGTCCGTTAAGATTCATCCAGCGCGTTGAGATAAGTGGAAGATAAGTGCACGTTCTGCGCTACAGGTTAATAATATATGGTCTTTAAACACTCGACTGGCAGTGTACATATTGGGCTTACGACACGTAATAATTACAAGTTATGAAACTTAAATTATGTTTTTGATGACGGATTCCAGCGAGAGGTAGAGAATCTACAGCTGGAGACACTCCCCTGGTGATCACATGTTGGATAATCCTCTGCCACCAGTAATTCTGGAGTGGACGCTGTGTTATGTGATGTTCTGTGTTATTTTATTCCGGGGTGTGTTCTCCGATATCTCTTTTTTTTTTTGTGTGTGTGTGTGTGACAAGCCTGTGATGTCACAAGACAACGCCTCCTCTTTCAGCTCACCAATAACATCTTTTTGTGTTTTATGTGTGTGTGTGTGTGTGTGTGTGGCTGCAGGTGAGCGAGGAGAGGGAGGAGCAGAGGAAGCAGAACGGAGGGCTGCATGAGGAGGCGTCTCCCAACCAGCACAGGAAACCTGAGAGGACACCCAGGTACAGACACAGCACGCACCAACTTATTTATTATTAAAGAAACTTGGTTTTCCCCAATGATTTGTGTCCCAAATTTGCTTTAAACGGATAATCAGAATTATTACGATTATTATAAATGTGGCTATTCGATACCGCAATGCAATAACTAAAAATGTGAAGATATCTTGTTTTTTTGGTACAAATAGTCCAATATTAAGTAGTATTATCTTATAGTAGTCCACTGGCAGATAATTTATCTTATTTCAAGTTTTTTTTGCTGATTTGGGTCAATTTGGTCTTGTTTTATGAAAGACTCGCAATTTCTTAAAAAAAATATTAAATTGGACTAAAATCAATAAAAAACCTTAATTAACCAAAATTATCTCCCAGTGAAATAAGATATTTCTAGTCAATAATGAAGTAATTCTACCAAAAACAATATATTTTCACCTGTTCAGATTGGAGTTTTATTATAATTAAAATAATTAAAAATAAATTAATTATAGTTTATTATAATTATTGAAGGAAATGAAAATGACTTTTTCCCAAATAATCACCCCTGTGTTAATTAATATCAACATTATTAGTGTTTTTAATTTTTTTATTTCTCTGGCTCTAAAACAATAACAAATGTTTGATAACTCAACCCACACAAAAGTTCATCGAATTAACTTTTCTTTGTTACTATTTTTTTTTTTTATCTTTATCATGCTAAATGCTAAGCTCCGCCCACTTTCTTTCAGCCCGATCAAACGTGAGGATTTGATATAATCTTGCTCTTCTAACGGCTCAAACCTCAAGTAATTAATTTCACTGGGAAATCAGTCACAAAAGACTTTAACGTTTTTAACAGTCCAAATTATATTGTTCTTCACCAGAAATCAACCACATCATACATAGCTACCATGATTAAATGAGAATAAATCGTACATACTGATTGTAGTTGATTTAACTGACAGTTGAAATGCAAATTCCCTTATTCCCCTATTGCCCAAATATTGACAGTAAAAGATATTAGAGAAACGTTTATGTATGAAGTTCATATCCAGCTTTCAGAATTCATGTACTGTTTTTCATTGAATGATGCACGCGGGATCTTATATATTCTGAAAATGATGCAGGATAAATCTTAATATTTATATCAGCACTCTACAGTGTTTGCATATGCTGAACAGCAGTTTAATCAAAGAGCAACTTATTGACGTTGCGGTCTGACATTTATTGTTTGCCATTCAGGCTGCTATAATAGGTTTTGCCTGAGGCGTCTGCAAAGTAATTGAAAGGCGGATCTGAATCAGATTCTCAAGCTGTTTTTTTTCTTTTCTATTTTGTTCATGTTGCATTGTTTTTCTTTGTGCAGAAACGCCGCGGCGTGTGTTTCACTCGGCCTGAAACTTTAGATGTGCTGTAACATTATCTTAGCCAAGGTGACTGTTGGTGTTTGCAGATGTGTGTCCGCTGCTTGTTTGCTTACCCGTGAAAGAAAGAAATCCTTCCACGTGTGCGTTTTTAAATATTCAGATTGTATCGAATGTCAAAGCGTCGACCCGCGTGTTAACGAGCTTCGTGTTCCCGCTCGCGCGGTTCCTGACCCCCAGCCGCGGCAGCGTCCGTTCCCCCGAGGGCCCCGCCGGCGACGACCAGGACGACGCCGCCCGCCTGGAGGCCGAGCGCAAGCTGGAGGAGCTGAAGCGCCGCCGCGACGACGCGGAGAGCGAGGAGTTCGAGAGGATGAGGCAGAAGCAGCAGGAGGCCGAGGCCGAGCTGGAGGAGCTGAAGAAGAAGAGGGAGGAGAGGAAGAAGGTGCTGGAGGAGGAGGAGAGGCAGAAGAAGCAGGAGGAGGCGGAAAGAAAAGCCAGAGAGGAGGTAAGAGAGAGACCCTATAAGATCAGGACTGAAAACCATTGCTCCAGTGGAAGCTTCAGTAAGATCAACTTCCAAAAACACTTTTAGTGTACCTCAAGGTTCCGTCCTGGGGCTTCTAATATTCCTTCTTTATATCAATGAGCAACTTTCCACCCAATGTAACTTCCCTTATCAGGGATGAGAAATTCTGGTCCTGGGTGCAGGTTTTTGTTCCAACCAAGCAGTAACACACCTGATTCTACTAATTAACTACCAGAGCCCCTTCATTAGTAGATGTATGCTGATGATACAGTCAAATGTTGCTAAAAAGACCTGAGAGACTTGTTGGATCCGTTCTACTCCAATTTCTCCTTGAAATCAAAATTATTCTCACTTTTTGTGTTTAGGCAATATAAACTAATGACACTGCACCTACTCTGCATATTTTACTACTTTTCAAAAGAGGATAAAACTGTTTATAGGCAGTATTTGCTGATACCAGAACTTTAATATAAAGCAAATGAATCCATTTTTTTCAAAAAGTCGATTTTAATTTTAATTTGGGTTTGACTTTTTTTCCCCATCTTATTTCTTTCTAGTTTTTATCTTTTAAGTTTCACACCCTCCCCGTCTTTCCGCTATTGTTGTTTTTCACGCCGCCACCGCCTTCATGTTGATTTAGCCATGCATCACACCGGCACGAGCGCTGCGGCGACGTTATCTCGCCATACTTCAACGTTATCATGACTCAACCTATTTGGTTTCCCCCGCTTGTAACTGGCATATGTGATCCCTTTTTCCTAGACTTATAATAACCTCATCCCTCTACATATATCTACCGATATATACAGCGGGTAGAGAAAGTATTCAGAACCCCTTAAATATTTTTCACTCTATTATATTGCAGCCATCTGCTAAAATCATTTAAATTCATATTTTTTTCCTTTATTAACGTCACATCGACAGAAAAACACGAAATTGTAGAAATTTTTCTAGATTTATTCAAAAAGAAAAACAGTCAGTATGATCAAACACAGCTGGACCCGAGGATGATCAGAGGAAATGGACAGCACCCGGGTTAAATTGACAGAAAACCATGAAATTGTTGAAATTCTTTGCAGATTTATTAAAAAAGAAAAACTGAAATCTCACATGGCCTTAAGTATTCCGACCCTTTGCTGTCCATTTCTTCTGATCATCCTTAAGATGGTTCTACCTTCATTGGAGTCCATCATTGTTTGATTATACCGACTGGCCGTGACACTAAATGTGTAAAAATTTCAACAATCTTGCGAAAAACCTAACGGGGTCTGAATGCTTTTCATGCTGAATGCTTTCACTACTGGCTATTTTGAAGAAATTAGAATATAATACATGTTTTCAGTTATTTCACCTTTTTTTGTTAAGCACATAACACCATAAACGTGTTGTTCATTCATAGTTTTGAGGCCTTCAGTGAGAATCTACAATGAAAATAAATATATATATATAGTATGGAAATTATTCAGACCCCCTTAGATTTTTCACTCTTAACAGAGTAAAAATGTAATTATATATATATAAAATGATAACCTCGGCCTTCCTCTGTGCTAAAATCTATGCTCAATTGCACCATGTCGTTCATTTCTTCCCTCGCTGCAAAGCCCCGGCGTGCTCACTTATTACCCCGGCTGGCCGTCGTTTTGATCTCGGCTCTGAACGTGGTGGCCCGTCTCTCACTATCTGCCCCCGTTTCTTTTCCTCCTCTTGTGTGATGTTAATGAGGCCTTTTGGTTTGTAATTAAAAGATGGCCCAGAGATACAGAGAGACTAATTAACCAAGACAAGGCTGCTGGAGAGGGCTGATATACTGCCAAGTGCCAGCCCTCTTCTGAATATAGTACAAATGGTTTATCCACTAATTGTAAAAAAAAAAAAAAAAAAAAAAAAAACTGTTGATAGTCTGTCTCAAGCTTTCCAAAATGGCTTTTTTTTCCCGGAGGCAGGCTATTACTGTAAATAAGAATTTGCTCAGCGTAATTGAATTTGTTCCTGACCTGAAAATCAATTATAAAGTGGCACATGTATGTTCTCTGTGTCAGCCGCATTCCTGAGTGCTGCTTGTCCGTCATGTTGGTGAAGTGGTCCGCTCAGACTTATAATCTGTAAATAAACTCATAACATATTTTTAGACATTTATAAGCACAGGAAGGATCTTCTTTTTTTTACTTTTAAATCAGATGTTATTAGATTAAATTGGGTTATATTTATTTGTACAACTGGATTACATTTTGGCAAATTGCTCGGTATTTGCTTGTGGATCAGAAAACGAATACCATCAATTAAACGCCACACATTGCTCATACCCGTTTCCCTATTTGTGAATCACAGAGATCCGCTTTTCTCCACAAAAATGCTCCAAAAAAAAATCAAATCTCACAGTTTGCTAGAGTTTCTCTACAGTTTTTTTTTTCCTCGTCTGTCTCAGGAGGAGAAGAGGAAGATGAAGGAGGAGATCGAGAGGAGGAGAGCGGAGGCAGCTGAGAAGAGACAGAAGGTGGAGGACAATCTGGACGGCGAAGGCAAACCCTTCAAGTGTGTCAGCCCTCGCGGCTCCTCTCTGAAGGTCAGTCCCCGCCGTTGTTAACCCCTCAACTCTGCCCCGCGTCCAACTGCAGAGGGTCAGCCCTGTTATATTTTGCCAGTTGACTTCCATGCTCAGACGCCCTTAGTTACCGCCGCCACACCCGTCAAGCTGTTTGTCCTCCGTGTGATAGTTAAGGATTTACCACCGGAAATGAATTACTATTCTGTGGCTGGCAGCTTTTTTTTAATCTTTTTTAAGGGACAGCTGCATAAATGATATCGTCATCTAGTGCTATATGATATATTGTATTGCGGAAACGGAATTAGTTAGCCGTGAAACGCACAGAAACTGCACCGCCAGGACTTTTGCGGCGTCACGGCTGTGCAGCCGCCGCCCCGCCCCCTTTCGGCCAATCAGAGGAGAGGCTCGTTAATATTAATGAGACAGAAACAAAATGACCGGTTCTTTATCGAGCTCCGGAGAGAAGCTCGAGAGAGGAGATGTAAAAGTATATTGAGATGGTTTTGGGTGCTTAAAATCTCAAATATATCTTGTTAGGGATATCAAAACTTCAAGTAAAAGCCAGGAAAAGTGTAAAATATGGAGCTTTTAAATATATATATATATATTAGATTTATTTTTCTGGGCTTTCTGCCTTTATTTCAGTATGAGGCAGACAGGAAACAAGGGCAGAGAGAGGGGAATGACCTGCAGCACAAGTCCCAGAGCAGAGCTGAACTGGAGAATTGTAACCACTAGGCAACCAAGATGTTCCCAGTTTTCACTTTTAACATTTCAAAGAAAAAGATCGAGCGATGCGATTGGCTGTCTTTGAGTAACAGTAGCTCTGGATGCACCAAATCCAATACAGTAGGGAAAGACCTCAGTGTGGATGTGATTTTATGAACAGGCATCTTTGAACTTGTAACCCCATGTAGGAAGCTTGTTTTTTTGCTTCTTGTAGCTCATATGTTTTTTTTTACTTTCATCTTTTTTTTATCTAATATGTTTTACTTTTGGTCTGATATTCTTCACTTTTCTCCTAAACTCTACTTTTTATAACATAATGTTCGTTTTGTCTGTTTTTCTTTAAAAATCCATCACAATGTTGTCTTTATCTAACAATGCTGACTTGTAATGTCTTTCTATCCCCTTCTATGAAAACACAGGTGATTCATTATTGATTTAAAACAGCTGTAAGTGTAAAACACTGCTGTACATCTCTGCCTGCGTTTACCCCGTCCAGCCCAGTCGTCAGCATATTGGAACACAATAGTTCTCCAGAACCTGTAAATCCTTCTCATCCGGCAGCACAGCGAAGTCGAAGTTGAAGCTGAAGTTAAACATTCAAAATATTTGCGGAGATTAAACGCCAGATGACCCACATGTGCCCTTTTCTCACCTATTTTAGCTCCGCGACTTGAGATGAGGGAGTTTTTTAGTTTTTTTTCCCTGAGATGAAATATGTAGAGGGAAAAAAAAAAGTCCACGCTGACAAATTTTTTTATCGACCGTCACAATCGCCCTCTTTTTCTTGCACATGAGGACCCGAAACGACCCCAGCGCACGAGCCCCCCCCCCCCTCCAACCGAAGATAAGCGTCTGTCACGGCGAAGGGACGTTTAATCAACTCGAATGCTGGACTCATGTTTCCAGCGTTGCAGAGAGCCGGCTCCCACTGAAAATCAAGGGGAGGAATTTCAGCCAGTGGAGAAAATCTAATTAGTGACAGTTAGCAGTAATGTCCATCTGGCCCGTCCCAGCGAGGCTCCAGACCCCGGGCCTGGATCTGGTGGAGCTGTGTGAGCTCTGATCGTATTAGCATCTACCGATTTCTTGTTTGTTTGTGGTCAGTTTTGTAAATAATGCTGTTTTCTAATCCCTCCCACCCACCCCCACCCCCCAAAAAACCCTCAGACACATCTTTACTTTGTCATCATGTTCACCGTACGTACGTGTGTGTGTGTGTGTGTGTGTGTGTGTGTGTGTGTGTGTGTGTGTGTGTGTGTGTGTGTGTGTGTGTGTGTGTGTGTGTGTGTGTGTGTGTGTGTGTGTGTGTGTGTGTGTGTGTATTGTATAGCTCATACACTGCACATTTAACTATGTACACTACCATTCAAAAGTTTGGGGTCAGTTAGAAATGTCCTTATTTTTCAAAAGAAAAGCACTGTTTTTTTTTCAATGCAGATAACTTACTGACTCAGTGTATTAATAATCAGAAATACATTGATTACAAATGTGGTAAATGACTATTGTAGCTGCAAATGTCTGGTTTTTGGTGCAATATCTACATAGGTGTATAGAGGCCCATTTCCAGCAACTATCAGGCGAGTGCTCTAATGGTACAATGTGTTTGCTCCTTGCATCAGAAGGCTCATTTAATAACATTTTCTATTCATTTTACAACTCATGTTGGCAAATAGAAGTGTAATTCTTTTTTTTTCATGGAAAACACAAAATTGTGTGGGTGACCCCCAACTTTTAAACGGTAGCCTATAAATTAGTACTTTGCAGTGTTATAGCCATAGTTCTTTGGCGTTTATCTGACACTGTATTACCATGGTAATACAGTTGGATTGTGTGTTGTTTTCACGATAGTCAACATAAATCTAAAGACTACCATATATACAGATAAAACAGCAGTCAACATAACACTTTTGCACACCATCTACAATTGTTCAGTTGGAAATTTTAACATTTTATGGAACTTTTTAAGCATTATCTGTTGATAATGCTATTAGCTTGTGGGCTGCACATCCAAAACAATGAGCTGAAAGATGCTAAAACACCACGTAGACTTGAGAGAAAGTGCAGCGTCAACCAAATCAATTAAATGTAACTTTAAAATGTTGACCAATAAACATGAAATATTAAATAATGAAGAACCAGCAGGTAAATCTGAATGTTATTTTTTTCAGGTCTATTTATGTGCCAAGTCAATTTCATGCCCGTTTAGTTCTTTGAAGCCTCTCAAAAGTTTTCAGATTTCAGAATTGCATGCATTTTACAGTATTTACAGTGTGTGTGCGTGTGTGTGTGTGTTTTTTTACGCCATAACTGCCAAATTGCGGCTCCTGTTACACCAGAATGTGGAGGAACAGGCCTCTCTATCAGCAATCGCCTCCCGGTGGGACCCGCATTCCCGGGAGCCCGCGGACGTGTTATCAGCAGCCGAGCAGCATAACCCTGCCACGTACTGTAGATAACGTCCAGTCATCTCCGGGAGAGAAGGACAGAGGGACAGAATGAAGGACAGGCTGTGGGGATGCAGGAAAGCGATTAGGGTTAACAGGATTACTGTAATTGCATTTGGATGGCTGCAGCTCTTTAAAACGCGTCTGAGAATGGGGAATTTCCTGCCGGGGAGTATTTTGGGAACTCCCACATTCGGTAGCAGCCGATCGTCCTTTTCGTATTTTTCACAAAGGGGAGGAGGGTGGAGAGCTTTTTCTGTCTGCTCTTTCTGCTTTTGTCATTTTTTCCTTTTTTTTTGGCGGGGGGAGCGTCTGAGAAACACATGCATTGCCCCTGCAGCCTTTTTGCCGTATGTCATAAACAATCCTCTGAGATTCCCACAGTCCAAAGGCAGAGCGATAGGAAAAAAGCTGTTTTTTTTTTTTTTTTTTCTGCGTGTGCATGTCTCTGAGAATATTTTTTTTTGCTTTGCCGGTCAGGAAAAATCCAAACAACTTGAACATATGAAAAGGATCACTTGAAAAATGACAGCAATAATATACTGCAAAAACTGTCATCTTATTAGGTGAAAATGTGCAAATTTAAGTAGAATTATCCTGAATCATCTTATTCCATTGGCAGATAATTTTACTTATTTTAAGTGTTTTTTTTTTTTTATTTATTTTGCTTTAAAAATTACGAGATAATAAGTCAAAATGTATGACATAAAAAGTCTAAGTTATGAGATAAAAATGTCAGAAGATTAAATGGACCAAAATCAAGAATAATAACTCACACGCAAGATATTTTCACTTATTATGAATTCATTTTTTGCAGTGTAAAAGCATCAAAATGCCCCCAAATTGTATATCTTTTAAATATATATATATATATATATATAGTCTGTTGCTTGCATGAAATACAACTACATAATGGATTTATATTATGGGTCATCTCAAGAGCCATAATTATTCCAATCAGGATCATGCGTGTTTAATTATTGCATTTTGAGTGTATAGCGTTTGGTTAAGTCCACATACAAGTGATAACATCTGGAGGCTGGAGTACAATATGCATATGCAGGACATCGCTGCCATATTTATTAATCCAGAGCTCTTGTGTGACCTTTTCTCCACAGATCGGCGAGAGGGCAGAGTTCCTGAACAAGTCAGCACAGAAAACGTAAGAAAAATGAGCCCATTTCACGTTGTGTCCCGGTAAAAAAAAAAGAAGCCCGTAAGCTTTGCTCTCCTGTTTCGCTGAGTGGGGGGAAAGTGTAACCCTGAGTTGAAGGTGTAATAATTCCCACTCGGGGTCTACAGTTAAGGCACTTCAGACCAAACCGGTGTTTTAATATTTACAGCGGTTTTCATTAGAAGCCGGTCTCATTTTTCACCCTTTTCTTTTGCCGCTAACCGTTTTTTTTTTTTTTTTTTTGCTTCTTTCCCAGCAGCACATTGAAGGCCACTCATTCTCCCACGGTGTCCAAGATCGACAACAGGCTGGAGCAGTACACCTCGGCCGCTCAGGTTAGCGTCACATTCACTGTGAAGATGCCATGAACATCCGTCATAAATATGACATCTTCTGCTACCACGTACATAAAACCCAAAGAAAAACATCACATGTACTTATTTATGCATACACGCATGTTAAAGTAGGACACCTCCGAGTGTTGATTAGTGACATCACATCATCGATTTAGATGAGTGTGATAGCCGTGACTCCATACCTTAACGCCAGCGAAGGAACACTGAGGCATCTAGTGTCCAGCGGTTAAAGTGTTGGAATGGAACATATTTGCATAAAAAATCTATTTCTTGTTGTATCTCACAAAACAAAACGTGGAGTCACGTCATGTGTCGCGTTTCACGTTAAGGCAACACCCGACGGAGACGACGCTTGAGAAACCTGCCGTCGTGACATAAAGCTCTTGTTTCATTATGTTTTTATGTGTTGGTGAGAAATAATATTCTGGAAAATGAGAAAGTCAAAACCTTTTTAAAACGGAGTATAAATAAGGTCATCTGGTCTCTCAAAATGGACATTTTGTGTTGGTTTCTTGTTGTTTAATAGTCCATTTGTCCAAAAGTGCACAGACAAAATGTCAAATACCAAAAAAAGATGATAAATTTTAAATATTTAATCCACCTAGAATATAAAACTTGTTAATAGCATGTGTTTTTAAAATTTTATATCTATATATATATATAGATATATATGGTCATTTTAATGTAAGGACGTTTCATTACTCCTTCATCATGTAGTCAAAATAGAGTAGTGGAAAAATGCCAAAAAAAGGGAAACATCAATATAAATAATTGCAAAAAAAGATGAACAATAGTATCCAGAAACATGTCATAGTAAAATAATATAAGAGAAATGTTGCAATTCAAATGAGAAATCAAGATGTTTAGGATTTACTGCTAAGATGGACACACAAAAGCATCAGAATCGTTGTCATGCAGCTGATTCCTTCTTCAGTTCACCGTCATATTCCACTGATTCAAACACCCGCAGGAACGCGGTAACATTCCTCTTTGAAGACATATCAAAGACATCGTAGGGATTTGTCACTCCTCTTATTAGAAACTCGTGAGGGTCCGATCAAAACAGCCGTCCCTCCCTGCTGATTTAACTCCACCGCTTCTCCTCCGCAGAGAGAGGAGGCTCGGTCCCCTCGCTCCGGAGCCGTGGATCTGCCCATGGTCACCGACAGCATACGAAGCATCAAGAGCATGTGGGAGAAAGGCAACGTGTTCGGCTCGCCCGGAGGCGGCGGCAGCACGTTCAAGGTAAGAAAAAAGGAGGTGTTGGAAGGATGTGAGGAAGTTGATTAAACTCTGTGAATGTGACTGGAGAAGAAAAAGAGGGAGAGGAAAGAGGCCGATTCACTGGCTCTTCCTGCTCAGACCGGTTGTGGGATGATGACTGGGCTAAGCCGACCTTTGACCTCGTCCAAACAGGAAGCAGCTGTGATAAAGACGGGCGTGGCGGGCCGCATCAACGACTGGCTGAATAAAACCCCGGAGAGCGGCAAGACGCCAGGAGGAAGGCCAACGGTAGGTCGTCTCCATAGCAACCGCTGTTGCTGCCGCTAGGAAGTACAGTACATACAGTGGAGCTCAGAGCCGGCGTGTCTATAGAGAGATGATCCTTCATCAGAATCAGAATTCTTTATATCTCAGGATCTACACTTCCTGTGTCCACTTGCATTTGGAGAAAAGATTTATAGATTTATTCCCAGATACAATGATGTGGTAGAAGCAGATCGTCCTTCTGCATGTTTGTGACATCTCATCTGTCTGTCACCACCTGGTGGCCGCTAGGAGAAATAACCTGTGAAGGGTCTGAAACTGCTCCAGTCCACTCTTACAGCTCTAGGCGAAAAAAAATAAGAGACCACTGCATGTTTTTTTTCTGAAATCAGCATCTCTACATGTATTCCAGCCTCTGTTGAATTCCAACACCTCATTCTCAGTGGAATAAAATCACCCAAGAACAATGGTAAAGACTTATGGAGAGCATGAAAAAATAAGGGTTATTGGAACAAACATTGATTTCTGAACTCTTCTTAAGTGCAAACATTCGTATTATGTTGTTTCTTTGCATTGTTTGAGGCCTGAAAACATTGCATCTTTTTGTTATTTTGACCATTTCCTGCAAATAAATGCTCTAAACGATGATATTTTTTATTTGGAATTAGGGGAAAATGTTGTCAGTAGTTTATAGACTCAAACAAACATGTTCTTTTTGCCCAAACACAAACCTATAAGTAGTTAATTCTGAACAAATTATACTTTTGCAGTGGTCTCTTATTTTTTTTTCCCAGAGTTATAATATCCACAGACCATACATGTTGATATATGTATTTTTTCTTTTTTTCCTTTTATTGGTATAAAGTACATAAGGGAAATATGACTGGAAATATGAGAATACTCAACAAAACCCTAAATTAAAGGCAAACAAACTAACATTCTAATAAAGAAAAGAAGGTAGAAGCAACAAAGACACACATTGTTGGTTGAGGTGTGTGTGTGGTGTGTCTATAAAACACAACATAAAATGTTATTGATTTAAGGATTGATTGATGGAGGGAAAAAAAGGAAAAAGAAGGAGGCAAATAATAATAATAATAAATTAAAAAAAAAAAAAAAAGGGAGGGGAAAACCAAACAAGACAAAGAGGCGAATAAATCAAATCGAGTAAATAAAAGCATGTCGTGGGCACCCCTGTTGACAAGGAGGAGGGCTGGCAACAGTTTGGTGTAGGAGTGTCTCCTCAGCATTTCATCATCAGCTTATCGTTAGCTTTGCTAGCAGAGAGAGCGCACGTGTGTTGTGTACATAGCTCCATGCCAGCGTATCACGCGTGCCTTCACTCCCAGATTTCACCCAGATCCAATATTTATATAGAGGCTTTCCAGCTGGGAAGATCCTGGATTTTCGCTCGAACGCAGCAGGAGAGTCGGAGGACGTGAAACTTTTCAAAACGAGAAAAGAAAAGGCTGAAAAGTGCAGATTCTGAAATCGGTTTCTCTTCAGAGTTCTTCCCCGCCCCGCCTCTTAATTCCTGCCTTCTCTCCCGACAGGATCTGAAGCCCGTTGACGTCACCAACAAGAGGAGTCTATGGGAAAACAAAGGCGCCTCTCCGACCAAGGTAGCGATTATTCACTTCAAAAACCCGCCCGCCGTCGCCCTCATGCAGAAAGACTTGCAGGGCGATCGCTGCACCAGACTTACCCACCAGGAACTAATCCAAGCGAGCGTTCTACATCCCTGGAACATCTCCAGGAGGAGTTTTAACGATGCCAAAACGCTCCGTGGTCTTGGACCACTTTCTGGTGGTTTCTCCTGGTTTTCCCAGTTGTTGTCAATCAAGAGAGTGTTTTATAAAAGAGTGCGAATATTAGACTAATCTCACGACACTTTGACCCCAGCGTAAACAGCGTTGGGAGTAACGGTTACTTGTGTTTGCTTTTTTTTTTTTTTTTTCAAAGAACTCTCATAGCTAGTTGATCTGGCCGTTGTATCTGGAATAAGCCTGGAGAGGTAAAAGAGGAATTGTTCCATGTTTCTTCTTATCACAGAATGATCTCACACACTCTGCTGTTTGTTCTGTGTCAAAGCTGCTGCGGTTGGACACGTCTGCTTATGTTATCGCTACGATAATAGACGTAATAGAGGGTTTTATTTTTTTTAATCCGTCACCTTGATGTCACACTGAACATTATTCAAATCGTAGGTTTTCAAATCACACACAGAGTCAAAAAACTCAAATTTACCTTCTCAGGTGTTTTCTGATACCTGAAAATCAATTAAGTTTGAGCTTAGTGCGTCCAAAATGATATCTCCAAATCAAACTGGTGCAATAAGATACATTGATTTGAATATTTATTCACTTTTCTTAATATATAACTGAATTGCAAGCAACCAACTACCATTTTCAATAAAGTCAAAGATAAAGAAGAAAAGCAATTCATGTAATTAATCAGCTAAAGCCAAAAATGCAGCAATTTACTTCCAACTGTCTTAGTAGAGGTGAAAAAACTGCATTTTTATTTATTTGTGTTTATTGTTTTTTATCATTTTTATTGAAGGTCATAAACACAGTGAGAATATGTGACAAAACCTAGAGAATAATACTCAACAAATCCCTAAATTAAAGGCAAACAAAACTAATAATAATAAAAATCCAAAATAATGTAATTAAAAAGAGAAGGAAGAAGCAACAAAGACGCATAAATACAGTAATTTACTTCCAACTGTCTCAGAGGTGAAAAAACAACACATCTTCCTTCTCCAGAGGAATTAATTTGTTGTTTATTCCCACCAATAAGTTGAAAAGTATCAATCGTGGTATCGATAGAGGCTCCAATCGCTGGATAAAGGTATCGCAATTAATAAAAACTAACGATCTCCATCCCTACTTCACACACAGCCACGACATTTAAGAGGATGTGATTCTCTGCATTTAAAAAAAGATGCGTTTTGACCAATAAACATCAAAGTGCTTTCCGTAAATGCGCATGGGGCAAATTGGAATGAAACACATAACTTCTAAAAGGAAAAAAAAAAGGGGGAGCGTTTTGTAGCGTTGTAAAAATAAAAAAGGAACAAAGTGAAATATAACGACCGAGCCTGAGTGAAGCCAATTTCAAAAAAAGGATCAAGCTGTTAACACCCACAACTCACACAGATCCAGAAGACTACAGTTCAGTGTGAATTCTCTGTCGTAAAAAAAACAAAAAAAACAAACAACAACCCAAAAAATAATAATAGTTCGCCTTTTTGTCCAACTGCGGCCTGAATGCTTTTTTCACAAATGGCTGTATCACATCACCGCTCCTTCTGACTCGCTTTTCGGACACACCGCCCACGATCACCGCTCTCAGGCCAATTCCGCTTGACTTTTTACTGCTGTGATGAAGAAACTGCTTCTGTCGCGGCCTCGCAGTTTGCTGAATCATTGTTATCACGTTCCATCTGACATGAATACTTTTATTTCTACTTCTATATATAGATGAAGCTTTGCAGCGCGGAGGGAGAGAGGAAGAGAAAAAAAAACAAAGGAGTCCCACAAGGATGTCCAATGTACCCACTTGTTTTTTGTGCATTTTCCTTCCTCGCTCCCTCGGCTCTACATTGGTAGTAGTGAGTTCCTGCAGCCAGCAGCTGCAGGCCGGAGGCTGTGGTCCACCACAGTGAGTAGCAGGGTTGGAGGGCACCAGACGGTGGTCTGCACTGACGTAAAAAGGGGCCGTGAACAGGAAAGGTAGCGGTTAGGGATGTTTTCGTTAGCTAACCATGCTATGCTGTAATGTCAGGGGAGGCAGGGGATCTGGATCCAGGAGTCGGTATAGGTGGGAGAGCTACATCAGGAGTGGATCTATGTGCTCGCTGCTTGTGAAAATGACTGAATTTCTGCATCTTTGCTGCTTATTTACTCTCCTCTCTTCGCGTCTTGCAGGTGGCAGGCAGAGGGGAGACCAAATCAGTCGCCAACGGTAAGTATTTTTACAAGGCAACAGGAACCCGAGTGTCGGATCGTTCCACCTAGTGATGATGGGAATGTTGGCAGCTCGTTGGGCTCCTAAACAACTCTCCATTTTAACACTTACACCTTTTGTAATTCAGCCAAATTTAGCGCCGTTTTGACGTGCGATTTGTACTAAAACACTAAATCCTCTGGTTAAAAATTAAATTAAAACACTAAAAACCACTGAATCAAAATTAAAATAAGAACACTGAACCACAGATTAAAAATTTAAATATAAATTAAAACATTAAAACAACCGATTCGAAATTAAAATCAGATCACTAAAGCACAGATTTAAAATTCAAATTAAACCACTAAAACCACAGATTCAAAATTAAATTGAAAAAATAAAAAATAATTACGGCTCCCGGGCAGATGTGGTTATGGATTTGTGTGTAAGCAAACACGCAAATGGGCCCCGAGGTGATATAACTTTTCCAAAATCTCTCAGGATCCATTTTTTTTTTCCATTTTTCTAATCTGTGTCACTGACCGAACCCCTGGGGATTCCTGTCCACCCGTGAATTCTTGTGGGGTAAAACGAGGACATGATCCCTCGCTGGTGGGAAGCCAAATTGCGCCAAGGGAACAAAACCCGCCTCTGTTTCTTAATCGGGAAAAACCTTCTGCGGCGGTTTGAACCTGTGACTTTCTGGTCAAAATGTGGCACCCTGTCACGGGCCGTTTGATTTACGCACCAACATGTGTCCCCGGCGCAGCGACCCGCCCGCCCGCCCACGCCAGCCTTTGTCAGTTTGCCATTTGCCCTTTTTGCGCCACAGCATGTTATAGGATGCCACTTAAGCATTGCTTGCTATTTTAAATCCAGATTTAGGCGACGCACGCTCCTCTTTTTTATCCCCCTCCCACCGGGTCCCGGCCTTGAGGGATTCCACACGCGTCGGCGTAATGTGTTAGTCGTACACATGCACACACCAATTTCACCTTTGTGAAACCTCACTCAACAGACGCCTCGACGCCGCCCGGGCCTCTTCGGCTTTTCCACTTGTGCGCGACAGGTTAGGGGTTAGGCCGGTTTGTCACATTAAAAGGCGGCATGTTGGAGATTAGCACACGGTCTCTGTCTTACTCAGAGGATGACAGCGGCTCGGTATAGATTTAGCATTTCTTGCTTGTAGTTGGCGGCGGGCCCGCGCGTTCCAGATGCTTGGCTCTAATAAAGAGCCTCCAAAATAGTGTCGGCTAATACGGAAATACTGGAGTGGAAATGACATTGTCGCTGACTTACTGAATTTGGAATGGAGATATTTTAAGAGACAATAGAATCACGATTTAGAGCGGGCCAGAGAAGATTTAAACGCATAGTGTAACCACGGCGACCGTGTTGTCACCACTGAATTTGAGAGATTTGGGGGAGATCTTGACACCGTTTGTCAGAATTCAAACACACTTTTTATGAATTTCCCACAAAAAACAGCTTCGTCAATGTAATTCTAAAGAAAATACATATATCTACATGTATGGTCAGGATATTATAACAGCTCTGGAAAAGAGAGATCACTGCAAAATGATCAGTTTCTCTGATTTTACTACTTATAGGTGTGTGTTTGGGCAAAAGGAACATTTTAGTTTGAGTCTATAAACTATTGATAACATTTCCCCTAAATTCCAAATTAAAATACTATCATTTAACAACAAAGATACAGTGTTATTAGACCTCGAACAATGCAAAGAAACAAGATTAAATTTATTTAAAAAATGTCTGATAAACTCTGTTTATTGCTTTTCCTGCTTTTCCTGTTTACTGGTCACAGTTCTTCATCTTAAATTTAAAATAAAGTAAAAAAAAAAAAAAAAAGATCCCATTGTTTCGTTTGACTCGTTTAGAGCATTTATTTGCAGAAGATGACAAATGGTCAAAATAACAATATTGACCTCAAACAATGTAAAGAAACAAGATAAAAATTCATTTTAAAACAACATAATACGAATGTTTGCACTTAAGAAGAGTTCAGAAATCAATATTTGGTGCAATAACTCTTATTTTTAATTCCAGTTCATGTTTCTTGTCATGCTCTCCACTAGTCTTTACCATTGTTCTTTGATTGATCTGAAGTAGCTCAGCTTTGTTTGACGGCTTGTGATCATCCATCTTCCTCTTGATCACATTTCAAGGGTTTTCAATAGGGTTTAGGCATAAAAAAAAGCAGTGGTCTCTTATTTTGAAAATTTAAAATCTTCTTACAAAAAAGCCAAAAAATCATAATAATTGCCTTTTTGGTGAAGTTAAATACAGTCCGAGCTTTCTCTGGCATCAAGTGTCTTAAAGTCCATGTTGACTGCAGTTAACTAATAATCGGAGGTGTTTGCTGCTTGGGTCGACCCTTAGTGTCACGGGGTCAGATTCCTCGTCTAAAGCCCGTCTAGACGCCTACTAAAGCCGCTGATCTACTGCTCTGTGTCTTTCCAGGTATGGGACACTAATGCCTTGAAGGAGCCACTAAAGCTGGGGACCACGACAATCCAAGACTCTTCCTTTGACTTTGTCTTAAGAACCAAATAATGACCAGAATCCCGAGAGGGACCCCAAGAAAACGGAGGGACAGGAGAGACGCTGTCCGAGCACTGTACCCAAACAGCATCACATCTTCTTTTTGTTTTTTTTTTTCTTTTTTTTTTTGTACAGTCGCCACGTATAGTGCCTTTGCACAATGATATTCTTTTTTTTTTTTTTTGCTTTCTAAAAGAAATGCTGTGAAATTTGGACATTTGTTATGACTATAACTAATTACTTTATACGATCCTGCCAGGAAGATAAATAAAAAAAAAAAAAAAGGACAAAAACCTTAAATTTATCTGTTATACTCCATTTCGACAGTTTCGGTAGAGTCAGAGTAGAATTAAAAAAAAAAAAAAAACGTTTCAGTCCACATTCCAAAGAGATGAAATCAGTTCTCTCCCTCATACAGTTCATTTTCCATCTCTCTCTCTTTTTTTTTAATTTATATTTAAAGCAAAAGCTTCACACATCGCTATTTTATTCAACGTTCACCACTTCAGGATAGAAATATTAAGCACTTCTAGAATTTAGCTGATTTCACTTTTATTATTGTCTTACCAATAGTGCAGCAATGGTCTGAGTAATATATGTTAGCACATGTGATGTTTTGAATATGACCTATCATACTGTATCTTATATAACATCCTTATACTCATAACAAAAGGTATTTTGCTTTTTTTTTTTTTTTTGTATCCAGAAACTATTCACCAACAGGCAGTTAATTTTTGGTGGTGATAGGAGTGTTGAATATTCAGAAGGCCATTATGACTTTTTTTTTATTATTATTATCCTTTTATGTCATTTTATTTATGTTTTAATGTGTTTTGTCCTTTTTTTTCTATTTCTAGCTGTTTTTTTTGTAGCTTTTGTACCTGTTTGATCACTTTAAAAAAACAAAAAAAAAGAAAAATCTTCAGACATTCCTCTTTAAAAAGCAGGTGCACACGATGCCTTAAAAACTGTAGGTTTGTTTTTTTTTATAATGTATGAATTCGGTAAAGCAGCCTTTTTTTTTTCCAGTCTAAGTTTAACTTTTTTTTATCGCCTCTATGCACACTCTAATGCTAATAAGTGCAGTAAGTAAATCAGGGTGCCTAAGCATATAGCAAGATAATACAATACGAGGATATTTACCACTATGTAACTTCTGGCCTTATGATTGCAATGAAAACATGTATGACAGCTGAGGTACAGTACACGACGGCCTCACAGCAACTCTTTACGACTTCTGATTTCCACTTTTTTAATTTTTTCGATTTTTTAACAGACATGATCTTAAGTAGCACGCTCCCTTTCCCGTAGGTTTTTCCCAGATAAGACGCGTTTGCCGGGGCATTAAATTGATCCACATCACTGCTCAAAAAAGTCTTGACAATCACATTCCACGGCTCCTGAAAAGAGCAGGGGAGCTTGACCAAAATCTTTTAAAGCGTGATTTAATGTGACATTTATGTTTTTTTTTTGTTTTAATACAGTGTTTTCGTAATGCCTTATAGTTTTTTTTTTTTTTCTACAACCTTATGTCCATTTTTTTTTTTTTAAGTCCTTTTATTCCCGTGTTTAACCAGACACCCGTCGTTTGTGTAGCTAAACCTATGCAAAACACTTTCTGTTAGTCTCTCTAAACACTCCCAATGTCACAGGAGGGGGCCGTTTCCAACTGGATGAATGTTTTAAACATTGTACCCTTGACTCAACAACAGCAATAAAGACATTGAGGTTATTCCACATTGTAAAGTTTCCTTCTGTGAACCCACTTCCATACTATACTATAGACAACATTACATGCTGCGTGACATTGAATAGTCCCTTTTTTCACAGCAGCCATATTAGCATTAATTAGCTTTTCCAGTGACTCAACATAATAAAAATAGCAGCAACCTGATTTTTTTTTTTTTTTTAACCTGAGTGCAGCTTAATTAGTATCAATGGTAACAGCCTGTGTTTAACTATTACCTCATGTCAATATGGCTGCTGTGATAAAGGGCTATTTGTATTAATTTATTAAGATTGCTAATGCTAAACGTGGTAAAAATCACTGGTATATGTTGCTTTTCTTAGTTGTATATCATTGTGATATATTGGTGTAGTATCGGAGTGTAATCTGTGGACATTTTACTTAATTTCCTGATGTTTCACAACGGATTGGGAATAAAAAAAATAAAAAAAATCCCTTGGGAATAATGGATAATAAAAATAAAGCAAATTCCTGGTAGCGTTAAACTAGTTGTATTATTTGTAAAAAAATAATATATGTTCCAAGCTGTTTGTTAAAGGGACACACACACATAAAGGATCCAGGCTTTGTCTCTGCTGCATTCAAGTACCATCAGGAAAATGGTAATTAGGAAAAATGTGAATTGGAGTCGAGTTTTTTGTTTCTAAAACGGCCAACGTGACGATTTTTCAGTCTGACAGTTAGATGTTCCTGATTAAAAAAAAATAATTATGCATGAATTATTAATTTACGATTTAAAAACAGTTATTTTCTTTTCTACTCTCCACTTTTTCACCGTAGCAGGAAGCCGCTCCGTGCTGTCGTCATCCTTTAAAACAAACACCCACAAAACAACAGCTTTACGGGGTTTGCTTTACGTCCATCTAATCCTTCTGAAGGGGGCAGAGAACGGCTTGTTTTCCCATTTCCTTGCCCTTGTTCGAACGGCGGCGGGATTACGAGCGGCGCTTGAAGGCAGCATTCCTCTCCAGGTATAACTCCTGCCTCCAACAATAGAAACTGACACAAACCAGTCATAGAAAAGATATGTGGTCACATGATGGACAGGGCTGTATTAAGGATGCTTTTTGGTGGCCGTGGGGGGGTTGGGGGAGATGATTGAACTTTTGTCTGACTGGATCTGAAAGAGCTGAAGTTCCCATCTCAGGTAAGAGCGTGACGACCTCAGGGTGCATGAGAGCAAAATAAAATTTTTTTAAAAAAGCCAATAACTTTTACTTTTTCATCCTTTTGCAGTTTTTTTTAACAGATTTTTTTGTTGTTAAAATTAACAAAATCTTAAAAATACAAGAAGCACAGGAAAGGTCGTGATTGCTGATTTCAATTTGGCTAAGTAGACTCCTAAATATTTTATGCTGGCTTTTATTTGATGTGCCCTGATCTGGGTCAGGATCATATACTCCTGGTGAAAAAGGTGCTAAGCTGGCCCCTGAGGCTGCCGTGCTGCGAGCATGCTTTGGGCTTTGACTTAATGCGGCCTAATGCCGAAACCAGCGCCCGCAACATTCCCGCCGCTGTCGGCCCGCGTTTTTTTTTTTTTTATTCCACAGCTCCAGCCAGACGCGGACTGACCACATGCATTAAAGCAGATACACGTTTAATACGGCGGCCATGACAGCGCTCATACACTCTGAATTCTTTCTGGGTTTTCCAGTCACTTTTTTTTTCTCCTCCTCCTCTGACCAGATGGTATTCTTCTAACACTGTTTCTCCTCAACTTTTTTTTTTCCTTTGCCACATGTGAGTCTTTTTTTTTTTTTTTTTTGGACGTCAGCTGCTGCTAAAATGTGATGACACAAGTAACAACCACACCGGGACTCCAGTGTGTGAACTAGAGCAGAATGTAAAACAGTTTTTTTAATTCTGGACAGTAACAGCCTACAGGGAAGGTGTAAATACCCTTTTGAAATGACTCAGAAAGGGAGAATAAAGGAGAAGCAGCAGGGAGATAAGTCCCTATTATCACCAACGGGTTAGAATAAACCTCTTTTTCTCTTTTATGACGAGGAATAGGCGCAAACTCCTGAGAGGCGTTGGCCGTTATAAAAATCCCCCCCCCCCCTTCAATCCAGCAGCTGACCAAACTGGTGCTGACAGAAATAGCCCGTCTGAATGTAGGTCCCAGCTCATTGATTTACTGTGAATCCAGCGAGGTGAGCCAAACCCCCCCCCCCCCCCATTGTCTGGAGGAGGAACTACACACCTGTTCAAAAGCGTGCTCTATTATTCTTTAAAAATAGACCTTCAACCCTACTGACACTGCGTTTTATGATCAGCTGATTTATAAGCATACGGAAAATATGTGATCCAAGAGTCGTGCACAATCGCGCCCTCGGCGTGTGACCGATACGGCCTATAAGGAACCGGGTTGAATTCATCTCTGTGACCTCGACCTTGAACCTAAACAGGCCCAGCGGGCGGATGCGCTGGAGCGGCTGATATTAAAGAAAGGTCACACGTTTGACGCTTTTCCTGCGTCATATTCGAGGTTGATATAGCCCATAAAAAGATAGATTTGTAGTTTTAAAGTAGCAAAAAATATATAGTTTGACGTCTTTCAAGCTTCTCTCCGATGCTTTAGAAAGAACAGGTTGCTACACTGTAAAAAATAGGGGAAAATATCTGGTTTTAGCTCGATATTGAGTAGAATTATCTCATTCAACAGGCAGATAGTTTTTTCTTGATTTTAGTCAATTTAATCTATTTTTTTAACATAATGTTACTATTATTTTCTTAATACAAGACCAAATTGACCCAAATCAGGAAAAAAATGGGGGAAAAAAGTAAATTATCTGTCAGTGGAATAAGGCAATTATACTCAATATTGGAATAATTGTACCAAAATCAACCATTAAGATTTCAGATAATTTAGCTCATATCAAGTTTTTTTTCTTGATTTTAGTCAATTTAATCTATTTTTTAATATAATGTTAGTCTTAATTTCTTAATACAAGACCAAATTGACCCAAACAGGAAAAAAAGAATGGAAAATAAAATAAATTATAAGGTAATTCTACTCAATATTGGAATAATTGTACCAAAATCAAGGTATTTTCACCCATTAAGATTCCAGATAATTTAGCTCATATCAAGTTTTTTCTTGATTTTAGTCAATTTTAATATTTTTTTAAGTAAATGTTAGTCTTGTTTTCTTAAAACAAGACCAAACTTGACCCAAATCAGGAAAAAAAACTCAAAGTTAGATAAATTATCTGCCAGTGGAATAAGATAATTCTATTCAATATTGGACTAATTGTACCAAAAATAAAATATCTTCACCTTTTTAGATTTCAGTTTTTGCAGTGTACATGTGTCTCTCCCCTGATTGGCTGATTTGAAACAGGGTAAAGTTGCGACATCACAACTTTACAGAGCAAAGGGATAGTTTGACAGTTTGAGAAGATTGATTCCACCCTCGTGTCTGTGCGAGAAGTTCCAAAACACTGGATACTGCATTTCCCATAATGCAATTTTAACTCCACATCTTAAATTCATTACACTGGCTTACCAACCAACCAAAAAAACGTATTCCTCAGACTGTTGTAGGTCCATTATGTTCCGATGAGTACCACATTATTGGGTAAACTGCGTTATCTAAAACATTACACATGAACTTCTTCAATCATCTTTATTTTTAGTCTTTGAAATCAATTTCAAGCTGTACGCGAAAACAATTTTGTACACTTAAAAAGCAAAAAAAAAAGCTTCTGAAACAAACCTGTGGTTGTTAAGTGTAACGTCCTATTATACAACCGTTTTCAGATGTTGAGTAATACTTCTCATGCCAAGTAAACGGATCCTCGTGTGTTAAATTGGTGAAATGCCTCTTTATTGAATCAAGTAGATTTGCTTCAATAGGACTTTTGGAAAAAAAAGGGGTGGAAAAATAACACGATTCGCATGATTATCAGAGTGAATCGCACTTGCTGTGATGGACGTTTCTTACGGAGTCTTCAAAGCCCTTTAGAGCACATGGAAAATTGTTTATGAGTGGGCGCATCCAAGCCAATATGAGAAGTGAAGCTTCGGATGCGTCGGCTCGTCCCTGAAGAGCTCACGCAGCCCCGATGGTTTCGCTGCTGTTCAGACTCATGCCTGCAGCCTTGATCAGAGCCAAGAGGAAATGGCTGAGGATTAGGCCCCGAGCTGTTTAAAGCCCTGGGCCTCTGCTTGTGCCCATGGTGAAATCAGCTCAGATTCTCCAATTTCTCCAATCTCACAGTGTTGTAGCCAACATTTAGTTGTTTGCACAAAGACTCAAAGAGAAAAGAAGAAGAGATACGATCCATCTGCTCCGGGGGGGGGGGGGACGGAATCTCGAGGGCTCGTGGAAACATTCGAGTTGATAAGGAAAACAGCGAACGGCAATAGAAAAACCAAAGCAGGAAAAACACATTACAATAAAAAAAAAAAAAAAACGGCAATCACGAGTCCTCTGGTGATTGCGCGCGAGCCAGTTCTGCATGAAAAGCCATCGGCCGCCTCCGAATCGAGGGAAAATCACCATATTTTGTCTTCTGTGTGTTGGATTTAAGTGTTGAAATTGCTTTTCTTCTTTCAGGTAATCGAAATTCCAAGATGTCCGACGTGGAAGAAGTTGCCGAGGAGCTGCAGTAAGGAGCTTCACAATCATTCTCGAAGCGTTGCCGGTGTTTTTAAGTCAAATCAAAGCTTCTATCACTTCACTTCTATCGTTTCCCGTGTTTCTTTCCCTTTCTCAGGGAGGAAGGTACGTACGGAGACTTTGAGCAAAATGTCACTTTCATGCCTCCGCCGCCATACTTAGCTGACCTGATTATGTCTGCTCAGAGGAAGAAACCCAACAGGAGGAAGGTAAAGGCTTCTTCTTGCACGGCTTCATGTGTTTTCCAGTGTGTGTGTCTGCTACCAGTGATGAAAGCGTCTTTTCTCTTCCAATGTTAACTCTTCATCTGTCAACACTGATCTGGCGGCTCATGTAGAACTGTCACCTTTTTTTTCTTAAATCAGATTCCTGCATCCCATTTTTAGCGCTGTAGCATTTGATTCTTACATATGCATCTCATACATGTATATATGCAAATACATTTATACCAAATTAAATGACTGGTTTGTCAAAATTATTTCATTTTTATTATGTCAAGTGGTTAAAGAAAATTATTTATCTAAATCTAGATATGTTTTTTAAGTTTATTGTACTTATACTTTTAAAACTGATTGTACTTTTATTTTTTCAGTACTTATTTTTAGTCTATTAAACGTAATTATGTTGATTCAGTCAATGTAATAGTTTAACTCTTACATATTTAAGTTAAATCCAAATTAGCTATTTTTCTGTATCGTAACCTCTAATATTTTAAACATTCAGACAATGAACTAAACCAGTTATTTTACTTGTCTGCACTGTGCTGTGAGCGGAAGATAGACTAAATTACTTCTTTCCAATTACTTTTAATTGAGTTAAATTAGGCCTGGTAGTACATTCTAGAATCTAGAAAAAAAGTATGGTTTAATAATTTTCAGTTTAATTATTACAGAGGAAATATGAATTTAAAGAAAGCATTTAAATTGTGCAAATAAACAATCTAAAGTCTTCAACAGTGATTCTGTGATATTAAGATTTATTACATATTAGTATTAAATAGAAATTACTAAGGAAATTGTGAAATTTGAAGAGTAACATTTTGCAACAGCAACAGTTTGTAATTTTAAAAGAAAACATTATGAAATGATGATAATAAATAAGAAACTGCCTCAGGGAAGTGTGTACAAAGCAAACCTGATAGGACCCAGGACAGAACCCTGGGGTACACCGCAACACAGAGTTTTGAGTGTACCTTAGTTGAGTTAATTCAAAAACACAATAATTTTTTTTAATAAACTCTGTAAAAATATATAACATTTAAAGGGGTCACTTTTTCAGTGTATGAAATGCATATATAACTATATATGTTAAATGCATGTGTGATAGATGCAGTGCACGTTATTATTTGGTCAAACATTGTGAAACTATGAAAACCTGTTATGACTGTGCACTGTGTATAAGTGCAATTAAAAGTTTGTTTTAATTTATGTGACTGTTTTCATTTCATATATCTTTTACCCCAGTGTCTTTAAACCATTTTTCCCGGTATCGGATATGTTCCAAACAGCTCACAGGCTCAGTTTGTTGCCTGTTTTGTTTCTAGCTTTGTTCAGAATGAATGTCAGACAGCAGCAGTGATTTCTGTTCCTCTCCGGAGACACATCGCAGTGCACAGAGTTTGACCAAATCCCAGCCTCAAGCTGCTGGCCAGAGTCTCATTGATCCACTAATCCATATTTTGTTCACTCAGTCATGGAGACAGCGAGGGAAGGTTTTATGACTTGTTTTTGTCTGTAAATAACAGTTTTGTTTTATTTTCTTTAGTTTTGTAGAGTATAGTAGAGCATTGTGTGTTATTGCATGCCTTCTTTTGCTTTATGTTTGGCTGAAAATGAGCAGAAGTTGACTCAATCGATCCTTGTTATGTTCTTGTTATATATAGACGCTCCACCTCAAGTTGAAGGTAAAAAATCTTCTTTAATCGTTTTTTTCATACATCCATATAAAATGATATAATATGAGGTCAAAATGGAATACTTTACTATATATTTATATACTAATTTGCACAGACACACATACTATTACTCATAGTAATGCATATTATGCACATATTATATGTGTATGCACATGAGTGTGAGAATATATTTGTAGAATAATTTGGTGTAATTATGACAATGTATATAATCATGATCATATTATATATAATATTGTTTTTAATTCAATTTGCAAAATCTTTGCACAAAAGGTCCATTAAAAATCATGAAATGTTCAAGATTATAAAAAGTTCATGAAGGGTCAGGGTTAGGATTAGGGTCACCACGGAAAATTACCACGAAAATTTCCTAAAAAGTTAAGGAAAATTACCATGAAAATTTCCAAAAAAGTTAAGGAAAATTTCCACGAAAATTTCCTAAAAATATTAGGAAAATTACCACGAAAATTTCCCCAAAAAAGTAAGGAAAATTTCCACGAAAATTTCCCCCAAATTAGGAAAATTTCCACAAAAATTTCCAAAAAGTAAGGAAAATTACCACAAAAATTTCCAAAAAGTTTAGGAAAATGTCCATGAAAATTTCCAAAAAGTTTAGGAAAATGTCCATGAAAATTTCCAAAAAAATGTAGGAAAATTTCCACGAAAATTTCCAAAAAATTGGAAAAATTCCATGAAAATTTCAAAAAAAAATAAGGAAAATTTCTGTGAAAATTTCCAAAAAATAAGGAAAATTTCCACGAAAATTTCCAAAAAGTTTAGGAAAATTACCACGAAAATTTCCTAAAAATATTAGGAAAATTACCACGAAAATTTCCCCAAAAAAGTAAGGAAAATTTCCACGAAAATTTCCCCCAAATTAGGAAAATTTCCACAAAAATTTCCAAAAAGTAAGGAAAATTACCACAAAAATTTCCAAAAAGTTTAGGAAAATGTCCATGAAAATTTCCAAAAAGTTTAGGAAAATGTCCATGAAAATTTCCAAAAAAATGTAGGAAAATTTCCACGAAAATTTCCAAAAAATTGGAAAAATTCCATGAAAATTTCAAAAAAAAATAAGGAAAATTTCTGTGAAAATTTCCAAAAAATAAGGAAAATTTCCACGAAAATTTCCAAAAAGTTTAGGAAAATTACCACGAAAATTTCCAAAAAATAAGGAAAATTTCCACGAAAATTTCCAAAAAAGTTTAGGAAAATTTCCACGAAAATTTACAAAAAAGTTTAGGAAAATTTCCATGAAAATTTACAAAAAATTTATGAAAATTTCCAGGAAAATTTCCTTAAAAAATTCACAAATATGCCCTGAAAATTTCCTGAAAATTTCCTAAAAATTTTATGAAAATTTCCTAAAAATTCCTGAAAGTTTCACAAATATTGCATAAAATTTCACAAAAAGTTCATTAAAAATGCATAAATTACATACATTTAAAAAGTCATATAAACACTTCACAAAAATAAATATTTTCATGAAAAGATCATTAAAAGTTCATAAAAAGTTGAATTAAAAGTTTGTAAAAAGTGAACAAAAAAAGTCCATAAAGAGTTTATATATATAGTTAAGGAAATGTTCATAAAAACTTAAAAATCACAAAAATTCATTAAATATTAATGAAACATTTATAAAATAGTTCACGATTTAAACAATTCTAAAATTGACTTTAAACCACAGAATCAAACTGATGATCTCAAACTCCAAGTCAACCTTTCTAACACACTGAGCTACTCAGCCTGACATGTTTACATCAATTTCTTAGAGCATTTCTCTCTATATTTGTGTTTCTGACTTTAAAAGCACTAAGGGGGAATTGAACCGCCAACCTCTGCAGCAGCAGACATGTGTCCAACCTGCTGAACCATCAAACCTGTGCTTTAAACTCTGTTTCTATCACAGATTTCAGTCTTTCCCTCAATGTGAGACTTTAAAAGTCACAGACGAGACAATAGGACGAACAGGCAAATATATTTACAGGAAAACAGTGAGATGAGCAGAAACATCTCCAGAACTTATTTCCCTTCGTTCTCAGTCCGTCTTCCTCATATTGGATTCATAACTTACTGATGATTGAACCCACGACTCCAGAACTGCGGCACAGCTGCGCTGTGAAATTAGACGAAATGAACCTCATTTCTTCGAGATTTTCAGTCATTACTCAGGGTGTCTGACTACATTCAAGGATTCAAAGATACTTTATTGTCATTCAGCACATGTACAAAATTTAATCCCCTGGTCCAGTAGCAGCCCAGTGCTCAGTAATAAAAAATATAAAATAGATTAAAGGCTATAAATAAGAAAATACAATAAAAAATAAGCAATTATGGACAGAATAGGTAGAATATTATGGCCATGGTTATAATTTTGCTCACACCTACATACATTTTAACACTCATATTGTGTGTTATATGCATCTATGTGCTAGTGGATTTTGTCTTAGTTGAATAAAAGATATTGTTGCCTGTGCCACTATAAATATACACACAATTAATCACACATTAAACTGTATTATAATGATTCTAGATAATATAAAACATATCGTTGATTCATACATTCTGATCACATATATTCATGTTTTTACATCACAGAACCTCCTGCGGCAGAAGGTAATGACAATTTCTATACTGTAATATTCTGAAATAATTTAATACTCAATAATAACCGCTCAAGTGTTCGCTGTTCCAACAAAAACGAAGCATAAAATGCATCATATTACTTCAAAACATCTTCCATATGCCACTTTTTTTTCTCCTTTCATGTGCTGCATGTTTAAGCTATAACTCGTCATTTAGGTGCCGGTGACGTATTTGTAAGTTTTGTCCCAGAGCAACATTTTTACTGATGAGCTTTTCTCCGTTTCTCTGCCTCCATCGCATCCAACTCGCTGTGTCGGTCAGAGCCAGCAGAAGAAGGTAATGCAGTCTCCGTTTTCCACTATATCATACCACAAGTTTGTGCATCCAGCAGGGTTTTTAATTGGGGGAGAGCGGGAAAGAGTCGTTTTTCAACATGTCAGCTGCGTTTTTTACTGATGAATTCACATAGCAGCGTTGCTGTCTTCACATTTCATTCCTATTTTTTGCAGCCGTCAGTGTCCCACTTTGATTTCTTTGATTTTCACTATCTAAGCTAATTAGCCTGATCATAGCCCAGTATGACACGCACACAGAAGCTCTTTAAACTCTAAACTTGCTAAGACACATACTTGAGGGCATATATGGAAGTAAACAGCCTTTGCAAACACTTTAAAAAACCACGTTCTGTCTGCTGGTGCGCTAACACATTCTCTGTGCTTTGCTGCAGAGTTTCCACCCGTAGATGAAGGTAGAGTATCTCACGAATTATGAAATCGTTTTGGTTGAAGCGATAAAAAGCAGGCAAACAATGGTCTTTGCTGCAGAGACTGTTCATACACCTGTAATTTACTGAACTCTATGAACCATCCAGTTATATTTTCTGAATTCTAATCATATGTTCATGCTCTGGCACCACCTCAGAAGCTCCTACAGAAGAAGGTAATGGCATTTTCTATACTTTAATAACCTGTAGTAATATAACATTTTATAATAGCAATCATCCACTTGCTTAACGTTAGCTGCTTCAACAAAGATGAACCTATTTAAGCCTATGACTCATTTTATACTTAACCTATTTAAACCCATATTTTTTCAAGGATTCCATGCTTTTATATGAGTTGAGTCACCAACAATCATGTTATACATCATTTTTCTTTCCGTTTCGGACACTCTCTTTGCAGAAAATAGCATTTTAACGACTTTTATAGTCGCTGCTTACGCAAATCTGCCCCTAAACAAAAAATATCCCCATTTACAAAATTCTTTTTTGGGATTAATCTAGAGACTTGAACGATTAAATAGATATTTACATGTCAGGGTTGAAAATCATAATAATCTAAATAAAATGACCTCTTTGTGGGGTCATTCGCCATTCGCCGGCAGGAAAATGATGACGTCATACGACAGGAAGCACCTGGAAACTTAAATTATCTGCTTAAAATCTGTGTCTGAGTTGTCTACTATCATGTCTTCAGGAAAAAAAAAAAAAAAAAAGCTGGATAAGTAACATTTCAATTTTTTATTTTAGGTATAAAATGAGTTATAGACTTAAAGGCTCATAGGCTTTAATGGGTTAAGCATAAAAAGCAGCGTGTTACTTCAAAATGTCTTATCTTCCACATGCCACTTGTGTTTTTTTCCCCATCATCTGCAGCGTTTTGAAGCTATAACACGTATTTGTAAATTGTCCCAGAGCAACATTTACTGATGATTTCTTTCTCCATTTCTTGCCTCGATCACCACCGACTGCCTGCGCGTTCCTTCCATAAAGAGGCCGGAGAAGATGGTAATGTAGTCCCCGTTTGAACTTTCCCACTGCGTCGCAGTGGTCGGTGCATCCCAGCATATTTCACGTTGTGGCTGCTGATGCACTAACATGTCTTCTGTGCTTCGCTGCAGAGGTTGCACCCGCAGACGAAGGTAGAGTATCTGGCTGAGGGAGGAATCCTGTTTTTTTTGTTGCTTTTTTTTTTGTTTTTTTCTTGCAACCGTCGCTATAGTTTTCGTCGTCCACTGGAAAACTGCTGCTGTCCAACAGGCGCTCAGACGGCCCCCGCCTGCCAAAATAAATGTTGCATTTCAAAAACAGATTTATGAAACCACGAACCAAGGCCGTCCGTTCCAGTTATTATTCGCTTTCTATGTGTCTTCTACTGCTGCTGCTGCTGCTGCTGCAGTTTCTCTCCATTGTATACGCACAAAAAACTGGACCAACCTATAACACGAGTCTATTATTCTCACTAAAATGACATTTTAAATCACATATCATCACCCTGTTAAAAAAACAGCATTTTTTTTAGCCTAAACCCTCTCTTGATGATGCCGTCTTCTCTTAAAATCACCTTAATCCTGAGTTGAAAGGATGAGACACTTTATGTCCTATAGTCAAAGTCCAAAAAACTCAAACTTTTGGCTCAAGTTGGGATAAAACGACATTTTTCATGATGGCGGCTGCTACAAGAAGCAAGAATCCAGGGAGCAGAAGCAGCTCTGGACATGATTTTTGAATCAATTTCTACTGGTGAGTGATAAAGGCTACAGGCTATCATGTTATATAGTAATTTAGTCTAAATTTCACGAGTTAAGCTTTAATAATAATTGAATTTAACCCATAAGAAGCCACTGTGACTCTGGTGTCGCTGCCCCTTTAAATGTTAAACGTGAATAATTCCTCATTTCCAGCTTTATCCTCAACTTAAACTGACGAAGGCCCTAAATAACGTGCCCTATATTACATTTAACCTGTTCCCACCACAATTCTTAATTAAACTGATGTAAAACAACTGTCACATCAGGATTATTAACCTTAAAATAGTCACAGAAAACTAAGAAAACCAAGAAAAATGTATAACTAGCAAAGTTATAACTGTGATATATGTTGAGGAAATGCTAAATATGTGATATTAAGCACAAAAACAGCAAAAACTGCCAAGCTGATTTATTCAAATGAGGAATAAATTTACCATAAATATATATAACATCACAAATCTATGATACTGGGAGTTAATATTCCAAGAAATGTGATATTTGATCTATTTAATATCACTGAGAATTTTCCTTGAAGGAGAAATGGGTCCGGGTTCTTATGGGATAAAGTGCTGTGCATATCGATAGATTCAATAAATATGTAGCCAAACATAAAGAAAGAACAGAAGGTTCAGGATCTTTAGTTTAATAAGCATGTGTCATCATTTCATTGACAAAAAACAGGCAGAAAAGACTGGAAAAGTGATGAAAACTGCCTCCTGATCAATTTGATTTACCTGACATTAGTTTAATTTAAGTCCAGGTAATGTAAATGTGGAGTTTCCACCAAATGCATGTCCACAGTCATCCACTGTCAAGATCCGTTTTGATTGAAATGATTAATAAATATAATATTCTCTGCATTTAATGAAGTCGTTTCGGTTTTCCCGAATATTATTTTAATAGAAATGATAAGCAAAGCTAAAAAAGTTGACATATTTCAGCAAAACTCACAGGAATTGCATGGAATATTAAAATGAAACAAACATTACTATAAAACATATCTTTCAGGGGACGTAATAATGAAATCAGTGCACAAATAAACAAAGGTTAGAAGCAAATATCTGTTATTGTCACACCGTAAAATATTCAAATGAAGATTCTGAACTGATTGCAAAAATAAATCATTTCATCATGTAGCTGCTCCGTTTTTGTCCTGAACCTTTCGTGCTTTCATGCATTTTGAAGGCCAGTGTTTACCAGGTGAATAAAAGTGCTAAATGATGAAATTTGTGTTTTTTGTGATTACACAATGGAGGAAAAACTGCATTAATCTTTCACTTGGATGTTCTCGGTCTGCATGGGAGAGTCAGGATGTGGGAGTGTTGTCTTTTCCATCGAAGATCAAACTCTTTTATCAAACGGGTTGTGTGTAAAAACTGATAAAAATGGAAACGAACGAAAGCAATAAGTCGTATTAAAGACAGAATTTAACTTGGGTTATCTTCTCTTTTTGTGCCCTGACAGACGACTCTAAACCCAAGCCAAAGTAAGCCTTCGCTCATTTGAATTTGAATCATCCGACTGGTGAGAAACCGCTCATTTTCTTGTTCTCACCAGAAAACGTTAATGTTTTTTCAGGTCATTTGCTCCACCTGTTATAGCTGTGCCAAAGATCCCCGAGGGAGAGAAAGTGGACTTTGATGTAAGTGATGTAATAGAATATAATTATATATACTGCACTTATGAACAGATATGCCTTGCCTGTGTCCGTATCGGCTCGTTTGCGTCAGCCTCTCTGCGAAACATCTGCAGCTTGTTTAGGCCTCTGGTTTACTTAAGCCTGAATCCGAGTCTTTCTGGGGGGTTTTGCGATGCCTCAGAAGTGCAGCAACACAAACACATGTCCCCGCGTGGCTGCAGGACATCCAGAGGAAGCGTCAGGAGAAGGATCTGGCCGAGCTGCAGTCCCTGATCGAGGCCCACTTCATCCAGAGGAAGAACGACGAGGAGGAGCTCATCGCTCTCGTTAACAGGATCGTGAGTCTTCTTCTGTCAGACCTACCGGGGTGACCCGCCACCCGGCAAGGAATTAAACTGCGTGCGTGCGTGTGTGTGTGTGTGTGTGTGGGCATGAATCTGCAGGAGAAGCGGCGTGCAGAGCGGGCTGAACAGCAGAGGATCCGTGCTGAGCAGGAGAAGGAGAGGCAGAATCGTGTCGCCGTGAGTTCCTGCTGATCTCCGGACGTGACCCTACAGTCGATAAAGAGAGCGTCCAATACCCGATAGATTCCCAATTATAATCAATAACCAGTAACTGACACCTCTGTAGCTTCCCAGTTAATTAGGGTGCAAGATGGGTGCATATTAGTGGGGGATCTTCTCTGGCTGCAGGAAGTAGCTGATACAGTTGTATTTAAAATAATAGCAAAGAAAATGTCCTTTTTTAAATTACTTTACAGAAAATGATAAAAAAAGCAGTGGCTGCATTTTTCTTTACAAATTTAAATACATACTGTATAAACGGAAAAAGATTAGAATGTAAATATAATATAAATCCATAGAAGCCAGAAGTTGGTGGACTCCATGCAACACAGATGTGAAGCAGAAACCGTGGTTATACGACTAAATTAGTTTAGTGATTCACAGGAACGCTGAATCCTGAAGATTCTTCGGTTTATACAGCAAATGTTTGAGGTTGTAAAGAAAAACTCAGATATTTTCTTTAAAAAATAATCTAAAAAATGACATTCTCTTCACTTTTTGATTTGGATTTGATTAAGGATATCAAGGATATCAAATTCAGTGTTCCCACTGCACTGAAATAAATATTATTATAAGGATTTAGCCTTTTTAAACACACTGCTATTATATTGAACACAACTGTACATGCTCCCATCAAGTAGAACCTGAACAGGGGACTATAAAGATCAAAGAAAGGACTTGAAATATCACATCATATATATCACATTATGAAAAATGCCTGGAAGAATTTTAATCTGTTCAAATGGAATTAATATGCATCAACATAAGACGTTGCCCAAGTTTAATTCAACATATCGTCATCCTAGAAAAATAATGGCCTATGTCATTTTTTGTCAAAAGTGAGTTTTTGCCCTAAATCATCTCTTGATGATGTTGCCACATCTGGTAAAGTTGAAAGGATCAGACTATTTATGCCTTATAGGAAATTAAAATTTAGTCAAAATTTCATATATATTTATAGTTTAATAATAATAATTGAATATAAAGTGCTGTGCATATCAATACATATGTAGCCAAATATAAAGAAAGAAAGGAAGTTCCACAATTTTCAATCTATTCTAATCATGTGTCATCATTTCATTGAAAGTTTGACACATCTCAGGTTTCAAAAAGTCGTCAAAACTGGATGTTGGAAATGATTTATGTTCAATAAAAACATGCAAAGACCTGGGAAACTGATGAAAAAGGTGAACTTCCTCCTGACAAATTTGATTCAACTGACATTAATTTGATTTAACTGCAGGTAATGTAAGTTTTGAATTTGCACTATGGAACGAAAGGACACTTTAAGCTAGGTTTAAAGTTGCCTAAATCACACTAGAATGTTCAAAATTGGCCCGAGTCACTTTATTCTTTGATGTTACTTAAAGGACACACAACTGTCGAGGCTGTTTTGATTAAAATGATTAATAAATATAATATTCTCTGTATTTGATAAAGTTGTATTATCCCAGAACTTGGAAAAAAAAAAAACAGCGATTTTAATAAGGTGACAATATTAAGTTTTTTCTTACTTTGACATAGTTATAAACTAAATTTATTACATTAATAATGGATGGATTCCTATGAAGTCACTTGTAGTGATAAACCTGCAGAACTGCTCATCTCTATGGATTTATTTCATTTTTCTGGCCTACAACATTCTTCAAGCAGCTAACAGTCATAGTTAGCGATTAGCTAGTGAACCTAGTTAAGCATTTAGCTGCTAAAAAGACACCATTTCCTTCAGGAGTAAGTGAATACCGAAAACATAGCTAAGAGGAAAATGTTGGACTTACAGGTTGCCAGAAACACAACTCAACAATTAATTTGATACTTTAAATGCTAGCATACGGAATCTGTAAGTGAGCGACATTTATTTACCGAATGGAAATCGTTCCAGTCGCCAACTTAGCTTTTAGCTAGTTTTGTTAGTGTTTTTTAGGAGCGCGTTAGCTTGTACAGCTCCATTATCTTGTCCCTACCTGTACCGCAATATCTATTTTTCGTTACAAACAATATATTGTTCTTGAAAACACTTTTTCTTGCAGATACAGTATTCAACCTTTTCCTTCAGCATTGATTGACAGGTGGTGTGTTTCTTCCCTCCTGTGACCATTGTTGAACATCATCGCAGGAAGAAAAGGAGAGGAAGGAGAAGGAGGAGGCCCGCAAGAAGCTCGACGACGACGTCAAGAAGAAGAAGGCTCTAACAAACATGACACAGCAGTACGCCGGCGTCCAACAGAGGGTCAGTCTTCAAGCAAGGAAACCGGTCGTTAAATTTACCGCTCTCGCGCTCATATTTTTGCTTTTTTTCCCCCTCTCACATCCAGCAAGACGGCAGGAAGGGAGCAAAGAAGCAGACGGAGAGGGAGAAGAAGAGGAAGATCCTGGCAGAGAGGAGGAAGCCTCTCAACATCGAGCATCTGAACGAGGAAAAACTGAAGTAAAGCTAGCTAACCCTAACCCTGAAGCATAGCATTTAGCTATGTATTGTGCATAGCTTTTAGCTTTCTCCTACTTTTTGCCCCAAAAGGGAGAAGGCCAACGAGCAGTGGCAGTGGCTGCTCACACTTGAGGCTGAGAAGTTTGACCTCTGTGAGAAACTGAAAAGACAGAAATATGATGTAAGTACTTTGCCTTGAGGGCTTCATGTGCCAATTCCCCCGTGAAATGACATAAACTGGAAACCTTTTTTTTTTTTTTTTATGTGCACTTGTGGTTACAGCAACCTTAAACCGTGCCAGAGTGGAATTTAACATCAATCCAGTTTAATTATGTTGGGAAATTATTTATGGGAAATGAGTATTTCGACATTTTGGAAAATTTGCTTATTCACTTCCTCTGCTGAGAGTTAAATGAGAAGACCGAGCTAATGTTTGTATGGTATCTATTAGCTTAGAGACTGGAACTAGGGAGTTTTAGAGGTGCTGGGAGGCAGATTTTTTTTTAAGCCAAATTCTGGCTTTTGCCTCATATTTAAAGGACACGTCCACATGTTTTCACGTGTCTCTTAAAGGTACAGGATGTAGTTTCTTGTGCAGGTCGCAATTAGATACGCCAAATGTGTGAGAGAACCTACAGCAGCCTTTTATATACTAATTAAAACATACTTATGAATATTATATTCCATTTATACCAATTCTGTTCTGATAGATGCTGCTAAATCTTACACACTGTACCTTAAATAGCCAGTATGAAAATGATTAAAGCAAGAAAAACCTCATATTTGTTATAAGAAACACTCCTGAACCGGTCCTTTAACACAACATTACAAGATACAAGAGTTGAATCCAGAAAGCAAAATAAGCATATTTTCCTAAAATGTCAAACTATTCCTTGAGTCTCTCACAAAATAAGGCAATTAATTTCGAAATGCAATATTTATGGAATTTAAACACGATTAACAAAAGATTATCATGCCTAAAGCGTCAAATTAGCGGGATCATATTCACAGCGTCACCCGATTTTGTGCTAATATCAATTTTAAAAAATATAAATAACGCTGAAAATTGACGGAATACAGCCTGCAGCTATAAAAAGCCACAGAATAAGAACGATGGAATGGTGTGTACTGTATTTGCAAGTCCCAGGCTGACCTGACTCCTGAGGGCTCCTATCTAAAATGTATGTGGATTGACTTCCAGATCAATCTACTCCAGTCCCGAATCGTTGAGCAGCAGAAGTTGTGAGTAACTGTTAATGAGGAGTGCGGGCCTCTTGGTTGTTGTGTAGTTTTTTGCTGCCTGTGTGTTAAAAAGGTCACAAAAAAGTCACAAACCAAGTCTGCGGGCAAGCCAACGAAGCCGGGCGTCCACTGAGTGACAGGTTCAAACAGCAGGTGAAACCGGTGGGGTGTGTATGTATACGTTTGTGTGTGTGTGTGTGTGTGTGTGTGTGTGTGTGTGTGCGTATGTATGGGGATGAAGGAGCCGTCAGGAACTAGAACATGGTTGGGTTTAATCCATGGAATTTAAGAGAAGTCGCACGAGTCAGGTATTACATAAGTGTACACTACTGTTCAAAAGTTTGGGGTCACCTAGTCAATTTAGTGTTTTCAATGTAAAGTCACACTTTTATTTACCACCATGAGTTGTAAAACAAATAGAAAATATAGTCAAGACATTGACAAGGTTAGAAATAAAGATTTGTATTTGAAATCATAACTTTTTCCATCAAACTTTAGCTGTTTAGAGAAGCTAAGTTTGACAAAAGCAAACTGTTTTCAGCTGTGCTAACATGATAGCATCAAGGGTTTTCTAATCCTCCATTAGCCTTCTGATGCAATGAGCGAACACATTGTACCATTAGAACACTGGACTGATAGTTGCTGGAAATGGGCCTCTATACACCTATGTAGATATTGCACCAAAAAACAACATTTGCAGCTAGAATAGTCATTTACCACGTTAGCAATGTATAGAGTGTATTTCTGGTTAATTTAGAGTTATCCTCATTGAAAAAAATAGTGCTTTTCTTTCAAAATTAAGGAAATTGTGAAAGTGACCCCAAACTATTGAACGGTCGTGTATGTTCCTGGTAGTAAGTTGGACTTCTTCCAGTGGGAGCTGGACTCCGTCAGGGCTGCCCTTTGTCACGGATTCTGTTCATAACCTTTATGGACAGAATTTCTAGGGCGTGGAGGGGCTGCGGTCCGGTGACCTCAGGATTGGGTCGCTGCCTTTTGCGGATGATCAGGTCCTGTGGGCTTCATCGGTCCATGACCCTTAGCTCTCTCTGGAGCGGTTCTCAGCCGAGTGAGAAGCGGCCGGGATGAGCTGGTGCCTCCAGGACTGAGGCTCTTGTTCTCAAAAAAGGGGTGGAGTGCTGCCTCTGGATCGAGGATGAGCTCCTACCTCGAGTGGAGGAGTTCAAGCACGAGTGAGGGAAGGACGGAACCGGAGATTGACGGGTGGATCGGCCTGCAGTGGTGCTGCATGGTGAAAAGGCAAAGCCCTCGATTTACCAGTCAATCTATGTTCCTACCTTCACCTGTGGTCACAAGTTTTGGGTAGTGACCGAAAGAATGAGATCGCGAATACAAGCGGCCGAAACGGGTTTCCTCCACCGAGTTGTCCCTTAGAGATATGGTTCGAAGCTCAGCCATCCAGGAGGAACTCGGAGTAGAACCGCTGCTCCTTCGCATTGAGAGGAACCAGATGAGGTGGCTCTAACATCTAGAGAGGAGCCTCCCTGATCAGGTGTTCTAGGCCCCGGGGAAGACCCAGGGCAAACTGGAGAGACCAAGCCTCTCAGTTGACCTGGGAACGCCTTGGGGTTCCCTTGAAAGAGTTGAAGTCTGTTCTTCTGAGGCTGCTTCCCCCGCAAACCGACCCGGAAGAGCGGTAGGAGATGGAGGGATGTTCCTAGAGTTGTGGAAGAGTACTAGACCCACTGAAAATAAATATTTTAAGGGGTACATTCTCAGAATTTTGAGATTACAGTCCGAGGGAAATTCTCCTAATTCACCAGTGTTGTAAGGCCTGATCTGATATAAATATAAAAGCAAAGATGACATAATTGACCCTCCATTTATTCATTAATCAGGGAGGATTTGTCTCAGCTTGGACATACAGTCTGGAATAATACCTATCCCCCTGTAAATTGAGCTAGAAAAGAGAGAAGTTCTCCATATTCACCAGTGTTAATAGCCCTGTTCTGGGGGGGTCCGCCTCTCTTCTATTGTTCCTGATTAGCCAGTCCTCCATGTTTGTCCCCCCCTCCCCTCACAGATCAATCAGCTCCTGGCTCGCGTTCAGGCCCACCAGAGGTAAGTAGCCACCTTTGAGCCACATTTTAAAGTGGTTTCCGGGAAAATCTCAGGTGTGACGCCAATATTTTCAGGCTGGTTTCAGCAGTTAAACCAAATCCTCATTTAAAGAGCCTCGGGAAATATTCACAGAGTGCACAAATATATAATTTGGTACCCAATACAAAACTGAAACACTTTCTTTACTAGATACTTTATCCGTTTTACCCCAAGGCCTTTAAAATCACATCATCCTACTTCGTGTGGGAACATGTGACGTCTTTATTGAGTGAGTTGTTAGTGAAGATTAACAGATGTCAACTTCCTGTGGCTTTCAGGAAGTATACAATACATTATGTATTGTTTTTTTTTGTTTCCGTTGTTTTCCGATCATTTCATAACCATTTCACCATTTGTTAATATAGTTAATCCTCTTTTAACCAAGGCGAATCTTTCTCTATTCATCTATCATTCAACATCCACCTTAACATTTTCATCACAGCAGCCTGAAAACACAAAAAGTGAAATCTTATAAGTGAAAATCTGGTATTTGGTACAATAAATCCAATATTAATACAATTCCAATAGAGAGTAGAATTATCTTTAACTGTCTATCTCTATTGGCAGATAATTTAGCTTATTTTGATTTTCTTTTCTTAATTTCAGTCAATTTAAAGTTTGAAAACAAGATTAAACTATTTGACTTTTTTTAATCAGTTGTCTTAATCTCCTAATTTTGCCTATCATAATAGTTTTATCTAATATTTTTGCGTTTTATCTCAAAAGTTTAATAGGATTTATCCAACGGTCGACATTTCAAAACCAAGAAAAGAAAACTTGAGATCGGCACAATTATCTGCCAATAGAATAAGATAATTCTATTCAACACTCGACTTATTCGACCAGAAAACTGGATATTTTCACCCCATATGATTTCAGTTTTTGCAGTGTGTGGTCTGGATCCACAGCTATTACTCGAGCTTTGAAGTTTGGGTAAAATAGAGGAGCTTTGTGGCGGTTAGCGTGAACATCCCAAAAATCAGCCAGTCGAAAGACTGGATCCCCACATCAGCCATAAGTCCTGTTGAAATATAAGACACAAATACTCGCTGCTTTGTTCAAACCCCCTTTTGTACAACAGTATCGGTTACAAATTCTGAAACGTAAACCGCCGTTTCCGGGAACGGAAAGTTAGGTACGTCAGAGATTAAGGCGAGAAAAGCGAGACGTCTGTTGACTGTTGAATCAGCTGGTAAGTGTTTACTTTTTCCAGACAAATATCTGGTAGATTAAACTGTGGGTGGATCAGGTCTTATGGGCAAACGCGGCAAAAAGAGAACAAAGGCAGCATATCAAAGGTAAGACTGCTGCTGAGAGGATGCAATCATCATTTCCCAGACATTTACCATCTGTGGTGCTGTGAATCTGTGTGCTCTGCACTCATCTAATAGCATGATGCTTTGGTGTTTGCACGCTTATCTCCTCCCATCCATCTTCCACTTCACTCTCTTCAGTAGCTTCTCATTTTCTTCATGAAATCTACAGCACATGTGCGTGGATATTCGTTGAAGGAATGTTGCACTCGAGTCCATAATGCAGATATGGACGGTGTCATACACTCATAGAGCTGGGTAATAACTCATATTGTAGTTTTTATACTTTAGTTCTTGTACAGCTTCTTTAAGGTGGACTTTTTTCATTTAACAAAAGAAACCAAAGTAAGGTAAAAAAAAAAAAAAACAATCAAAATGAATTAAATAAGACATTATCTAATCTAATCAATGCAAAATACAGGATATAATGATGAAATTGATAAAAATCAATTCCTTATTAGCAGCTTCTTTTCATAATAAGGTTATTTTTTTTAATTAATTCCAGTACTTTTTATTTCAAAATGCCGGGTTAAACATTTTAACTAATAGATATCACTATGAAGATTCTTGCATTAAGATATTTATTTTTGTAGTCCACATTTTTAGAAGTTGTATGTTTAAACATGCAAATGATGCATTATCTAAGTAAATGTGCAGTAATTTGCATGCATTTTAACAGAAATTAGATTAGATTAGATGAAGCCAGGTTACAATTCTTGAATCATTTTGTTGCCGTTTTAGAGTCGAAGCTTTTTTACAGAGGGAATTGGGAATATTACTTGACATCACTCTAACAATCAGAAAATGCTGTCAACAGTAATAAATAAATGAACAAATAAGGCAATGAATGATATATAAACAAACCCCTCTGTAAAAAAAAAACAACCTTCAGAATATATTTAGAAATAAAACTGGAACGTTTGGTGGATGCAAGAGCTGCTGAAGTGGAGATTTATGGCTAAAATGTCTCATTTTGACAAAACGGGCTAAAATCAGCCAATGAGATTGAGTTTATATTTAAACCCTTGTTTGTAATTTCACAAATATTTGCCAAAGACTTCACCTCATGTCGCAAGCACATAAAGGAGGTAGGGTAACTTTCATATTAATTATCTCAGTAAAATGTATTGGATTACTTCTCAATTCTACAGTTATTTACAGCATCTAGTCAGGCCGATTGATACCCAGCCTTATGATTGTTAGGAGTAAACCTGAGGAACTGAATGAAACTGGAAAGATGGATTGAATAAATATGCTTTTTTACACACCTGTTAAATATTTCTGCCTGAATCCGCAGCGCCAAAGGAAGAGGCAAGGCCAAGGGCAGGGTGAGATAGACGGGCACGTCGGCGAGAGCTCTTCACGGAGGCGTCTGACAACGAGCAGCGGTGTTGAATCCAATCACATAGATGTAGAATTAAAGGTTGTACACGTAACCAATAAACAGATTTGTGCCTGTTTGAAAACCAGCGGATGTTTCGCCTTCACTTTTCCTGCAATCCCCCACCTCGTCCACTTAAAATGAATCCAAATCAATCGGGTGGCAATAAAATTCCTCTATTTATTCTGCGTTTTGGGAACCACACACACACACACACACACAAGGAACCACAGTGCACCGTACATTTCACATGTAGACTGTGATATGTAAACATAACGAAACACCTACGCACCAAGCTGCGATAGTGCTGGTGACATCAGCCGCACACTTAAATAACACATTAATAAATAAAAGGTTCTGATGCCGTTACAGTGTCGGGATTCTGGACTTTTCTATACAGTACAGTGTGGTGACAAAAGTGCAAAGAAATTAAAGCGATGGAGTGTAAACTGGACTATGGTGCAGTTTCAAATTCAACGAACCCATCCCCAGCTGTATTGTTACACACTATTGACTTTTGAGGTCTCATGGTTTTCTGACACATGGCAGCTACTCCTAAATGAAAAGGTTGCAGATGAGGAGGTGAATAATATTTGGGGATTTTTTTTTTTTTTTCTCTCATATAACCTGGAGCCAAAACATTCGCACGAGTCTTTGTGGAGCTGCCAGAATAGCATCAAAACTTCCATTTTCCACTTCACACGAGAGTCCATTTCCATACTGGTTAACCACCGTCTGTCAAACTGAGAAGCGCTTCGCCTTTGGCTGCACTCAGCATCCCCTCTGGGATCGGCTGGTGGCAACTGTGGCTTCTAAAATCGTATCGTGAGCTATATCTAAACAGGCGTTTTCATATTAAGTAGATGATACCAAGCATATTAACAGGAGCGGTTCAAATACACACAACTTTGATTTGCTTAACGTTTCTTTTAGGTAGTTGTGTGAGCCAATATGATACCTACGTACTTTTAAGAGCAGGGATCATAACAGTGCATTTTCATGGTTGCAAAATCCACAACTTCAAGTTCAGACATGATGAGTGCATGGAGCGTTTTTTCTTTTTTTTGGCGTGACGAGGAGATAACGGACCGACGGGTCGGGTTCGGTTCCCCTTTGGCGATTCCTCACCACAGATGCGTCTCCCTGATCTCTGCGATCACCTGGCTGGCTTTCTGCAACGCCTGCGGACGAGATAAAAAGGGAAAAAAACACTGAAATATCTAATAAAAGAAGCTCAATACATCGGGGAACTTTAGACACTTGAGGTGGACAGTGGTGGAAAGTAACTACCTTAAATGACCAAATGACTGCAGGGATGTTTATTTGTTTCAATCACTGAACAGATCAGGTGTTTGAGATCAGACGATTCATTTCTGACAGAAACCTTGCTCAGCAAAACTGGAAAAATATTTAATTTACACAAATTCTTTTATTAAACCAGTAGGACTACCGTATAACTTATATTCATAAGTAATATATATAAGTATGATCATATTACTGTAGTTACGTCTTGCAGCTGCTTCTCGGTTTTTCTCTATGGCGCTATCTCTATGGCGATCAACAATTAAGAGATATCACCCAAGAGGGTGTTCTTTAATGTCATGAAAAAAAAAAGATTTTTTTCTTACTATTACTACTTTTTTACTTTGGTAATTTACAGTATGACACAAAATATATTATAACAAGCTTTAAAATAATTTTTAACACTGTTAAAAAGGTTAAACCAGTGGTTTATAACCTTATATAAATAGTGATTTTTCCCTCAAAACTTCAACTTTGGGCTCGTTTCAATTAAATGTCCAATCCAATATATTACAAAAAAATCAAAGATAAGAGGAAAAGACCCAAAGCAAAAAACAGATTTGTGAATCACAACTTTGTTCTTCTCCCATTAATCATCAATTTATTACTACTTTTGAGGGGCCCGACCCTTAGATTGGGAACCACAGCTACAGTAACATGCTGCTTTCACACTGATGCATCAGTTTTAATCATTTAACAGTGTCATATATAATCAAATAATATTTAACCCTATTTAACTTTAACCCTCCTGTTATGTTATGGGTCAAATCGACCCGTTTTAATGTTGAATATCTAGGAAAAATGAAACTTCTTCATCTTAATTAGTGGAATCAACGTATAAAATTCCCTGCAGGTTTATATCATATAGATACTGATCAGGTCAATTTGCAGCATCAAACTGGAGGTAAAAGAGTGTAAAAATGTCAGAATATTTCAACTTTGAGACATATTACACACAGAAAAACTAAATTTAAATGTTGTCTTCTTTATGTTGGTCTTTCAAACGTAATCAAATGGTGAAACATTAGGAAAAGGTTTGATTTATTAATTTTTTTTAATGAAAATACGAGTGACTTACGCTAATTAAACCATTACTGATAGAACAGTCAGGAAAGGAGTTAATAATGAATTATTGACTTTGCTTATTAGGATTTTTTTTGGTTTTGGACGTCTTTTCGCCCATTGCTGTTCCTGAGAAATGAACACTGAAGGGTTTGAACAACATTTTTTACATTACTGTGTTATACTTTTACTCCAGTAAAGGATATAAAGACTTCTTCTCCCGCTGGAAGTGAGTTACCTGTAGCATGTCGGCCGCCTCCTTGCGCCGCTGGGCCATATCCTCGGATTCAGTCAGCAGCTCGTTGAGCAGGCCGGATTTATACAGCTGGCCAACAAGCTCGCTCTGGAGGCTGTCCTTCACATGGTTGACCAGGAAGTGCATCACTGCCTTCGGCACGCTGCGGCGGGGAGAGGGAAGAGAGGAAACAGACCGAGCAGATGGCTGAGAACAAGGCGGCAAGATGGCCCCGTGATTGTGTCGTCCCACAGATGGAGGGGCTCGGGTTAGACCCACCAGGTGGGCTGCGTCTGTCCAAGTATGGAGCTGTTTGAGTGAGAGCTGAGGTATTTCATTTTATTGAGCTCTAGGGAACCTACATCTACACAATATGGAAAAAAATATATAAAAATAATCCTTTTTTTTGCAGGATTGAAAAGAGAATCAAATTAACGCGAATCACTAAAACAAAGCGTTTTTTTCTGTTTTAAACGATTAGTCATTTTCTAAAACAGCTGGACAGTTTTTAGAGGAAAATAATTATTTCTTGGGAATATTTTCAGATGTGGATTGATTCACATCATTCAGTGCTCTAGTGAGTATTTACTGCGGCAGGACGGGTTTGTTAGAAATAAACCATCGATCTATCCTTTTCATTCTTGATATCGTCAAAGCTGCAATTCTTTTGCTGATTTCCTAACCCAGGTTTTGTTTTCATCAACCATTTTTCCCCGTGTATGCTGCCTCCCTGACCTTGCTCTACTTTAAGTTAAGACATCGATGCTCTTTTAGTTTTTCAGTTGTAATAACTGCTGTTGCTCAAGCAGCTCGATGTAGAGCATGTTTCATGCTAATAAACGGGACATTTACACTTGGGATCCATTCTTGACTTTAGTTTTATAGTATTATTCTTGCATTAGTTATGGCATTTATGTATTAATGGTATGATACACGTTTCTGTGATGTGTCTTTGTATTTAATGTAATGTAGGAACATGTCAGAGTGCAACAGTGGCTCTATGGAACACTAGGATAATTAATGTCATACTCAACTCTTTTCCTTTTCTAAATGTATGGTTCCATCCTGTTCACATCATCTATTTAACGCCTGTCTGTCCTGGAGGAGGAATCTCTGTTACTCGTTTTTTTTTTTTTGACTGATGTTAGTGTCTAAGAACAGCAGATGTTTTGTTATTGATTGAAGTTATTGATCCAGAGGAGCGAGCCGCCTACCTGTCCTGGATGTTCTTCCTCACGATGAGGAAGTACGACTTGATGAGGCGCTCGATGACCTCACAGTCCCGCTGCTCACGTGACGACAGCTTCCTGGCAACCGGCACGGGCTTGGAGGTTAGAAGAGAGAGCGCTTTCAATCAATCGCCCAGTGACAATTACTCCTTAATGGTCCTAATGTGTCGGGCTGATGGAGTTACCACGTCCAGCAGGTTGACGGCTCCTTTAAGGGGGCTTCCGGGGCCTGAGCCTGGGGCGTCCTCTCCCTTCTTCAGCATCCCCCTCCAGGTCCCTGTGCCATCCTGCTCGCCTTGGGGTCCTGCTGCCGAGGCCTGAAAAAAATACGACAAAAACCAGAAACACTTAAAAAAAAAAAAAAGATGAAGATGTCAACATACCACCCCGGGCTCAAAAAGACACTTGTTATTAGGGTTGACAGGGATAGGACAGTTAATGTAGGGCTGGGCGATTTGACCTAAAAATAAGATCTCTATTTAATATTATAGAATTTAAACAGAATTCAATGAAATATTTTATTTATTGACACAATAAATTATTAGCAAAAACTAATCCAGATCAGAGAATCAGAGAATAAAAATTAAATGAGAGAGAGCAGCACTTGGCTCTTTTTATTTTGAAATCAAATTTAAAAAAATTATGTTTTTTATAATCACTGTAAAATCTTTAAAAAAAAGAAAAAAATATGTACATAATGTACATTACTGTTCAAAAGTTTGGGGTCACGCAGACGATTTAGTGTTTTCCATTAAAAGTCACACTTTTATTTACCGCCGTGAGTTGAAAAATGAATAGAAAGTATAGTCAAGGCCTTGGCAGGGTTAGATTTTTATTTGAAATAATCATTTTTTCCTTCACACTTTGCTTTCGTCAAAGGAAGGTCAGTTTTCTAGCTTCTCTAACCAGTTAAACTGTTTTCAGCTGTGCTAACATGTTAGCATCAAGGGATTTTTAATCATCCATTATCCTTCTGATGCAATGAGCAAACACATTGTTCCATTAGAACACTGGACTGATAGTTGCTGGATATGGGCCTCTATACACCTATGTAGATATTGCACCAAAAACCAGACATTTGCAGCTAGAATAGTCATTTACCACATTAGCAATGTATAGAGTTTATTTCTAATTATTTTAAAGTTATGCTCATTGAAAAAAACAGTGCTTTTCTTTCAAAAATAAGGACATTTCTAAGTGACCCCAAACTTTTGAGTTGCAGTATCATTATATCGTCAAGTATTATTTCCTGTACCCAATTCATTAATTATTACTTTTTAAAAATGATGATTCAATGACAAAAAAAAATGAAATTAATCAGGAAAATCTCCTAGCCCTGAGTGAGGATATGTAGGGTATTAACGCTGGCAGGGTCATATGCAGGCGTGTACACAAAAAAGACGAACTTGGAGCTAAACATTCATAACCGAGCACAGTCAAAGCCGCTGACAGAATAAAAATTTAATTTTCTCAGAGCTTAAATTGGACGGACACCTCCGCTGCTCAACTATTAATGCGTTATTTAAAAAGAAGACATGATGGGCACCGGCGTAACCTTCGCCGATCTTTTAAAATATGCACTTTCAGAGCGGGAGAGCCCAGGAGAGCGGTTTGGATGGATGGAGCGCGGTGGTTAGAATATCCATTGTAACACGATAAGTAAAATAGACAAGGAGAGTGTCAGGAGGTTAGAAAAGGGAAATGGGAGGCAGGGAGAAGGCTTTTTTTTTTCTGAGAGACAGGTGGACCAACTTTGGGGAAGAAGGAAAAAAAAAAAAAAACACAAGACTCTGCAGAAAACAACAGCGGTCGTTAATGCGTGTCCGCACAGGCTGGGGGAAGAGCGAGAGAGAGAGAAAAAAAACGAGAGCACGGTGTCAGCAGACAAAGATCAGAGTGCATGCCAGCAGCCCATGCATCCATCCATCACTCCATGCTCCGCCACCAGCCCCCCCCCCCCAACAGCAGCAGCAGCAGCAGCAGCAGCCAGCCGGGCGCAGAGCCAGCGAGGCTGCGTACGTGCCCACCTTGGCACCGTCCATGTCTGCTCCAGACGCGGGGGGCTCGCCAGAAACCACAGTAGGGCCTGCAGCAGACTAGCGGGAATATGAGAGCGGGGATGGAGAGAGAAGGGGTTTTTTTTAAAAAAAAAAAAAAGCACCGAGAAGAAATGTGGAAAGACAGAGGAAAGGAGAGCGAAGATGTGGATAAAATTCCTTGACGGAAACTATCCGAGGCATTCGCTTCACAAGATCCTCATCCTGAGATTAACGCCCGCTTTCGGGCTCCTTTGCAACCAGATATTACAACGCATTTCTGTTACGTTTTCAGAATTGAATTTTACCTTATCCCTGGGCACCGCGGTGGGCAGCTCTCTCATCCGGTTTCTCCTTTGCTCCTAAAAAAAAAAAACAAAAAAAAAAAACACAGAAAACAGATGTTGGCGAAAATTGCTGAACAACTCCAAGACATCATAGGAAAGTATGTAAGAGCATTTACTGGAAATCACACGATGAAAGAAGTTACCCCAATTCGCAAAGAAGTAGTTTAAAACTCTGCTAACCACTCTGGTAAATTGAAAGCACATTTCAACAGCAGAGATATTTAGGTATAAACTTTAACAATTGTTTTTAATTGAATGGGATGATAAAAAAAAATTGGTTCCTGTATAAAAAAAAAATGGTTTTCCTGTATAGAGCAAAGGGAAGAGTAACGAAATTCAATAGCTGTTTGAATTTTGCTATTTGAAATTCTCTCTTCTGGTTTCGCAAATTCATAAAGAAAATGTGTTCAATATTACCTGTTAAAAAAAAGAAGTTTCTCAAATTCTGCCCAGAAAAACTTCTCTGGTAAAAACTAAAATTCAAACACCAAAATATAAAAGTCAAAATGATCCACAGAGAGGGGAATTAAAAAAAAACACTTTGAATTCTGCGATGTTTTAGCAATTACATTTCACAATAAAGGTTTTCACTTTCTAATAAGGATTTAATCCATTTAACGCATACAAATGTAAATACCTGAATAATTACTAATCGATACATACCCCACCTATCATAACCCGTCTATTGTAACCAGAAAAACCTGTTTATTTTATGGGCATTTATTTATTTGTGAATACAGACCTCGATATTATTATTCATGACCCCACAGGCATCTGCAAAGTCTGGGTGCTTGGTGTTGATGTAGGCCAGCTCAATGGCAACCAAGTTATGGACCTAATACAGGGAGAAAAAAACAGTATTTTAAATAAAAGTTCTCAAACCGCTGCAACATAAGAGCGGTTGATGACAGCCTGGATGTGATTGTACCATATCGTTTGTGATCGGCAGCCTCTTCCTCAGGAGAGACGTGACGACTTCAACGATGGCCTCGTGCAGCTTCGGGAATCTCTGCAGCTCCTGCGGGGGCGAAAAGCGACGTGACTTTCTGGGGGTCTGGAGTCGACGGAGGTCTGGAGTTAATCGGGTTTAATCGGGTTTTCGGGATTACCTGCGTGCTGTAGTTGCTGCAGTGCTGGATGATCCGCTGCATCTCCTCGTGCACCAGCTCCACGCAGCGCAGGCTGGGCTCCTCCAGCCGCTTCACCTGCTTCTTCACCAGCAGCTCGAAGGAGATCTCGGGCACGAACAGGGACGGGCGCGGGCCCTGGGGTGGAGGAGGAGGAGGAGGAGGAGGGGGGAGGTTAGAGGTTTTACCCAGAGCAACTTGTGTTGAGTGACGATACAGCAAAAAAAAACATTATGGGCAGGAGAAAACGCCAGCGCCCCTAAAGGCGTCCCATTTAGATAATACACCAGCACTCACTGTTGCGTTCCTTATGGCTGTTAGAATATCTATGGTGCTGAGTCCTCCCAGAGGATCCACCGACTCCAATGTTCTGCCAAAAGTCTCGTGGAATATGTAACAAATTCTGGCTCCACCGCACCTGAAAAATAGCAGCAGGGGGATATTAGCTGTGATGTGAACCCAGGCTGCGGCGTGCGCTCCCGTCAGCTTTTCCCCTCTCGCAGAGGCCGCGCGTGCCTCAACTTACAAGTTGAATCGTATTAAATGATGAAACCAATGCGGTCGCTCCCGCTCCTGTTCTCCCTCTCTTTACGCCGGCGCCACAGCACCACCGTGTGGCCCTGAGCGGGGGGGGGGGAAACTTACAGTTCTGAAACTTACAGTTCTGCCGTCTCGATGTATTTGGCCGTGCCCTCGATGGTGTTGCAGTACTCCGTGGCGAACTTGGTGATGAGCTGGAGCAAAGTGGCGCTCTGGTCCTCCACCGGCTCGCCGTAGCTGCTGAGCAGCGACTGGTACTGGGCCGCCAGGACGTTGATCCGTGTCTTCAGCTCAGGGAGACAGTCCCGGATGTGATGCATCAGTAACCTGACATTGTGATGGAAGAAGGGCAGAGAGACAGGAAGTTTGATTCAGTGCTATATATATATATATAGAGAGAGAGAGAGAGATCTGGAAAAAAATAAGAGACCACTGCATTTTTTTCTGAAATCAGCATCTCTAGTAGTGCTGATAATTTTGCAGTGGATATAAATAAAATTCCTAGTATGTATTAAGAAAGGCTGTAAGTTTCCTGTTCACATAGGGAATGCCGCCCATTCACCTGCACGCTGATGCGCAATCTCAATTCAATTAAAATGACTTAACGAGCCGAGCACCATCTGAAAATCACAGACCCATATTAAAACAGTTCCTATACATGAACCCTTTTAAATACGGTCCTGGGTTTCCAGGGTTTACTATCAAAAAAGTTAAATCAAAGTGAAACTAATTTACAGAGGCTGTTAGACCCACCGATGTAATAAACCACAAACGTGCAGCTTTAATGAAATAATCCCACACAAATAATATGTAATTAACCTCAGCATGACAGTTATGTCTTAAGTTTGCTGGAAGGTGAATATCTTTAGATTTCAAAAGTGAAGTTATTCAAAAGAACTTCCCATAATCGTCATGAATCATTAATATAATAAAACAAATCTGCATTTTTAAAGTTTCTAACTCTTCAGTGTCTTTAACTGCCCTGTTTTACATTTACAGGGAGTTTAATTGCAACAAATTGCAGGAAATGATGTTTTATGTTTGTGGCAGCCGACTCCTATTACGTTTGTGGGAAGGTTAATACATTTGTGTGTTAATTACATTAAAATCTGCAGATTTGTGTTACTTTTGTGGTTTATTACTTTTCTGGGCTGTATTTACGTCGGCAGGTCGAACAGAGGCACGAGTTTTATTTTTTTGTCAATAAGTGTTTATTTCTTTCTTTTAGCTTGTCTACACCGCTGCTGCTGCTGCTGCAAAAAACAACTGTTATTACTGTCAAACGGTTCACACCACACTCATCAGAAATGTTGCAGAGAGTGTGGGTCTGTTGATGTAAACCACTCATATTCTCTGAAATTGTCCGAAAATAATTGTGTTTCGGGAAATGGTATGTAAGGAACTGCAGCAAACACCAGGATATGAGGTGCCCAAGGGTTTTCTGGTGCTTTAGCTCTGTAATTTCTCTGAAGAAAATGTCCACGGTAGTGATAAATATTTGATCAAAATACAGCTTGTGTCAAGCGAGAAAGCTATCATTAGCGAGTTGGGGGGGGTGAGTACGTGCTGCCAACAAAAGGGCAATGGCTAACAATTGTGGAAGAAAGATTTTCAATGGAAAAACCAACACGCGCTACTAGGGATGCTACTAGGGATGCTACAAGAGACGCGGCTGGAAAGAAAACGGGAACAATGGACTCAAAAAATGACGACGCTGGGATGGAACAATCGATAATAATCATGTACAAGGCTTCCAAAGAAATCTGTGTTTTCTGATTTGTTTTTTGGATGTTGTTTTACTTTACCTCCTCCAAGGTAGTTGTGTTTTAGCTGCTGTGTGTCTGTTTGTTTGTTAGTAAAATACATCAAAAGGTTTTGGACAGATTTTATTAAACCCAAGATGGGAAATTAGCTTCTCTGCTTTTTACCCATCCCCTGATGGCTAAAACGGTAAATGGAACAGTGGACATCAGCACTGTTGTGCCCAGGGATCATTGGATGATCTAGTTCCCCCAAGTCCAGCCCTGAATACTGAGCCAAACAACATCACTTGGGTATGACCCACCCGGGGGATCGAACCCCCGACCTCCGAGTCTCAGGGCGTGAACTCTAACACGAAGCCACTGAGCTGGTTTTTAATGGGTTAAATTAAATGTGTTGGGAATGGTACCAACAGATTAAATTTTGGTAATGATCCAAAAGAAATTCTGGTTTCTGAATTAGCTTTAATTTTCTGTTTGGTAACATTGCAGTAAATGGACCTTTAAACAGGCTCCATCGCTTGGTGCCACCTGCTGGTGATATCTTGCACCTGCAGAGCTTTGCACACTATGAGACACTAAAGACGGCCATAATCTGTGCCGTTTTGGGTGATTATTTTGGGGATCAAGGCCGAGTCTTGGCTCAATCACAATTAACACCTCACGGCCAGCTGTGTGAAGTCACGTGAATATCAAACTTGTTAAAAATCCTTTTTGATCCAAAGTGAGGGGATCGCACTGTATAGTCTGAGTCTGAAAGAGAGGAGGTTGACTACACCAGGAGTGCTCGGCGGAGGTCTGTGCTTTTCAGGTTTTTTGTTTGTCAATAAAGACTTATGAATATGATTCATGCCAAGAGATATTACTATTCTTTAAAACAAACAAACACATATACCTGTTGAGGGTCCTGGCCAGGTATTTGGTTCCGTTTCTATTGGCAAGAGATGGATATTTCTTCTGCAGAAAGGCGTGTTCGTCCCGAATGGCGTCAGCGACAGACTTTTTGTTGTTAATGTCCAACTGGCTCCTAAAAGTGCCAAATACAAAACAGTGCAAAAAAAAATAAAAAGACATAGTTATAGCAGCCACAGTGGACTCATGTCATATTGTCTGTTTTAATGCTAAATGATCTGTCACTTCTATTCAGTATTCATTATAATTACACTAATAAGTTTGCATTATATGATACCGGGTTATATTATACTATATTATTTTATATCAATGTATTACATGAGGCCATATTTAGTTTATTTAGTTACTTATTTACTTCTATTCTTTTCCTATATTATTATGCCACATTCTCTTTAGTTTATTTTCTATTATGTTATATCATTGGCTGTAACAACAATCTTATTGCAGAGTAACTGAATAAGAGTACAGCTAATTGTTTTACAGACCTGTTGACTACTCCGATGAGGCCCAGTTTAACAGGAATGACTCTTCCCATCAGCACATCCATAGCATCAGTGCCGGCGTCCATCAGGTCCAGTTTGGTCACCACAGCCAGGGTCCTCCGGCCTGGGGAGCCGCATTCAGGACGGTCAGTTTTCATCACAATAAATGACAAAACATCAGCGAATAAAAGGTCGATTAACACCCAATAAAGCGTACTTGCAATAGTGGGGAAGGGGAACAAAATCTGTCGCTTTAAATTTGGATAAACGTCTTCTGCTTAGTGGTTTTTACCGTCTGGGTCGACCTCCCGGGCGACCTTGAGGGCCTCGGAGGTGGCCATGTCTGTGTTAGCGGCCGTGACAGCCAAGATGATGCAGTTGGGGTTGGAGATGTGCTTCAGGATTAGATCTCTTATCTGCACCTCGATGTCCTTGGGCTGATCACCCACAGGCACCTGAAGGCAACAATACCGATCAAGAGGAAAGACACGGTATACGTCTCAATGCGATTCAGCTGGGGATTCCTCAAATGAACACATGTGGCACCAGAGGAGGGGAACTAATGAGGCTGCAATCAAAGCCTATGCTTTGATGCTAGACGGCATTAGAATAATAATTCCCTGCAGTCTATAAAATACAAGTGCGGGTTACCTTAGTGATTCCTGGCAGATCCACCAGCGTGAGGTTGACGACGTGAGGAGAAAATATCTTCAGGTGAATGGGTTCATCACTGATCCCCTGCAGAGGGAGAGAACACAGTAAAAAACTTTAAAGAAAAAAAAAACATTTAAGCAGAGCACAATTTGTGTTTTTTTTTTTTATTTGCGGACTGAATATCACATATTTCAGTCCTCTCGGTGCGGTTTTCCCTCACTTGGTGCCCATCAAGCACCGGTTTGTGCCTTTAAAGTGTGAGCGTTGCATTCGAGTCACGCTGGTGAGGTTCGGAAAACCCACAAAGGTCATTTAGCAACACTCATCGCTGTTCTTAAGGAATTCCTCAAAGAATTTAGTAAAAATCCAGCTCCCTGCATGATAAAAGAAAGATCTGTGACCTGTTTTATAAGTTCCATCACTGCCAAAACTGAAATCTTGATTTTGAGAAGAATTATCTTATTTCACTGGCAGATAATTTTATTTCCAACTTTTTTTGGGTCAATTTGGTCTTGTTGTTAGAAAACAAGACTAACATTTTCTTTAAAAAAATATATAAAATTGATTAAAATCAAGAAAATAAAACTTATAAGATAAATTATTACCGGTGCAATACAATAAATCTATTCAATATTGGACTAATTGTAGCAAAAACAAGATATTTTCACCTGTTAAGATTTCATTTTTTACAGTGACTCAATGGTGGATGTAGTCCTCCGATCCTTCACTTTAATAAAAGTAGAAATACTGTCATCAAAACCAAAATACTCAAGAATTCAAAATGATACTTTAGTAAAAGTATTATCAGCAAAATGTAATAAAAGTAAAAGGTACTCATTATACAGACAAATGTATAAAAGAAAAGAGACAATTGAATAGAATATAGATAATAAATTATTAAAGTTCCGTGTAAAATATTAAAATATGCATTTGAAAAGAAACTAAAGCTGTCAGATAAATGTAGTGGAGTAGAAAGTAGAATATTCCCCTCTGATATGCAGTGGAGTGAAAAGTATAAAGTAGCATCAGGTGAAAATAATCAGGTAAATTTAAGTACGGTACTTGAGGAAATGTTTTTTTTCTACCCCTGGTTTGGACTATTTTAAGAAGAAACAGGAACGTATTTTTAAAAAATCTTCTTTTCTTCCCTTCCAGCAAATAGAATATATGTCTTCATCCAGATGTTTAGAAGGTATTTGAGGATTCTGGAAATATGTTCAGAACAGCCATAAGTGTTGTTAAATGACCTTCTGGGTTTTTCTAGCATCCCCCGGGTAATGATCTCTGGGAGAAACAGATGTTCTGTGTTCTGGATGCAGGTGTGCACTACAGCGAGCCTGGCACGGTTAGATGAGGACAAAAGGTTAACAAAACACGGGTGGAATTTTTATTTTTTTTTTTAAGATCTATAAGAGCAAAACTGAGTTCTTTCAGATTTCAAGAAGGTTTTCCCAAATCCCTGGCTGCTGCTGTAGTTTCCCTTAGGAGTTTTCTTTTTATATATATGCAGAGACTTCCCATAAAACTAAATTCAATTAGTCACGTACGGTAGCTTTAGAAATCTTCCTCGATTGCATCCAAAAAAGTTAAACAATGTCTGAAAATTGTTCTTCCTCTGGGTGATGTTAACGTTTATGGCAGCAGTTAATTAAAAAATAAAAAAGTACAAAACGGTATTTTAACCTTGACGCTGGTGTCGTTTTATGAGAAGGACGTGCGATCCGCGCTACCGATTTCATTCATGAAATTACATGCACTTGTTGCTAGGCAGCATAATTGACATACATATATTTGTTGTCTGTGATCTGCAGCTTTTGATTGAACTTATTTTAAAGTGCTTTGCAGTAGTTGATTTATCATAGCAGACAGTGAGCAAATGGATTTTAATACCGGAAACGTTTTATGGGCTTAATTTGAGTCAGATTAGTCTTTCTGAGTTCTTTATAATCCACATGTGTGATGCAGTAAAACTGGAATGTAGAGATTAGAAAACTCCAGCCATGTCTCACCTTATTATTCCCTGATATTCGCTCTGTTTCGTTTTCAATTTCTTGCCGGATTTCATCGAAATCCGAGTAGATCTGCACAAAGGAAAATGCGTTATCAAGACTTTGAATATATACTTTTGAGCATGAATTATTTTTTTTATTGTGAACATTTATACCTTATTTTTGGTGTGTAGAAACTTCCCCCACTCTTCACCTTCTCTGTCTGAGAAACACAAGAAAACAGGACGTGTCGGAGGTTTGAATTGGCAGAAATAGAGGAAAACTTCAAACACAACTACTCTGAGCAGGACTCTAACATCAGGGCTTCACTAAGAAGGGAGAGGCTGACGGAAGTTACTGGTCTGAGGAGTCAACGACAGGTGAGGGAGGGAACATGTGAAGCTGCAATGCACCTTTATGAAGCACAGTGCTTTTTAACACCCTGGCAATCTGCAAGTGATCAGACGGTGACAGAGAAAGAACAACTGGAAATCAAAAATATGATCTGCATGATCCCTCCACAGGTGTGTGTGTGTGTCTCTAAAACTCTGCTCAGATCAGATCCGCTCATGTTGGCGCCTACCGCTGTCCTCGTTCTTCCTGGCATCCCCTGGATCCACGTTGACCAGCTGGAGGATGAGAGGTCGCCTGGTTACGATGCCGGTCCCACGGGGCAGCAGGTCCCTGCCCACCAGGCTCTCCAGCACGGAGCTCTTACCACTGCTCTGGAGACACACAGCACACATAAAGACATGAGTTAGATGAGCTCCATGCAGGACTGATGCATCATCACGCTGATTTCACACATATGGCTCTGATACACTGCACAACCGTGCACCTGTTTCTCCCTCAAGCAATGACCCGGTTGTGGATCTTAAAATAGGAAAAATGATCTAAATAGATTTCAGTGCCAGTGCCAGACTTTGCAAATTAGGTTTGCAGCAGTCCCCAAACACGCAGCCAAAATTCATTGTAATATATTAAATATTTTATGAACAATAAACGTTGCCTCACAGGTACGTCTCCTTTAATAATGTCGCTGTTATTTATGCATTCGCTGCTATTAAAGCAAGGTTATCAGGCTAGCATGATAGTGGCTCAAGATGCACACAAGCAGAGCATTTTTACCTGAGTCCCCACTACTGCTATCTGCGGCAGCTGGATAATATCCGCGCCCACCGTGTTGAACACATCCTGCAGCTTGTTTATAACAGGAATAAGAGCCTCCATAGCTCGCGTTTCAGCCGGAATACAAATTAATTAAGTAGCTATTTTCGTGATGGAGCCAAAGTCATTCAATGTCCCACCGACACTACCATTGCAACAACACCCCACTGGATAGGCTATGTGCGGCGCTGGGAGTTGTAGTCCTCAAATGGCGGCGCCAGTGCGGTTCCGGCGCGCTCCGTTTGTGGGAAAAACTACAGTACCCGGAAATCACGCGAGAATCAGCGTTTGCTGATTTCGCGCATGCGTGCACCGATTGTTGATGACAGCTAACAGGCGGCGACTAGCTTCGTTATAGCGGTTAGATATTTTTTGATTAACGTTAACTTACTGTCTGTTTTCAAGTCAGTAAGTTAGTCTGCTGTTGTCAACACTTCATTACTCCACCATGCTGCAGTTCCTGGTGAGTTTTACCCGCATTGTCACGCGCGGCATCGACGTTTTTCAGGACGTTGAGAGCTAATGTGTTAGCATGAGTAGCGTCAAATTCTGAAATGACGTTTTGTCTTTTGTTTTGCAGGCTGGCTTCACTTTGGGGAATGTTGTGGGGATGTATCTCGCTCAAAACTACGATGTGAGTTTGCTGCATGTTTTTCTTTCTTAAAAAAACAAAAAGAAAAAAGTGTCAGTGCTAGTAGGGGAATGGTATAGTTCCTCTTACAAACAAAACCAATTACAAGTCATTTTAAGATATGAAACAGAAAGTAAAAGAAAAATGCACAAAGATTTAGATATATAGGGGAAATATATAGAATTTAATGTAGAATCAACACCTTTTTAAAATGGTTTCAATAACAACCTGATTGCAACCTGTTTGCAAGTGTGTGTGATGAAATGTATGCATAACAGAGTCTCAATTAGTCGTTTAGGCAATAAAATGTGTGTAAACTTATGATCACCCCAAGTTTAATTTGTCTTGTTTTGTCCTAATCTAAGCTGTTAGTGCATTTTATAGTATATATATTCGCAGGAGAAGCTGGAACCAGAGAATTTGGACATTCCGTCTTTAAAAAAACTACTGATTTGATTTTTGTGCCCTTTTTAGGTTCCCAATTTAGCCAAGAAAATCGAAGCATTCAAGAAGGATGTGGAGGCCAAGAAGAAACCTCCAGAGTGACAACAAAGGGACCATGTTACAAAGCAAGAACAGACAGAGTCTGCAGAGAAACTATTTATTTTACAGCATTATAAGAGTGTACATTTCATAGAAGGATTGATGATGTAAAATATGTAAGGGAATATTAACAGTGCCTGGAACAGGGTTTGCTTCTTCCTTTTAGTGTAATAGGCATTTTCTCATTAGCGCCTATTTTTTATAAGGTGCAAAGGACATTAAAACTACCTTGTGGGATCACTTAAGTCCAGTTTCATGGCACTGTTGGCTGGCCTTTTCTAGGATGCACTGTGGTGTTTTAACCATTATCTACACGTTAGGTGTAGCTAACGTGAATATGAATACAGTGAGCAGTTTCTTTGTATTCCAGAGTTTAAGGATTTTGCTTCACAAGCTTCTAATTGTCAACAACTGCCAAATTTTTGTATGATATTGGCGCATACACATGCACTTCTATAACATTCAGCTTCCAATAAAATTGTTGCTGAAGGATTTTAAAGTCTTTGTCTCATGAATTAAGTTTTACTGGCACAAGTTTTCTGCTTTTTTTTTTTTTTTACAAAAACATGATTATCTACTTTATATCTATACAGATTGTACTATAGCAGCTATGAAAACCTTTTACTTGTGCTGTCACAAATCTGTCCACCAGAGGATGCTATTACCAAGGTATTCAAATTATACTTCCCCTTTTACTCTAATATTCATACTTAGCTTTGGCAAACTATTTTTTCTTCTTCTGTTTCTTCCCCTTCTTTTTTTTCTTCTTCTTTTTTGAATTTGGCCACCCGAAGCCTCTGAACTCCAAACAGTCCACCGCATTGTGAGAAATGTAGTAGACGTTCTCCATGGCTGCCGGACTGAGGATGTCGACCTCTTTCTTGGTGGATTTGGCACTTGAAGACCTCTTTTTGGGTGTTTTTGGAGTTCCACTCTTCTTGGCGGGCCTCGAACTGTGGGATCTGGATTTTCTGGATTTGGTGGGCTTTGAAAGAAATACAAGTTTTACTCAATTTAGACCATTTCCTCAACTTTGACTATATATTAAGTAGTGTTAATCGTGGATTTACTAGTCTTTACCATAGTGAGACGTCAGTGTCGCTTATTATCCATCCATCTGAGTTAGATCATGCTATAACAAACAATACATCAGTTACTTTTAAATGAACAAGATTTGCCATTAGTTTAAAATCCTCAAAATCAGACTACACCTATGGAATGTACTCACTTTAAAGGACAAGCACAACAAAAATTGCCTTTTTAAAACATCCTACACACTGAAAATGTTAAAACATACATCTTACCAGTTCTGGACTTGGCACTGTTGTAAGTGGCAACTGAAGGTCTTCAACTGGGACAGCGATACCCCATTTGTTTATGTGCCGTTGTCATAGAGACAGAAGAGGCTCGCTGGTGAATGACGGGGTTGGCCTCTCCGACAAGCCTATAAATTCTTTTGCTGAAGGTACAGTTCTTCGAACACGCTTCGAATCCGGAAAACTAAATGAAAAGACTTAAACGTAAGAATCGAATCTATAGGAATGGAAACAAAAGCCGATAGAGAGATAGCTTCACATTTTTTTATTTTACTGTTCAGTAACAGCTTTCAAATTCTTTGGCATCAGGTTCTCCCGATTTAAAAAGCCCTTGCATTCACATTGTGAAAGTGTAGTTTTGACATCACTGTAATATTTAAATACATTCAGTAAATGTAATACAACTGAATACCATGATGAAGCTCTTGGATCTCTATCATGCACTACAAATAAATATTCACAAATATGCAGTCACTTTAAAGGTGTAATAAATCCAATATGGATCCAAGAAACTTCGCAGTTGTGAGAAAGACACACAACTAAAAAATTAAAATAAAAAAAAAAGCAATGTGTACAATTCATGTGACACCTTGTCCAACAAAACACCGATCAATCGTGTGCCAACTTATTGCACATATACGAGTAGTAATACTCTATAGCGTCAATAAATAAGAGCTTTTGTATTGTTGCGTTTCATAGATAACAAAATAAGACATGAGAATGAGACACTGGAGATTTGTGGATCACCTGCATAGAGTGATTTGTTCTATTTTTCAAGGCAAATAGATTTTTAAAAAAAGCATTTAAGTGCAGCAACAGAATAACAGCAGAGTAGTGTGGTGACTGTCCTCCAGCCAGAGGATCAAGTACAGTATTTGGCCTTCTGATGGGCACTTTAAAAAAAAAAAAAAAAAACTGTGGCAGTGATGCAGGAGCAGAAAGACATCGATACCGCAGAGCTCCATGCATTTAAGCCCTTGAAAGTGACAAAAAAAAGGAGAGTTGAGTAGCAGAGCTACTGTGTAGAGATGAGGTGGACGATCATGCCGATGATGCGGGAGCCCCGGGGGCAGCTGCACAGGTCCATGTTCGGGTTCCGGATTTTATCCTCCAGCAGCTGATCCAGCTCCCAGCGCAGCTCCTTCACCAGCTCAGCCACCTGGGGAACACACATATACTGATAAAGTTAATCCGCTTAACTCTGGCTTTGCCTAATTTTTCAGGATTCTTCTTTTTGCCCATCTCTCGTAATAATAGCAGTTACAGCAATGTTCCATATATATATTTATACATAAGGAAAAACTATAAAAATGTTTCGTGCAGGTCCCATGTCCCACTTTCTCTATTTTTTCCCCTCTTCCTCCCTTTTGTCATTGGCCCTGCCTACTGGTAAACAGCATCCGGACAAAACCACTTTGAGGAATGAGGGGGGGGCTAAGAAACAACGCATTTGTTAGTTCCAACAACTAAGAATTTGGCCTCCTTGTATTGTGCCTTTATTTAACATTTCTTTAATATTTAAAATGCAATATTTGCGTTAGCAGACTGTATCAAAAATAGCCGCGTTGGCTGAACTGTTAAACCTCGTATCTCTCTGACCTGATGGGAAACGGCGGCGAAGCGGATCCATCCGTCATCGAGGGAGATGACGAACTCCCCCTTGTGCAGCTCCACGTTGACCTGACCTCCTCCGAACAGCACCAGCGCGTAGACGGACACCATGCTGCAGTCCCTGATGAACACGCGGCTGGTTTTCACCTTCTCGTGGTAAACCAGGTACGGGCTGTCGTAGTGGCGAACCTGCGGCGCGGAGGAACCACATGATTTATTTCTCATACTGTCTGTTAAACATGAAGCCAAGTCTTCTCCACTCTAATCATCTCACCGTGTAGTTGACGGAGGACGGGTGCACGTGCACGCAGCCGTCGTTCTTGGTCATGAAGCGGAGCTCGTTGGCTTTGGGCTGCATCTTCATCGCTCCCTTACTGGTCATCTTGTAGTTACCCTGAGGAGCTCGCACCTGAGGCAAGCATCAAACACAAGGGCAGCGGGTGTGAGAGAGAGTTTTAGGCTTCGTTGGCTTTAACTTTCTTTAAGAAGAATGAATATGCACCTGGACCACGTTGGGGTAGAGGGCAGCACACAGCATGGCAGACATCACCCGGATGTTGTCTGAGTTCAGGTTCGCCTGGAAAAGAGTTAAGTTGTTATATGTGTGTGAACCTGTGATTATCATCAAAAGTGAAAACTGTAGAAAGGATCAGATTTGCTTCAAGAGCACAGTTTGGTCTTTTCCTTCACTGTTCATCATTCAGGAGGGTTTTACCAGGAGCTGGTTATGTGAATAATTAAAACCAGTAAAAACAGTGAATAAAGCAGTTTTATATTAAAAATCACTGTTTTTCTGACACATAAGCGAAAGCTAATGTTTCCTCAGTCTTTGCTCTTGATAAATTAAAATCCTCACATCCATTGACTATAATCCTTCAACCGGTTAAAGACAGTAAAAATGAAGATGTAAAGAAGCATATTGTTAAAATGTGGTTTAAAACTGGGTAAAAAGTCAGTTTATGACAGCTTCAGGTTGACAACTACAAGACTAACGCATCCACACAGAGGATATTCAGAGACAAATGTATTATAATGCATATGAATGTGTGTCACCTCGGGGCCTGTAGCCTCCAGAATACCATCAGTGCCTTTAGAGCTCATGCGCTCTATAACTCTGGCCCTCAGTCCTTCTTTGATGAAGCCGATGTCAGACAGCAGCTCAGCAAACTGCCTCTTCAGACTGGCCATCTCCTGCATGAGTTACAACAAAAGTGTTAAAGAACAGACAGAACAGAAACAGAAAGAAAAACAAAATGCTTAAGTATGTTCTTGTTTAGATTTCAACACTACATGAAGTGGTAGTAAATATAAAAAAACAACAACCTGCAAGCCTCTCCAAGACAGAAAGTTATCCCTGCAGTAACGGAAGCCGGCCTGGTGGCCGTTTTTCGCAGCACAGCACCATCCCTGAAAGAGAAGATCAACCCATCACAGTGATTTCAATACATTAAATACGTACCGATTTAAACTCAACATTCAGGGTTCCCACTCCTAACATTTTCAGTACCTCTCTCATGTACCTCTATTCTATTTATTATTCTATTGTATATAAACCTTGGATCCAATATAATATTTTGATACCCGATTGATAGCTTTAATGCTAATTTAGCCATGTTAAATCACATTCATTTATGTTGACAAAGGTGGAAATAAAAGCTGCCAGTGTCATGTAATAGGATACTTTAACCCATTGATGCCTATGATCTTAATGACATGATATTAGACAACTTTGTTTCCTGTCATATGACATCATCAACTTCCTATCCCTGCAACCCTGGCATTTTATATCAATTTAATCTGTTTATTGTCTATTAGATCATTCAAGTTTAATTTTCCAGGTTAATTTAATAATTTTCAGGACTTTTTTTTCTCATTTTCCATGACTGGAAAACTGGTCAATCGCTTCCCAGGTTTTCCAGGATGCATGGGAACCTTGAACATTGTTAACGTTCCACAAAGTGTGCACCTTGTATGCCTGTAACAAAGCTAGATGGTCACTACTGGCCACGGCAAAGTCCAGTTTCCTCTCATTGGCTTCCTCTCGCTTATCCCATGGTGACACCTGAAAAAAGAGAGAAGAACAAATGTAAAAAAAAAAAAAAAAATGGCTGAGGCACCGGAAAAAACTGCGTTGCTGGGGAGAGAGACATATGGTCTCTCAACGGTACTGAGCTGTTGCCTTACAAACGGTGATTTGAAGGCCAGACTGGCAGCGATGGTGAGCGCTGGGTCCAGGCAGCGGAAGATGGCGCCGAACAGCATGAGTTTGCCGATGCGCACGTCCACGGGCAGGCAGGCCAGGTGGTAGCCCAGCGGGGTCAGCCTCTCGTCTGACGTCAGCGCTCCCAGGTCCTGCAGGCGCTGCTTGGCTGCGTCCATGCTTTCCATCGCCGGGGGCTCGATGAGGCGAGAGAAGACGGACTCGAGCGGCTGCTCCGCAAACACGTCCAGGATCTTTATTCTGTCAACGAGAGGGAGGAAAACGAATTGGACAAAGAACGCTAGTGACAAAATAAAAGCTAATAAGCCAGACTCCTCTTAATTTCCAACCATAAATCCTTATAGTCATACATAAAGCCTTTCTGTCTGCGCTTTTAGCGTGACAAAGCGAGCTGGAATTATGCAAAGAGCGGACAGATGGGTCTACCGGAGGCAGAGCTGCTCCAGAGGCACTCTCTGGATCTCAGGCAGCTGCTGCTCAGGCAGCTGGTGTTGGAAGCAGTGGCTGGTGAAGAGATGGAAGCAGACGCCCGAGGCCACGCGACCCGCTCGGCCCTTCCTCTGCAGCGCGTTGGCCCGGGAGACCCACGAGTCCTCCAGGCTCTCCATGCTTTTGGAGGCGTCGTACCTGCAGGTACAAACAAGTGTATGGATTATGTATAATCACATATATTTAAATATATCCAAAGAATGAACTCCGAGTTAAAAAAATATACCTTTTCTCCTTCATCTTGCCAGAGTCGATGACGTACACCACGTCGTCGATGGTTACCGAGGTCTCAGCGATGTTGGTGGAGATGATGATCTTGGTGACGCCGTCCGGGGGCCGACTGAAAACTGCCTGCTGCTCCTCATTGGACAAGGTGGAGTGGAGCGGGTACACCACACACCTGAAGTTGTGGATACACACCATCATTAGTTACCATTTGACTGATTGGTATTAACTTTCCTAATAAACTTTGTGTACAACACCTAAATTATAAGTACCGTACACCGCATTTACCAATAGATTATCTGTTAATGTGAAAATACCATCCTGTACATGACAAACAATTGTTTATTGAAAGTGAAACTGAGCATTCTAAAAAAAAGTTATTTCACACACTGACCTGGTTGCTCCTCTGTTGTTGAACAGTCTGTTGGACTGCAGCTGCTCATATAGCATCTTGATTTCAGCGAGTCCTGGCAGAAACACCAGCACTGCACCTGGAACCAGGTTATTAACTTGTTAAAACGAGCAAAATAACCAAAACTAGAATAAAAAAAAACACAACTAACTTAACTTAGAGACTTCTACTGATTATATAAGCCTAATATTTTTGGTGGAAAGGAAATCAATCTATCTTCCTATATCCGTTTCCTTTTTTCCCATCCTCTGTGCCAGTTTCATAACAGGACATTTTCTCCTTCAAATACCAAAAAATAAAAGCAACACAAATTACTAAAAACTGAACTAGAACTAAGTATTTTTAAAAAATACAAACTGACAACCTAGCAAACAAACCTTCAAAACTAATTTGAAATAAAAAAGTAAAAAATAATAAATATCAATTACAACCTGGACCTGGAACACACAAAATACAATAAAATAAAGCTGTGTAAGTGCGCTAGATTAACATAGACTAGTAATTCTTACCTGAGGGGTAGTTGTGTTTTCCATCTACGATCCACTCCAGCACGCTCTCCACCAGATCCATGTTGATCTTGTCCAGGTCCATCGCAGCAATGGTCTTCAGCACAGATTTCTTAGTATCTGCATGCACAACAAAATGAAGGAATCCCGTTTATTTAGAAAAAAGGTGCATGAGGTGCAGTTTAAAACCCATGAACCGGACCTCACCTTTGTATCTGAGGGTGAGCTCCTGCAGGCTGAGCTGCTGGTCGGGCACCGAGTCTTTGACGAAGTCCTTTTTGCAGAAAGACATGAAGTTCCACATGTCGTCACCCAAGTCGTCCACCACGTCCCTCGAGCCTCCTTTGCTTCCTCGTCCACTTGTGGAAGACGAGTTCTGCTTCCCTGAGCGCATGTACGGGCTGCCGTCCTCAATCACATAGCTGAGAAAATCAATGTTAAAAAAAAAGAGAGAGTTACAAAAAAGGAGAAAAAAAAACAATCTGTCTGGAGCAAAGGAACAGGAACTGACCGGGTCATGCCGATTGCGTCTTCCAGGAAAAACTGGTCCACGGGAAAAGTTCGCCCTAAAATGAGCGATAAATACTTATTACCAACATATGAGCAGAATATATTTGCAGGTTCTGTGTGAAGTACGTTCTAGATGGGGCCAGTTACCTGGTATGTGGATCGTGGGGCAGTTGTAGAAATATTCAGAGAAGAGGTTGGCATTAAGAGTAGCACTCATTAGAATAATCTTCATGTCTGGTCTCTGTACGATCAGGTCTTTGAGAACCAACAGCAGGAAGTCACTGGCAGAAAAAGAAAAAGACACAAACACAAAGAGTGACCATTAAAATAAAATGTACAGGGAAAAGAGACCTTGTTATTTTCAATCGATTAGATTACAAAATCAGTGTATTAACACCTAGAAATGTGCGATGCAGAGCATGACTGCTCACATTCTTTGCCCTCTCACCTCTCCTCTGTGCGCTCGTGTACCTCATCCACGATGACGTGTGTGACGCCTTTGAGGTCCGCCTCACCCTCCAGTCGCCTCAGCAACACGCCCGTGGTACAGTACAGCAGCCTGGTGGCAGACGTCTTAGAAAGGAGAGTAAAAAAAAAAAAGAGATTATTTCATTATGTAAAGCTTGGTCATTATTAAGAGATCACTTAAAAAGCTAGAGAAGCACTCTGAGAGAGCAGACCTTTGCCGAGCTATGCAGGTGCAAGACATGACCACCACATGACCCCAAACAAGCACCTGTTTGAAGGTCTATTTACTGCAATGTTACCAAACAACTGAAAATCACTGTTGCCAATCTAATACCGCATACTAGCGTAGAATGTCCGTACCCTGACTGTCTCCAGGCGGATCTGGTAGCCCACTGAGTTGCCCAGGCACTCGGCGCGTTCCTGGGCCACCCGCTGAGCCACGGAGATGGCGGAGATGCGGCGAGGCTGGGTGCAGATGATGTTGGCCACCTGCTCCGCCGGACCGCTTAGGGAGGCGTCCAGGATGAACTGCGGGATCTGGGTCGTCTTACCGCACCTGCAGAGGAGTGAGCAGAAGATAAACATTAAATGGAATTATATACAGGAGATTATATCAAATCGAGTATTTATTTTTGCTTACGCCAACACTCACCCAGTCATCCCGCTGACTACCAGCACCTGACACCGGTCCAACATGTCGAGGATGTTGTCTTGTTCTTGCCAAGCCGGCAGCTTCCTCCTCTGCTCCAGCATGGACCTGAAGCGCTTGGACGACTGCATGAAAAGATCAAATTCCTGTATGTTTCAAGGGTTTTAGACGAAAACTGGTAAACCAATAGGACAAGGTACTACGCAATCCAAAAAGCAACCTGGTATATGCTGCCCATTGCAGTGAGGAATGCAATGACTAAAAAACCTTTAAACAAACACATGGCCCAACACAGAAAGGTAAACCCTTTCAAAGAAAAAGGCTCAAGACTCATTTGAAAACAGCAATATCAAGATTCTGGACTGACAGGACAGGAGGGATAAAAGAAGCTATCTATGTAAAAGTGGAAAAAACATCTCTTAACAGGGGTGAGGGTCTGCAACACCATTTATAAGGTCACCCAGGAGAAACAACAATTTAACCTCAGATAACTGAACGATCGTCGTTCACCGCGGTTACAACAGACTCCAAAGACAAGTGAAACCAGGACTTTTACAGGTACCTTGTTAAATACACCCACAGAGGTTAAATACCTGGGTCTCACTCCACTGTCTTATCAGATTAGTCAGCCCGAAGCCTAAGAACTAAAGAAGCCACTTGGATAAGACACAAAATGTCTTCCTCAAATAAAAGTCCAGTTTCCTTTGATTCAACTTGAGAGAGAGATTTTCTGGTAATGAGTTGAGTTCCTGGGGTATTGTATGGCTCTACCCCTATGCACAGAATTGAGAATAGAAACAGAACTGTGAGACACCCAAAGATTCACATTGCAGGTAAAGAATGTAGTAGAAGATATATCTAAAAATAAAGATGATTCAGTTTCTGCAGCTCTTTTACCGGTTTCCTCTGGAACTCTCGACACAGTTTGCCGTTCTCGTGCAGCAGGTTGTCTATCTTCGGGTTGTGCCTGTTCGCCACCCTCTTCCTCAGATTGACGTAGCTCTCGGCCTCGACTGGAACGGCGTTGCCGTCGTCCTCCTCGTCTCTCTCATCCAGCTCCTCTGCCTCTCCTGTCTCTTTAACTGTGAAGACACGAGTGATGAGCAGGGTTTTAAACGCAAAAATACAGCACAGAGCAATTTAATGATATAAAGTGACTGGTAGACTCACAGTATAAGGGTCTCCTGCTGGAAGGTGGTGCGTTCCTTCTACTACTACTGTTACTACTGTTGGTGTAATTACTGCTGCTGCTGCTCTTGCTTTCTTCAGCAGCGTTGCTTCTCACACTTTTATTCTTCGCTACAGAAATTGAGGGTGGAGGAACTGCCACGACAGGCGGTGGCGTGCTGTATTTATGATGACTGGCAGCCAGCAGCTCCTTCATGGTAGATTCGTCCTCGCACAAGGTGATGAGGGTGTAAACGACGGGTTCGCTGCTCTTCGCCGCAGCCAACGCCTCCCCGAATAATCTCTCTGTGACGTTGAGCCTCCCCGCAGCTCCCATGGACTCGTCGTTGGTGCTGAAGGCGACAATCGGTGCCTGGAATGGGTAACGGTTTCCTTTGGGGAATCGGATCTCCAGTTCATACTCGGGAGGAGAATAGCTGCTGATCCCGGGCTGGCTGGGGCCGTTCGGGTCTGGGGAACCGGCTCCAGACCTCACTTTGGTGGGCATTTGGTGCTTGAACTTGCACTTGTTCCCGAACCGGCAGCCCTGACCCTTCAGGAAGAACCGGCAGACGTCGCGGATGTTAACGGGCTTCTCGCCGTACCGGCTCCCGTCTCCGCCGTTTTTAATCCCTTCCGAGAGGAACAGGAGGTCCAGGGTCACCGTCCAGACCGTGTTGGCGATGCGCTCGCTGAAGCGGTCGCCGTAGATGGCGGCCAGCGCCAGAGCCTCCTCCTGCCTCTGGCTCAGGCACTCGTCCATGGGCACCCCCTCGAGGCCATTGGGGGAAACCGCTTTCTGGCCGTAGCGCTCGCTGAAAACCTGGTGGAGGAGCTGCTCCAGGGTCGCCCCGAAGTCGCCTCCGCCGGCCTCCAGCGCCTGCTTGCTGCGCTCCCTGTCAAAGCCATACCTGTGTCCGGTAGAGACGGTGAAACAGCAAAGGTTAGGGGAGCATTTCAGAACAAAAATACCAGCTCCAGATCTAAAATTGCCAATAAAATAGAAAACAAATGGTTCATCACCTGCAGAGTTTTCCTATGGCGAACAAGGAGATAACAGGTTCGGGGGCAGGCCGTTCATCGTCAGACTCCAGGTCGTATTCTGGGCTCTCTGCTCTCTCCACAGGATCGTCGTTGGTGGACCAGAACTGTCCTTCATCACGGTGATCCAGCTCATCATGTTCCTCCTCCTCCTCATCCTCCCTTGAATAATCTGACCCGGATTCACTGAGGCAGAGAGGATGGTAGGAGTTCATACGGACTCTAGTGATGGGAATTTCGGCTCTTTTTATTGAGCCGGATCATTTGGCTCAGCTCAATAAGAAGAGCCAGCTCTCAAACGGCTCTCTGGTTTAATTCAGCCAAATTTCACACAGTTTTGACTTGTGATTTGTATTTAACACATATATCATTTAAATTTCAATAAATTGCTGGAGTCAATTGCTTTTACAGTTGTAAAATCCATTGTAACTTTCTAAATTGCTACACAAGGCAGATAGAAAATGCCTATAAAAACTTAAGCATAGAAATTAAAGGGCAGCTACTGACATTTTAATTTTTTTAGCAACAATGGGTGTAGCCCATTTACTCCATATTTAGATGGATGTACTTACTCGTAGGGCTCTTCGAGGTCCGGGTTCTGCAGATCCCTCAGCAGCTCCTTGAGTTGTTCTTGGTTCTCGTTGGTCATGAAGATCCTCTGCATGGGCATGGTGCTCGTCTCGGCCCTGGTGCCGTCACCCGGCCGCTGGGACATCCTGGGTCTCGCCAGGGACCTCGGCAGCCCTTTGCCGCCGCTTCTTGCGCCGCCTCTGTCGTGATCCCGGCCGTTGCTCCTCCCGCCGCCTCTGCCTCCCCGTCCTCGGCCGCCATCCCTGCCAGTGGCGCGGCCGCCTCCGCCGCCGCCACCGCCACCGCCCCCTCGACCTCTGCTAGGTCTGGAGGAGGAAAAAAAAAAAGGGACAGAAAAAAGGGGACAAAAGAGGAGAGAAGGAGTTAAGACGTGATCATTTTTAAATCAAATAATGGATTCCTTCACTATCGATATATATACCTGCTAGACCGAGAAGGTCCAAAATCAAGGGTGAAATCATCATAGTCATCATCCCAGTGGTCAGCTCCTCCCTTTCTACCACCGCCACCACCACCTCCTCCTCCTGCTTTGCCACCTCCTCTTGGTTTGTTAAATTTCCCTCCTCCTCTGTTGGGCTTCCCGCCTCTTCTCCTCGCACTCATTTTCTCTGTCAAACAAAAAAACTGTCAGAACAAACATATACATCACAAGCAATGTAGCCCCACATAGCCAGATCACACTATGACTAATCACCAAGATGAGCTACTTCTGTGTATGTATAATATGTCCTTTCTTCCACACTACATTTTGTTTTATCTAGTTTTCTTATTCTTCATTTCTATTAGTTATATTAACCACTATAATATATTTTACTTCCCTTTTCACCCATTTCTTTTGTAGTCTAAAATTATTATTTTTTAACATATTGTATCTTGGCTTGATGGTATCAGCCCTCTGAGCTTCCCTTCTCCTTCAGCCCTATATTGTCTTCACATACTATTACTTAGGTTTGTTATTTCATCAAGGTGCAAATAAATAAATAAATAAAACCTACTCACCTTCAAATCAGTTCCTTTTCATAGCAGCAAACGATCTGTAAAGAGAAAACAGGGGGGATTGCATTGTTTGAATGAAATGTTCTCAGGCTTTGAAGCATCCCATAATAATCCTGGACACAGCGGAGGGAAGAGCAGCTATCTGCGTACACGGGCGGAGCACGCGGCTCATTGATGCAGCTCGCGGACGCGGTTACTGTACGTCCACAGAGTCGCGTGTGGCCGCGGGGCGATTTCAGCTCAAGTGGCAGCAGTGATGGTGTCTGACAGATCTGCTGCTGCTGGCTACAGTTATGCAACCTAATGCAGAATAAGCAGCTCCACGCCTGGCTGGGTCACAATGCGTTTTATTGTGACGGTAGAAAACAGCACGATAGCTGACGTGAGAAGAAACGCGCTAGAGTATCTGTTTATATAAGTTTTAGGAGGATTCAGCTACAAGCTAATAGCTAGCTAGCCTCATGAGACTCCCTAGGCTACGCAACCTGGAGAGTCAGAGATTTAACGCCCAATATGCGAAAGGGGGACCTCATATTTCGCTGTTTCGTTTTTCTACCTGTACCATTCATAAATAATCAGTGCTTAGCAGAATGCTAAGCTTGTTTTCAGAGGCACCGGTGTGTTCGCTTTCTCTGATAGTCCGTATTTTTCTAATAAAAAAGGTATTTCATCTCGCGTCCGCATCAGTTTTCACACTACATCCTGCTCCTGTGAGTTTGAACTGCTCCACAGCGCCCCCATCTCCGGTTCACTACCCAGCAGGTGGAACTCGGTATTACATTTCCCAAGTAGGATTTTTGTGGGAAATTGATGTACACGCGAAACGAAACACCATTTTTTATTGAAATATAGGCAATACCGTAGTAATTGAACACACCCGTTTCGGATGTCAATATTGGCTTTCTGGTAAGTACTGCTGTTTTATAATTTTTAGATGTTAGAAAACGTAAGGGCGAAATTAAAGGCGCCCGTTCCCCATATTTGGGGAGTGAGTCTGAAACTCTCTCGAGCCTGGAGTCTCATATGAGGCTAACAGGTAGCGAGCTCACTTTTAACAAGCTAACCAAGCTAACAGAAGCTGTCCCACGAGTTAAGTGGAGAGGATACACTCCTAAAAAGTAGCACGAGCATGCAGATATAGATTTTAATATGTTGATAAACTTGAAAACTTTCTAAACAAATGTAACGCTACTACTAACCTGAGACTGCTGTTTAAACCACCGGTAGCTTGCGTCTCTGTCATTGGTCTGAAACTCAAGAGTTCAAAGTTCATTTCCGGTAAAGATTCGTGAACAAAGCAGTTCGATCCTTCACTTAAGTAAAAGTAGAGTTAGTTATTCCTTTTATTTATTTTAATTATTTACTTATTATTTTAATCGTTTAATTTTTAAAACTTCTTTTTTCATTTTATTATTATTTTATTTTATGTTGTAATATATAATATTTACGTACTTAAGTGGTGTTTTAAATAATGCTATTATTATTTATTGAAAACATTTAAATGATATATTTCGTAAATAAAATATACAAATAAATATATAAATAATAAAGTTATTAAAAATGAATTTATATGTGCTAAATCTGCGACTGTTTGCGCCTGCTCCGCAACCATGGTGTAACCATGGTAACAGCAGAACTCGAGTCCAGCCGCCTCTACAACAGAGTCTGTGGAGAGTCGAGTCAGGTCTGGTTGTTTTTAGGGTTTATAAGTGGACAAATAGCATAAAATTAAGTTTAGTTTAGCTTTTACGGCGTTTTCTGTCGGGTTTGACTCCCATCTGCTGCTGAATGTGGGCGGAAGCCGTAAAGGATGTCTGGTCAGTGATGGATAAACTATTTAAATCCTTTAATTGTGTAAAAGTACCAATACAGGAATGAAAAGGCAAACATTTAACTTGAGTATTGAGTTCATGCTAAACAATTTGCACAAAAGGTAATTTAAGATTAGCATTATAGCACTTTAAATCAATTCTTTTATACATCTTATTGTTGTACTACTGTTATATGTTATTTTGTAAGTACTGATCTGAACTAAATAAATGTACTTGGTTATTTTCACCACTGTGATTGTGAACATCAGATTGTTTAAAGCTAAACACACTCCCACCTGTTTGTTCCTACCTAAATTTGTACAATTTTCACTTTCAGACAAGAAAGAAGGTGATTCTTTAAACGCACAAGGTAAATATCCAAGTTGCATACCTGCAAATTTCACCTGACAGCTGAGCTACTTCAGAGAAACCGGATTATGTGTTTGCAGGGGAAGGCCCCATGAAGGTGAACTACATTTTCCCAAATGGGAACAGATATGGTGAGTTATAAATGATGCAGATTAAACATATTTATATACATATTGTGGGTCTATCGCCTTTTTTTTTCTTCCACCCACAGAGGGGGAGTGCAGCAGATCTGCATCAGGGGTGCTAACAAGAAGCGGATGTGGTAAACACACCTCAGCAAATGGTGTTATATACACTGGAGAGTGGCATGAGGACAAAGTATGTATTTACTGTATGTGTTACCTACTTAAATTACAGTGTTTAGAACACATGCATGTGCATCTTTAACCCATTGAAGCCTATGAGCTTTAAAATCAAACTGATTTTTTTCTAATGACATGATAGTAGACAACTTAGACAAAAGTTTTTAAGCAAAAAAAATAAGTTTCCAAGTTCATCTCATATAGATCATCAACCTCCTGCTCCTTCCACCTGAGAAAATGGCGAAAGAGGTTATTTTATTTAGATTATCATGAATTTTTAACCCTGACACGTATATATCTATTTAATCATTCAGGTCTTTAGAATAATCCCCCAAAAAAGAATTAAAGGATTTTGTTTTTGCCTTTACATAAATATATATTTCAGTATTAATCGATGCAGACAGGCAAACATTCGTGCATAAAAAAATCCCCAGAATGCAGGAAATTCAGCCTCCAGACTGAATACGCCCCCCTCCCCCCTAACGTTCAAATACTGTATACTGTATGGCTGCATGTATATAATCTTATATGCTTGCTCTCTCTTTGTCAAACTGTCCCCCAGATGCACGGCAGAGGGACCCTGCAGCATCCCTCAGGAGCTTTGTATGAAGGAGAATTCAAAGACAACATGTACCACGGCACTGGAACATACACCTTCCCTGATGGCTCCATGTACACAGGGAACTTTCACAAGAACAGGTGTAGTATTCATTTCCACAGCTACAACACTCTGGGTCTTACTTAGAATTGGTCAGGTTCTTATAATGGAAATGTTCCTTTTGCCCAAACACATACATATAAGTAGTAAAATCTGAAAAACTTGCAGTGGTTTTTGCAGTGGTCTCTTATTTCTTTCCAGAGCTGTATTAAACATCGACGAAATGTCCTTAAACCTACTTAAGTACTTTATTATTTCATTTTACTTGATTTTCTGGCCGCACAACTGCACCAAATGCAATATTGAATGTGTTTCTTATTTGATATGTTCTTCTATTGTAGGTTGGAGGGAGAAGGGACGTTCACTAACTCACAGGGACTGGTTTGGACGGGGGAGTTTCACGGCAAAGCAGCGCTGGGCCTGAGAATGCAGCACAACAACATTTTATGATACATTCTACATTAAGAATAGATTAATAATCTTGTCGTCACATATTCCACTAGATTCCATCTGTGCATATAATAAACAGTGTATCTGTGGGTTTCACTCTGGAAATATTAACACTAATGTTACATTGTGATATATATATCTTGACCCTATCAGGGTGAAGGACGAGTACCGAGGAGTTTTACATCATTTCGCTGCCAGCCAATCACAGAGCGGCATATGCTGCCGTCCTCAGCAACAACAGCTGTAGCCGAACTGTTGGAACATTGGCCCGAGGATGTGTGTGATGTGATGAGAGCGTGTGGTCAGTTTGACCTGCACTGGTCACGTATGAGTCTGTGTGTGTGTGTGTGTGTGTGTGTGTTTTATCCAGCTTTCAACAAACAATCACAATTGATCAACATTGTTTAATAAGCATCTCTGTTATTGTATTTTGTCTTTGACCCCTGATCAAATCCAGTGTTGAGTATTTATCTAGAATATGCAGATATGGCAATGTGTAACAAAAACATATTTACTGTAGTAACATCCATACAATAAGTAACACGTCCGGTAAAATATTGTACCAGATACAGCAGAACAGCTATTTTCATTGATTGTACAATTTTCAGGTAGAAAATAAGATCTTGTATTGCAAAACGTCTGAGGTGATTTCAATGAAAAAAAAAAACCTTAAATACAACAATGGAGGCAACAACAACCAAATAAAAATAGAAAATGGCACTCAAATTTGGCACAAGATACAAAAGTTGAAATGCAACCGATAGAAATACACACTCATAATGAGTTATTGTGTTAAGTGACTGTGTGAAAATGTGCTAACACCCCAACAACAACCTATGCAGCAGTGCTTCAGGTGGGTTCATTCTAAGAATGTGACAATAAAATGTCGCTGTCAGTGAAGCTAGTGAGCTAAATCCTGTGGAAGCTTTTTTTTTTAAAACTTTTGCAATATATTATCTCTATAAACCTGAGAATCTATAAAGTATATAATATAATTATTTCTCCTGATGAAGAAAAAGAAAAGAAATCCTTTGTAATGCAGAACACAGAACTTCTTAATTGTGCTTGAAACATCGTTGGACAAAATCTAATTTACAGGTATTCAAAAACAGAACAGTGGCCATGCACATTTCCACAGAGAAGCACGAGTCAAGACTAAATGTAAAAATTATTGTTTTATACAAAGACCATATATAACGGCTCTTGACCCTTAGTAGTAGATGACAAAAAAAGTGAGCATGCTATTTGTCTTCTGTGCTTGTTTGTGTGCTTCGGTACAGCTGTTTCCAAGGTCAAACTGGTAGGTAGGGTAAGGTATAAGGAGGTAAATGTAGGTAGAAGTTTCACCAGATTTTGAAATTTAAAGGCCATTCAATTTCTGGCACTGAATTTTATTTTTAAAACGTGAATTCTTTTGATTCTGAACTTGTGAATATTGAAAAATAAAGGGGAAATGAGCATTTTTCAAAATGATAAAATGCAAATACACTACCGTCTAACCACTAACCTTGTCAATGTTTTGACTATATTTTCATTTTATGACTCATGGTGATAAATAAAAATGTGACTTTTCATGGAAAACACTAAATTGTCTGGGTGACCCCAACATTTTGAACGGTAGTATAAGATTTGTCCTAGAAATTTCAAAATCTGACGACACAGATTTGCTTCCATAAAAAGGTACAGTGAAGAACAAAAAAAAAAAAACAACAGCACCATTTTTGTGACAAGTGCTCACTAAGGCCCCGGGAGCTCAGTGGGCTTGTGGTCGTGGGAAGGGCCTGTAAAAGTATTTAAGACCACGAACTGAAGATTCCTGCTATTCTGATAATTACTGAATATGTGTACAGGAACAGATCCCGGGTGACAGTTAGAGATTACAGATTCAATTCAACGTACCTAGAATAGCAAGAATTATGTGCAAGGTACATTTTCTATTCTAAAAGCAAACAAGACAGTTTCACTGTTTCTTTTTTTCCTTTCTGCACATTTACTTTCGTGAACACTTAACAGCTGGTATATTAGGGTTTTCTTTTTTTTTCTTTTTGGTGATCACTATGTAATGAGAGGAAATGACTCCCACTTCTACATTTGGACTATCAAAATGACCCTGTGGTCTGTTTCCAAAAGGCCTTTTTTCTCTCTAGAAAATACATAAGAAAACGTTAAAATCCATCGGCAACAATCTAGAACCCAAAACCTACAATAGGCTTTGTGATAAAAAAAAAATTAAAAAAAACACAACATATCAAGACAAAAACTGATTAGAAATCATTTAAATTTACATCTTTCAAAAAAAAAACTTTTATAATGTTCTTTTTACCACACACATTGATACAAATAAATATTAAAATGCCACTAAGGAGTCGAACGAGCACCAGCTTTTTCAAAAAGTGGACGTATAAACTGACAAAAGTGTTTTTTGGGGGGGCAGTATAACTGGCCAAAATAGTCTTCTGCTACAGCGGTTCCAGATGTTTCTTATTACCTGCTACCTCTGTTCTTACCTGTCACGTCCATGTGTGTTCACAGTAGTCATAGGCACATGGTAGCGTCGAGTGTGTGTGAGCGTCTGGCGTCCATTTGTGCATCTGTGCTCGTCAACTTTGCTCCGTTTTTGCTTCCATTGCAAGATGACTTTCTTTTTACCTCCGGCTTCGTTTTCGTCACCACTTTCTTGAAATCTCTTCTACCGCAATCCCCCTCCTGTGTCACGGATTCTCCAGCAGCCCCTCCCACTGGATGGGCTGAGAGAAGACCTCTCTCTCCAGCCACATCTCGTAGCTGTAGTGGAAGTCCTCGGGCAGCTCCACGCGCTGGCCCAGCACGCTCTGCAGGCAGTTGTCCACGGGCGCGAAGTCTCCGTTCTTGTTCTTGTCGTAGCGGCGGCTGTTGAACTTCTCGATGCTCTCCCGCAGGGCGCACTCCTCCGCCTGGAAGTCCCAAGGCCGCGCGTCGATGTCTGACAGGAGGGGAGGATGGAGAGTAATGGGCATTTAATATTTAAAATCACTCTATAGGAGGGAACTTTATTGACAGATAGATCAAATAAAATACAATTAACTGAAGAGGACTGGTTTAACATCTGTGATCCTAGAAAGAATTTTACTGGAAAAATATAGCTGGGTTCTTCATTACTCCTAAGACAAAAAGCAAATATATATCTGTATAGGAAACATGCTGGATACTGTCATTTTCTGGCAATGTATTTGAATGGGAAAATACTGGAATGATATATGGATGGAATTGAAAACTATATTCAAGTGTCATGTTTTGTACGTGGGCAATTTGACAAGTGATAATTTTCAATGTGAGGATAAATATCTGGTTAAAATTCTGTTAGTCGCAACCGAAAAAGCAATCAATAGGAAGTGGTGGAGGACATCGTTCTGTATGTATGTTCGTTTTTTTAAATTTAATAAAATATGAGATAAAAAAAATTCATCTCAAGGGCAATTTAACAATTTATACTTGAATATTCATACAAATTCATGTTGAAGGTGGACAACACTTAAACTTCCAACCATTTTCTCTTCCATCCATCTCTTTCTCTTACACTCATTGTGACAGATCACTTGCTCTCAGGCAGGGGACAGTGACCCTGAAAAAAACCCCTTTCCCTGTTGCTATGGCAACACTATCCAGCTTGCTCAGAAATGGCTTTTGGTAGCATTATATTTCACACACACGGCACGCACACACAAACGTAATCAGACACGGAGGAATATAAACAGTTCAAGTCGGCTATTAATTACTAAATTTGTATGTATAACCTGAAATGTCGTTTTCACACAGCAGAGGTGAGTGTTCCTTATAATGAAGTCTCTGTTCTATTAATCAGTTAGCGACAGACTGCTGGGACTCATTATCTCCATGACCACTTAGGGCTAAAGTGACTTGTGTCATGAGGAGAATGACAAATAAGGGTCAACGGGAGTTCTGAGCTGCTGCTATTCTGAGATCCTCCATTCCTGAAGACAAGGAAATCCACTGGCACTAGTTCAGTTGAAGCTGCAATTTATAATGTCTATGATATAATATGCCAGTTTTAATCACCATAAATCATGACTCAGGGCTGGAAGAAGAGCATCCCATCTGTCCCCAAATGGAAAAACTAACTTCTCAGTAGTTTGTCAGACCATTTTAACAAAGAAATGCCCAGTTTCTCTTAAATGGCCAATATATAGAATGGCCAACAAATGGAATATATAAGATTATATGATTCTTTTCTATTTTAGTCTCTTTAGATATTACTGCATTTTCATAGTTGTTCAGTATATTATATTTTAGAAAATAAAGTAGGAGCAATAGTCTGGAAACAAATATTTTTCCATACATATCCCTGGAAATCAAATTACTACACTTTTCCATACTGTGTAAACACAAGCATCTAATTCGCCATTCTCAAACTCATTAGGAATCTGAACTCGCTCAAATTGAACAGGTTACTACTATTTTTTTACCATTTCCATAGGCCCAGTCGTCATTGAGCCTGTGGCGGACCTTCTGGTAGATGGCCGACATGGTCTTCATGTTGCTCTTCCTCCACTGGCGGCCAAGATATTTGGTCTGGATCTTGAGCAGCTTGAGAACATAGAGCTGCATCATGGCCTGCTTCACCTTCAGGGCTCTCTTCAGGATGGGGGCAGACTTGAACACCACCAGCATCTGACGGGAGAATGATAAAAAAAAATTAACACTTCATGTTTCCCTTTCATGAGATTTAACCGCCCAGTATCTATAAGACTAAATACTGACGTTGGCCAGGACATGCGTATAAAATATGTGCATTTTATTCAAGATTGTGTGAGCTTGAGTTGCATGTTTTTTGTAGGAAATGTCCTAGTGTTTCAACACATATGGGCCAATCGGTAAAAAACAACCATTTTATTTTCTTTTATCAATGCAATTCATGTCATTGGAGCAACGTTTTCAACCAACCCGAACACAACTGAGACCTCAAGCTAATAGTAACATAATGTACAGATCTCCTTTCTGAACCACTTATTTTAAAAGGTATAGGTCATGCTTTTGAATAGCTCAATCACAATGACCTTATTGGCTTCTGTAAAACCAACAATTATTGCATTTTAAACAAGGCGTTACAACGTTGATGCATAGCGGCAGTTGTCAGGAACCTGCCTTATTGCATTACTGCATTTTGTCCCACCAGCCTTTATATGAACGTTAAGAGTATTTGTCAACAGGAAACTACAGTGCAAACTGTAATTGTGCACCTCGCGGCCCAGGGGTTTCAGATCTATTTCACCACACAAGCAAAGTTCACTCAAACCTTGACCAAGTCACCTCATGAGTCAAAGGAGGACTTTTTACAGTGAGAGGTTTCCCGCAAGGCTTTGCAGTGCTAGAGAATAACTCACCATGGTCCTTGAGTGTTTCCACTTGGTCAGTTTGTTCAAGATTCTCAGTAGGTTTATACAGGAAAACAGGTTTCTCCAACAGAACTGGTTGCTGTCTCCTGCTTCCTGAAAACACACACACACACACACACGCGCCAAGGTCATAATTGGAAGCTGGGAGGCGTCTCTCCTCGTGGTGAATCAGTCCAACGTTTTGACTCACCAGGCTCTCAGCTGTGAGCTCAGGCATCTCATGGACCACACAGTGGGGGAAGTCCAGCACACATATACTGCGATGAGAACAGGGAGGAGACGGATTCTGTTTGTTCACTGTTGCATCAAAGCGTGTGATGTAATAGTTTATACACAGTAGTTAAGTCTTTTTTGCAGCCTGCAATTAAACCAATGAAACAGATGGAACCCGAACCTGTTCGTTCACCTGCAGAGGCTTTTCACTGTCACCTCATTTTGGGCTTTTTTTTTTTTTAAATAGCTTTCACAGCTGAGTCTTGTGTCATGACAATGCATCTGTGCAGCCATCTGTGCCACCTTCTGGAGGCCTGTATTTGTGAGATACTTTATGGGACTTCCACTGGCACTTGATATCCTGTTTGATTCTGTCACTGCATCTCTTACACCAAACCGAGCCACGAGAAACATGCAGAGTGTATATTCAGGTGTGCACAAAAAGAATCGTACCTGTTTTTGGCACTGATATAAGACATGATGTTCTGGTTGAAGAACTTAAGGATGAGTGGGATACAGTTGGCAAAGACCAGGTGCTGGGAAACTATCTCGAACTGCAGAAAAGGAGGAGGCGACAGTGTGGAAGAGTTAGTTTCTCTACATACATACATAAATACATTTAACATCTTTTTCGCTATTAAACCATTCTATAAATGTGGTAGATGATGTTCTAGATATATTTAAAAAAATAGATGGAAATAATAATCCTGTATCTGGTAATCCTTATCATTGATGAGTTTTCTGCGTGAAGGGAAAAGGTCAATGGGCAGGGGGATTTCGATTTCCATGAGGCAACTATACAAATCCTTTTCCTCATCCAGGAAGCTTTAGGAAGATTAAAAATAGGAGCAATTGTGCTGCTGAATTATCAGGAACTCATACTGTGTATCAGAATTTGACTGACTGTGGTGGTTTAAATTTAAATTTTGCCCCATTTTCTGCAGGTAAGAAACCATTCCTTGTCGATGATAATTAAATATTAATGTAAGACACTGTGTGGTTGTCAAACATGCTGCATGCTGCATTACATGCGCAGTCTACCTTTGTGGCAGCAGAGGGCGCCACAACTATAAATGTGCAGAGCAGCCACTTGTGCAAATGTAAAGGAATGTCCCTTCCTAGCAACAGAAAACATGGTTCTGTGCCATCTGGACATAAATCAGGACATGTGATGATAGAATTCTCTCTGTCAATCTGCCTGTTTTTCTGTCTTCAATATGAGAATCAGCTCTTGTGAGGTAACAAGAGAAGGGACAGTGGTGGTGAGGGGGGAATAAAGGCACGCTTGGCCAGATAATCAGGTGGAGGATAGTGAAGGTAACGTAGGGGGAGGTGCATTGCTACAGATGTGTGTGTAGGCAGATGCAGAGAGTGGAGAGCAAAATGACAGCGAGGCCAAAGAGGGTGACACGAGGTGCTGGTAGGAGGACAGAACAGAGGTGTGTGTGTGTGTGTGTGTTTTGTGTGCAACCTGATAGATGTGGTTGAGTTTGAAGTGTTTGAGGAGCAGCAGCAACAGAGCAGAGATGGCTTTGACGATGATTTCCTTGTGCCGGTTCACGTCAATTCCCAGCTTCATGCTCTGGAGGACTGTGATACTGAAGGATCACACACACACACCAGTTGTAAGGGTTTCAGCTCTCAAACAATGCAACAGCTTTGTCTCAGCAAGAGAAAAACAGTTATGTTCACATAAAAACATGAAGAGAGAGCATTTTCTCTCAGCTTGAAAACATTCTGTTTTCTATGTTTGACTTTCAGCATTCTCTAGTTGTGTGTTAACTCTAAAACACTTAACTTAGTGAGGATGGCCAATTATGCTGATTGGCAAAAAAAAAATGGTGCCATCTGAACTACTTACGGCATCTCCTCAGGCAGCACATCAGCCAAGATGTTAATGGAGTCAGTTTTGGCTTTGGAGGTTGGAGCTGCAGCCAGCAGCAGCTTAAGAAGGGCGATCTGACACCGGACAGAAAAGTGTTAGACCAAGGCCCTCTTGAGATTTTTATAGTTTAGAATGAGGTAAAAATGTGGTTAACACCCTTCAAAACAGAAGACATATGAACATATGTTGCTCTGAATGGTAAATATTTCCAACAAAGAGCAATAATACCAACCAAAATCACATTATGACCTAGGCTTTTAGATATATATCGAAATACTGCAATAGTTTCACCATATATGCAACATTTTTTGCAGTATCGAAATATTTTTTTTTTTTTTTACATTTTTCTCTTTTTCTCTCTCAGTTTTACCAAATTGTTCCCTGCTGCAAATCACTTCACTGCATCACTTACAATAACAACAGGGGTGTCCTTGATTAAAGAAAGAGCCACTTTAAATCTGGTGCCTTTTCAGCATGGAACACACATTAAAATCAAATAATCGACTAACAAATCCTGGTGACTAAGTCCAAACCGATAGATTAATCAACTATGAGGAGTCATTACTACTCAAATGATGTACCTCGATGCAGCTCCCAGGGGATAATATTGAATATTGTGAAGGACAAATATCAGAATATTCCATTTTGGAAAGTCATGTACGACCTACTCACCACATACTGGGAGAGATTGGGAAGCATCCCCAAATACAGCATCTCTGTTGGTGTCTCCTCCACCTCCTCCTCACCCTGTGCAACACAACACATGCATAACATACAGGAATAATGAAATGAATAAATAAAATTAGAACTAAAAGGCTTTCACAGGTCTGACAGGAGCAGGGAGATTACTGACCAGGGTCATTGGACATTGTTGTAGCTCCTCCTCCCTCTTGATCTGGACTTCAGCAATGGAAACATATTTGTGCTGGAGGAGAGAAGGAAACTAAATGATTGTATGTTGAGATGTTAGAAGGATGCATTAATTAGCACTGCTGATTCACACCAGCAGGGCGATTCCACTGTGTAACTACACTTCTCAGCCTGTTCAAACAGGCAGATTTATATGGGGGAGGCCATAACGAGATAAAAGAGGAGGACATTTGAGTCGAGGCTATCTGCATTACTAGTGACTGATGCACACTCACTTGTTTAAGAGTCTTGACGCTCTCATGGATGGGTCTGGGCAGGCCCACTAAGGTTTCGGTGTCACTACAAAACAAGGAGCAGTAGCGATGAGATTTACAGCAAATGGTTTCTTCGGTTGAAATTAAATAGTTCGGGAAATGATTTGCTTCCAGAGAAACACCTACTTTCCCAGCGTGAAACCGATGAATTTGTTTCTACTGGTCTCCAGGAAGTGCTCGATGTCTTTCTCCCTGCAGACACACAGACAGGCTATGGTCAAACACATTATTTTAGCTTAACATTTGCATGTATGCCCATATACAGACACACACACACACACACACCACATACAGCTTTAGCTCTCTAAAAATCACATTGGTCACACTGTGCTACTGTTGCCTGACCAGCCCAGTATGTTGCAGCACATAGATTCAAAGCTTTAAAATGAAAATACACAGAAAGTTTACTAAAGGAAAGACAGAACGTAGGCTGTTCTGATAATGTGTGATGAATGCATTATTAGGTGTTTGTGTCATTTCTCAGATGCATTATTGATGGCTCCAAAGCAGCGGCAGCAGCACCCTGGAGAGACAGGAACACACAGATGGAGGGGACAGTGCTGGATGATGAAAAACTAAACCTAAACCTATTTTTTTTTTAATTTTCAGATTTCACTTTTTCAAATGGAAGCACAGAATCAAGCTGGAAAAGGACCCTGGCTGCCAAAAGGTGTTAAGTTATGGATGTGGGTGGGAAGTTTTCTCCCCTCTGGTGGTTAAAATGGCAGGCGGCCAACTGTCACTTGGAGGTTTTATTCTGTAGAGCGCTTTTAAACTAATAGAATGTCTGACAGGAGCAGTTAAAGTAAGTGATACATGTAATGTTTTTCACTTAAGTTGTTTTTAATACCATTTTCTGTGTTAACACCTCCTGTCTAACTTTTAGCGTAAAGAGGGGATGGCGTTTATAATTTATCTCGAAGTAAAGCAGAGATGAATCTGTAACATTTTGACACTCTTGGGCACAACTGATTCATTAGAATTATCGCAAAAACAAATTCATGTGTATAAGAAACAAAAACTGTGCAATTAACCTGACTTTAGGGGCCCAGGGAAGGCCCTTAGGGAAGTTGACCCTCTCTGTCGGGGGTCTCAGAGGAGGTGGCGGCGGTGGAGGCTGGATGATGACGTCCCGGTCCAGGGGGTCCACCTCGCCCTCGATGCCGCTGTCCGTGTCCTCCGGGTCCTCCTCCTCGTCCCGCGCGTCGTCGTTCTTGAAGGGGTCCCGCTCGTTGTACGTGTCCAGGCTGTCCTGCTTGACCAGAGGCTGAGAGACAGAGACAGAGAGAGAGAGAGAGAGAGAGAGGAGGAAGTCAACTGCACTGGGAGGACTGCTCATGTTAAAGGGATAGTTCACCATTTTTGAAAATTCACCCATCGTCATAGCAATAGAAACCTTTTTTTTGTCGATACAAGCCATTTCCAGACCAGTGAAGCAGAACCCCAAGCTGCTCAGCTACTACTATGCGGCTAATTGTATTTTTTGGTTTCCCTTATCAAACTGAGCAAATACATAATCTGGAAACTCTCAAACGGTGTGGTGGAGGAGATGTGACCTGCACATTCACTACGCTATGAAATAACATTAAGACAAGCAAATCTCAGGACTATTTATTCTAAACAGTTTGTCTCATGAATGTGTAGATGAATGCCGGATTGTGTATTTGCTGCGTTTTAGGAGGGAAACAAATAAATACCAAAAAATACCATTAGCCGTGTAGTAGCTGAGCAGCTCATGGCTCTGCTCCACTGGTCCGGAAAAACAGTAAAGCACCCATTGCTTTGATCATGGGAATCATGACGATGGGTGAATTTTCAAAAATGTTGAACTACCCCTTTAACATTACCTGTAAATACGCTCCAAGGTGTAACTAACCCCTCCCATATTTAAAACTGTGTAAATACCAGCAGTACAATGGTTCAGGTTGCCACTTTCCTGATGCTTCAGGGTTTCAAATGCCATGTCCTTTATTTAGATGAGGGAAAGTTAAAAGATCAGATTAATTTGGAGTTACAGTTAATATACTGGTGTCTACATCTAGTTTGCATTATTCCTATTTATGTTGGAACGCATTATATATACAGTAGGATACCTTCCAACTGCATAGAGTGTATAAAGACATTACCAGTGCAGTAGGATGCATTCACAATGCAACAATGTAATGTACCAAAGATAAAGTATTTTGACGTGGTAAGACTTCATTGTGTTCAGTGCATTCGATGTTGGCTTTGCAGCAATGCAGCCTCAGTATGAACAGCCTATAGGGACGACCCAGGTGAATTTCTTGCAGACAAAGCATCGCAGAAAGCTGCTGAAAGAGGTGTTGTGGAGAATTTAGATTTGCAGTATGAATGCATCCCCAAGGAATGGCACAAACTATGGAAGAAAACACCAGTATTATCATTTTAAATTTGTCATGTACTGTAATTTGCTTTCTAGCAGATTGAGATGAGATCATCAATACCACTCGTGTCTACTCACACAGGTGTTTTCTATTAAATTAATCAATTGATTAAACCTCTAATCAGATGAAATACATAATGCTGGGAATTACATGGTGGGTCAAACTCCATTTGCTAGAATGATAACGTATATATCAGTTGAGAAGAGGTCCAAGTAAACTACATGATGAAAACACCTGTGCAGAATGACTATAGATGTGCAGCTTAGCTTAGCCACAACTTTAGTATGAGTTGTTTTTTGTATTTTTGGATAAAAGCTAATCATTTGCTTTAGCATAAAAACACGAGAGCGGTAACGATTTCCCCATCACAGTCAGACGAAAAGCAAATAAAGTCAAGACTATTCCTTTAAAAATAGCAAACACCAGTATTATCTTTGAACTCCTTACATTCAAGACCACCGTTGTGTTGTGTAGAATTTTACTGTACCAAAATCCTTAAAGGGCAGTTCAAAATTCACTTTTCAAAAAGTGGGAGGACAAAGACAGCTTTCCACAGCAACCCGCAAGCAACATTCCTGCTTCAACTTACCACACATCTGCGTTCAAAGAGATACAGGCATTAAAACGGCAAGCAAAGGCCAAAAGACCGTTTACGCTAGCTGTATTGACGTTAAAAGAGTAGGTAAACACAGGTGTTAGCGAAGACGCTAATTAGGATTCCACCTGGTGTAGCAGAGTCTTTCAAGGGAAACAACATGCACTATAGCAGCAAACTGACTCTGACTTGAGTGGAACCTTAATTAGCATCATTGGTAACACCTGTGTGTACCTACTAATTCTTGTCTGTAGAGTACATAAGTACTTCTGCCTTCCAGTCATCACGTTGTACCCATTTTGGAGAAATTATGTACGGTGGTCAATGGGGTGAGACCTCTTATTTTCTGATTCTGTTTTATTTGTGCCATGAATCACACATTTTTGACGACTTACAAATGTATTTTGTCAAAGGAAGTTGTGAAAACTGTGAGAATGTATTAAACAGAAAGACTAAAGACCTGAAAGCGGCGTTTGTGACGTCATCATTTTCTCTTTCCACAGGGCAAGGACATTAAAAGAAACAGGCCATTACATAACACTTTAAACGCATCAAGAGAGAATTTAGAAACAGTTGATTAAAAGGAGAAAAATCAAAAATTAAAGTTAAAATAAAAATAAGAACAAAGATACAGTGCAGTGAAAAGTAATAGTATTATTATATTATATTACAATTAAGCTACACAGAGCTGCTGAAACTGTTTCTTCACTAGTTGCTTAGTTTAAAAAAAGGAAACTTTTTGTTGTGATATAAGTTGACACTCATCATTTATGTGATTCATGGCACAAATCAAGGAAGGCGGAATTACTTAGACCTTATGGCAGCCGTGAAAAAGGTCTACAAGGCCTTTATGTTGAGCTCTTATCTACAGTATCTTCAGTTCAAATGTGAACATACATTCATACACACACACACACACGCTCACACACACACAATATCTTAGTTCAAGCAATTTCTCCAATGAATGACTACATGGGGCAAAAGTGCAAGCATCAGGCATGAGTCAGCGTTCTGGACATTAGTTGAGCTAGTGCAGTCGATGTGGTAGTTCTAATGCTGGACTACGTGAGGAGTATAGTGAGTGTATGGGGGGAGGGGGGAGAGGGGGAGGGAGGTGAAACCGTGTCGTGAGCCATTCTCTATGGAGAAGCCATTCTCTGCTATGTGGGAGGTAAAGCTAGTCCTCAGTCAGGGTTAGGGGGCAACTTCAATTACATCCATTCAAGAGGTCAACCCAAATATAGGCGCCTGAGGGGATAATCAAACACTTCAGTTCACCTCCTCAATGAATGCATTTTAATGACATTGACCCCTAGTCCAGAGTCTACGGTGCGAGGTGAGTTTCAAAGGCCAAACCTGGTAGCGATGCGATGAAAACTACAGGGAGAGATGCTACTACTGTTGATGTCTGAAGTGACCGTTCTTTATGGGCTCCAGCACTAATGACAACAGCCAGCAAGTCAAGCCCTGTCTCTCAAACCCCGCCCCCGTACCGAGCAGGCCGCAGTGGAGGAGGAGAGAGGAGGAAGAGGAGGAGGAGGAGGAGGAGGAAGAGATAAATAGAACAGGGGATGGTAATGAGGTGTACATGGACAGCGAGGAGGCAGAAATTGAAATGTGAGACTGAATAATAACGCGGAAAGGAAAGAGGACAGGAGAGAGCGGGAAAGACAGGGAGGTGGAAGAGGAGCGGTGGGGGGGGTGAAGAAAGATGAAGAAGAGGAGACATGTTATGAGGAGCAGGTGGAGAGAGAGAGGGACACGAGGAGGGTAAAAATAAGATGAAAAGTGTCAACGGGAGCGATGGAGACAGCATAAGAAGAAGGAAATGAAAGGAGGAGAAGCAGAGACAGAAGGAAATGGAAATAAATGGAGAAGAAACATGCAGGTCAGGCAGAGCGTAGGGTTGCACCAAAAGTTTCTGATCTATTTATCTTATCAGATTAGATTGGAATGTCTAGACAAAAAATGCAGATAAGTAATTATATATATATATATATAAAAACACTCTATGATTGGTGCATCCCGGTGTGATCGATCAGTAACAGGAGAAGGAGAAAAAGAAAGGCAACACTTTATAATAACCATTGTCTATACATTGTTAATAGATAGTTTATTAAACTTTAGTTAATTGTTATTTTACCGTTTGTTAATGCTTAATAATTTGTTTGTAAAACATTATTTGAATGGCTATTTTCAAGTTATGACTAATTATTGTAACACATTGTTAAATGGTTAGTAAATACATCATAAACATTATTTAGACATAGTTAATACTTGCTAATGATCATCAGCTGCTACTTTATATTAGCCATCCAAATATTGTTTATAGACAGTTTATGAATCAATCGCTAACCATCAACAAACAGTAATAAAATAACTATTAACTCAATTTTAATGAACTATCCATTAACGTTTTATAGATGTTGGTTATTATAATGTGTTACCAAAGGAAGTAGAGGGATAGGCGAGAGGAGAGAAGGTGACCAGGATGTAGGAGAAGAGTGCAAAAAGTAGTCCAGCGCAATGCAGAGAGAAAATGCAGAAGGGAAATATATAAAAAAAAAGAACAAAGAGGGAATTTGTGGGTAAAGACCTGCTTCTTGGTAAAGGGACTGTCTCCTTCCAAGCTATCAACAAAGGCACTCTGTGGGGACACAAGGAAGACGGGCAATAAGAAACCAGAGGGTAATTAGAGATAGAGAGAGAGAGATAGAGAGAGATAGAGAGCCTGTCCGGTTAAAGCTCTACAAACATAGGGCTGGGCTGGGATTCCCAAAGCCGTTCCAGCACGAAAATCAGCCGCGGTCACTGACTTACGACAGGGAACCCGGTGATGTTGGCGCTAAAGTGCTTTTTTTTTTTGGAAAACCGGACCCAGCGGAGAGTTACAGGAGGTGTTACAGAAGGAACCACTTTACTGGAAGCAGATGAAGCGAATTTGAAGTCTACAGCGCCTCTACGGCCTCAGTTAGTAGTTTTTAAGCCGTGTTACAGTGACACAGATACACTGCCGGGTTAAAAGGGTTCCACACACACTTTTGCCTCCTGTGTTACGGAGTTAGATCAACAGCCGGATGTTAGAACACAACACCGGGACTGTGTGAAACTGCACTGCTAGATTTGAAACAAACTTTCAGGTGAATGTGTATTAGATTTATTCAAAATAGAGTAGTAACTGTACAGTAATGTGTATTTTATTTTGCTGATAAGCGCTGCGTGTGTGTGTGTTTGGGTCGGAGGGTGTGTACCCTGCGGCTGCGGCGGCCTCTCTTCTGCTGCTGCTGCTGTTCGATGAGCTCCATGGCGGAGGCCGGCGGCGACGCCGCCCTCATGGCCCTGACCACCTTGATGCTGTCCTCCGGCAGCGGGGGGAGGCTCAGGCGCTCGCGGCCCCGCACCTTCATCTCCTGCAGCTCCTCGAAACCCCCCAGGGTGAACTGGAAGGTAAGGATGGAGATGGAGAACGCAGCGATGCACAGTATGCACTTACGAATCAAGGAGAGGCAAGGACACAACGATTCATTGTGGAATTTTTGTCCTCATTAAATACAAAACAGAGTATGGTTAGATAATTGTATGAAATATATTTATAAATGCATAAAAGTCCAGGCAGAACATGTGTGTAGGTTGGGACCACTGCTTTTAAACTTAGTGTAAATTACCAAATAATAGCAGAGTTTCAATTAAATGCCTTTTAAACACTGTAAAATTCAAACTATAACTATACTATATATCCAATATAAGTTATACGGTAGTAATCCTGGATCAATAAAAAAAAAAAATTAGTAAATTACCATATTTTTGCTGAGCAAGGTTTTTGTCAGGATGGAATTAATTGTCCCAAATTGGCACTTGGTCCTAAATAATCACCTGGTGTGTTAAGTGATTGAAACAAATAAGCACCCCAGGCTTTTATTTGATAATTTGTGGCATGCGATTTGTGGGTAAAAACAGGCAAACCTACCACAATGGTCCAACAAGTGAACTGCAAACAGTTAATGCACAAATGTCTGTGATGTACTAACCAAGATGGTCTTCCAGAGCAGCAGCAGCACTTTCTTCATGGGGAAATGTGGCGCGTTCATGCTGCAGAACTTGGTCACCATGGTGAAGAGGAGCAGGGCAAAGGGCTCGCCGTTGTACAGAGGTGACCCTGCAGGGACCAAAGGTCACAGACAGGATTTCTTATGGCAAGCCATTTTAACATTTAAAGGCTAAATGTGACTCTCCTAACACGACTGTACGACTGGTCGTAATTGCATTTCGAAAAGTTGCATCTTTCATTCAAGAATGTAGTGTCATTAAGACAAGTTTAAACAACATATAGAGATATCTGTAATTCAGTTTTGACTATAGGCACAACAGATTTACAGATATCTGCAATGATCTGTCAATGAAATGTCATTGAAATAGTCACACGTCTCAAATGATGAATGCAGATGTCTTCATTGCCAGAGCTGCCAAGATTAGGGGCATTTCAGCAACGTCATTTTGCCGCAGTCAAAACTGTAATTCAAGATATCTGTAATTACATTCTGACTACGCAGAAAGAAAGTTACAGATATCTCACATTTCAGATCCCTCTACTCAAAATTCAGTTCAAGATATCTATAACTTGATAATAGATATGTACAAATACATTTTGACTAGTCATAACTCCAGTTTGAGATATCTATAAAGTTAGAGTCGTCATACTTCCAAATATATATATCATTTTGCCTAGTCAAAATTTAAATTAAGATGTCTGAAAAGTGACATGCAGATATCTTTAAGTGTGGTGAATTAAATATATCTTGAACTGCAATTACTAATTCATAATTTAGGTACAGATAACCTTAATTGATATAGCAGATATCTCAAAGTGAATTGTAGATGTCTGTAGTGACCAACTCCATACACAACGGCAAACGTGACATCATTTGCATTAAGAAGATTGTAGTAGTGGATATCTGTGGTTACAATTGTGGATAGGAAGAATATAGCTGTGAATATCTCAAAATGTTCTTTTTGACTATAGGCAAATTACATTAAATTACAGATATCTGCAACACATATGCAGACTGACTTTTAAATATTTAAACAGCTTGACATAGTTCCTGGACTGGGTAGGTGCACACTCCTAGAATATGAATGTCCGTACCACATTGAATGGAAATCCATCCAGTAGGTTTTGATATATATATACAGACTGTATATATATATATATATATCTTTACATACACACCTAGCTCATTCTTAAAGGTCTCTCTGGCTGCTCTCCACTCTGGTCTGTCATCCTCTGTTTGAACTCTAATAGTCTCCACCATCAGGTACATGATGCTCAGTAACACTCTGCAGGACAAAAAATGGTAAAACACACAGGAATCAGCTTGCATGCATGTGTATATTTAAGAGGTAACTTAAAAAAATGCTAAAATCATGCATTGGACATAATGATTTATATCAGGTTTTGTGCATTTATACAAAACTTTCTTCTCTCTTTGTTAAAAAGAACTATAATGATTGTCAATTTTCTAGCTGTGATTAGGTGTAAATCCTCCTCTCCTCTAGCCTGTGTTTATTTGTGAGTGTAAACACAGATGGAGCCCCGTGTGTGTGTGGCGGGGTGTTTGGCCTATTTCGTTCAAAAAAAAAAAAAAATCGATTCCATTAAGCAGCAGCAGCAGACGTTGGAAATGAACGTGAGGGAAAGGGATGGGTGGGGAGGGCGTAATTAAATTTGGCAGATTAGCTGCGACCGTGTGCGTCCCCAAATGTGTGTCGCAAGGTGACAGGAAGGAGAGAACGAGGAATCCTGAGGTGGATTTAGCTCATATTTTCAAAATCTGGTTGTGCGTTACTTGCTGGCTTCATTTTTATGCGCATCAGAGAAGAAGGAAACATATTAAGTGGCTGTTTTTTCTTACCTGAGCTCCGTGCTGTCTGCTAGAGAGATGGCAGGCTTCCTCACTGCACTGCTACACGCCTGGTTGTTACTACACACACACACACACACACACACACGTTCATCCTTTATCAGTTTAATTGAAAACCATGTTTAAACCTCCATGTAATATATCATAATAACACCATTGCGATCCAGGGTTGAGACACATGATCAGTCATCTTATGTGCTTTTTCTTTTTTTTTTTAAATTCCCAGCCATGACCTGCCAAACATCATGTGTGTATTTGCCTGATTGGCTTACACTTCTTTTCTCTGCAGCCTGATGATAGCCCAGACGCTGCCTACGATGCCTTAAAGCAGCTTACGCAACAACAAACAAAAGCGCCCGGATCCAAACGGAGGCCGACACCAGCAGCTACAAAGCCGGAGCCGCGTCCTCAGCGGGCCTTCTTTTGAAATGCTGATCACAGCCGGGTTGGTTTTTTTTTTCCCGTATTCCTGCGTTCTCGGGTCCCTCCGTGTCCTTCGACCCCTATAAAACCTCCGCTCAACTCGACTCCTACTGGCTTTGTGGGAGAACGAGCCTATACGCCGAGGGACCTGAGCGACAAACACGGGAATCTGAGAGAATTTTTATTGTTTAAGCGGAGAAAGAAACATCGAATTGTAAGATGTGAAAATATCTTGGGTCTAACTAGTGCAGTGTTTGTAGGTAGCATGTTCTCCTATAGAAAGAATAAGTAGATTTTTCATGTTTGGATATTACTTAATAGACAAATAGTACATTGGGTTAGAGAGATTGAGATAAGGAGAGACAAGCAAATACAGGGATCTCAATCTACAATTGTGTTGACAGGCCAAGTAAAACTGAACTTATGATGAATCTCTTGCTTTTACTTTTTCCCGTATACTTTCATTTCAGGGCGACACGGTGGTGCAGTTAGTGCTGTTGCCTCACAGCAAGAAGGTCACAGGTTCAAGACCTCCTTGGTCCGGGGTCTGGGACCTTTCTGTGTGGAGTTTGCATGTTCTCCCCGTGTCTGCGTGGGTTTTCACCGGGTACTCCGGCTTCCTCCCACAGTCCAAAAACATGCTGAGGTTAATTGGAGACTCTAAATTGGCCGTAGGTGTGAGTGAATGGTGTGTGTGCCCCACGATTGGCTGGCGACCATCTGGGGTGTATCCCTGCCCCAGACCATGTGACCCTAATGAGGAATAAGCAGGTATAGAAAATGACTGACTGACACTCCTTTAATTGAGCTTTGAATTATAATGAAAGCGCTGGGAAGCAACAGGAGGAGGAGCCGTGATATGGAGCTTTACACTGTAACTAAAGCGCTGCTGCAGGATAGGGCCGATACAAAAGTCTATAGGATTTTAACTTTTAATGATAATAATGAATATCTATCAAAAAACAAAATCCCCAACATCTGAAAACTGAGGTCGATTTGATGCTCAGACGCTGCTGCTTTATAGATAAATAGATAGATATTTAATAGACTTGTCTCAAACTATTTTATTCCATTGGTAGATGATTGAGCTTTCTTGCTTTCTAAAAAAAAAGATTAAATTGTTTGATGACTTTTCACCAAAATGTTGTCTTCTTATCTTATTTTTTGGATGTTTTATGTGATACTTTTGTATTTTTAATCTCATCACTTTGGCTTTTTCTCACGTTTCAAAGTTAACAAAAAGAAACTTGAAATGAGCAACGATTAGATTTAGATAATTCTACTCAATATTGTACTTAGTGTACAAAAAAAACAAGATATTTTCCCCTGTTAATATTGCAGTGCAGCATTTTTTTTTCCCTAAATCATTTTCCCTGGGAATTTAACTCTGAACTGGCCGTTGTAGTCCTTGACTCATACAGTATAGTGCAGGGGTGGGCAATCCTGGTCCTGGAGGGCCGGTGTGGGTGCAGGATTTTGTTCCAACCAAGAAGTTACACACCTGATTCTACTAATGAAGGCCTTGGCAATGGCTCTAGAGGTTGATTAGTAGAATCAGGTGTGTTACTTCTTGGTTGGAACAAAATCCTGCACCCACACCGGCCCTCCAGGACCAGGATTGCCCACCCCTGGTATAGTGTCTGTGTGTTGAACTCACTCTATCTCCATGCTGAGCAGCTCCAGCAGGGCTGTGAAGATGCCCATGTGGTAGAGCAGGAAGACGTTGTGTCTGGACCAGTGGAGCACGTCCACCTCTGTGTCGCACTCATCAAACACTCCTGGTGGAGAAAGTGTCACAAGAACGGGACACAAGATGGTTTTAGATGGTTTTGACGCTGTTTACACTCTTACTTTTTTGGGTTTTCAGGTAAGTGACCACTCAACTACTTTTAAATAGTACACATGCTTTCTTTCTAACACATGCATCTAAACACAGGATGTTAACAAATGGGTTAAATGCAGCTGAAATTGTCAGTAAACGCACCCTGAGCCAGGTAGAGGATGGCCCTGGCCACCTTCAGCCTCTTGTCCCTGTCGGTCACCTCCAGCGCGTCCAGCAGCCTCATTACGTACGCCCTCTGCTCCTCCACCGTCAGCTCGATCCACCTCCGGCCTCGCGCTGCAGGGACGGACATGACAGCGTCTGTGGATTTTTCTCTGCTTGGTGTAACCGGTTTGCAGTCAGGCCGCGTCTCTTCTGCTGGACAGTTACGTCTTGCATTCAACCCTTCAAAGAATTTATCGTATATAACGTGCAGCGCATTTTCATACAGTGATTTAATAAATTCCAGGGCTCTGGTGTCACGCTCACTCACGGACATGGCTGACTGGGACAAATACTTGACAGTTTAACCTGTTAAAATCAAACCCCTGGGTGCAGCATTGAGTTTTATTCATATATTGCATAAGAAAAGCTTAGCTTCATTACTATATAAAGTATTTTTATCTGGAGTAAAACACAATGTTACTGTTACAGCATCAATATATATCATCAATATCCACATCATCAATACAATAAGAAAATAGTAATCAGTAGTAGGGCTGCATTTAATGACTATTTTGATATTTAATTTAGATTTGAGCCGTTTTATGTGATTATTTAATTGGCTCCTTTTTAAACATATTCCAGAATATATTCTGTAATGATCCTCAGTGTGATTTCTATGATTTTATGGACGAATTTTTGATGCTTGAACTCTTATTAATCAGATAATTTAGCTTATTTTTGAATTTGTTTCCTGATTTGGGTCAGTTTGATCCCATTTTAAGCTTAAACTTTAAGTATTTTTATCCGTAGTAAAACTGTTTCAGATTTTTCTTTACTATATTTGCTGTGTAACTGCAACATAAATTGATTTTGACATTTCTGTAGTCACCTCACATTTTGTAGATTTGATACCAGGATGAAATATATAACCTTTGTGGTTGTAGATATATTAAATATTTATTACCATGCATAGCAGGAAACCTGAAAAATAGACTTGGGGCTGATATAAAATGGAGACAACAAAGTGACTGTTGGTCTATCAGTCACTTTGTTCTCATCTGGTACATTTGGTTTTCATATTTTATTAAGATTAATGCATAATACATAGATACATAATAAACTAGAGTGTTACCCAAAGTTTAATGGGTTCATCCATGGCTAATTCTTCACCCTAACACCAAGATTCATGAAAATCCTCCCAGTAGTTTAATAGATACACAGGAATCACTAATTCACCCAATTAGGACAAGCAGATTTTTTATGTTTTTATCCTCCCATCTGATCTCTTCTGGTTTTCTCCCTAAAGTCTTTCATATCATTTATTTTTCATGTCATTACTCATGTTTTTTCAGAGTGTGTGACTGACTGCTGCTTCGATGGGTCTATCATGTTCAGTCGCACCGAGTCAGTGCCAGAAATAGCCGAAAGCTACGGAGTGCTGAAGCGTACAGAGCTGTAATTAAGAAAGTCAGCGGAGTCATGAGTAGAAAACAGACTCCTAAACTGTACATGCCAGGAAAGAAAGAAAAAAAAAAAGGAGGATTGGTGTCAAAAGTGAACACAAAGTACAGACTTGAGCGCTATCAAGGGATAATAGTATACCAGGGTACTTCTTTCTAACTTCCTCAAATTGCAGCTGACAGTCAGCTGTGTTTTTAGGAGGTTCGCTTCGGAGGAAATTTGTCAGAAAAAGCCGTGACTCATACACTACATTTCCCAACATCCTCAAAAAGAAAAAAAAAACTGACAGCTGGCTTGTCCCCTGCATTTAGTTTCATTAGCCACATGATTTTATTCAACTGCCACTCTTCCTGCCCACTGATGTATCTGTAATCAGGTTTATATAAAAGTATGAAAATGCTGTATTTTCATACTAGAAAATACTTCTACTGCACTAAAGGAAAGTGAAGAACTCTATTTTTAGTCCCCGCGTAAGTCTTCTATTCCTATTCCTCTTCATTTAATTAAGCGGACAGTAATAGGCATTAACATCATCATGATCGGTGCAGCTAAGATGCTTTTCTACTTAAGATACTTGAGCTGTCTGCTCAAGTCAGGAAGCAAAAAGTGCTTTCTGGCTTCAGCTCCTTTTTTATTTTTATTTTCTTTTGCAGCGAGGGTCTTGAGTTATCCTCGTTGTGATAATCACAGCGATTTGGCTGATTGGCAAGCTGTAAACACACACGTTTAAAGAGCAGACAGGGAGCACTAACTGAACACACACACACACACACTAATGAAAAGACTGTGACGCAGAGAGGCCGCTCTGTGTTCTATCTCCGTGAAACAGCAGCCAGAGAAGCTCTGGTATAATCCCGCTATTCATTCCCACTCCAGCCTGGAGAGGAGGCGACAGATAAAGAGGACGGAGACGGCCTCGCTCCTTTCTCCAGTCAAAATGGAAAGATGCACGACGTGTGTCACAGTGACTCTCAGAGCGATCGCAGCGGCACGTTAGACACAACACGAGCGCGCCATCGTCACGTTCATTGGCGTCATCATCTCTAGAAATCTCCTGTCACTTTCATGTTGATATAGCTGCTTTTTTTTCCTTCTAATCAGCAGTGGTGGAAAGTACATTCGAGGCCCTTATAAATAATAATTCCATTAAATGCTTCTTTTTACTCCGCCACATTTATTTGACAGCTGTAGTTTCAGATAAAGATTTGACATCAAATTATATAGCCACTGTTTAAATTGCTGCTTCTTTTTTTTTTATATATGTGAAAGATGCTTTATAAAATGCATTAAACAAACACACACTACTCACAATAAGTTAAGGATATAGTTATTTCCATGAGTGCTTTTCCTATTTGGTCTGAATCTTAATGAAGTTCCCCTTGATATTAATAATAATAATGAATGAGAAGAAACGCCATTTTTTTTATTAGTTTAATATTTATTACCCCAAAAATGTATGAGTCTCCCACAATATCCCTAACTTATTGTGAGTAGTGTAATATATATATATATATATATATATATATACATACATACATACATATATACATACATGTCTAATAGTATGTATATCTTATATATATATATATATATATACATACATACATACATATATACATACATGTCTAATAGGGTGACTATATATATATATATACATATATACATATATACATATATATATATATATATATACATATATACATATATACATATATATATATATATATATATATATATATATATAAATTACTTAGGCCATTTTTTAATAAAGTGAAGGTATAATGTACTATTAATCTATTTAAGTATCTAAAATTGGCTCCACATTAATTAAATGTTCTCTCTTATGTTTGTTAGTGATCAGAACAAATAAACTATTATATGCTAAAAATATAACAGTTTACATAACAAGTTTACTTTTAATACTTTAAGTACATTTTACTGACTAACACTTCTGTGCTTTTACTTTCGGAACATTTTGAAACCACGTCTTTTACTTGTAATTGACAACACTATTTGGACTGTTACTGAAATAAAGGATCTAAGCAAAAAAATTGTCACATGGTTCGGAAAGGGCCATCCCATCTGTATCTGTGGGGATATTCATTCTTTGCTTTAAAAACCTTTTTGAAAATTAAAAAATACAGATAGAGATCTTTTAGAGAAAGGGAAAAAAAATCATGAAATAGAAGTTGAAGTCAAAATGATAACCCCTGTTAATTCCACTGATATTCCCCCTCAGTACGCCTTGTACCGTGTTTGTTCTCCGTGGTAAAAATTACATTTACTTATCATTCTGTGTTATCGAGCAGCGGAGCGGAGACATTCACAGCGACACAGAAGGTCGTTGTTCTGCTGGTCAGCGGCGGCCAGGCCGTCGGAGGAGCTGTCAAGGTCTCCGATAAATAAACAGCAACAAAAAGGCGGCGGCTTCGCTTTTGTGCCCGAATGGAAACTTTTATGTGTTTGACATGGCGCAGGCAGAGCCGCGTCTTGGCAGAGTGTGTTTGAGCGTTCGTGACCCCGTTTCTGTGTCCGGGCCCGTCTGTAGAAAGCTGTTGGAGCTCTTTTATTCATGAGAGCCAGCGACAGAGAGGGGATAAAAAAGAAAGAAAAAACACACACACACACACCTGGCTGGTGTCTTACACACAGACTGAACACATTAACCCATTGACGCCCATCAGCCTTTAACTCTTTCACTGTCATTTTATACTTAAAATAGAACATTGAAAGCTTTTTCCTAATGACATCATAGTAGACAACTTAGACTAAAGGTTTTAAGCGAATCATTTAATAAGTTTCCAACTACTTCCTGTCATATGACTTCATCAACTTCCTGCCTCTTCCTTGTGGAGAACATGGCAAAGACAAACCCTCCCAGAAAGAGGTCATTTCATTTAGATTATTCTGATTTTCAGCCCTGACATGTATATATCTATTTCATCATTCAAGTCTCTAGAACAGGGGTCTTCAAACTTTTTTAGCCCAGGGACCCCTTGGGTGTCAGAAGAACAGAGCAGGGACCCCCACTTAAAATTCTTATTTTATTGTTATAATTAGTAGTAGTAGTAGTAGCAGTAAATGTAGTATTAATAGTATGATTAGTAATTAGGAATTTATCCATCAGGTCTTTAAAACTATGTGTTTTTAGCCAACAACTATGGTAGCTAACTAGCTTGGTAGCTAGCTAGCTTGTTTTTCGGCTCTGAAGTTGACGTTAGCCACGTAGCGCTAAGACTGACGTGATGTAAATCATATCTATGTTAATAGACTAAAATAGTTTTTGTCAAAAGTAGGTTATTATCGCCTGTTAATGAAGTTTTCTCAATCATATTAAAAAAATATATATATATATTTTTAACTCCTGTTGAATATCACTGCTCTAGAAAAATACACTAGAACTTTGTACATGGGATAAATAGTTTTTGGGCAGATTTGGAATGGACAAAATAGATACATAACATGATTGTTAGTGACTCTACTGATATAATTATATGCACAAAATCTATAATAATAGAAATATATAGTATAAAATGACAGTCATAGACATAGCAGCTCTTAGGCCTGAATGGGTTAAAGGAGGTCACACACATGCACAGGTACAAACAGTTACCGTGGCTCCTGAAGTCTTCTTCAAAGTAGTCCCTGTTCAGGGCAAACTCCGGCTCCTCTGTGTAACTGTAGAGCTCTGTGGACACAATGGAAAAAAGACGGAAATGAGAGAAACGCAAATTCCTGCAGGTACGTGAAGGAGCTTCCATCACAGAGCGTCTCCATGCACGGTCGCCACGCAGCTCCTCTTGACCCCGAGGAGGAGCTGTTGCCAGAAAGCTGCCGCGACGCTCTTTTGCAAATCAGCTGTCGCTTTTCATCTTCACAGATCGTTTTGACTTTATAAATGTCATTCATGCGTCTGCTGGCATTTAACCGCGGCGTGTAACCAAGCTGCGAGTCACACATGCGCCGCTTTCCCTTTTGAAAGTATAATCACGATTATGATTAGTCATGTTATTAGTCATGCAGCGGGTCCCTGTTCAGATGGTGACGACGCAACATGAAACAGCTGAGGACTAGATGAATGCAGAATTGGTTTTTTTGCCAATCCGATTCTCTATGCTGAGCAGAAACTGAGGTGGTTTTGCAGGTTTGACATGATAATTATTGAATAAAACTGGATAAAAGTGTAAAATAAAGTGGATGCATGCAAAAAAAATAACCAAACCGGGTGTACAAAAACAAAAAGATACAAAAAAAAGGGTGTGGAATACACCACTTAGACATTTTGATGTTTTCCATGAAAAGTCACACTTATATTTACCATCATCAGTTGTAAAATGAGTAGAAAATGTTATTAAATTCCTTCTGATGCAATGAGCGAATACATTGTTCCGTTAGAACACTAGCCTGATAGTTGCTGGAAATGGGCCTCTATACGCATATGTAGATATTGCACCAAAAACCAGACATTTGCAGCTAGAATAGTCATTTACCACATAAGTAATGTATAGAGTGTATTTCTGATTAGTTTAAAGTTATCTTCGTTGGAAAAAAAACCTCAAAATTAAGGAAAATTTCTAAGTGACCCCAAACTTTTGGAATAAGAACCAGAATAACAGAAACAAAGAAAACAAAGAAAAAAATGAAACACAAGCTTATTTTACACTATTATTATTCTAAAATGAGTCATAACTGGAGGTCGTTGCAGGTTGAACAGCTTCTCGGTCTCACCTGACAGCTCAGCAGTGAGTGCATCCGTGTCTCCATACTCAAACTCCAGGTTGGGAGACTCCATGGAGCTCTGTGAACCAAGCACACGTGATTAAACATAACACCATAACACCGTAGTATGACACCGTACTCAGCGCCAACCACAGATGGCCCCGACACACACGCGCGCTAACAGATATAATCAAGCATAGGCCGTCCATTCACATTCTGAACCACCAGTGGCACCGTTTCAGTTTAAGGTACGGTATGGGAAAAACACGCAATCCTAGGATTAAAAATGTGAAAATTGCTAATTTGAATGTAGTAATCCTGGTGCAGTTTAGAGCAAAATCATGAAAGCTATCAATAATCAATAATAATGCATAAAATTAGCCTTCAGATTAAGCTACTTGCCAATTAATCAACATTTCCATCTGTTCTAAATGTACCTTAAAGGGATCGTTTTCAAATTTTTAACACGGATGATATGCTTGCGGCAAGTGTCTTGTTGTGATTATTGCAATAATAATAAAAGAAGTCCTCAATAATGTCAAACCTCGGTTTTTCCATTTTAAAATACTCAAAAATATGGCGAACACACACCAAACAAGCTTCTGTGATGTTTTATTTAACTTTAAAAGCCATAATTATGACTTATTCTCAGGTTTTTTTTTGCCAATGAGAAAAATTAAATACTCTTTAAAAGGTTCAACAGACACATTTTTATCATATTTGGGACCATTTCTTGTCTTATATTAATGTTTTATTCTTTATTCTGCATATTTTTTTATTTTTAGTTATTATTTATTTGATTATTAAATTTCTTTTGCTGTAAGGCGTGGATAGGGGAAAAACTGGGTTTAAAAATGTGTATTTTTTATTAATTTTTCTGTTCATTTTCTTGAATTGTGCCTTTTGTAGGATAGTCAAAGTACGCCATGACACCTCCTCTGAACTCCATCTATGATCACACACATTCAGGCTTTATCACAACTGCCTCACCCTGTGTATATAGCTGCTGAGACATTTAGATTGGGTTGCTGCATCTCTTAGTAATCTTAGCAGATCCTCTCGTAATCATCGCCCTCATCAAGCTTATATTAAACTCAGGATTATTGCTCCGGTGTAACAATAAACCGATGACAATGATAATGAGGCACGACCAGAGGAGGACGTGAGGAAACCGAGGCCACAGGAGTCACCGTGGCCCCGTTGGTTTCAGAGTAGATTAGTAGTGAGTCCAGTAGCTGGTCTCCCCTGGCTCAGACTTTAGCCTCCCCCTGTGATCAGCACGTGGCCACAACACACTCACACGTTACTGCACAAGTTCCCTGTGAACAATCACTGGCAGAACAGGACATCACACTAAAAAAAGTCTACTTTTCAGAGATAAAACTATTTTTTTTGACTGCAAAAACTGAAGGTGAAGATGTATTTGGTACAATTAGTCCAATATAGAGTAGAATTATCTTATTCCACTGGCAGATAATTCAAATTTAAAGACTTAAGTGACTAAAACCTAGAGAAAAAAAAACTTGAAATAAGAAAATCTGCCAGTAATATACTTTTCTACTTTTCAGCTTGATGACAAAGTTGTATCTTATGTTTTTTTTGTGTTTTTTAGTTCAGGAATATTTCTCTACCTACTGATCGTCTCATAAATCTCATACAGAATTGAAGAGGTTTAATATAAAAGTTAAATACTGGAACATTCATTTCCTACAAGTAATTTTGTAATGTTTAATGCTACATATGACCCAATCCCTGTCATTATCCTCACTAATCTTGCCATTAGTAATATCTCAAAGATGTTAGCATCATAATATGGTAAATTAAAACTGGTACATTTTCTCGGTGATGTGAAATTAATTCCTCATTCATATGTAGAGAGATATAAAATGTATGATCACGCCTCATTAAAAGCAAGGGAACAAATACGCTGAAATCTCAACATCTTATATTTGGTCCAATTAGTCCAATATCGATTAGAATTATCCCACTGGCAGATAATTTATCTTATTTAACGTTTTTGTCCCTGATTTGGGTCAAAGATTATAATATATTATATTAATTCTACTCAATATTGGACTGGGATTTGTAGTTTTTACTGTGTAAAAGCGTTGAACGAGTTCAAATAGGGCAGTATCATTGTTACAACACAATAAGATATTGATCAGGTTCTATGGACCGAGAGAATATGATATATGATAATAACAGTAACATGATATTCACAACCTTTATTAAGTTAAACGTGTGTTTACTAACTGGGACAAATAGGAAGTAGTAGAAGATAACTGAAATATTCTTGGTTATTATCTTTGTAGCATATGGATATACCGCAATATTTAATCCTGTCATACTTTAGCGATGGAGAAACGCAGTATATTGATTTATTTTTGTGTGAAACAAAAGGGATATGACGATTGTTTCTTTCTTCTTTACTCATAGATATCATGTTTGGTATCATGATAGTATTGTTTGGTGAGTTACAGTGTAATTCCCACTCCTTTTACTTTTTGGGTGGGGGGATGTGAACTGGCGACTCTTCCCTTCGGGGCGTGTTTAAACATTCATTACATGTTAATGAGGACGAGGAAACGTTCGCTGGCAACACTGACAGGCTCCGAGCTCGGAGCCATTTATGTGTTTAACCCTGTGAAAAGTGGGTTAAACACATACAGGCCGGGACGGTAAATAAGGATGTAGTCGTCTGTCAGCTTTCCTGCTTAAATAACACTGTATGCTGTCACGTTACTGTCTCCTATGAAGAAAGACAGATGTCAGGTGTTTTAAATTACGCAATTTTATACTGATACAACTAAAAGATGAGTACATACTTTTATTTATTACTAGATGATTTAGTAAATCAGAATGTGATAAATGTTTGTACAAATCGTGACCTCAGATTGGTCATATACCTTCAGAAAATGCTAAATGTTGCTTTATTTTCTTGTCTTTCACATCAGTAGAAATTGTATATGTCGGGGATTTTGTGTACTTTTCTATTTGGACCTAGAACAAACCTGAAATATACAGTGTCACACACTGGCTGTGTGATATCGTTTAACATTCATCCGATGCTACAATTACGCAGTTTCTGCCCTTTTATGCAACTTTCAGATGGGTCAGTCAGTTACAGTGCAGCTATGGGGCACATTTTCATTATTAATCAGTGTTGATATATATATTTTTTTTAATTTGCCAATTTGTTTTAGTCAACAAAATTAAAATAAAATTAAAATTAAATAGCCCAAAGCTCGAGGGGACATCTCCGAATTCCTTGTTTTGTCTAAAGCTGCAAAAAATAGACAGAAAATTAAACAGTTAAACAGTTTCAGCATCTTAAATCTCTGGTTTCTTTGGTCCTCTATGATTGTCAAACTGTTTTTTTTTTAGCTTGTGGACCATCGGTTGAGACAAATCAAGACTTGCTAAGCTGCAACGTGAAATGATGATCAACATTTTTCAGAATATTTTAATAACCAGTTTACAACGACGTTCTATGATTTCCCTTCATTTTTCACAATATATTTACAGCAAATGTCTCCCCTCACGTTCTCCTTATGGATCAAGTCAAGTTAACCTTTATTTTTTAATAAATAAAGTAAAAAAAAAAATACAGCAAATTCTCACGTTTGTAAAACTGGGAGCTTTTTGACTTTCAAGCATTTCATCAGCTTTAGTCCAGTACTTCTACTTATAGCTCTTGTTTAAACCGGAGGACTTGACGTGTCCCTTATAATGAAGTGGCTGCTCTTTCCGAACCCGACTGAGATATTTCTTTAATCCCTGCGCCTCCACAGAGGAATCGTCTCTGTCCTCTCTCTCTCCTTCAAGTCACCTGACCCCCTCTCACACCATCTTTCTCTCCTCCATCCTCTCATCTCTCTCTCTCTCTCTTCGCTGGCGGCTGATAACAGAAACCCGTCCTCGCTCCAAACTGGCACAGCCTCTGTTGCTTTGCACCACATCGGTGTGCAAACACTGGGCTCCCTGTCAAGGCGGATCACCCCCTACTCTACCAGCATATGCCTCGAATGAATGCCTGAATCCGGATTGAGGTGAACTTGACCCAACAGACAGGACGTTGGATCCCGGGTTCTGACGCAGAGGCCTTAAAACGCATCAGCACCGACACACGGCTTTGGCGTTAAGTGCTTTAGTCCATTCAAACATCCCTGTCATTCACCCTTCCAAACCATTACCCCCTCCTCCTCCTCCCCGTCCCAGCTCAGATGAATATGCTCTAATTCCCTCATACAAAAACACACACACAATTCCAACGGGTGCTATCGACCGGGTCGGTTTTGGCCTCAATGACGAGCTTCGACTGCAGAAAATCTCTGGTGAATCTGAGCCGAACGACCCGGGAACAGGAAAAAAAACTGTTTCTAATTTTTTCATGAGGGGGTGAATTATAGCTGCGTGGCACCGGCGGAGTCGTCGTCAGAGTGATGAGCCATGCTGGTTTCACGATTAGAAAGAAGAGTGGGATATGAGTTACTGGTGCATATTTCATGAAGTGCTCTCAACACTCTTAAAATCACATACGAGCTTTTTTGGAAATTGGTTTTGCGGTGCTGTTTTAGTGTGTTTGGTCAGATAAAAGGGAATAATTAATCAGCTGATTAAGGCAGTGGTTGACTCCTATTTGATGAACCTTTTTTCCCCAGGGTGATAAGATTTTTGCTATAGATATTAAATAAAGTGTATAAAACCCATAACAAAAAAAAAATCCATTGTGTTATTTATGGATGGACTTATAATTAAAATAAATTATTCCCTTTTATATTATATTATACCCACTGGAACCTTTTCAAAGACCCATTGGGGTCCCTGGACCACGCTTTGAGAACCACTGCATTAAGATATTATTCATTGATTGATTGATCTTTACTCTTAAAGATAAAAAAGCAGCAAATCCTCACATTTGAGACGCTGGAAGCAGCAGGAGTTTGACATTTTAAATAGAAAAATTACAATTAATAATAAAAAAAAACACTGACTGACAGAATAATATAAGAGATTAATTCTAAGAAACACATTCATCTTAAGTGTAGAGTTGGGAATTGCCATCATCTTTAAATGCTCAGTTATTTGTTAACAATTGATTAGTACTGTATAATGTTAAAATTCAGGACATTCAGTTGTGAAATGCGAAAATTTACTGAAAGGATGTAAAATGGTCAAAACTGATTTAATCAGTGGGTAAAATTAGAGGTTAATCAAAGGACAAAGTAGGCGATGTGTTAACCCCGCCCCCCAAAGGAAGAAGTGAGTCTAATCTTCCTGATTCATTGATCCTTTACCTGACTCTGGGATGTTTGTGTAAGTTAGAATCTAAGACTCTACGACCCTGACCTTGGCTCTGAAATATCAGCAGCCCGACTGAGCTGTGTATTGATGAATCTGTGGTGTTAAGCAGCAGATGGGCTTGCAATTGCGCCTTTTTTCACTCACTCTGACCTCCTGTCAGTTTCATCTCGTATCTGCAACGTTCCTTAAACTATATATACTCAATTCTATACCATATTATAGCAGTTTCACCTTAACGATCAAAGTAGCAACGTCTATTCACAGACGAGCGAGAGGATCATAGACGCACTGCTGTTTGTATTGTTAGAATATTCCCATCCTATGATCGTTAGGTTTGCTGCTGAAAATACACACAGAGCCGCCATCCCTGTAACTAAATATCATTGGTGAGACATGACTTCAGATATAGTTGTTACTATAGATGTTTGGTGTAAACTGGGAGTAGAGCAGTGGATGTGACTAATGAATTCAGGGTGAAGTTTATGCTGTCAAAACTACGGAATGTTTAAAAAAAAATAGAAATATTAAAATTAGAGCTGTCTTTGACTAGAGAAATTGATTTAGTATATTAATAATCAAACAATGTACTTAATATTCGGCAAGCTGGTTTCAATGACACATGCAGTAAAGCAGAATCTGCTAATGCTCTCTCTCTCTCACACACACACACACATAATGCATCTAGCCTAATAGTAGTTCTATTATATCAGATTTATAATCTTAATTATAATCCTGCAGTTCTTGGGTTGGGAATAGGTGAAGGGTTTGGCCATGATAAAAAAAAAAAAGAGAGAAAATCTCCTATAATAATAATCATTCTAATAAAATCCATAGGTATGATATCCTGACATGTGCTCTGGTGGTTGTTCTGACAGCAGCAGTCACATTTCGCCACCTGCACCACTGTAGGATTACTGCCCGGGTTATTTATAGGAGCCGGTTGCCAAAATAACACCTCGGTGTCAGGCTGCCTGGATGTCTGTCTGCAGGCTGCACGCTGGCCGGCCAGCACACACACTCACCTCATGGAAAAGGACACTGAGCTGATCTGAAAGCTCCCCAGCAACAACACACACACACACACATAGAAAGAGACACACACGCACGGGCGCGCGCATCCTCCGGTGCGCTCCTATGCCACAATCTGTAGTAGCCGACTGTACACAAACGCCTCTCGCATTTACCTCCGACTCCTTCTGCTGATCCTTGAACACATCTTTCCCTTTCGGCCTCAGTCTGTCGCCGTTATCGTTAAGGTTATGAATGATAGGTACCTCCATGTCCTCCGCCTGCATCTTGCACCGGGTTGTCGACGCGGATCACTCCCTCCGCCGCGGAAAGCGCATGCCGGTCCCGCTAGGAGAGCTACGGACTGCACCGCACCGGGAGGAGCGGCCGAGACTCTGGAGCCCCCCAAGTTGAAGAGGATCTCCTCCTCCTCCTCCTCCTCCTCCTCCTCCGCCTCCTGCTGCTGCCGCTCTGTTTGATTCGCTGTCCCTGCGCGCCCCGAGAGGGCGGGGTTAGAGCAGAGAGGCGCACCGGCTTGACCACATGCAGATAAAAACGACGCGGTGTCAACACAAGGTCAGTGTTACACCTTCATACGCGCCGATAAAACCCCACAACTAACAACGTGACGCTTTGAGCTTCGTTTCTTGCGTTCCGGTGGTTTTCTCTGCACCGATTTTCTCTTTTCTGCGTCGTTTTATTTTGTAAACGTCTTCTTTTATAAAGGAAAACCCATTATTGCTGTAATATCAGTCAGGCGTTGTGCTTTGGCCTCATTTAGTCTCCTTGACATCAACTTTTCTAGTTTAACATTATCCCTGCGGATTCAACACTGATTTACTATGTTCTTTTCAAAATAAAAGTCCTCTGCTAGTTCCATATAAAATAGCAGATAAAAGCATAAGGAGTAAAACATTTCAGATGTATGTCACAGAAATATTTAGGGAAATTGCAGCGATTTAATGGTCAGAATTATAAATTACTGGTGCTAATTGATGAACTTTTGCTTTGAAATTCATCACAGCAACATTAGAAAAGCAAAAGCGGCGTCTGTGAAGCATTTTATGGGAGAACTGTTTGATACAAGCTCATCATAAATGACTTTGACCTGATTGACATAAAATGTGTCTGTCCAAAATGACCTTGGTCTTGTTAAAATTACCAAGTTCATATGCACTTGATAGAAGGTTGGCCCTGAGATTTCATAAAATACAATGAAATGTTGTGGGGTTTTGTTTTCACCTAGTTTGACATTGAATATTTTTCAGCGGTCCCAGAAAACTTCTCAAAACACAACATCTATCGATTGCATATACGGAAGTTTAACTTTAACAGTAGGTCATTTGGACATTTGCTCGACTCTGAATATAAATTTCATGAATTTCCAGTATTTGCACAACAATTCTGCAGCAATGGTGCATTCAAATGAAATAAAAAGTGTAGAAAACGTGTTTCCTTGCTCCATAGAACACGTGTGATATGGAAAATACTGTATACATGGATACAAATAACATTATAACCAATCTATTGCAAGTATAATCAATCAATAGTTATATATTTAAAACAAATACGGCTTTTTATGAATTCTAAACCTTATGTAAGACATTAAACATAATGTTCCTAAATTAGCTTCAATATATTAATCTATAATTCATTGCATTTAAAATATGTAATTAAAAGTTAGCTTTAGCCACATTAATACATGTGAAATCCACTAAAGTCAGAGGTGTGGCCACTTCCTGCCACTCTGCTAAACTAATACCTGGCGTCTTACTGTCGCCTCCATTATAATAACATTTAATGGGATCTTATAATAGGCAGTGAGGATTACAGTGAAGAAAACTGCTTCCATTGTTCAAATGGGCACCTCACCATCTTTTAAGAGGAAACCGGATTTTTTTTTTTGTCCCCTTTTACAATAAAACACAATCATTTTACAAATTGCTGTTAGGGTGCAGGTCAGTTCATGCACCTGCATCTTAATTGGCCTCCAGAGTAAATGTTATAAGCAGGTGTAGGGGGATGTGGGGACGCCTTGTTTTTACCTCGCCACCTGTCACCCTCCCTGCAGAGAGTAAATTATTGATACAGTGGAAGTGGGGGGGTCGGTGCCTATAGGCTGCAACACACTCCTGTCTGATAACACACACACACACACACACACACACACGCCCCTGACTGTGAAAACCACTTAAGGTGACATGATTGGATCGTACAGTTGAATTTAGGCGTGAGCTTCTGCTGGAACGTGACCACATGGTACAGCAGCAGGGGGGGGGGGGGGGGGGGGGTGTCTTTATGATTCAATAATTAGTCGTCGGTGGTTTAATCGATTATGTCTGAAGTGTGACAAAGCTATAAATTAACAGATTGTTGGTTTAAGAGGCAACACTGTCACTCTGAGGTTTTCACAGAAACAAAAGCAGATCAGTGTCCAAAATAAAGTGAGAAACAATAATTAAAAATGAAGATGTGTATTTTCTGGATAATTAAATGTCAGACACTAAAATAGAGAACATCTTAAGGGGACGTTTGAGAAGTTTGATACCACTTGTGTATGATTAATATGAAGCAGGTTTGCTTATCTTGGCAAAAAATACTGGAAAGGATAAAAAAAAAATACAAATAAAAACAGGCTCAGTCCAAAGGTTAAAACAACAAAACATCTACAAGCACCTGTGAAGCCCACAAATAATCACAGAAATGAAATAAACAAATATTTATAAGCGTAAATTAGTGCAGTTTAAAAATGTGGTTCTGCCGAGCACTCAGAAGTTACAGTAAAAATAGAATTTCTCTAAAATCCAGCATTGAAGCATTGTTCCCCAAGTCATATTTCAATATTTTGTGTGAATATGCAAAAACAATTAGATCCATCAATTGTCTAACAAATTAAAAAAATTACATGTAAACTATATCTATCATACCTTGAAGCATTTAAGTTTAAATACACAGACACTAGACACTTCTTCCTCTGCCATTTTGCTTGTATCAAAACCACCTAATGACTTGGGCAGATAGTGTTTTTTGGATTCTTCTAAGTGTTGTGATTGGCCAACGACATGGAGGCAGAAAGACAGGACGATGCAGCAGTGGCAGGAGAATAAAACTATGCAAATATCTCAATTTGGCCCAAAAATGTCTTAGGCAATCTTTCTAAGAGGAGAACGATTTGAAAGACACTTGATTCGCTTCAAAAACGTATTTTTGTCAAGCGGTCAGGCTTCATTTTGAGGTTTTTAAATGGCGGAAAGAGAAATACGAACAGAGAGCGGCACAGGAAGAGTTGTGTTGTTTCGTACATCACTGATTCACAGTTTGTGTTGCTATAAACCACCATAGCGACACTTCATTCTCTATGTGCTGGACCAAGATGCAGGTTTTGCGTCAGGAGTAAATAACTAGTGAACTCTGTGGATGTCAGAGACGTCTCCGTCTGATTACAACTGGCTCAGATGAAGTCACCGCGGCTCTGACGGGCCTCAGCAGCTGCACCCCCCCCACCCCCTCCCCCCCACAACACACACACACACACTCTAAAATCCACCCATGCATCAAACACCCATAAGGACAAAGCGGACGATTATGCGTCGAACAGGAGTCAAAAGTGTGTGCAGAAAACCGTAAATACGGACCGAGACGGTTACAATTTTTACATCTTTATTCATTGAGATTACAGATTTTTTTTTTTTAATTATTGCTCATCTACCATTATCACTTGCAATATTTAAACATAGGATTTTTTTTCTTCTTCTTTTAGACAACTTAAAACATGTTTTGAGATTTCTGCCAGTTCGCACTGTATGAGGATTTTACAACAATAAATACAGGAGTCGATTCTTCTTTTCCTTCCTATACTTTTAAAGGTTGTCATATCTGTATATAGTATGTATATACATATACGATGCTGGTGTCATCCCCTGCCCGCCCGTGTTGGTCAGCTTACGGCTGAAAACAAAAAAAAAAGTGTTTCTCCCCCTAACGCATAGGCTAGGATCCTGAGGCAGCTGTTAACGAAGCAATAATGGCCTAAAACCAAAAAAAAAAGGATGTATAGAAAGACATTTAGATACAAGCTCAGCTTTCTCTCAAGAGGTCACGTACTTTAAACACACATTCACATATAAAAAAGGAGGGGAAAAAAAATAAGACTTTACTGATAACACTACTTTAAAAGGGGGGGGGGGATCCTCAACAGCACAGAGACGGAAACGCAGAAACGTCGGCAGGGATTAACGCGACACTGAGGTTGCATGAGCTGGTGAGTTGGTTTATCTTAAAAGCTCCAACACACCTGCAGAATTTCACTTTTCTTCAGGCTTTATTTTGTTTTTTCACAGATTTTAACAGACTTTGGTTGGAATTCAGTTCTACGCACACTGGTTCTATCTGTCAAATGTCACACGGAAAGCAAATAAAGAGGTTAAGTGTAGGTAAATTTGTACTTTTTGAGTCAAAGCTTTAATTCGACCTGTAAACAATATTTTTTTTTGTGCCGTTTTTAAAACCGCTCCAAGAGTTGGAAAATGATCTGATTTTAAATACAGTGTGTTAAGGTCCCCATGAATTTCAGCGCTAATGAGCTAATGCGTGTGTGTGTTTAAGCATCTGAGCCCAGTCTGGGACTAGAGCTGGCAGCGTCTCAGATGCACTTGGCCGTCAGATGAAATGTTCTGATTTCTACTTTCAGGTCAGCTGAGGGTGAACCGTGCAGCTCGTTATACCAGGATTCTAAAAGCCAAGGTGGAGAGAGGAAACTAAAACAGAACTAGGAATAGCCTGCCAAGTTAGGGGCAAAAAAGGAGGAATCTCCCTTTAAAAAAAAGAAAAGAAAAAGGCAAACACACATGAATCTGCACAGATGGGAAATCTGATGGAGAAACGGTAGAATTTCGGCCCCAGGTTTGGTGTTTGATGACTAAAACTGAGTACCAGAGAGTCGTGCATGGTTAAGTCCAGTAAACGTCAACAGCACCAGACTCTTCAATGAGGACCTGATTGAAGAAATCATGCATTAGTACCGGCCACATCTGATTTCTCCGTAAATATCCTGTCACAGTATTCAAAAAGGATAGTTTAAGTACATTTATTTCACTTATCATTAGAACATTTAATCGCTAATATCATGACATATGCTGATTCTTTCCAAAAGGAACGATATTAGATGGCGCAAGAGAAAAAGATAGAAAAATCTGAAATTTCTATATAAATATCTAAATATACAGTTAACCATTGTAATGATCTGACAACCTGCCATGCTTCTAATACAGTATAGTCATTCTTTATGAAGGGAAAGACTTAAATGAAAAAAAGGTTAGCTCGCGCTAGCTTGAAATACTTTTTGTTACATCAACACTGGCGTTGTGTGAGAAGCCAGAAGCTGAGAAAGAAGATGGACAGCCAATGAGATGGTTTCACTGTGAGTTTGAGTGACAGGCGGGAAGAACCGGTCACCGTCCAGTCGTACGCGTTAAAACAAAAAGAAGAAGCAAATGACAAAACTACAACTCGGCTGATCCGAAGGGACAGAATGTGTTAAAAAAAAATGCTTAAAAACAGACTCAATCAATCTCAATGAAACGATCAAATAAAAGACATATGATTGGACCCTGAGATCCCGCCTAACCCCTCCCACTAGATCTAACCCCGCCCCCTCGCAATATTACACAAGAGAAACCAAAAATCATAATCACGAGTAGAAAAGAAAAGACAACAAAAAAAAAAGGGACAGGAAAAAGTGTCTGTCACTAAATATTCAAAAAGGTCATCTTCATTCACAGATATTTTTTTAATCAAGTTTTTTTTTTTTTTTTAATATAGTATATATCTTTTTAGCGTCAATAATTTCATCTTTAATAGTTAAACAATAAAAGATCTGGCAACGGGAAGGGGGGAGGATGGAGGATTTTACATACATCGACACACGGATGGGCGTCTAACGAGAAAAGAGATAATGGCGGTGAAATGACGGGTTGAAGGGAAAGGAGACGTCTTGCGGATGAGGACGTCTCTTAGCGGGGAGCTAGCTAGTGGCGGATGACAGGAGCAGCTCCACAGAGTTAGAGTTAATGGTATTATTATTATTATTACTGTTGTTAAGCGTGAATAAATTAAACGACTGCCATAAGCAGCAGGGTAAGCCACGCCCCCTCCCTCCTTCCCCCACAGGCTCCATCAGAGCTCCTCCCCCTCCCTCCGTATATAAAGCAGGTGTGTTGACTATTCCGTCCGTCCGTCCTTCTGTCCTCATCGCCTTCTCTATGAATCTGTGGGATTCATGGAGGATTTCTTCCGTCCAGCCCCAACACTGATTTAATACCTACGGGCAGACAGAAAACACTCAAGTGAGCCAAATAATAACATTTGACAATATTTTAATCTATTACATCGGTATATCGATTTATATTCCTGTGATCCGAATATATCATTCTGTCAAAAGTTGGCGTATATGGATCTAACATTATTTTAAAGGTAATAAATCCCTTGTATTGATACTAGGACATAAGCAGGTTTTATATGGAAGTGTTTTTTAAATTACGTTTAATGATGAGGACGTTAAGTGCTATTCAAAGAGCTTGTTGATACATATCAGTCTTTGTGATCATCCAGGCTACATGTCACAAGCAAGAAACTTTAAAAAATAACATACTATGAGCTGATTTAATGCATTTTTGTCATTAAAACACTCATTTAACTTGTGATGTATATCACTGATTCTTTTAAGACAACTTGTGAAGTCTTCATAATTATCCAGGATGTGTGTGTGTGTAAAATCACTATTAATACATGTTGGTTGCACTTAATTCTAATAAATTTGAATTTGCTAATAATTGTTTGTTTTATATTCATAATTGATTTATACCAGACTCCCTTACAAGAACCAACAGGAATCTAGGAAACTTCATTACCAGGCTTTTGTTTCACAGTCACACTGGTTGAACTTTAGGTTAAAAGGTCACGGATATGATTTCAAGTCTCTGAATTGGATCGGATTGTCCTAAATGAACTAATATTGTCCTTGACTCGAATCTGCAACCATGATTTGTGAACCGACTGGTTAATTTAATGGAACTCCGCTGCTGTTTGGGTAATGAGTCGAGGTGTTTTCCTACCTATAGTAGTTTGGCTTAAAGGGTCCGTTCTTGTTCAAGCCCAGGTACTTGGCCTGCTCGTCACTCAGCTCTGTGAGATGTGCGTCAAACGTGGGGAGATGTAGGCTGGCCACATACTCATCTGGAGGGCAGGGGAGGGGAAGAGACATGTTAACATTCACCGGGCATCTGTAGATGATTAATCTTTCAAATGTGAAGCAATGTCGCAGCGAGGCTCTGGGATTTAACATCTCCTCAGTCTCTCCTCCTCTGTGCTTCTCTACCTCCTTCCTTTTTGTCTGTTCTCAGCTCTTCCTCGTTCCTTCCTCCTCACTTTCCTGTCAGCGTGTGCTTTGGTAGCAGCAGCCGTCGCTGACAGATTGACCTACATTCGACTCCTTGTTTTTATTTACTATCTAACGTGTGTGTCTCTAACCCGCAGAGGGACAGCTGAGAGCTGCAGACACGCTGTGAGCTGTATGCACGCGCGCATATGTGCACAGACACAGGACTCGCTCTGCTGTGAATGATTTCGCTATCCGGGGAGATGAAGTCAGCCTCATGTGTTCGGCGTTATATGCGGAAATAAATGCAAAAAAAAAAAAATGGCTGCTGGCGTTCTGCTGAGGCGGAAACAAAGAGTATAATGACTTCCTTTTAATCTTCTTGCTTGGTGGCTACTTAAGTACCAGACATGAGATCTTGTGACCTGATTATTTTACTGTTCTTTAGTGTGTTTTTCCTATTCTATAAAATGAGCTGGGGAAAAAAAAAAAAAATCTTACCCATCTTCTTGGGCAGCAGGTAAACGTCCTGTTTGTAGCGTCCCTCTGGGGCATTGTACAGCTCTATCAGAGCCAGCGCCTGGCCAGAAACACAAGGGTTACGTGCATGTGTAGTTTTGACAAAGCCTGAAAACCAATCACGAAGCAACAATGTGAAGGAGGCAGGAAGTGATGGTTCACCTGGGTAGTGGCGGTGATGGAGAGCACAAAAGTGGGCACAGTGGAACAGCTGAGATTCAGCAGACGACCCTGAAAAGGAGAAGTAACTCGTTGAGATGCTTTTAACTTTTTAGTTGGGAGAACGTTTCAGGAGATAAAATCTGATACGACACAGGTTAGAAAAGAGCTGCGCTGTCTGCCACAGAGGCGTATAATGAAATGTAAAATGCTTTTGGAGCCTCACACTGACACAAATCTCACCTTCAACCGTTTCTCTCAGCTCCATCTGAGATATACTGCAGCGTAATTCATACTGAGATAATGTTTGTCTTTGCTCAGAATGCTAATCTGTTGCTGCCGTCGGTACGCTGCATTGCAGCTAGTGAGTATTGTTGCATGACAGTAGAATTAAAGCGTAATATCCGGTGCACGCTACAATTACTGTGTATTATGCGGCTGTAATGTTCAAGCGTTCCCACGGCATTCACACGTTCTTGTAAGATAATGTGTTTTTTTTTAAACTGCGGAAGGATCTTTAGTTTTCTTCTTGTGCTATTTCGAACAGTAATGTGAACTGAACACAAAGATCCTCCACAGCTGACACCGAACTCTCTGCCGAAATACATCTTCTCCAAAATAGCTCCTTTTGTGAACAACCGACAGATTTTCTATTTAAAAACCAAAGTATTTATTAAGCTTTTTGAGAAGACCAACAATCTAAATTCTCTTCCTTTCAGATATATCGGATGAAGATTTTTCCAACGACTGTAGACAAATAATTCTTTTTGGGGGGGAACACAAATTCTATTTTAGAGCTGAATTTTTTTGGAAGGGAGTGGGATTGTGTTGGTGAGGGTGGAGGAGTGGATCTGCTGATGTGGTCGACACCTGCTGCAGATCAAACGCCACCAAGAGGCTGACAGGTTTTACGTCTGGTGCCCGTCAAGTCTGCTCTCATTCTGTCACACACACACACACACACACACACACACGAGTAATCTTAAACTGTAGAGCGGCTATGCAGTGGTGTGTGCATGTCTTATTTTAGATGTGTTTTATAAAAAGTTTACTTTTTAACTGGGTAGGACTCAACAAGTGGGCTGCACATACAGGCCCTTTCCAAAAAATGTTGAATATACTTTCATTGGGGAAAAAAAAGAGGACCATGGCCCAGTTAAGACACTTCCTACGTTGTAGGAAGGATGTAGTCCATCGCCCTGATCCAAAAAATGTTTTAAAAAAGTTTACTTTACAGTATTCTAATTTTTTGAATTCCTGTTTTGTGGGTTTTATGAGCTGGAAGCCCAAATTAAGTAGAAATAAATATATGAAATCAATTAAATTGTGGCCGCTGAATCTATAATCTATGAAAGGATTGCAATTATGCTATTATATTATCCTATCGTGGCTTTTTGAACAGTTATTGCTCTGTGATCATACTCGTTGAGAAAAAAGGTACATATCGGAGAAATCGGTCGTGAGGCTGCTTTTTAAAGTTGCTGTATGATTGGTTGTTTGGGTACGGGTGTGTGAGGGTACCTCAGCCAGCAGGACTATCCTCTTGCCATCAGGCCAGATGACGTGGTCCACCTGAGAGCGAACCCTCTCCCAGGTCAGCTCAGGAGTCCGCAGGCTCGCCTGCAGGGTGAGAAAAACATCAGGAAATACATATTCTCCGCCCATATCTGAACTACTTCCTTTTCCTACTCGTTCTGACTGATGAATCCCTGCAAATCCTCCAGTTTTTTTTTGTTACTAATGTCTTCTTTCCTGCTGTTTTAAGGTTTTACAACCAGGAAAATGCAGTGAGAGCACCACAGCGGTGTAAAATTAAAGCCTAAATGTCACCACTCAAATCTAATACCAAGCATCAAAGGGATCATAACTTCCATAATTAGATCCTGCTTTAAAACAAGATCGTTGTGACATTTTGGTAGCTTTAAATTAAACAATTCGGTTAATGCAATTTTTTTGCATTGCATTAACCTTTATTCTGGAGTTGCACTTGTTCTATTCGATTTTGGCTTATTTCCATTTTCAAGATAAGCTTTTCAGTCACCATGACAACGATGAAGAAGAATCACAGACAGTGTGATGGCGTGGATTTGGATTTAATGTTTGATAAGCTCTGCATTTTGTTTTTTTCTGTCTAAAAAGACAAACTTGGCTGGTGACTGACCACATCGATCTCGGTGTTGGAGTGTCCCATGTTGCAGACAATGCAGCCGTTCTTCATGCGGTCCAGGTACTCCCTCACCACCACGTTCTTGTTGCCTGATGGAAGCAGAGGAAAAGATGAAGGACAATGCACAAAGAGCAAGAAGTGAGACGGCAGAAACAAAAACTAGAAAATAGCTGGGGTTTACTGTACCCAGTTTAATTACTTCTCACCATTCAGCGTACCCAATTAGGTCTGAAAATGTGATTTAGTTTCAGTGTCCCACCTGTTTGCATTGTGCATTTTTAAGGATTTGTACATGTTTCAACAGAATTTACATAAAGTCTCTCCAGCATCACCATCTCACTAGGAATCCAACAAGCTTTCTGAATTCTGCTGCGAGGGCGCTAATGAGTGACCTTATTAGAGCTAATGTGTCCTGTGATATTTATTTCACACCAGTTTCTATCTGGATTACGACAATTTTGCACAAACAACACAAATCTTCATCCTTTTTTTATTATCTCCTCCTTTTCCATTACAGTTTCACTTTAAAAAACACAGCCCGTTTGCTTTAGACCAACCAGCTACACAAAGAAATGAAGCAGACACACAAGCAATTGCTGCTCTAATTAAGTGTTCAGGCCAATTCTCTGGCTGCTTAGCTGAGAACTTGATTAGTAGCTGCTTCACATTGATGATAATGACTGGAATGCAGTTTCATGTGAGAGAAATGTGTTTCTGTCCCTTATTTCACCTTCCAAACGCACAGAATGCCGGTTCCCCCATGTAATAGCTGTATTTATTAATGCACTGTCATTCATGGATTATGTTACATCACAAAAACCAACAACACAAACCCCCGTGCAGCTGCTGTGAGGCGATTAGTGAGCAATCCAATTAACGTGACTCAGAACAACTTATAAATGTCAACTTCTCCTGTTAAAACTTAATGAGACAGTGTTTATAGAGACAGAAATAGAGGGGGCTGGACCCACCTGTGCAGGTGATGACTATATCCACTTGTCTGATGACTTCGTTGAGCTTTACCAGTCGGAAGCCGTCCATGCTGCGATTGGGAGGAAAGGGAAATAAAGAGCATGGGGCTAAAAGAAATGTCAACACCCACGGTGAGTTATAAGAAGCTCAACCCGCTGATTCTTACCAGGCCTGCAAGGCACAGATGGGGTCGATCTCTGTGACGTAGACGATGGAGCCCATCGCTTTGAGGGCGGCGCAGCAGCCTTTTCCCACCTTAATGGAACAGACAAGAAATATTAAAACATACAGGATAGCAGGCAGGCATGTGTAGTCAAAAGCAGGGGTTAAAAAAAGTACTGATACGATGATGATCTAAGTGATTAATTTTGAAGCATCGGTGTGTGAGCAGATTGTTATTGTTGCAGCTGGTTTCAGATACTTTATATAGTTCAATAATAGTAATATTTAGTCTTAGAGTAAATATACTTGGGTAACTTTCCATCACTGGTTAAAGGAAAAAACATAATGTTACATGATGAAATCACCACTACTGCTTTCTGTTTGATTTTATTAAGTAGTAGTAAGCCAGGATTCCTTAATAATATACAGTTATTGTGCTTTTACATGTTTTATAAGATACCATCTATTAAAATGGACCAGGAACAGGACAGAAACCTATATAATCTGGTGGTAAACATTATATTGCTGAAAGTGTTAAATAAAAAAAAAAGTATTTACTTAAAAGACATTTTTACAAGTTTCTACAGTTTTCTTAAATTTTTTAAGATCATTTATATAAATTTAATACATATTTCATGGCCTATGAAATAGGAAATATGTGAGGAAAGATGACAAATATTATAATATGATGAGGCTATATAATACACTGTTTATATATGTGGACTCATCCTTGGGCTGTGATTAAAAGCAACTTCAAAAGCAAACTTCACCTCAATTCTATTCCTGAAGTAAATTATCTTGGGTCATGCACGCATAGCAACCACCCTGACAACGACACTGAGATTCCAGAACACAACTTCTGGCAAGCCAGAACTTTTGGCCCATGACAGTTCCACCACTCTTTAATTAGGCTATGTTATGTGATCAAAATAATAGTGGTCAAATGAAACTTTTGAGGAGAATGTGATAAGGAGAAGTTACATACTGCACAAAGTTTAAGACCCAGATGTCAAAATTCAAGGCATTATTTCCATATTCATTAATTCAATGCTTTTAAGACTTTTTAAGACTCCGCAGGAACTCTGGTTCAATGTAATTTTACTTTAGTTATATCTTATTAGTCTTTAGGTGTAACACATTGTGTATGAGTGTGTGAGCCTTACCTCTCCATATCCACACACCACCACCTGTTTGCCTCCAAACATCACATCAGTGGTCCTCTTCAGGCTTAAGAACAGAAGCGGGATTATTTCTGTTAATTTAGACGTCCTGAAACGGAGCCCTGCGGAACTAAATATTCTTACACCCGGGTTTCTTACCCGTCCAAGATGGACTCCCTGCAGCAGTAGAGGTTGTCAAACTTCTGCTTGGTCACAGAGTCGTTGACGTTCATGGCGGGGACACACAGCTTGCCTGCCTTTGACAGCTGGTACAACCTAAACCACATGAAATACAATAAAACCGTCACATTTTAGACAATATGAACTGGAATCCTGTGATATCAAGCAATCCGTTACAAAGACAGACCAAGTTTTATTTATTAATTCTTCACTGTTCATCAAAGTAAATATTCTACTTTATATTCTACTCCTATACACACTGCAATGCTGCAATTGTATAATCACAGCGCATTATCAGTACAGCATATTCGCCACTAGGTGGTGATCTAACACCAGAAAATGTACGAGTGTGTCACTATGTCTTTGACTTTATCTATGAACATTTAATTGCAGATTCTGTTATATAAATTTTCTGTCTCTCCAGCAAGTGATGACATATTCTCATGACTTTTACAAGGAGCACTATTGAGGAGAACGGAGACAAAGTCACGGATACAGGCTTCAGTCGCAAAGTCCCACCTGTGCACACCGGTGACGCTCTCCTCTACAATGCCCTTGATTTTCTTGAACATGTTTGGGTACTTTTTATAGATCCAGTGAGTCAGGTCTCCACCATCATCCAAGATCTGGCAGAAAAGGCAAAGAGAAACAAGCGGAGTTGAAGAGCGGGACAGACGGGTTCGACCGATCTTTTAGATCGGTTCCAGGGTCATATAAAATATTTTCAATTCAGTCAAGTGAGTATTTTTATTTGTCAACATTCCAAAGAAGGAATGGTTCAGAAAAAGCAACATTTTTTTTTTCCCCCCAAAAACTAATGCAGTCAGAGCTGCTGATGCTTTTCTTCTTCTGACGCTTTTCTAATCTACTCACTGTAGCATATTTATCTTATATTATAGTGCATCTATCTTATATTATATTATTATATTGTACTTTTTATACAGGCAGTTTTTCCTATCATGTCACTTCTCACCTCTACTGCTGTTGCGAATGTAAAGGTTTATCTTATCTTGTCTTTAACTAATCATCACTTCAATCATTTTAGAGCTCCAAAGTGAAGCTTGAGAGAGATGATATATCTTGTTAGGGATATAAAAACATCAATCAAAACCGAAGGAAAGTGTCAAATCTGGGACCTTTAAAAATAGACGCTACTCGAGTTGAAAACATCAAATTATTTGATAACTGCAAATCCCGCAATGGAAAAAGAACTGCCTTAGTAAGCTTTAATGATAATGTAGATGTGCTACCATGTTGGGCTGCCAGCCTTCCACGTTGACACAGCGATCGATGCACCACCAGAAGTCGTCCTCTGACTCACCCTTCCATGCAAACACGCTGAAACCTATAAAAGGGGTATAATAGAGGTGGAGGAGAATGAGTGAAAGGGAGCCTCGGTGAAATGTTTAAGAAGTCAGGAGAAAAGGGCAAGTGACTCACCTCCCTCTGCCAGGGCAGCTGCCACTTCATTCTGAGTGGAGTAGATGTTACAGGCCGCCCATCTGCACTGAGCCCCCAGAGCTGACAGAGTCTCCATCAGCACCTGAGGAGACCGGGACAGGGGTCAGATTATTGCTGCGGCGCAGGGATTTTCTGCACTGCAAGTGAATGGCACTCCTACTCACAGCGGTCTGGGCGGTGATGTGGGTGCAGCCCACCACCTTGGCACCGGCGAGGGGTTTCTCCCCTTGGGCTCGCTTCCTCAGAGCCATGAGGGCGGGCATCTCTGGGAGGAGGAAACGCACAAACACGAGTGGGTACAGGATTTCCGCTGGAAGCTCGAATGTAGGAATTCCCGTCATTTAATCCTTCTAATACCGACATAATGATGTGTGTGTGTGTGTGTGTGTGTGTGTGTGTGTGTGCGCATAGCCTGCAGGGTTCAGCTGAGGCTCTCTGTGGGTTCTGTGAAGTAATTAGGGAATGATGTGTAGAAAATGTGTTTGATTTTAAATGGGTGTTCACACTTGGGGTGGCAGGGGACATATGGCCACCCGGCAGAGTGGATGTGGTGTTAGCACCACAGCGGGATCTCAGGTTTCTGTTACTTCCATTGACTCTTAGACAGCTAATCAGGGTCCCACTCCTGAAATTATTACCCAGGACATTTTCAGCCACTACAGAGATATGTTTTCATGTTAAGTTTTCACTGCCATAATTATCCAGGATAACTTAATAATTTACAGGTGATTTGATCTTTTTGGTGATTTTCCAGGACTGGAAAATTGGTCATTGATCATTTTCCATCTTTTCAAGGTTTTCCAGGACACGTGGGAACCCTGCTAATCCTTAGATTTTACCCTGTGAAAGTGAGCACTGGCAGTCTCTTATTTTACAGGATGCCAAACATATAATAACTGAGAGTGAGATTAAAAAAAAAAAAAAAAAAAGTCTTGCAGGGAAAAAAAAAAAAAAAAGCCAGACAAACCTTGCTCTGCAATCTCGATCTCTCTGCGCCCGAAGTCTGCCTGTTTGATGTTTTTGATACAGAAGTCTCCGTTGCCCTTGGAGTTCTTCTGCTGTTTGTCCCGGGGAGACGTCTCATCGTCGGAGCTGTCCGTGTATGAGGCCGCTAAACGAAACAAAAACACAGCGTTGGCATGTCACGCCCAAAGTACACAAAGTCGCCTGTTGCGATTTAAGTACATTTTTGAAACCGGCATTTTTTTTTTTTTACATGATTTATTTTAATCTTTATGATTCCAAACTACATCACAAAACACACGGTTCCCTTCGGTTTCTGTGCTTTTCTCAACCCTGTAATTTGACTTTGCAAGGCCACGGATTCTGGCCAACGCCGAGTTTAATTGATTATAAAACTCGCCTACAAAATCTCTTCCTGCTACAGAGCGACTCCGGCCTCTTTCCAATATTAGAACTGCGGTGCGACGTAAACACAGCTACAGGAGTGTAAGAAAACATGCCATGGAGAAGTGATGGGTGCAGCTCAGCGAGATATCAACATTTAATTCCCACGACGAACAGTGGCACACGCCCAGGGAGGCGATTCCTCCGTGTCTGGCGACAGTCGTGGTTCCTGTGCTGCGAAGCTGAGTCACCGACGCAGGTGCAGTGTGTAAAAAGCAGCTACACGATGCCAGTATCAGGCTTTCCAAACGACCCAGTATTAAGATACCCCTGGCAGCAATGTAACTATTCTGGAGTCAAAGAACACGCTGTACTGTGCCAATAACAGGAAAGGCTTAAAAAAAAAAAAAGGATAGGAAGGTAATAATCCATAAGTCTACTGCTAGGACAGGAGGGGGAAAAAAAATCTTTTTTTAAATCTGCCATCCATACGGACAGGAGGAGAGGGCGGGGGAGGGTGAGCTGAGGAGATCTTAGGGGTCATGAGGGTTGAATGTGCTGATGCTTGCAAAAGATACTGGGACTTATCTTAAGATAGAGGGAGCAACAGGGGAAAAAAATAAATATTTTGACCTACAACAACCTAATACTAATAATTCATTACTTATTCATTTCAAGTTTCTGATTAATATTTAGATACTGTTAAAATAAAAGGTATTACGTATGTGATTTATGAAATCCATCCATGCTATTATAGGGTTGGACGGCTTTAAAAAAAAGGGGGGGGGGAAAAAAAGAGAAAAAGAGCCTCAAGTGGTCTCGGGACAAGTATTAGAGTGTCTCCACACCGTGGGAACCATCAGAGAAATAAGAGCCACTCAGGTGAAGGAATTATGGGAGAAGACAGGGCATCAGCAGGGAGGAGGAGGAGGAGGAGGGGGGGGGAAGGAGAGAGTTCAAAAGGGCAAGTTCCTGAAAATAACCTTGAAATTAGCAGCACTGGCGCTTATATATATTTATATATATTAAGAAAGCGCAGATGTTAACATGAGAAGACACCAACAGCAGACAAAAAAAAAAAAAAAAAAGTCGCAGATCACTGAATTAACTGCAGACTAGTGCTCTCATCACTATCACAATATCTGAGGGGAAAATAAATCCAGATTGTTATTTTAGTCATGCCTGGTGCCGAGGAGAGGAAGGCTGCTGCTGGGAGGTAGCAGGAAGAATGGCTGAGGGGGAAGATTTAGTGGAGTGGAACTGCAGCAAATCCAGCTCTCACCTTAGGCAGACACACTCCGCTGAGTGTGCCAATTTTGATTTTTTTTAAAAAGCGGCAGATAGTTGAATTCAGAGTCCAAAATGTTAAGCGAATGAGAAAGGAGGTAATGGAGCGGTCACCTGTGGACTATGTGCCCTTCATAAATCAAATGCTTTCCCCAAAAGGGAAACAATAGCAACCTAAAAAAAAGATCAGGCAACCATACGATAGATTTACTCTATGGACAAAAATGGAGAATGATTCGAGACTTTTATTTTCCTGAAAGGAAAGAAGAACTCATTTCTTCTTTCCTTCCTTCTTTTCTCAGCTGACTGTGACTGGTGACACTTGCGTTAAAAAAAAAGCTTCTAAATGTGCCAAAGGGAAGTCACAGGATGAACATGTTTCATATTTTTCCCTCAGTAAGAGTACTCCGAAGACGTTTTTACTACCCCTAACCTCCACAACCCATTACGGCCATCCACTAATACTGAGTGAAAGTCGTTTTCCCCCCCCCCCCCCATCTGCCATCCATCTGCTTGTCCATCATAAAATACAGATTAATTCATTAAGTTAATGGTCATTTCAGTGACCCTGACAAACACCAGCAACTGAAAGCAAAGAGCATCCAAAATTGAAGCGGATTAAGAGGTGACATTTCCAAAATGTCTGGTTTTAGAATGATGAGGAGAGGCAGAAAAGGTAACTGCGTTATTTCAGAGTGTCCCTGAATGGTGTCTTTATAGAGCTATAGCATGTTTTACTAGTTTTTCTTTAAAAAAGTATCATATTTTACACTTTCCTTGGGTGTTATTTGACATCCATAAAAAGATATATTTGTGGTTTTAAGTAACTAAAACTTATAGTTTTACATTTCCTCCCTCAATCGGTTTTCTGCAGCTCTAAAAAGAACAGGTTGTATTGCTTCCGTCTCATTAATATTAATGAGCCTCTCCTCTAATTGACTGATTTGAATAGCTGTGGACATCACAAGTCCTAACGACTATTTAAGTGACAATTTCTGAATACAGACTTTGTATTTCTCTGTGGGTTGAGTGTTTTGAAACATGGTACATTGTTGAAATTGTCACCTTGACCTTCTTTATAATAAAAAAGCAATTAAAGTGTCATTTTTCTACAATATGGGACCTTTAAAAAAGATATTTGTTCAATGTGACTGCTCTATAATGGCACATGCTTACTTCCACTGGTTCATTATACCTTTCTGTCAAGCATTTTTCCAGCACAACTACCTCTAACTACCTCTAAATCCACTGCTTTCATCACTGATTTGAATCAGTGATGATATGCAACATTTCCACATCATTCCGGATTTTCTTGTCTTTCACCATTGCGTTCATAAATGTGACTAGGGGTTTAATTTAGTTTCACCCGATACTCCTCTATCTCTCTCCTCTAAGACGACCCCCTAGCAAACTAATCCTGCAGCACCAGTTCCACATGAATGGCAGCGTCACAGTGAGACAAGGAGAGACACAGAAGTAGAAATCAAGCAAAGGAGACAAGAGTGTGTGTGTGTGTGTTTACCTGAGCTGTAGCTGTCTGTGGAGGACTGGGAGATGGAGCGGGACAGAGAGCGTCGGCCGATTTTGGACGGACGCTTGTTAAACTCCTGTTTCTGGTCAGCGAACTGGATCTGTGGTTGAGAAGGGGGGGGGAGGAAGGAAGGCCGGGATCAGATTTATTACGACCACATGAATGTAAAACACATGGACATTTAAATCAGGTCATGCCGGGTTCCTGTGAGGACTGCTGGGTTTGTTTATCTTTGGTGATATACTCAAAAAAAAAAAAAAAAGGTTTTTACAGATAAGAAAAGACTGGAGATAAAGAGGAGCGAGAATAAATAAGAGGGAAAAGTACATTTTAGTCTCCGGGGAAGGAGAGCAGCTTTAAGCTTTAAGTTCACTCTCACTTTTAAAAGATAGTGGAGACAATGAGGCCTTTATTAACTGCACAAATACAACCAAAGTACAATAGTTCATCCCGGTACAGTGAAGCGAGTAGTCAGGCCACTGACTGACCATCATATCTCCCTTAATCTTTCCGCTGTTGCATCAGAGTCATAACCTGCTCCATCATAAGTCATGTACTGATAATGTTATGAATTATTAATGGATGACTTATTCCTACCATAAAACCATAAAAAAACACCCTGTGTGTGTGTGTGTGTAGTGAGATCTGAGGCATGAACACAACATGTAATTTTGTGCTTTTTCCATCTCTGCCTGAGAGGGGAAAAAGTTGGGGTTTTTAATTGTTGAATAACGGCCACAAATCTATGCACGAGTTCTCTTGACGAAGGCGGTGAAAATCTTCTAAAAGATCCGTTCAAAACGAGCAGAACAAACGTCAAACTATCGGTCTGTGTTGAAAAAGGCTGCGAAACAGCTCACCGCAGCACATATTTTCAGGTTTGAGAAATAAACAAAAATTAAGCGCGAGCATGTCCCATACCAGGAAGCTGTGAGTGTGCCTGTGTGTGTGTGTGTGTGTGACTTCATTCACTCTCACTATGTGTGAGACACACTGAATGACACACACAGGGTAAACCTGTCCTCCAATCACACAGAACACTGAGTCAGATCTTTGACGCATGAATCATCAACAGTATCAACTGTTTACTCGTTTCTGCGTCGGGTTTTTTTCTCCTGGTTCCTAAGAGCTGCTTCCTTGCAGCAATAATGCCGACTGGAGCGCTGCCACCTCCTAGACAGGCCCCATAACGAGCCACTAACTCTGGAGCTTGACAGGCAATCGACCATGACGCATCGAGACAAGGAAGAAAACAATTTCCTGATAGTGAAATCGTACGATGTACAATGCCGACTGTCACTTCCAGCTGTTTTCCGAAAGTTCAGGTGCATCCACAAACTGATTTTCTCAAGATTTCAGCGCATCCCCCTCCTTACCTTTTTCACACAGGGCTCAGCGCTTTCGCCGTCCTTTTTCTTCTTCAGCATTGCCACATGTGTGGTGAAACTACCCCGGGGCCTAAAAGAGCATGTGTCGTCGATGGGAGAACTGCTCTTTCGAGGTTCTGATCATTTAATAGGCAGCCCTCTTCTCCCTCTGCCTCCTTTTAGCCTCCGCTTTCCTACAATCCTGCCAAAACTGGTTGGACCATGTGCCGGCAGACAATGCAACGAATTGTTTCCCCTTCCTTTCATTTTTTTGCCCTCCCTCTCTCCTACCTCTGTTTTCTTGTTTAATTGTTGATTGTTCCAGAGATTGGGCCCCTGAATTATTGGTATCTGAACCGAAAGCTAAGCTTTACCCCCGCTGACCCAAGATGGTTGCGGTGTTTTCTTACTAAAAACCGGCACAGGAAATATAAAGGTATCAATAAGCATGTAAGTTTTCTTAGTGGAGTTTATTCAGGGACAGATACATTATGTGCCTTATGTATTTTTTTTACAGGGAAAGTTATCCAGGAGGGAAAAAGATCGCCAGCTCTTTAGAGGCTGCTTTGAAGTCCTTTACATAGCTAAATGTTTTGGGACTCTATGGGAATTACTAAGATGTACCACAAATTGGAACACAAATAACCATCATCTAAAGCTTCCAAGTCTCTCCCAATGACGAAAACAGAATGCATGCAACATTAAATCAAACCATAACATACATGCGCAGCGTTTAGGAGGGCAGCTGACGGCGCAAGTGACCCTGACCCCAAAAGCAGCGGGTAATAACCGGACTATTGATCTCTTCGGGTTTTATCGGATGGAGGTTAGATGTGGGGCTTTTCAGGAGCTCAGAGTTGCGGCGAAGGATTGAGGGTCATTTTGGGAGCTCAGGAGGTGCGGATAGAGGAGCTTACGAGATGTTTTTTGGGACAAGATTACCAGTGGTCAGCTCAGGCCTCGGAACAGGGGGTGCTGCCAGAGAGAATGTACACTCATGGCAGCACTGGATTGGATTTCCATCCTGTAGTTGGGCCTCGACAAGTAAAAATCTACAGAATTATTGTTACATAGTGTTGGACTGTCAGCGTTTCTGGCTACGGAGAGATGATTAATTAATTCAAACTTATGTAATAAGTGTATTTTAACCTGTTCCAGTGAGTTGAGGCATTGAATGAGCTGATGCTCTAATCCACAGCCGCTTACTGTACGATAACCTGCCAGCCAAATGCTGGTCAGCTGTTCCTGCAGCTTACTAACCCTGCACTGAGGTGTTGTGTGTTCATGTGGGAGCAGCGTTACTTTCATCAGACGAGCACAGACGAAATATATTTGTCAACTGTATTTTTTTCATAATGAAAATGAGATGAGGATGAGAATCATCGCTATTATTCAACCTTGATTGAGAAGATGAAATTACTTATTTAATTAAATAAAAAAACATAACGTATCTTCTATCTTCTTCACAAACTTTTAAAATTACAATCCAAAAAGTGTTTTCCCATCATGCGCATCACTTGTATTTCTCCTCCAGCGCATATGTGCGTCGGCACTGAATGCGGCGATGTGGTGAGTGCTTCTCTGGTAAAACATACTGCTAATCAATAGTCATTTCACCCGTTAACTTGCCTTTTAATAACTGTATTTCTGCCTGAAACACGCTGAAAAATAGAAGATATTATTTCTCATTTTATAAGTTGTAGCTGCATCATTCTGCTTTAAAAATAAAATTCGGTGTGATCTTTGGGATTAGCAAGTTACTCATCGCATTGCATAAAATATGCAAATCAGAACAATGTGTTGCGTTTCTGTGAATATCAGACCATCATTCAACATGTGGAGCTACTTCATCAGGGAATAATGACATAATAAATTGACTAAAACTAAACTGAAAAATAATGAAATGAAAAATAGCTGATAAAATTAAAACTGATGTGGGAGTTTAATGAGTTGACACATTCCTTGGTGATAATTAATAGAGATTTATCAAAATGTGAATCATCTGAGACACTCCACTCCTGTACTAGTAAGTTTAGAGTACTGCCCGGGCATAGATCCGCATAACAAGCTTATTTTCCAAAACAATGGCAGCGGGCTCGGGTGGCATCAACCGAACCGTCATATGAGGACATCCATTGGGTTTTAAAATCCTGATGTTATGAAAGAAGAGCGCTCGGTGGTCAATGGACTCGGAGCCACGGACTGTTCAATCTGTCTAAAATCTAGAGAGCAGTTGGGGTCGGCGATGTCATTTTCTAACAGGGTTTCTCTTATTTTTAAAAGTTGAAAGCACTGACACAAGACATTTATTGGGCTGAGTTAAGCTGACCTTTTTCTGACAGGTTGGCGCACGGCTGGCGTTAACAATGAAGTGAAGAAGTTGTCCTGTCATTCTGCCAAATGCAAACTTCTCTCCGTCTGTCTCCATTTCTCCTCTTCGCGATCTTTCACCTTCTCTCTGTCTCTCTATCTGCGCCATGCGCTCCCCCTGCATTATGGATGGTGACTGATTGCGAGGCTAATGACACGTGAATAATGGATGTTAACTCAATACTAGGACACATGGGAGCTCACCCAGAACTGCCACCTTCCACTTGTCTGTTTGTGTTCTAGGGATGGGTATCGTTAGGATTTTATTGATACCGATACAGATACTCTTCTTTTATTTATTTAAATAGGTCATAATTCCATCTATAATATATCCATTTTAGATTGCTGGGAAAACAAATGCTGATAATTTAAAAAAAAAGATAACAAAATTGGATTTATCTGCAATCCACAGTTTGTTTTGGAGCGATGGGTTTTCCCAGCAATCTAAAATAGACATTAGAGATGGAATTATGACCTATTTAACAAATGAAGAGTGTCTGTCTTTAACTAACAGGAACATGCTACAAAAATTTGGGTGCTTTTCACACGCCATTTAAATGTCCCCTGACGTGTCACTGGCTGGCAGCTCCAGCGTCATTAGAAGGTGGTTGAAATATAAATATGAACCTAATGATGCTTCTGAGCTATTTTTCAGTTAGCTAGAGGAGGAGGGTAGATGTGGAGATCTTGGCTAAACCCTAATTAGGTTCTTTTTACTCCGACTGGAATCCCTAAAGGGATGCAAATAGAATTCTGACCTCACAGATCACACACACAGGCTTTGTGTTCCATCTGCCTATTTAACTCTATGCAATCTGTTGATACTATACGGTTAAATACCACCATAAATACGAGAAAATTTAAATCCTCCCCACATACATAACCAGCATGGGCTTTGTGACCCCCCCCCCCCCCCCCCCCCCCCGAGGGGCATGGTTTGTTTTAACTCTGCAGTTCCCAGTTATGCTCCAGGACAGGCTGGAGGAAGGGGATCTCAGCCCAAATGCAGTCAACAAACGTGTTTAAAACGCCACAGGATGTGCCGCATGGGGCAGGAGGAACGTCTGGGCCGGCCTGGTGAAAAAACAGAACCCCCCCCCCACCCCGGGCGGGAGAAAAGGGAAAACAAACAGACACAGATGTAGCGGTGAATTATGGGGGGGAGATATGATACTGTACGGTTTCCCTGCGGCTATTTATTATTGCAGACGCAGCTCATCACGCTCAACTGGCAACTTCCTCCACCATCATAATAAGAAGTTCCTAACACTTGACAGGAACAAGGGCGGAGGTGCCAATTCACACAATAAAAAGAAAAAAAGGTCAGAAGTGCCAAACACCCAAAACATTTTTTAAACACAGCCTCCCTGGTTATCGTATTAAAGATTAACCGACTGAGTTTCCATGAAATGAGAAAAAAAAAAAATAGGCACAGGTCTGTGATTCAGAATGGAGAACATTAAAACCCTTCAATCACACGTAAAACCTGAAACTTTTTACCTTTGCACAGACTTTGGCAGAACAAAATATGAATTACAGATGCTGTGGCAAAACCAAAGCAAAGGGGGGATGATTTGGTTACAGGTAGGTTTGTTTATGGAACCTGAATGTCCCGTAGAACAGATTCTGAGATGTGATTACTTCAGGTAAATCACCTGTTCTTTTATATAACACAAAGCAGCTTGGAAAATAAATCTTTTTTTTCTGCAATCTTAAAAAAACTCTTTTCAGCACAGGAACAATGCAAAGTGCAAAACCACCAAGCTTCCTCTGCATCTCAGCTGTACTCAATAAGCCTTTGGCGTGACTCCAAGGGAACAAAATTCCCTCCCCTTAAAAATTAAAGTTTACCTTGAATGTTTACAAGTCTTTGCGAGCTTGGCTTGATTACAGAAGCTGTGTGAAACCTTGGAAGATTAGTTTGGCAAAACATCAGCGGTGAATGAATCTTCTACACAAAAGAGTGCGTCAACAGAGCTCGGACATGATGACTCCGAAGATAACGTGACCGTGACCTCAAGTTTGACGTCCTCCGTGATGCCGCTGGTAGATAAACCAACGGGAAACTTAAAACGTAACAAAACAGATCTAAAAGTAAATGTGTGCAGCCCTGACGTGGCTTGTGTTTCATGGCGAGCGTTGATAGAACCTGGCTTCTCTCTTCCCAGTGAAATCTGGCACACATCCACACCATTATACAAACACCTGTAAACTGATTAGTAATCACTACTAGAGTTGCAACACTTAGCTGATAGATTTTTTTTTTTATATAATCGATGAATCACCAAGTATTTAAAAAAAAAAAAAGGGAGAACAAAATATCTTGTTTCAGCTTCTTAAATGTGAACATTGTCTGGTTTTGAATAGGACAAAAAAAGGAAGTATCCTTAATTTAATAATTCATAATTTGTTTGTTCCTTCAACCTAATAGTTCCACTTTATTGTTGATTTTGGACTAAGATACTAGGATATGTATAGTTGAGGTTTTGGCTGTTAAACATAACTGTGTTAGCAACTTGGGTAATTAATAACATTCTATAGGAAATTGAGGAAACATGCAAAAAAAAAAACATTCAGAGGTTGCCTCTAAAACTACACAACGTATGCTCCTTTGAATATAAGCTTTTCCTTGTGCTTACGCAGCTTGTGTTTTTGAAGTGAGTCCAGACCAGAAGAGATTCATCTTCTGTAGGTTTCCAGACCTGTGGAGGAGGGAACCTGATCCTAATCAAACACAATGGGTCATGGAATGAAGCAGAGACCCCTACAGCAACACAACACTGGGCCTCTTTAGCTGCCAGCTGCTCTATGGTCTGTGGTCCTCTCTCAAGTCCTGCACAGATATTTGTCAACACTGCTATTAAATTCTGCTGTAATGAATGCTATACTACAAAGATTGAGTAAGTTATCATATTTTTCCAGTTTTGCTGAGTAATATTTTTGTCAGGAAAGAATTAATCGCCTGTTCCAAATTGCCAAATCTGTTAAATGATTGAAACAAATAAGCTTTTATTTGGTGGATGTCCACCTCCGATCTCACCATCTTCACCATTAAGCTAAGCTATATGAATATTCTACAGCAAGGTAAGCAATTGTCCCCCATCCTAATAAAACATGATAGTGCCCTCTAGGGTGGCCCAATGTGCAAGAGAGCATGATAAATTGCCTTATGGGCTGTCTTTCCAGTAATAAGCGAAAGCGATAAAATGCCTTCGAGGGTGCCCTTCTGGTGGACAAGATAAAATAGCACTAGTGGATGCCTTTCCGGTGCATTTCATCATGCATCACACTGGTGCCCCACCACATACAGCTGACGCCACTGCTCTACTGGGCTACAGTCTCATGCGGCCGGTAAATGGTGAAGCTCATTCACTAAATTGCTATGTTTACCGAGTCGGGAAGGTCCTGGGGGAAGAGACGCAAAGCAACGCGCTTGGGGTTAGAGAATCACTCAGGAGGTTGGCGCTGACAGGCTATTGTGAATCGGTAGCACACTCGGGGAAAATTGAAATTTGATGATGTTCATGAAGGCAAAAAGGTCAGCTCACTCCACTGCAGACTGGAATTATATTTGTTCGGCTCCATGCGATTCACTCTTACCTTCAACTGGTCAACAAGGGCGTGCGATTGGATGCGTTTTCTTGCACGTGTCCTGCAGGCAACGTGTTTCGGATTCATTTCTGTGTTCATGTTCCATTCTCATTTCCAAGCTTGAGGCTGAAGTCGTGTCCTCATGTGTCTTTATAAGCAGGGACTGAAAAGACGGATTCCTCTTTTCTCACAAGAGACTTGTGTACGAACTCCCCCTTCTGGTGCTGAATGTCATTATATAAACAGAGCTCAAATTGCATTGATATACAGGTATTTGTATGCAGTATCATGTTCAACAGCAGTTTCAACATGGATGGGGAGGACTGTCTCTAGTGAGTTGACAGAGTGAGGGAGCGAGTCAGAAGTGCCAATATAAAGTATGAAGACAAAAAGAAAACCCGAGCCTTGTCTCTTTCTATTAAACCTTACATTTTTATCTCCTCCTGGCAGCCTTTCAAACTGCAGAACGTTTAATTATCTCCCTATAGAGACGGACCGAATACTCTCACATCAACTTTAGACAGTTCAAAGAGCTGCTACAGACCATCGTGGGCCAGGTCACTGAAACCCCCTCCATCCAGAACCAAAGAGCCATTGTCCAGAGAGACTAAACTGAATGGAAGAAACTCTCCGTTTGTTTGCCAGAAATACCAAGACCCCATGTGCAGTGAATTGGAGCCTACGTCTAATTGTGTGTGTGGGGGGGGGGGGTTCCCTGAATGAGAAAACCTTAACAGCTGTGTTTTCTAATGCATTTTATTATGCAATTGAAGATTTCAGCTAGTGAACTCCAGTCTAAACAAGAGGGGGGTCCAACAGAATTTTACCTTGCAGTCCTGGTCAGAAAGCTTGCCTTGGGATAGAAGAAGCAGGAGAGACATTTATCTGCATCAAAAAAGGATGGAAGCACTAGAGGCAAATGAGGTTGAGGTGGCAAAGATGTGATGCAAGATCCTTAGTATGGAATCCAAAGGGAGATGATGAAGGAAGTGTTCTGTATCAGGGCCAGTGGGGAAACTGGGTGTTTATATCTCCTCGCTGCTGCTCTCCTCTGGGAGAACCTGCCTCATCACTGGAAACACAGGTACTAGGGACTAGGTATAAGCAAAAACCGATTCATCATTTTGATCTGTCATGAATTGACATTTATCTTTACAGATATTCTCAACGAGACATTTGAAAATGTAACTGCAAGTCCTGAAAAAGTATTTTTTAGTCATTTTTGGATATGTTTTAGTCAGTTTAATTGTTAATAAGCCACATTAATATTCACACACATGCTTCGGTCCTATATCAGACCATAAACAGTGAGTGCACCGGTTTTCCATTGACCCATTAGAATGTCATCCGAGTTGCTACGAGAGTATTTGCAGTGATGTCAACACCTGCTCCGTTCTGGGAAGCTAGCGCTGGACAGGAAATCTCACATTACCAGACAGACACAGCGTCTGTATCAGAGATGGAAGGGGCTTGGCAACGAGCAGCTCGGTCACTGATATGCTTGCCATTCAGATATATAGAAAATAAAAAATAGCAGGAGGTTAAGCCTAGCAGGAAGATGAGGAGTCAATTTCTGCTGAAGAACACTTGAATACTAATAGACACCTGGTTATCTGGTAAACTTTCTGGAAGTCAAACTTTGCAGCCACAGCCAACCTACCAGCATGGCCTTAGCACACAATTATTCCCCAATGCATGGCTGGATGTCAGGCCATGATTCCATGTGATGATAGCCACATAATAGCTGACGATGACTAAACAAATTTAAAGGGAGAGAACACACAGGCGGAGAAGATCAGGGCTGAGTGCAAGGATGAGTACTCTCAAAAGTAAGCGCCAATAGGCTTTTAATAGCTTCATGTTTGGATGTCGACTGCCAAAGGCTTGAAAAGTAAGTCGTGGCATACTTAAAAAAAGGAAAAAGAAAAAAAAGACTCCATGGAAGTGGAAGAAATAGGAACACGTTTTGTTAATGGCTCGACACCAAACAAAAAATCATCAAAAGCCAAATCCTAAAAGTGCATCTGCCAGACTGTCCCCAATCTGGAGTCCTGGAGAAAAAAAAAATCTATCTAGTCTACAAAATCCTCTGACAGCGAGGCAAAATGAAGACTAACAAATGATAAAATAATATAAGATAGGGTTAAAGGTATTACGCTGGTTCCTATAGATTAGCCTCAAACACCAAACTTTCAAGTGGGACATGCGTGTGACCAAATGACCAAGAAACACCACGGGAGACTTGGAGGCAGGTTGGTTGGTTGACTTGTACCGAATACGAGGTCTGGCTAAAGATTCCATTTCGCTGAGTCTTGCATCCAACATGGCAAATAAACTGCATTTATTACCTGAGCCATTATCGTTAAATCACATGCTGGCTTGTTGGCGATCACAACAAAGAGCCTCCGTCCACCTCGGTCCATAAAGTTGTCCTATGGCTCTAATAAATGTCAGCAAAAACGTTGTGCCATCTCGTTACCTGCGTTACATGTGGACTTGGTTCTTAAAGCGGCGGAAGTGCTTTTGTTTTGCCGTCTTTTAGGCCAGAATGAGAGGCCACTGGACAAAGCAACGGATGTCTTGCTTTTTACATCTCCCACGCACAGTGCTCAGTAGACGACGAGCACTTATTCAGGGTTTTTTTTTCCCCCCTTCTCCTTTCATTGTAGTCATATTCACTCTCTCTCCCTCTACCCTCCTCATTTTCTTTTCTACTGCCAACAACTCTAATTCTTACACAACATAATACAGACTGGAGAGTGGACCGCAATTCATTATGTGCATGTTTCTTTTTTTAAAAGCCCTTGGTTGGCACATCAAAGCGTTGTGGGCATTTTTCAACTGAAATGCCTGGATTATCATTTCGCTTGTGGAGAAAACAAATACAACAGTAGACTGTGACAGACAGAGCGGTGCCCATGTTTTTTCCCTTTGTGTCGATTGCTACCCGGGACAGAGCTGACTGGGGTTCTGCTTAAGAATCATCTGAGCTCTTGATTGACACCTCAGCTGATAACCAAGCCTGTTGCCATTACTGTCAAGTATAGGTGAGGCTGCCACTGCAGGCTTTGCCGCGCCTGGATGGCTGCAGGATTTATTTAAAAAAAGCAAAAAAAACAAGCTAAAGCAGCCAAAATTTAATTTCTTGTTTGTGTGTTGTGGAACTTAATATATATCGAGCAGTACAACCAGTGGTTTCAATGGTTAACCAGAACAATTTCGAGGAACCATGTTCATGCTTCACCCGTGACATTAGCATCAGTATGCATTGTGGGACTTTGTTTTCCTTCTTAAAAACTGATTTATTTTTCTGTTCATTCCGGTTTTTGCTGACATTTGCAAACATTCAGCCTGTAATTTGTTTTTAGAATACATTCATCAACATACTGGACATATGGAAGCTGCGACTATTATTTCAGTTCTAACTATTGTACCATTATAACAGTATTTGCTAATTATATACGGTCTGTGAGGATAAACTGGCCAGCAGGGGGTCAATGTGCATGTTTGCAATGCGTTTCCACACCAGATGTTCACGCTCCATTGTCTTTCTATGGAAGTCGCTTTGATTAGGCAGGCTCTCACACAACCCCGAGCTTAAAACCAACACGATCACATTTCTGTTCTCTACAAAGCAGTCGGGACTTCTCTCCATTGCGAATGCTTTCAGTGGGTGGGACTACAGCCAATCAGTGGAGCTAATTGAATCCAAACTCCACCAAAACCAGTTGGGAGAAGAGCGAAAACCTATTTTCCCGCGATAGACTCCTCTCTCTTGTTCTTTACGAATTGGTAGTGAGTCCATTTAAGGCTGCTTTTACTCTACTAATGTTATCATTAGTGCTTGTTGCACACTGTCAACTACAGGTTTGCTGTGCATGGAGAGCCTGCAATCAATGTCTGTAATGTTCAGGAGCAGAGAGGGGAGGTATTTGTGAGCCAGCTGTTATGACCTTGTTATGCCATTTCCATAATAGCACCAATGTACCATTATCGTTATGTACCATCAACTGAAAATATCCGTAAGAGAGTGCTTCTATTCAATATATGAAAGAGGGGGTATATAAAATAAAGCAGGAGTTTAAGACATGCTAATGCAGAGCTCTAATTGCCTCACTAGTAGAAGGAGAAAAAAGATGGAGGAAGCAGCTAGCGTGAGGTGGCGTGTGTGTGTCTGTATGTATCAGAGCGCAGCATGCTGCCCTGAGGGTGAATGTGATGTAAGGGTCCCGCTGATTTATATACACAGACAAGTGCTCAGACTGTAAATAATGACACATACACACACGTTACTTATGAGTCAAATGTGCTCACACACACCTATTATCATTCATGCACTTGACAGTTTGCTGGGCCCACATGCAATTACCACCGAGTGGCCCAACACGTGCGTGGCCCCCCCTCCCACACACACACACACACACACACACACACACACACTCATATCGCCAAGGCTTCACTACGCTCCATGCGGCCACGTCACCAACAGCACCAGAGGATTCATCCTCCGCTGCTCTCTCTCTGAACTCTACAGCCTACACACAGCATTATCCCACAACAGTATGAATGAATGCACAGATGTGTTGCACTGGAACAGCAACAACTACCTGCTGCTTGACAATTCCGTGGTCATTTCTCTGCCCAATTCTTTACAAGTTCTAATTAGCATCTCAAAGTGAATGCTGAAATTCTTCATCTGCATTTGGATAGACAGTGCATTATGAAGATTAGTGCCAAAATCCTAATGTTTTTAGAATTATAGAAACATGATATTCAATCCAAATCACAAAACCTTGATTCCCAATTAATGTAGCGTCCCTTTCGATGAGTCTTTGGCAGCGCTGACTGATCACAGCGCAGCAATAAAACTATGGAAAGTATGCAGGGCTCCTCTACGCTGAGCACTGCCTACTAGAACAATCCTTCTGATACGGTCTGATAGTCACTGTAAAAGCCAGGGACACTGATACCGGAGGAGAACAGGCAATGAATGATGGGGCTTAGTGACAGATTAAACCCTACCTGCTTCTTAACAGAGAGAGAACAACTAATACACAATCGGGGCTCTCTCTGTAACCCCCCCCCCCCCCCCCCCCCCGTCGCATGTCTTTCCCTTCTTATCTCCTATGGAGCGGAGGAAGAGCACCAAGCTTTGCATGTCCTTCAAGGACTAGATAAAGCTTTTAGTTTTCATATTATTGTGAGCAAACACATTTAAATTACTGAAACGTTGAATTGTACACTCCACCATTAAATCTCATTGATAAATCGTGGGTTATTTATTCACAAATAGATGGTGTGAGCTGGTTCAGTTTAGCTAAATGGATATTGTTTCCATCTAGAAAGAAATTATTACAGGATTATCTTAAAGTAACAGTGTTTTCATTTGCATGACAGGGTTTACACCAAACTAGGGCATATTTTGGAGCCGCAGGGTCCTATCCAATAAATGTGGTCAAATGACCTCCATTCACAGTGACAGCAAAGTGTTCTGCATTACTATCGACCAGATGGTTATTGTTTCCTACTCTTCAACCAGAAAGAAACAAACGACGGCATACAGTAGATGATATTACATCCAGTGACAGATCAACAGTACCATGGCTTTTACGCAAATTAAAACAGTAAGCTGTATCTAATGGGTGTCAGCCGTCTCCACCGCTGCGTGCATCATATTTTTCTGCCACTCCAGCTCTGAGGAGTCAATAAATCCCTTCAGTGGACTGAAAAAAACAGAATAGACTGTTAATCAGTCATTAAGCTAAACGATAGGGTGAATCCAGCCCGAGACCTTGACAGCCAAACTGAACAAAATGAGATTCAACAGTAACGCGAGTCTCAAGAATCGAGTAGTACCTCTCCGGAATTGTTTGTGTTTTTCATTCCTCCTCTCGAATGCCAAAAATAGCCTCGACTCCCTGCAGGGACGGTATAATTACATCAAAGGCGCACAGACGGGGGTGGCTCCGTCTATTTTTGAATATAAAAACATTAGGGGGTCAATGATCTATGTTTAATTAGAGGCGTGAAGCAATTCTTCCTGAATTATTAGGCTGGATTTTAATTCTTTGTTTTTTTAGACATCTTGGCAAAAGCTCTAAATAACTGGGTGCTGGCAAAAAAAAATTTCTGGGTTTTAGTTTTTGAAGGCATATTTTCTGAATGTGGGGCTGTGTGATTTTAGATTGGACCTTATAATGAAAAAGCTATTCAAAACTCACTTTCTATGACATAGGACCTTTAAACAAAACACTAATTGAGACCTAGTGCTCTCACTGGATAGGTGGCAGTGACATGCAAAGCTGGTGGCAAGTGGACACAGGTATTTTAGGACTGTTTAAAATCTAGTTTGTGTTGGACAAGCAAAAGTATTGGCACTTTACCTACATCAAAGGAAAAAAAACACATCTACACATATGAATGTTCTGTTGCTCAGCCCTGTGGACTGTTTCAGGCCTCATCAGCTACAGTATTGTGTCTTTCTGCCAGCAGCTAGTGGTTTGGCCATACTAAAAGGAAGCAGTGCAGACAGATGGGTGTGTGGAGGTTAATTTCAGGCTTTGTGAGGGCCCTTTTGTGAGGCAGCACTTTTTGAGCACAATGTTGGCTCTTTGTTCACATGCAGTGCTCAAGTATGGAGCCGCATTCCTCGTCATGCCGCGTATCGAGTTCAGCGTTAATGTCCACTTCTGTCTACTGATCACATTGTCGGCTGGAGGGGCGCATGTACGCTCGACCGGGGGGGGGGGGGGGTTGGTTGGTGCTCGCTCGCTTGTTCAACAGTAACTAAAACTAAGGGGTTTAAGATTTCCCACTATGCGGAGTTCTCCTGAACGTGCGGGTTCTAGGAAAAGCGAGTGCTCTCCCTTTCGCTTCATTTTGTTCGCGTCACCCTTCTGAGAACCTGAGGAGACGTGTAACCCAATGAGCTGTACATACTCTATCATGGCAAAGCTGCGATGACGAGGCAGGAAATTAGGTTCAACCGGGGGGAGCTGCGGATGCAGTGTGTGTGTATGTGTTGCACTTGGGAAGGAGGGGGGGGGGGGGGGCGCATACACAATTTCAGCCGGTATCAGGATCACTAAGACCAAATACTGTAATCCAAGAGCCACATGCGAGAAACCAGGGCACAGCTCCTTAACCATCTGCCTTAAGATAAGTGTTATGGCTCCGATAGAGTGAAATTTAAAATAGGACACGTCGAGTAATTACAGCCATTGGAAGTCTGTCGGTCTGAGTCAGAAGGTGGCGTTTTAAAATGGTGGCGACAGACCCATAGGGTTGTTACTTTAAGAAACGCAGAAAAGCACAATCAGCTCTATTAGGAGCTGGTAGCTTTTCATTTTTCCCCCCCAGATAAAGATAACCATAATTAACTATTGTTTTAAAAATGTCAAAAACGTGATTATCACAAGAGCGGCCAGCTACAAGACTAATGTCATTGGCATTTAAGAAATTGCATTAACATTTGAACACAGCTTCATTTCAAAAGAATTACTGAACTAATGAAATAGTTCTGTTCGATATTGATCTAATTTTACATAGTAAAGGAATGATAAACACTCAATGGGTGGGTGTTTGACTATATTTTTAAGCCAATAGTTTTCCATTATAAGACAATAACTAGAGAAAAAAATGGGATTCATTCATTCATTCCAACCAGAATCGTCAGAAACAACCGATCTGGACGGTGATGAGAGATTACCATCCCTCCAACCTGTGGGTGAGAGAAACACAAACTGGTGTAATGTACCAACATTCTCTGAGGCGGCCTCTGTGGCACAGATGAAGATGGTCGTGGTGGTGTGAACTCACACATGCCTTTGCTGGTGCTGAGATTTAATGCTGCAAGGCGGCAGACGTAGGTTGCATCATACAGGAACCCAAAGAGACTGTGAGAGCGCAAGACGAGGGGATAAAACAAAACAATTAAGACAACAGAGGAAGTGGTGTGTCCTGGGGTTCGTGCGGTTAGTAACTCAGAGGAGCTAGCGCTTGTTTTTTTACTGAAATATATAATACATAGACTGTCAATCCGCTTTATCGGGAGAATCAAGTGTTGTTGAGTAGGCCGGCATGAGGCAAGCAGAAACCGAAACGGGACGAAGCGAAAATAAGTGTTGTTGACTTTTGACGTGGTAATTTGAAGAAGAGGAGCAGGAGAGTGCTGCAGAAAGACCATTTAAACCAGGATTTCATTTATCAGCAGGGGTCATTAAAACAGTGATAAAACTGCAGCTAAGTGCACCGAGGGCAAAGCCGGCCAAATACGCGCTCTCTTCCATGAGGAGCAGAGGCAGCAAAGACATCAAATTACATAACGGCACCTCAGAGTTCCATTTATTTGGAGATATAGACCCAGCTTAGGAATACATTAGGTTCCGAAAGACTATTCATACGCTTATTTGTTCATCAGTCGTGTATTAATATAGTTTCAACGGAGATTGCCACGGGGTTTCTTACCACTACCATCATTTGTCTGACGATTTTTGCCACTTCTGATGCCTGGTAGGATTAAACTTGAATTCCATTCTGTCATGTTTCTTTCAACATTCTTACATAAAATCCTCACTTCTCCTACACATCCCTTCAAGTGCAGGATTCAAGCTATAACATATACATCGAACATCAATTATACAAAAATGAAGCGGGTACGACCATTTATACTATACATTAGGATGCATATACACAGCTGCACCGTTTTACCGTTATACATTCTTGAGTGATGTAGCTTTTTACAGGTGACTAACTGATCATTCATCAATCATCAACAACCTAAGTATGTGGTCGCACGAGCATGTGAAAACCCAGTGATCCCACCTGTGACCTCTGGCAATGCTCAAACGCACTTGCTGTTGTCCCTGGTGATCCAATAACCAATGAAAACTCTTCGTCAGCAACACAACAGAGTTTGATCTAATACTGTGACGTAAAGCGTGTTGCTCTGCCACTCAGTCTTTAACATGTACTGTCACTTAATCGAAGAGCCAAGTGAATATATATATAAAACGTTGTCATTGTGACGGTTCCATCAAAACCTTCTGTGAGCTCCAGAAATTAGGGGTCAGGGTTTGGGACTGGATGAGAGTCACGTAGCTCCACAAGAGCCGAACGGGCCACTTTTCCATTGAGCTCGCCATCCAAGGAAAACAAGGGGGAAGACTAAGGGACAATTTTGGAATCCAGTGCTCTGCTCTCTTTCTATTTCACATCATAGCGCCACATTCCCCCTGTCAATGCCCTGCAGAAGGCTGTGTGCATGCGTGTGTTTGCGAAGGCTGAAAGTATGTCCATGCTTGCGGACGAATGCAGACAGCGGACGCCCACATGCTTCAACACGGCTTAATTTAATCTTTATAACAAGCAAACCTTCTGTTGATCTCTCGTTTGGTGGAATAATCTTCCTGGTATTCCCTATAGACACAGAGTCATACAAAGTTTATGTTCAGGCTAAAAAAACTAGTGTTCAGGTGCTTTATGGGGCATATTTGAGAAAGTCGTTGTCTAGATTTATTTGTTAAAAAAAAACAAATGCAGCATTAGGCTATGACAACATTTTGACTTCAATGAGAGAAGACAAGATCCCCAGGGGAAGTGCATGCGATTGCTTCAGTCTCACACACACAAACACAGACCAGCTCAATCTCCCGAGGTGACTCACAAATGAGAGGGCGTAGGGAAAGGAAGGCGACGTGTTCTCCTTTTTAGCCAAGGACAGTCACAGGCGGATGAAGATGCTCAATGGTCTCGCATGAGGAATAGTTGTAATTTGATGCAATTATGTCAAGAAAGTGCTCTTTTTGTAAACGCCTCTTCTTCCACATACAAACAGTCCACTTCCCCAAGTAAAGCAGTCATAATCCCCCTTTTTTTCTCAGGTGCTGTATGTGTGAACACAAATATCCAAAACGGAATCAGACAGACTTAAACCAGCCAGCTCCCATTAGTAGAAAGTCTGTGATAGTTCACACCAGACATTCACTTGTGAACGTGTGAAAGCATACAGCAGCGAATTCACCCCGAGTGTGCGGGGGGTGTTGACAACATGCACAGAGGAAACAGTCGCTACTTCGGTTTTTGGATGATAAACCCTATTTTACAGGTTTTCTCCAATGAACTAGAAAAAAACAAAAAACTCCATCATCAGCCCACTGTTTAACTGCCTGGGATCTTCTCTGTAGCTTACCTAAACCTTCGGTACTCTATTCTTTGAAACGTAAGTGAAGTCTGGTGAATCGGAATGTCTCTTTGTCGTCTCCACTCCAGTTTGAGCAAATGGTAGCTTGATATCGCATTTACGCTGGTTTTGAAGCCGTTACTGGACTGTTTTATTAAACTGAAAAACATGTAAGTCACCATTTCCTTAAGCGACATTGGGATTCACAACCGCTGACATCCACTTTAAAACTTCATGCTTAAACAAGCGCATGAAGTCAGGAATGTACTGGAATGGAGTCGAGATATGTGAATAGTCAAAAATCACTAGTGGTGCCTTTTCCCAATGTGTGAAAGGGGCTTATGCCTGTTAATCAGTAAGCGTTACCAGGACCACTATCTTAGCTGGTGACATAACATTACATAAGAGAGGGATGATCTTACAGACACGCCGGTGAAAAATATTCGATAGTTTCTCTTAAATCCATTGAAACTGCCATGAAAACCTAAAGTTTGGTTGCATGAAGAAACCCCAAGTGTGCTCCTCCCCTGATTCATATAGAGCCAACAGATCCGGTTATAATGGAGTATTCCACAAGGGACATGGAAAGAGACAATCATGTTCATAGGGTGAGAAAAAGGCCCTTTTCCTTCAGGTCCTTTTCAAAGAGGGCATTGAAAATTATCAGTAATTATCGCTGTCCTTAATTAAACTTATGACATTGTTCACCTAGCCAAGGTGAACAATGTCCTTCCAATATTAGATCACCAATTTTGCCGTTCTGATAACACGACAATGAACAAAGTTTCAAAACCTTCAGTACAGCCAAGACTGTTTCATTCAAGTAGACAGACTTCTGTTTGCTCAGTGATCTCAACAGGCAAACTATCCGCTTCAAATAAAAGTATCAGGCCAGCCAATCAGACGAGTGACAGCTGACGCAGTGTGAGAATGAGGCAAGAATTACGACACAGCAAAACCGGCCGTGGAAAACCAGGCCTGAGGCCTGCAGAGCCCTTTGCTAGTCTCCTTTTCTTTTCCCATCTGGAGACATCGGCCTGGACCTCCCAGAAGCCTTGGGACGTTCGTGCCAAGCTGCACGGGTCACAAAACTCATCACTGAATCAAAAAAAAAAAAAAAAAAGCTTACATCTGGGCCCACCTACAACAGTGGGTCTGGCCTTTTTAATCCCCTCGTGTGGCGACATGATAAAGGAATGGATTAAAAAGCGAGCCGGTCGCCCAGTCGCTCTGGCTGGTCAATACTGCTGCCAGCCTGCCCGCATACTTGCATCATCAGCTCCGCTGCTTCGCTTTCACCCTTTGCTGCACCGAGGGAAGCGGAATTCAGCGGATGCACGAGGCCAGGCTGTGGTCATATATCTATAATGCAAGATGCCTCGTGATCTAAAAATAGACCGCCCTTCTGTCCCAGTGGATACACGCTGAAGCAGTTGATCAGACAAATGCAGTGATAACCGGGTATTTAAATCAATATAATGGACGGATTCCTACCCCCGATGTGTTCAGAGTGTCCCATTATCCACTGTACAGGCTTACTGGTAACCATACATTATATATGAATGAATATATTGACCCTAAAAGTTCAGAGATTAAAGAGATCCATGTGATGCGGTTTCTCTTAACATTAACGTGATCTCTTTAAATTAAAATACACTACACAAACGGATACATCCAATCTTATTAATTTAAATGCAATGATTTAAAATGATCACTGTACTTTAGTTAATAACAAAGTGACTTCACTGGGAGCCAAATCAAATACAAGTTCACAAGTGTCACATGTCATTTATTACAACAAAACTTTCTCAAACGATTACTTTATTTCAGGAAACACAAAGCGATAAACTCCGGATTATATTCGTACTAAAGGAAATTAACTCGCTGTACCATGCTCTTGCACGAGAACTGGGTCTCCTCAATGATCCAGATGTGGCTGTTGCTGTCCGGCAGGTCCGAGTTTGGGCTGCCCACCAAATGTGGTTCCACATTTGGGTCGAGTACACTCAGCTGCTGGTTGTTATCCATGTGGCCGCTTGCTGTAACCGTCTGAGGCACGCAAAGCCATCTGCTCTGTGCTGCTGTTGCTGCGATGTCCATTCCCCCCCCCACCCTACTATCCTGTTTTTCCTCCTAGAGGGTTTCCTCAAGCGGTCATCTGGCCAGGATCCTCTCAGGGCGTAGTAGTGGGTGTGGGTAGTGGGTGTAGCCCATCCGACCTGGTCGCCGAGTTTCATCCTTTTCTAATGCGGACGACCTTTCGGCTTTTCCACCACAATGGTTCATATTTTAAAAGGACAAAAAACACACTTAACCTGTATTTTTGCATTTTGCTCGCAGTTAAGCCTCTTTCAAAAACCCAAATTGTTCAGCTTTTGACTCGTGTGCCTGGAAGGAAGTCGACGCTTTAGCGAGTTTCTCACCGTGCATATCTAAAAACAGCTCCTGAAATCTGATGACCACTGATAAAAGTGTGCTGCAGACTATAAAACCGCAGTCGGCTGCCAAAAAAAACTGATCAGAAACATAATCACAGCGAGCCTCCTCAAAGGACTCCTTATCAAAAAAATGTTTCCTTTTCCTTGAACATTGCTCTTAACATCCACTTCTGCCATCCAGATTGTGTGAGAGACGCAGTAAGATAAGATGCGTTTAGGGCACAGTCAGCCAAGCAGTTTTGGGGATAAATAGACTTTAATAAAGGTGCCAGGACGGTGAATTAAGCCACAAGGGCAGGGACTCCCTCACTGAGGTATCCATCCTAGGTGCTCTACAGGCTAAATCAGGCTTATGAAAACTAGGTGACAGGAATGCTCCGAGGTCACGGATTACTGACTGTTGTTGTGTCTGCATTATTTAGATCACACACCTTGGGTGGCACAGGATCAGTCGAACTAAACTGACCATGGCACGCGTTTTAAGCTGTGTGAACCATGAGAGTGAAATCTAAGTCTAAGAATGGAATATAGACCAGCTGAAGCACCTAGCTCATGAAATAACATCTTAAACACACACACACACACACAACAGCAATGTGTTTAGGATTATTTATCTCAAACATGTAACTACTTGAAAATCTTTTAAAGTAAGACACATAAATTTCCAAAAAGACTGGAAGTCATGAAAATGCTTTGACGTCTGAAACTCCTACGTCACAACCATGCAATCACAGCCCACTTACCATAGCTTGTTACATATTTTTTTTATGTTTCTATCAATTTATGCTTTCCCTCAAATACATTTTCCCTAAGCATTTGAGTATGGTGGAAACGGGCTGCAAACGACCCAATACAAGCAGGACTTGTGGCACAAAAATAGCTTGGAAGCCAATTCTGAGTTAATATTCAGTTTATAAAAGGGTGATGTGGAAACCTGAACACTGAGAATAAACGTCAAAATTCTTTAAATTCTGTCTGTTTCCTTTTTTCCCCATTGACAGCATTTACTCGATACTAACGCGCAATACATATATACTTTAAGCCCCAATTACTACAATAAATAGAGACTTTAACTTTTTTACCCAAGTCATTTTCTGGTAAGACATCTGTACTTTTACTCGAGTGTGGCGTTCAGGTACCTCGTCCACCGCTGCTGGTGTCCAACTCTTTAATCCGTGTCCACAAGATTTAGCCATGTCAGCCTAAATTAAACGTCTACACCTAGTTTAAAAACGTGTTGCGCCCTTATTACACCCTCTACAGTTGTTATTAGCACCGAGGACTATAATTAAAAAAGCGGCTAGCTTGTTAGCATTGCCACACAATGCCAGCTCTTCCCAGCGAGCGTTCATTGCGGCGAGTGTGGTTTTAGTAGAGGTCCACGAAACAGCGAGGAAAAAAAAACGGCAAGTTTACGGGGAAACGCGTTGTCTCGCTCACCTTCTTCATTCTCGGTGCTTCGGCCACGGTGCCGTCGCGGTTGATGAACGCCTCGCCGCCGTTCTGCTGCGGGTCCGTCCGCTTCAGAGCCGACGCCTGCGGCATCTTCGCGGGGTTCGGGGTGAGCAAGCCCAGGCTCCCTTCCCCGGCTTTAACGGAGGGCTCCGCCGTAGGGGACGCGGCGGCGGGCGAACCGGCCTCGTGCGGGTCGCTTTTGGCGAGAATTTTGCCCTCCGAGGTCGGTGTCACCGGAGATTCGGCCGGTAAGTCTTTGCCGGCGGGGACGTCTTTGAGCTCGACCTCTGCCATTTTCGCTGCCACAACCTGGACTGACATCGCTGCAGTTTCACAAAGTCCTTTTTTTCCAACACAAGATAGCGAGGCGAGCGGATGTGAGCGGCGGAGCTACGGTGGCGAAATGCATTCTGGTCTTTGACGTTCCTTAATTATCTGGAAAAAATATACCCGCTATGCCCGCCTTTGTTAACAATAACAGCTACATAACTGACCAATTTACAATAGGTTAATACACATAATGAAATAAATAAATTTATCAACACTTCCAATTTACCTAAAAAAAACAAACCTTATTAGCAATACAACTACATCTCCTAGCAGGGATAGCTCCGCTGCGAAATGCATTGTGGGAAATGCTGTTTGCGATACAAGAGGACGACACAAAACTACATAACAAAGCGATTTATGCGAGATAATGCTCCCTATTCAAGGCGCACTGTCAAGAACCAGATCTAATAATTTTATTGATTAAATTCCATCCTTTATGTTTTCGTATATCAGATTCGACAAGTAAAAACACCCGGATATGCCAAACGGACTTTTATTACTACACATTGACAGCACGCTGCTGCATCACAAATGCCCCTCCAGCGTTAACAGCTGCTTCTCAACATATGCTGTCTAGATTTTTGTTCAAAAATCCTCAAATTGTTCAGTCAGTGTTCATCTTCAGGCTGCGGCGATTGACTGGACGTGACAGCACAAGATACTGCATCACGCAGAGCTCACGCTGTGGATATGAGAAAATGGGACCAGCACTAAGGTCAAATTGTAAAAGGTGAACCACGTTGCCACCTAGTGTATATCCGCTGTAGCCGACGTGCCATTAGGTTGAGGGAAATGAACAAGCTCCAAATACCTTTTTTTTTTTAATATCTCAATTTTATTTTCAAGTCTCAGGTGATGTTTGTAAAACAGCAATGTTGCAAAAACAAGGAGACTTAACACACGAATGGCAAACACAAGTCAGGATGATTCAGAGCTCCTTTGTAAAAGACATAATTACTCAGAATTACTCAAGACTTTGGTGAATCAAAAGGCTTTTTACTTGTGCTTCATCAAAAGAACGAACAATTATGTGCTGCATTGCAGCCTAGTAATGCAGCAATCTTAGCAACTACAGAATACTTCATTATCAGTATTCTTTTATTCTGATTTCTGTAGGTAACTCAACACACATGCCAGGAGTGACCTTATTGGTGCATTCATTCATTCTACGGGGAAGCAAACTGCAAAAAAATGAGCCCAAAAGGAACAAACTTTAAGTCCACTCATACATATTTACATTCAAGCTAATGGGTCTAAGCCCTTTAACGCCCATCTGAGGTATGTTATTTACAAGGCGACCGTGCTGGTACATTCTCAAAACATAAAAAAACAAACTGAACAATGTTTAAAAAATACAGCTCTGCATAAGCACAATATGGTGTAACAGCAACATGTTATGAAAATGCCTCTGATAAGGTTTGTTGCCAATGTGCGCACTAAAACTGAGAAAGTATCCAAAAATAAGTTTTTCGTGTATCTTTCAGAGTGATGTGCTGTTTTTCCCAACGCACTCCTGAAAGAGCAGTCCTTTAGTTCCTTTAGTTGATATGGTGTTCCAACCTGTGAGGCCACACAGGATTTTAGGAAGAAAAAAAAAATCCACTTGTGACTTTTTTTTTTTTTTTGGTGCACGTAAACTACGATGCGTCAGTTTTCGAATATCCATAGGATGTTCACACCGGAGAGGCCGAGATTTACTCTCCTGGAGGAAGTGAAAGAAAGAAAACGACAGCAATTTAATTATCCCGCTAAATACACAAGGCATAATCAAATGCAATTTGCACTTTAGTGCTTGACCTTTGTGTTGAAATGGAATCTATTTCAAACTATTCTAAAATTACACATTTCAGAGATTATTTTAGAGGTGGCTAAACTTAAAGATTTTGATAATTGCAGTTCATAATCATTAAAGTAGCAGAAGTACTCACCCCAGCATCCCTGACTCCTTGGTCTTGATGACGTAAAGGAACATGAGGATTGTGTGGAACAGGTTGTTCCTGCCCTATAACAGGAAGCAAAATGGGTTCATGTCACTGGAATCAGAGTGTTACTATAGAGCAAAGGCATTCTGCACTGTTAGTGAATGAGAGGTTTGTTCTATTCTGAGTTTGCAAGGTTTTCTCTGGGATATTTGTGCCACATTAGCTACATGCTAAGTTCTCTATGCATTATCAGTGTAAAACACTAAATCCAATGCTGGGATTAAATGCAATGCTCCATCTTATGATTTGTAATGTACTTTTTCTTTCAATTGTTCCACATTGTTTCAGCATTTGTCGAATTTTGTTGAAAAGGTAGTTTAAGTTGATTTAGTGCCTCAGGGAGACCTATAAATAGCAAAAGGACAGAGGTAAGACTGACTTCTTTTGGGATATATGTTCAGAGCACAAGCTGTTCAAACAGTTTTAAGAACCTGAGAAGTAGAGAAATGATTGTGAAAATGAAGATTCCTTTTTCATCACCTTGGGTAGACTGTAGGTGTGTCCCTGGTAGATGAGCTGGTAGTGAGGGGGGGTGGTGCTGCTCTGGTGGATGCAGAAGAGGTTCTCCTTGGTCACATCTGTAGAGAGTTAATACGATTGAGACAAATAACAGACACACCGCGGTCTGTGTGCGTTCATTTGCATGCGCGCGTGTTTGTAATTACCAGGTTTGTCTGGGGTGTGGCTGAAATGCTGTGAAGTGAAAGTCTTCCCGTCTGGGTACTTGGGATGCGGGGGCAGTCTGGAGTCCAAGTATGTACAAAACACATGCATGAGGATCTGGGGGGACAGAAACACCGAATTCACCATGGAGAGGCGGAAAACATGAACGCATTACGAGATATATACGTCTGGTGAATCACACTGATGAGGAAAGCCACTCAAAAAAGTATTATTATGCAGTCTGATAATGTAGCCATGCATGTATTATACTAATCACAACCTGAAAATCCTGCCTTTTCATTATTAATTATTATAGTATTAAAAGGTACAGTTTGTAGTTTTGTGGTGACGAGGTTGCAGACTGTGTGTGTGTGTGTGTGTGTGTAAACTCACAGCACAATCAGTGGGGAGGTCTGTGTCCCATTTTCTGTTCTTCACATCACCACCACCATTCCAACGAAAGGAGCTCATGCAGCCACTATGGGCCAGCTCTGACCAGGCAGAATATACAGAACACACACATGTAGGCAAAGAGAAATTTAGTTTCAGGCGCACACACACACACACTTTACTGTTGAACCTACCCTTTACACGATCTACGACATATTCCTGGTTGGGAGTGATGTCCAGGTACTGGACAATAGAGTTCATCGTGGGGATGGACGAGGCTTTCATCACTGCTGCCTGTTTCAAGCTGCTGATGCTGGCCTCTGATGGAGGGAAGGAAAAAAAATAAGTAAGACTCCAAAACAAAAAAACATTACAAATATTTCAGAATAAGAAATAATGTTTTTTAGAGAGCTGTCTGTTCCTTTTCTATGCATATCCTGTCTGAAAAGTGTTCATATCTTAAAAAAATACAAAAGAACTAGCTCCGCTGCTGGAGTACCAAACTATTTGCTTCTAGGGGTTCAACTAACAACTATTCAATTATTCGATTAGTTGTTTGGTTCAGAAAATGGTGTAAAATATCAATCACTGTTTCCCAAAGCTGAAGATTCAACCTAAAATGTATTTTTATTGTCCAGACCAACAGTTCACAACCCAAAGATCATCAGTTTACTTTTATAAAAGACTAAGAAGAGATGAGAGAAGCTGGAACACAATTTTCCTAATCGATTAGTTGTTGCAGCTGTATTTGCCTCCGAGTTAACTTCACATGCTCATTTAGATTGCTATAGGAGACGGTACGTTTGGCACGATTCATTTTCTCTGTGGATCATCTACCTCCTATCTGGAGTTCAGGGCAGCCCATCCTCCTGAGCTGAGTGTTGACAGAGTCTATTTCCTTGACCAGGGGGACCAAGATGGTGTCACTGATCCACTGCAAAACACACAGATACATGTGATAAAATCCACGCTGGTAGATTATTTACAGAAGTTTCTTGAGAATATAGATCTGTAACTACGTTCAAAACACTCACATTTCTAAGCTTGGCTGTCCAGGTATCTATGCGGTCCACTACAGGGCGACTCGTTGTGATTCTGGCCCACACCTACATGACATGAAAATACATTAAATATATACATACATTCCACTCTTGATATCAACAGATGGCACACGTCTGATTTAAAGCACACATGGCAAACAAAAAGATCCTTTACGAACCTCCTCTGCAGCCTGTTTGGAGCCCAGGTCCGTGTCGTCCTTGTGGGCAGACGGGGCCTGAGAGCGGCAGGCGGGCTGGTACAGGAACTTCCTCAGTGTTTGGGCGTAATCTCCCACGGAGCGGTTGTAGTTCCAAAATGTTGGACTGTGGTTTGGAGACACAGACTCGGGACTCCCTACAGAGGGCAGCAGTTAATCATCACCCGTTAGTCTCATTTAGAATATATTTTACATATTTATTTTCTAATTTTTCAAAAATATATCATTTAGGATTAGATAGATTTGTGTATATTTTGACTGCTTTAAACTAAAGCACCTTAGGATTGTGCTAGAGCTGACCCCCCCCCAAAAAAATCAAAGCTCGTGGTAATCAAATATGAAGTCTGATCAATTCTTTCTTTTATTTTTAAATAGCATGCATGAGACATAGATGAAGAAGTCAAGAATCTGAAGCAATTTTAACTGAACTTAACTTGAGGTCTGAGTTGCGCTTGGCACCGGTATTGTTTGTGGTTGTCCTAGTAACGCCTTCGATTAAAATCGATTTTTTTTGTCCTCGGGTGATCAATTTCTCAAAATCCGGTAAATCGGGTCAGCCCTAGTATGTGCAAAGCTACTTTGCGATCTGAAAAGCTTCATAACCGATAACTCCGTCCTCAAAAATGTCAGTACTGGCGAAAAGATTCTAAAAATAAACTCTTGGTGTATATCTGCCTGTCTGAGATATACCGACTGTATACTGTACCGAGCTGGCTGCGGTGACTCTTCTCCTCCTCTGTGCGGAGGAACCTCTCCAGGCTTTTCAGGTCTTCCATGTAGTCCTCCTTGCTTCCCGGGGAGTTAAACACGGAGGGGGAAGTGCGGTATCGAGCCCTCAAGCTGGAGCCTTCTGCTGGCCCGATGCTGCTTGGGTAGGGAGAGGAGCCAGGGGAGGGGCTGTAGTTCAACACCTGGCAGAGGTAAAAGCACAAAGATGTTACGTTTCTAAAATTAAAGTACACTGATATTAGTAGGGGATGAACTTACCTTTCCAAAGGCCACTGAAGGGGAAAAGGGCCCCCCTGCACTGCTTGGGGTGGATGGGTTGCTGAGAGGCGGGCTGTACCCGGGCACACAGCTGGGGGAGAACTTCGGGCTGGTGGTAGCCGGCCTAGAGGGGCTGAAACTCAGCACGCTCTGGCCCTGCAGCGGAGACGACTGAGCAGGAAGCGGCGTCTCCTTCTTCTCTGGCTTCTGGGGTGGAGAGGCCTGAATACCTGCAGCATATGACCAGCATTACGATTACACCAGAGGAGATAGAACTAGAAATTCTGTAGGTAAAAAAAAAAAAAAACATGTCACAATGCGAAAGACTCACTTGTGTTTCTCAGACCCAGGAGTTGATGCTGCATGGGGGATACAGCGATGCTGGAGGGAGCCATCGTGTATTTGAAATATTTCCAGAAGTCGAAAAGAGCATTGAGGCTAAAGAGAGAGGCTAGGACCAGTTCTGGAAAGCAGGACAGAAGAGGAGGACGCTCTTACCATAGAGATATTTGTGTCTATTAACTGTCAAATTGAATTAGGGACTTCTAATTATAATATATATGTGATAGTGCAATTTTATATCCATGTTCAAGTCCTGTTCAGCTTAAAAATATGTTATGTTTAAGCTTCAATGTATGTATGTGCAGGGTTTGACAATAAAAGGCTGATTTCACATTCATCCGCTGAAATTAGAAAGTTTCTCTGTGCTTATTGAAAATCTGATTTTAAGCATAATTTGTGACATCACAAATATTAGTATGGAAGCCAATTCTCATCCAATTATCAACTTACCGAAGTGTGATATGGAAACCTGAAGCCTCCAGTGAACATACACATGAAAATTGACTTCATAGTTAAGTAGGAGGTGTCTTCTGTGAAGTAGTTATACATTCTTGAATATATAAAAGAGTAGCGGAGCCTCACCAATGTACCAGATAGGCCAGTAGGTGATGTTGTAGTATCGACTCAGCAATTTCCCTGACCTAAAAATAAATAAATAAACAGATCAGTGAACACAAAATGTCCTGGCAAAGCAAAAATGTAAAATGGAGGGACACTAAATTAGTGCTCCATTGCTACAAATCTCATAAGAAATGCAAGGTTTAGAAAATAACAAAACATTTTCATGACTTTCAAAAGACTTTGAGGCAAATCTGAAACCTCTTTCTATACATACACATTTTGACATGGATTTTAATTCTTATTTTTCCTGTATGACAATACACATTTGATGGTGCATTTTGTCCCAGCCAGAAAATATTAAAATATAACCACTGATCTTTCCCAAGCCACTTGCATGCATGTCTCTACTTTATTACACAGGTATTGTAATCAAATTTCCATGGCTTTTCCAAAACTTCCTGTGTTTATTTATATTTCCAAAACTTCCCCTGATCTGGAAATGGTTATTTTCAATTTCCCTGCGTTCTACGCGTGTTTAATGACAGTAGGAACGTTGAGAGCTCACATTTCAGTGTAGATCATGCCAGCCAGGGACACATTGAGGACAGCCCAGGCGAGGACCACCTGACGAGCCTGCTCCTCCCTCCTCATCCTCAGCGCCCTGTCGATCATATTGGGCATCCCCTCCTTCGGCGGGGTCAACATGACTTTATCCGTGTGTTCAGGCTGAATGAAGGAGCAGAGGAAAACTACATGAAAGAACACCTCCTTTATATGATGGTATACAATACGTAGATTTCTTTAAATTCATTCATATTTAGCTAAAGCGTGAAGTACGATGAAGTGGTCGCATGACAAGCTGTAGCACAGATAGCTCACCTGCTAGCTAAACGGTTAGCTAAAGTTAGCGATTGTATAAACAAAACAACGGAGACATATGGTTTCATTACACCGTGTACAGAAAAAACACAGAATATTGTCTGTAATAAGAATTCTAAAAAAACTGTAAATACAACGTGTAGAAAACTTAAATCATTCGTACCACGCTCTAGTGAATGACAGCCGCGCCGCTGCATAGTTCGTATTTTTAGCGGAAGTTGCAGAAAGTACTTCCGGTGGTAACGCAACGTTGTTCCTGTCTCAATATTATTATTCTAAATGTAAATGTTATATTAAATATAAAAAATAATTTAATAACCAAACAATAATAATATAATATAAAGGCAAAAGGTATATCGGGTGAATGAAAAATAAAATTTATAGAAAATATAACCAGATATTGAGAATAATGTAACGACAAATTACACAGGTTTTTTATCTATGATCATGTGGTGAATGTAAAGCAGGTGGTAAGCTTTATTATTGTATATTATTTTCAAAACCATAAAGGACAAATAAATCATTAACATGTTTGATATTGGATTCTAATAATCAATTGTATTTTCTATATCGTTCAATCAACAACACAGCTTTAAATTATTTATTAAAATTTGATGCACTTGATGAACAGATAGGATGGAGCTATAACATTGTGCCATTTAGTCAATGCTCACACAAAGAGGAATATCACATAATGCCCACATTCCTGTTTTCAAGAGTCTCACTTCCATTCACATGGACATTTTAAATAAGAAGAAACGGAAAACACAAAATCCTGCTTTTAATAAATAAAAAGACAAACGCACAGGCCGGTTAGCAACAACACAGAACTAAAATCTAAGAATATGGCATCAGTAATTTAACTGACATTAATGCACAGATACAAATGCATATCAGATGATCAATCTATTTTATTGAGAAAATCAGATTAAGGAATAACAATGAATGAAAGATAGCTTATATGAATCCCATCAACCAATATTACACAGGCCTGAGTTAAATGAAAAAAAGTCAGATCTTTATCAGTTGGCTTATAATATGACAAAGATAATACATTAGCAGCATTGATATGCTTGTGAGAGACTAAAATTCAAGGCAAACAGTGCGTTCAGAACGGATTCAGAACTCTTTTCTGATTTTTTTCACATTTGTTCTGTTGCAGCCTCGCGCCAAAATCGTTTGAATTTAATATCCCGTAATGACAAAGCGATAACACAATTCTAGAAATCTTTTCCAAATATTTTTAAAATGATGTTGAAGTCTTATGGGGTCTTATGCTTTGTCTTTATGGGCTGTTGAGTGTAGAGTGATGAGAAAACAACTCATTTAGCATAAGGTTAGTATACAATGTGAAAAAAAGATGCCGGGGGTCTGAATACTTTCTGAATGCACTGTATGTATTGATTATATAAAGGTATTGCAAATAAAAGTTGTAACTGGAATTTGGCAAATACTAGAGGTAAACATGAGTAGTGTATAAGAGAAGACAAATAAAGAGGCACAGTGTTGTCAATGAGGAGGCGACAGGGACTTCTCAGAGTTGTATCCTCCAACATCTAAACCACAGTCATCGTTGCTGGCTGAGTCGCCGAGTCTCTCTCCTCCTCCTCCTGCTGCTCCTCTCACCCTGCCATCCTCCTCCTCTTCATCCTCTTCCTCCTCTTCCTCATCCACCTCCTGCTCCTTACGGGATGCCCGCTCCACCTTGGGCCCTTTGCATATCTTGAGGTGACGGGTGAGGTGGTATTTGGTGAGGAAAGCTTTGTGGCATTTCTCGCAGACAAAGTCTCTCCGGCCCTCGTGAGAGTTCATGTGCTTCTTCAGGTGGTTGGTCTTGAGGAAATGTTTGTTGCACTTTGGGCACTGAATCCGGCGTTCGCTGTTGCAGCAGCAGAATAACAAAGGAAAGAGAAAAAAAAAAACACACCAGCTATTAGACACAATCGTGAAACGGACGTTTAAAATGTACGTCTTCATGAAATGTACAATAGCAAAGCCACGTACTGTGTGTGGGAGAACATGTGCTGTTTCAGGTCGTGTTTCCTGATGAACGCCCGGTCGCAGAGGTCGCACTTTAGTTTCTCTGCACCGGTGTGGATCAGCATATGCGACGCCACGTGGGATTTCTGGGTGAACTGCTTCTCGCAAACTGTGCATCTGTAGTTTTTCTGACCTGTTGTTGGGAGAGGGAAAAAAAATGACAGATTGCCTGTAAAGCTATATGCGTGTTTGAATGTCTAGTAAGCACCTCAAACGATGAAAATGTTTTAAAAGGCCAGGAGTAAAAAAAATAAAAGTTTAAGAGCAGTTGTTCTCAAACTTTTTCATGTCAAGGACCCTTAAACTCACAAAAACTGGACCCCATCTGATAAGGATTTTGCTTATGGAGGACTGAAACTGCCCCGATCAAAAAATAAATATTAATTTTAATTGTCATACCTTTAATTTTTAAATACATTTATGTATGTATGTATGTATGTATTAACCCCCCTTTATTTCTCCAAATATATTCATCTTTGCATTTCCTCCTCAATATATAAAATGGAAAGTAAAAATTGAAATTAAATAAATTCATGTACGAAGGGAAAATAAGAAATAAATATGGCAATGGGAAACTAAATAAAGTCATTTATTTTCCTTTAATTCTGTCAGTTTCAGTCCTCCAAACAAATGCTCCTACATGCTGTCATTGTGTAGTTATGGAAAGAATTATAGTGAAAATAAATGATTACCCTTTTTTCTGGGGACCCCCTCAAGGACCCCTGGGGGACCCCGGACCCCACTTTTGAGAACAGCAGTTTTAGGGAACATATCCTGCATATTTCCAAATCCGTACGTACCTGTGTGAATCTTGAGGTGCATCCTGAGGTTGCTGGGATCACTGAAAGCCTTGCTGCAGTATTCACACTTGTGCGGCTTCATCCCCACATGCCCCATAAAGTGCACGTTGAGCTTTGTGGATGTGATGAAGGCCCGGGAGCACATGTTGCACTTGAATTTCTTCTCCCGTGCATGGCCCTGACCTTTAGAGTTCGCTCTGGAGGTAACGTTACTAGAGTTCCTGTTGCCGCCGCTCCTGCCGCCGCCGCTGGTCTCACTGTTCGTCTGTCCTGCAGCGTGGGCGTGGCAGGGCCACGGCGAAGAGGAGGAGCTCGAGGTCCCGTTTGTCAGCTTTTCTTCCTGGTGAGTGTGTTGCTGCTGCTGCTGCTGCTGCTGTGGTTGTTGCTCTTGCTGTTGCTGCGGTTGCTGCTGCTGCTGAGGGTGGTCCTGCTGTGACGGGCTGTGTGGAGGTTGGTTATGGCTGTGGTTACTGTTATGGCTATTAAGGTGAGACTTGAGATCAGAAAAGGAGGAGCACTCTTTGCCACAGTGGCAGATCTGGCCCTCAGGTACGTGAGGGACGCCTGTGGAGACATAAAAGGTACAGCACGGTGGTTAATAACAGTTAATAAGATATCATGAATGGATTAGTTGGGAGTCCCTTCTCACCCATCAGCCTGCAGTAGTCTCTGCTGTAGTAGAAGAGCAGCTCCTGGTCCGGGTGGATCTCTGTGGTTGTACAGAAGAACAGTTTTCCGTTGGCAGGGTACGCCACCAGGTTCTGCTCCTCACGGGTCCTAAACACACAAACGTGCATTTTAACAGCATATAAATATCTGAAGCCTAACTATTTCCATTCATACATGGGCTAAGGGTTCTCTAAACAACATTTTTCAATTTTCTACAAAGTCAATATAAGGCTACGTTCAGACTGCAGCCTGAAGTGCCTCAAATCTGATCTTTTCACCCCTATGCAACCTGTATCTGTTCTTTTAATGACAGTCTAAATGACACACATTCTTTTAATCGAAGTATACATTTCCACACAATCCAGCCATACGTGTTTTCCAATCAACATCACTGAGTGTCCTACCTCGCTTTACGGACAAACATCATCCAGTTGCACTCGTTCTCATCTGTCGTCACGATGTAGAACTCCAGCACGTTGCCGTGGTACATCTGTAAACGACAAAAGGTTTATCTGCTCATCGGGTTTTCTTACAGCGAATGACAACCGCCGTCCAACCGCAGCCCCCCAGCACTGACCTTCCATAGCTGAGGTGTGTCCTTCTCCGACCAATCGCAGAGATCCACGCTGCTACAGTGCTGGCCCACCATTGGCCCGAAGCAGGTCCTCGGAGGAATAACATCCCTTGCAAAAACTCCTAAGAGGAAGCAGAAGAACATTTTGTCAAGTGAAGGTCAACTGACATAATGAACATGTTCCTGTTCGCCAACCTGTGCTTCATACTACTTTTTAAAAATATTTTCCTTTAAATGAGGCATCTGAACTAACTGAACCGTCTAAAAATTGCCAGGGAGAATTCATTTTGTGACTAGAACAAACAGAAATGCAGAATTAACTGAAACAATCCAGCATTTTAATTGATAATCTCTATAGATTGAGAGTTTGGACAGTATTTATTTAGCATCTAGACCTTATAATCAAAATGCCGATAAAATAAATTTACACCATTCAACGTATTATTGTGATACAACAAAACTCAGGCAGCTGCTGAACTATTCATCACACGTCATGCCTGATGTTATGTTATGACTAAAGGGAGGAGTACGTGTTTGGAGTCATGGCTCATGCCTCCAACTCCCTTTTTGTTATAAACCTGATGAAACCACAGCAGGGGAGGCTGACGTTTGCTGCCTCTGGGGATGGTTCTTTTATCATATCCATGAATGGAGAAGCTGATTAGCTGTTCTCAAAGTTAACAATATCAAAGTTGGCGGGCGTGCTTCGACTTAGGTCAGGAAACCCCTCTGACCACAACTGTACAAAAGGTATTTTAGGTTTCGGGTAAATATAACGCATCGTTGACAAAAATTGATACAGGGCTTAAGCAAATTACAAAATGTATGTCTCAGGTGTGTTCAACTTTAACAGCCACAGAAAACTTTGAGTTTTCTCACCAAGCGGTTCGTCGGCCACTGAGATGCGAAGGCACAGTGGACGTGGGAGCGAGAGGCGAGCTCGGCTCTGGATGGGTGCGTCAGGGATGAAGGTGACCGGGCCGTGCTCTGGGCAGTCTGAGGTATATGAACGTTCACACAGTGTGCACCCTGATGGATGACAGCAACAATACAGAGAAGTTATTACAGCTCAGTTATCAATCACTTACTGCCTGTTGACGGTGTCTAGAGTTCAAATATATTCACAAAATACAAGGAGGAACACTCAGAGGTTTTTATAGTTTAGTTATATGATCTGTATAAATGTGTATAACTATATTAATTAGCCGTTTTATTCTTTTTACTCTATTGTTTTTTACTACAGATAAAAATACTCTTAGTATTTAGTGATGAAGCTGAGGTTTTCTTATGCAACATATGCATAAAACTCAATACTGCCGCCATATCAGGGGGTTTTGGATTTCAACGGGTTAAATTTCAATGCCTGAAGGAACTAAAACAGACCCACACTCACAGATGGTGTAAGCAGTGACCATGTTCTCCTTGTTGGAGGTAGAATCCTCGAGCTGCAGGCTGGAGTTGACCAGCACCAGGTTGTTTTCCGGCCCCAGTGACACCTCGGCGGTGATGGGTGACACGTTCACCGCCTCCAGCCCCATCCCGGAGTGTCCGTGCAGGGACACGGGCTCCAGCTGGCCCTGGCTGGCCATGGAGCCGGTGAGCACCACGCTAACGCCCGAGCTCAGCTCCCCGTTAGCGTGCAGCTGCTCCCCGAGTCCTCCCGCTCCGCCTCCCCCGCCGTTGCCCACCCGGCCGCCCATGTGGTCCGGCTCCATCACCACCGGCAGCTCGAGCACGGGGGGCCCGTGGAGAGGCATCACCCCACCGGAGGAATCCACCCCGGCCAGGCCCTCATGCGGCTGCGGCTGCCTCCCGCCTCCGAGCTGCTGCTGGCTGTCAGACACCACCACGACGCCGACCCCGTCCATGGTGGCCAGCTCCTCTCCCATCCTGTCGGGGGACATGGGGCTGCTCACACGCGACTCCATGGCCAACCCGGCCGAGTCCAGCTCGTGAGCGCCGGCCTGGTGGAGGTCTCCCTGGCCGCTGACCTGCCTGGAGTCCATGGGCACCAGGCCCTGCTCCAGAGGGCCTCCAGGGCCGCTGTACGGGTCCAGACCTGACGGGTTGTTGCTGGCCACGGACAGGGTCCCGTCCATGTTAAGGCTGCTGGGGTGAATGTACTGAGGCGGCGGACGGTCGGCCAGATACGACAGGATACCTTCAGCAGCAAAGAGACCAAGTATACTAGGTTCATCATCAATTATCTGGACTACAACCGCTGAACCGCTTCAGTATTCACAACTCCTCACAAACAGCACAGCACATCACCTGGCAGTATGTGTCGGAAGTAGCTGCTCTCCAGGTGGGGGTAGGGAGGGGGTGGCAGGGAGTAGTTCCTTTCCGGGAGGCCACACATCACCCCCCTGTCACCCAGAGGACCCATGGGCAACATCAGCGACAGAGCAGACGGGAGGGAGCCCAGCGAAGGACCCAGGCTGGGGATGGCCACTGGCATGCCTGCATCATAACGAAGAGAATGAAGTCTACATCAGCATCTATGGTGTGTCAGCGTGGAAAACAGTCAAAGCAAGTTGTATATACTGTACAGTAATATATGCAGTATGTGTGATATGTTTTTCCTCCTGGGTTTTTTTAGAAGCTCAACTAAATAAATAAGCTAAACACATCACAGTTTTTAGCTGAGTAGTGCTTTCATACCTGGAGTGGGAATGGGGTTGTGTGTGGGGGAGGTGGGCAGACCCATGTGGCTGGCACTCACTGAGGGCACACTGAGCTGGTCCATGCCCACTGGACTCAGGTTCATGTCATTCATCCTGGACAAAAAAAAAACAGAATTATCCCAATTAGTGAAGCAAATAAATGTTTTTTGTGATATACTGTGACTGGAGGAGAAGACTATACTATACTATCATTATATTTTTACAAAGGAAACAGTTCATAATTGATTATACCTTGTGCGTAATATAAAACATACAAATGCAACGCATTTAGATCCACTAATGTAAAATAAATCTCACAATTATAATAAAAATCTGCAGTTTTTAATGTAGCAATCACGCAAATGTAATAAACAGTGAGGTAGCTGCCTCTACATAGAAAACTACACTTTTAAGTGTAAAATGCTTTGGCCTTTAATTGAGCCTTAGCATCCTAATAAATATATTTTACTGTGTTTTCTTACCTATTATATTATCTACAGTCCTTCTCCATGTTTTGTGCAAATAATTTGACAACACCAAGGTTGTTTTTGAATGTGCTTTATAAACAAAACCTGACTTGACACCAGTGGGATAATCACTTTACACTATGCTGCAGATAGCCACATTAGCTCACCTGAGTTCAACAACAGTTGTCCATCAGTGAGAGTGTGCCGCAGAAAGCCGCATTTAATTGTGTCTCCCTGTGAAATAAAAGCAATAAAAGGCATGAAAACAGCTCGAGCTGCTCATTTCTCACACGCTTCCTGTTCAAACAGCTGAAACTGTGCCACAGTTAGCTGAGTTATCTGCAACAAGAACCCGGTTTATACACTGCTAACTCCACATTAGCCGAACTGGTAGCTAACTGACTCCATACATCGGCTAAACTGAGAATGCTCAAGTGTTTCAGAGTCGCTAAAAGTACAGTTACACATCATTACCATCGATTATGTTGCTCCGAGGCAGATATATTGATTATTTTAAAGGGAAGATACCAAACAAGAAAAAAAAAACATACCAACACAATACCTCCCTGAACGGGGCCATGACGACATACTGTCCTGCTGCGCATGCGCAGTGACAGGTAATTTTGCAGGCGTGTTTTACTGATCTCCGGTCGGTTTTTCTTTTTTTAAAAAACTACTGAAGCCTCAAATAAAACAACATAATTGTTACTTTTTATATATATATATTTGGTTTAATTTATTAAATATATTTATATTCTTATATTACGTTAGGTATTGTAAACTGCAAAATTATTGGTTACAAAAAATCATTTGCTTCTGATTTGTGAATAAAATAAAAGTTAAATGATCTTAAAATTATAAAAAATTATATTTTTTTTCCTTTAAAAAAATCCAGAATTTATAAGTGTAGTTTTACTAGACGCAAGATACTGTAAATATGAATTTTGGACCAGAATTGTCTTACAAACTATTTGTATTATCACAAATCATGCCTGTAGGTCGGCCCCTTAAAAATGGATTTTCAATGAGCTCAGGGAAACTTTTTTTTCACTTTCAGCAGCTGAATGTGAAAACAACCATCTAGTGTGAAACTCTGCACATACATCATTCTGCACAGTGAAGCTCAAACATTCAATTTAAGGAACGAGGAGAGAAACACTAAGAAAACTTATCTTATACTATGCTGCTTTTAAGTCTTCATTTTATTTCAGGGGCCAACTTTAAAATTAAGGGGTTCGACTTCTGCAGCTGATGATTTTATTGCACTGTTTGTATTTGCAGCACACATCATTATTGTGAAGAATGGGGTTTTAAGAAATGATCACTGAAACTATATTATTCTGACCACTTGTAAATGTTACATCTTTTTTTAATATATTTTAATGTGATATTGAATCATGCTTATGTTTTATTTTTAATTCTAAAATGCCCTGTTCTTCCTTAGAACAAGCTCATTTTAACATAAGTTTGTAGCATTTAATTTCCATCTTCTGCACATGTGCAGACAAGTAAAATATTTAGTTTGGTTAAATCTATAGAAGGTTAAGATACAGAAAATAATTAAAAGTTTGAATTAGGTTGGATTTAACTTAACTATTGCATTGACTGAATCTACATAATTCATTTTTAGTAAATCAAAAATAAGAAGTAATTCCATCTTACTGTATTTAAGTAGACGTTTCTTGGAAAAAATATAGTAATTTCTACTCAAATAATTACTCTGCAAGTACTGAAAAAATATAGGTCCAATCAACTTTTGACATAATACAATCAAGTAATTTCAAAAATACACTTTTTGCACTTTTTTCAGTTTTAACACCACCACCTACCAACATAATAATGAGAAATACGGCAGATAAGTAGATTTTATTGGAAATGACACTGCACTTAAATAAAAATGTGTGAAATTCCTGCTGGTTCAAGGCCCTCATCACTCACTGTTGTGGTGAAGTAGATGCTGGAAGTGCTGCTTGGAGCTGTAGCCCATAGGGGAACAGGGTGGTCCTCACTAGTTTCAATAAATAGGTTATTATAAATAAAATAAAGAGATTATTTGTCAATGTAATTCTTGCCTAATAGTGATTTTCATGATGAGAGTTGCCCGGAAGGAAGAAAACGTTATGTAAACAGCCTTATCTCGATAAGAAAGCTACATGGCTGCATCTCCGCCCCAGATCACACCCACCTTCGCCTGTAGCTTCATAACCCCAACAAACAAGTTGTCACATAGACGCGAAAAGTCCCGATCGAGGACGAGTCTCCTCATAAAGATCACGATCTAGATAACCCCGAAAGTGGCGAGAATCAGAAAGAAACTCTTGCGCAAAACACGAAATGGTTGCGAGGAGGAAACTCTGACAGTTGGGTAAGTTGATCACAGGGTCATTTTCCTTTTACGCACAAGTCATTTGCGTGTATTTAACTGATTATTAAACGTGCATCCTGCTGTTTTTGGATTAGAAAGATGTCTTATCATCATAATGACTTGATGGAGCGTATTCCGTATGTCCCTCCACTGGCTCTCCACGGCATCTCCATGGATAACAGCGCAGCGCACTACAAGGATGCCCTTCGCCTTGGACTGCCCTTCCACTTGGACGCGGGATACCTCGACCACGGCCAGAGGTTGCCCTACAGACGATTGCCTTATTTCCCCTTCCACGGAGCCCTCAGCGTGTGCGATTACTCCTTCGAGCCCGCGTTCATCCGGAAAAGGAACGAGAGGGAACGGCACCGGGTGCGCTGCGTAAACGAGGGTTACGCGCGGCTCAGGGAGCACTTGCCGCAGGAGTTTGAGGACAAGCGGCTCAGCAAAGTGGAGACTCTGCGGGCGGCCATCGACTATATCAAGCACCTGCAGAGCCTGCTGGAATTAGACGTGTCCGGGATGGAGATGACGCTCGGAGGCGCGCGCAACGCTGCGCCGCTGCCGCAGAGGACAGAGTGCAACAGCGACGGGGAATCCAAAACCGGCCTCAGCGACAGTGGGGAGGTTATTTACTAGATTTTTTTTTACCCCCTCTTTTCCTGATCTGCTGTGTATAAATAATAGGAAGTAAAATGGGAGAAGAAAAGGTAGACATGCTTATTGGTGAACAGCAATCTTCCATTTAACCTGTATTAGTAAATATGGCATTAATAAAGTCTACTGTAAATGAGTAAAACATATTTTTAATTGATAAGATCACAGTCATTCATTCGATATTGGATTTATTTTAAAGTCGTTTATTGATAAGAATCAATTGTTTTCAAAAATCGAAATTCTTATAATGGAAATTCATGTTTGGGAACAGTATCAAAATAATCCAACAAAGAATAAATCAGATGCTATGTTTTGTTGCTGCAGTTGTGTCTCATGGCATGATCAACCATGTCATGGGTAGCCTTTGATTTAAGAATAAATCTGTCTTTTAAAAGCAAGAAAAGCACAGGTAGAACAATGATGATTGCATGGATGAATGCTTATTGGTTTATTGGAACAACCAATAGAATGAGGTGATTGTTACGGTTATTATTTGCAGCTTGGACATTAAAAGTTTAAATGTATGCTGTGAAAAAACAGTCTTGGTGTGACACTGAAATTATTGATAAATTCATTCATTTAAAACAATTCAGTGGACAAAGTCTTGACCGGACTCTGAATTTCTGAAAAGCCTATAATGATATTTATTAATTGCTGCTGGCCATATTGTACAGGTGAATACCGGCCATTAAAATAGCAGAGGTTTTGTATGCTATTTTCTTCGACAGACTTCATGCAGAATAGTAGTGGTTCTAACTGAATTGACTCATTTCAGAGGATCTCAAGAATCCTATGGCACTCATATGAAATATAATGATGAATATATTTATTTTGCTGATGATCTCATTTGTCTGAGCAAACACAATACACATAATGTTGCCTTGTCTATGCGCTACCTGGTTTTTTTTACAGTACAGGTGTAGCTACTAACATTAATTAATGACTCCGTTCCAGTCGTAAGATCAGGTGTAATACTTGAATAATTACACCTGATCTCCTGTGTGTCTTTGATGTGAACATGTTATAGGTTCAACTGCACGATATCTCGGAACAAAAGTGTCTATTCTGAAGGAAAGTCCTGTTTTCAGCTCTTCAAAGACCACCTACTTTACCGCGCTATCTCTGGCTTTTCAGGAAGCTTTTCCGTCTCCTAATAGCGTGAGGAATGCATTTTATCAGGGACCCCTAGCCCTGCAGAAGGGCCTCCAGAAAACACCTCTCCAACCAGTTTGCATGTTTATGCTTCCCACCTCCGCGGACCTGCATGGAACCAGCTCGCGTTTTCGGATTCTCTGTAAAATCAAAACCGCAAATTAGGAACTAGAAAGAGAGAGAGAGAGAGAGAAAAGCCTGTAACATTGTATATAAGTAAATGGAATTTGGAGATACGAGTAGAAGGCGGTTCAAGTGAACTGTGCTTATATGGAAGAGTGGCATTGACAGCCACAAAGGCGTGTTTGGCTGTGCAATGTGAATTAGACCCAATAATTAGTCAAGTGCTGGTACCCTGGGCTTGATGGTTCAGTGACACTCTGAAGATAGAGAACACGGGGGCTACTTAAATGAAAGCCGCCGCCATGATGGATGTTTTCGTCCCTAATGCACACAGGCTGATTCTAATCAGATTCCATGCAGGTACTTGTTACTAATGCATGAACGTGACTTAACGCAGAAGACAGAGGAAACGTTTAGAGCTCCGGATCAGAGTTTACTGGGGTAAATTCTGTGAATCCGTCATGCGGTGCATAACAACTCTGCAAAACCCCCGTCGTCTTAAATCGACGGATACAACGAGGCCCTCATGCCGCACGCCGTCTTTTGTCAGTTGTATTTACCTTCTCCCGTGATGACTGTAACTGCAAAACACACAGGGCCACCATGGACCGCCAGAGTAAACACACTCAAGCAGACAATGGCCGCAAGTTTCGCTTCATGTGGGTGAAATAATCTGATTAAGAATGTAAATTCATTAAAACAGGTCAGAGAGCGAGGTGAAGTCAATGATTGTTTGTGGTGCACAAGTCCATAAGGAAGGAAAGTGGGAATGCCAAATTCTTATCTGAGATGATTAGAGAACACCTGTAGGTGTTAGATACACATTTAGCATGTGTGTGTGAGACGGTTGCGTTCTACATGCGAGGCAGCAGGAACACAACGTTTTGTGCAGAGAAATTCCTGCAAAACGCGCACGATGACGAGGCGAGATAACGTTTTTATCAGTTGGAAACGAGATCAGTGCAGGACCACCGGGAAAGGCTGCCGGGGACGTGTCGAGACAGAGGGGCCCGCATGCACAGGCGGAAACGGAAGAGCGCTGAAAAAATATTGATGGACTTCAGCTTAAAAAACAACAACAAAAAAAGAGAAACTCTTCGCTATCTTTTTAAAATCCTACTCTCTGGGATAAACGTTCATCAGCTTATCTACGAATGGATTTTTTATTGGTTTTTTTTGCTTTAAAATAATTATCAGCAATTTTGCAATCCTAAAAAAAAGCTAAACTGATGGCATGGTTGCATTTGCTGTTTGCATTGCATCTTTGCAAATGATTTCAACTAGTTAATAGATAAAATTAAGCCTCTTGGTTATGTCATAAAAACAAATACTGCTACAATTTGGCTTATATTATCATCTTAATCAGAAATTGACATTAGGATTGCCTGCAAATCTCTACTAACAGCTTATAATGTTATTAGGAAGGTATTTTACTTTGCATGATGACTGTCATTTAAGTTATTCAATCATTAAGCAGCTATGTGTTAGTACTGGAAATAACACACAGAAACAAATGATGCACTGTTTGTCAATTTATTAATTTAAATACATATTTACAAAGTGGTTAAAGTTAGCATCTGTGTTCAGTGGGCCTGCAGTTCATCGAGCTGTTCAAGAAGAGCTTCTTTTTCCAATTCTAAAAGGGAGATCTGACGATTCTTGTCGCTCACCTCCTATCAAAGAAGAAACATAACCCCCAAAGATTACGACGTCACATAGACACAACTACCAGCGTCCTCTCTTTTCATGCGTTGCCCTCATACCTGAGTCAGTAGAGTGTTGTGCCACCGGAGGTCACTGTCTGCCACGGCCTCGGGCAGGGAAGGGTTGCTGCTGCTGGTGACGTTGGGCTCGGCCATCACGGAGCCCAGGGAGCCGTTCACCCGCTGGATGTGAGACCTCAGGGTGCAGGACCTGGCCTGGAGAGAGACCAGAGACACCCGGGAGCACTTAAGAGACGTCTGAAGCGGCATCAGTTATTCCACTTGTGGTAGAAGAAGGCGATGATCCAACGAAACTACTGAATCCCAACACCAATCTGTCCAAATTAGTCAAATCAAGTCAAGATCTTTCAAAATTTAGAAGAGATCTTCTGCTGGTCAGCGGGAACAGGAGGAATGATTACTGCAAGCAGATCCTGTTTTAGTGTTCAATTTAGCACCTTACTTACCACCGCTAAGGAGGCAAGTTTTTAAATCTGTTTTATCGGGTTGTTAGCAGAATAACTCAAAAACTTTTGGCCAGATTTTTGCTAAATTTTCAGCGAATGTTGCGAATGGTACCACGAACAGATAATTAAATTTTGGTAATGATCTGGAAGAAATCCTGATTTCTGGATCACTTTGAATTCTTTTGTACCTTGGTAAAATGGACCTTCAAACAGGCAACTTTGTTTTGGGGCCAATATCTTGCACCTGCATGGTATAGGACAATGATGTTGACCCTGGACAAGGATAAGATTGTAGAGACCTGCACTCTCGGAGTGCTTTTCTAGTATTGTGATAGGATATACTTGAGTCAATATGAGTGCGTCCTTTATCACTTTGATGCACAAAGTATGCAAACCCCTTTGAATGCACATTTGTTAAAAAAAACTACTACTAACATTATTTCCTTTCTTTTTTATGTCCTTTCTTACTATGGAATTCTTCCTTATTAAATAATCAGTGTCTAAATATTGGTTCATCTTTATATTTATAGTCGCAAACGCATGCATTACATTATGGTCAGTAAAGCTAGTACCTCTGCTGTATATTCCTGGAAGATGTTTTTGGTCTCGATGTTGTCCTGCCGGACCCTGTTCTCCTCCAGCCGCTGGAGGTACCAGAGGCGGGCCTTCTCTAGAATCTCCAGACCGGAGTAGAGAGCGTCCTTCTCCTTCTCTAGATCCTTCAGACGCTTAATCTAAAACAGGGAGAACACACAAAAAAACCCTTTCCTTTAGTTTCCTGTTTCTGTGACAAAATATTCTGACCCCTTGTAAATGTTGCATGTTTTTATCTGGTTTATTTAATCGATTTTAATGTGTTATTGAATCATACTTATGTTTTTAATTAATTCTAGAATGCACTGCTCTTCCATGAAACAAGCTAATTTAACTCAATTTAACGTTGAATGTTAAATGACCTGAGAAAAAAGCTAAAAGTGCAACCACTTGACATTTTATCATGTCAAGCGGTTGCACTTGAAATTGATGTTGCACGTTGAATTTGATCATATAGCCAGTTTTGTTAGGTATGTGTGTAGAGTCTTCATGAATAACCACACTCAGATTTCAGCCTGCTTTTCAGATCATCTTTGTACAGAAACTCTACTTTGAAAAACAAATTACGTTACAATGGCAATGCAAATATTACCTGTGGCATTCCTCAGAGGTCTATCCTAGGTCCTTTATTGTTCTTGTCCTCTATTGTTGTCATGTTAAATATGTATTATTTGATATATATATATTTGCATTGAACTAATTCTTGATGTTAACTTGACTATATCCTTTCTTTTTAATGCCTGTGAAGCACGTTTTAAATGTATTTTGGAAAAGTGCTATTTAAATTCAATAAATTCATTTTATTCTTATTTTAATGGCAGCAGGGGGGCTGTTAACAAAAATCCCGCCTGTAGCTTGACGTAAAGAAGCGTGATTGGCACAGCATTGCCTGTTGTCTTGCAGAGGCCCCAAGGCTTTGTCTATGAGCAGAGTCAATCTACAGAACAGCAGGAGGCCTTTAGTTCTATTGTCCACACATTTGTTGGATTACAGGCACTTTAAATAGGCCAAAACAGAGTGAAACGGCTCTGGAACGACCAGGGAATCATATGGTGATATTGATCCATCTTTAGCATCATGAGATTAAAATGGCATGTCGATGGATTAGGAACTAATGACACTATTTACATCATTGGAATTTAGAGAATTATTAACTCTTGCAGCATCTGATTAATCACATTTTCACAAGATTAAATTTGTTCTTTCACTTGGCGACTGTTTTTATGACCATACATTTGCAGTCAGTGGAAAACCTGGTTATATTGAGTTTATAACAGGAAGCTGTGAGGTGCAGACTTGACATGTGGGAATGTTTCATTGTGATGATTGCAGTCGCACTTCCTCTAAAACAACACACAGACACGAGCCACGATATAATAACTGACTAAAAATAGAACGACTCTCAGTATATTAGTCATATGTATGGTATAAAACCATCATTTCTATAAATAATCCAGCGCTATCTAATATTTTTGACCAAACATCCTAATATGAGTATCACAACTATATTGTATTGTATTTTAGACTGTTTCTAGTTGTTTATAGTTGCAGCCCTACAGTCCTGCCTATTTATTCTAGCCAATGGTTTATTGTAGATTATATATAAACAGGTTAATTTTTCTTATATTCTTTTTTAATTTAAGATTAACTCGATAGGACAGTCTGATGAGTTCACAAAATTACATCATTTCACTGTATTGTACCTTTTAAAACCAACAAAAAACTACATTTATGCCCTGTCATGCTAATTCAATCAATCAATCTATGATTCTAGTCTCATATCAAGTTATCAATAAAATATACTGTGACATATCGCCCAGCCCTAGAGTAGATGCTATCATTTTATCAGTAAAGGTCAGAAAACTTCCTATATTGTAAATAAGGAAGTTTGCTAAATGGAACTAAATCTACACTGAAACTAGTCTATGTACAAAATAAATCTGCAGCAGCGTAGCTACTACTTACGGCAGTCTGTCATTATTTTTTCATGGGAACTTGAGGTTTTAACTTACCATAATTTACATGCCTTGTTGCATACAGTGTTAGTAGCATTATACACATAACACATGATGGCAAACATATTCAAATTGGACTACTTTTAGGCCAAGAAACATAAATAAATACAGAATTCAGTTCAGGACCTTATGAGAATTGTATACAATTCGATTGGATTGTTAAAAATCCAAACAATAAATAAGTAATTGAGATTTCGTGTCTCTAAGGAGTGGTGCATTCCTAGGACTTGTTATCATTACCTCAGTGCCTATTATTAAATCCTGACACCAACTATGCATATTTATTTTGTCAGCCCTCGGTTACTCCTTCCTTACTTGCTTGCACTCGCTTTTGCTTTCGTCGCGATGCATGACAGGTACGTACGGTGCAAATTCACACATGTATCCAAAGTGAGCCGAAAGAGACAAAAAGTTTACATCTTGAAAAAAAAGGACTTTGGAAGACAGCTTATATTTGAGTTATATTAAATATCTCCTCTTGCAGCACTCTCTATATATAGTTTTTTCCTATTGTTCATCCAAGCAGTGCTGAAAAAACACAGAACTAAGCACAAGTGAGTCCACACTGGAGCTGAGGGCAAAAACTAACACACATACACACACAAACACACTTTAAAAGGCAGGAAACTGATAAGAATCACAGGCGTTTTTTTCTTTTCAACATAACACACGACCTCCTTCCACATACGCCGCTCACCCATAGGTAGAAGCGGAGTGCGTCCAGGCTGTAGAGGCTGGTCTTGAGCGGGATGATAACCACAGTGTAGGAGCTAGAGCCGGGGGGACGGCAGGCCATGGAGAGGAGAGATCAGTGACTGACAGCTGCAACTGCCCCGCGCACACAGCCAAACAACAAACCTCAGCTCGCCACTGGCTGCCTGACGCAGAATAATACCATAGGGAGAGAATGAGAGTGTGTGAGAGAGAGAGAGAAAGAGAAAGAGAGAGAGAGAGAGAGAGAGGAGGCACGGGTGGAAAAAACAGCAGCACAGTGCACAGGCACAGACAGCATGGTGCCCCCGGGGCGAGGTAATGAAAAATTCCACATGTCACTGCCATGACTGGTTAATCAACATACAGACAGAGACAGAGTGAGAAGAGAGGGAGATGGGGTGGAGAGAGCGTGGAGCTCAAATTAGAAAAGATCGTGGATGGGAGATTTTAAGAGGAGGATACAAGACGTTCCTCCTGTGCCATCCCTGCTGGGTGAAATCGATCTAAATCCTGTTAAATAAGAGGAAGAGCTGAAGGAAGGTCCTCCTTTTATTTCTAGAAATCATCCTGCGTGAACTTGACATCCCTCGCGCTCGAGCTGCCGAATAATAGGAGGGTGTTTGTTTTCCTCCCTCGGTTTCAGGTGAGCTCCCTGCCCCGACACGTTGGCCGACTGGAATGTGACATAACCTAGGGACAGGAGACGTGCACGGGGGGGGGGGAAAGGGGGCGTGCACGCCAAAAAAGGACATAACAGGGACGACTGTTGGGACGAGCAAACAGGAGTGTTTTGTTGAACAGGATGCGGGGCGGAGGACTCATGGATTTGCAGCCATAGTACATCAACACTAATGTCATTACTATGAGTGCTCAGCTGTTCCGCCAGTCAATGCCAGAACAGATAATCAGTCGCACACGTGTTCTTTTTTTAATTCCTGCCTGTGGTCATAGCCTGCTGTTAAATCCATAATGGTGGATGATATCAACATGATAGCACAGAAAGCCTTTCCTTAACCCTAGCACAACATGATAGCATGTTATCCTAAATAAGAGTTATTTAGAAACATTTGCCAGCTTCTCACTGATAGAAATAACTCAAAGTTAACATTTTTGTTCTTCATTTAAGTGAAAGTACCAATACCTGCAAAAAAAAAAAGCTAACTTTAAAATATAAATTATTGACTTTTAAGGGAATAATGTCAATTAGCATAACAAAGCTAGACAGTTGTATGCTCTAAAATAATTTGGTGAGTTGTTAATATTTAATATTTAAGTTGTGGTTCAATACAAGAGACAACAGTTAAGCTAACTCTTTTTTCTTTGTTGTGAAATGCCAACTTTCCTAGTTTTATTTTTTCACCTCAATTCTTTGCTGCTTTCAGGGGCTGGAGTCCACACAGGTAAGTTTTTTAAAAAAAACAACTTTAATTTAATCTATTTTAACGTTGAATGAATTTCATTTTAAGTGTTGTAATGGAGAAATTGACACATTTTCAACATTTAAACACAAAGCTTTTCAGTCCTTAGCAGGTAGCGGCTAACTGATGCTAGCAGGGCCGCAGCAGTTAGCTACTAATATTAGCTTGATTGGGCAGCATGTTGTCTTGTGAATGATTTGTATTGTATTAAAGGGATAGTTCAGCAATTTTGAAAATTCGCCCCTCGTCATGATTCCCCATAGTCATAGCAATAGCAAGAGTTAGCACAACAGTTAAGCGTTATTACAATGTATAAATAAATTAGTAGAACTTACTGATGAATTGGCAAAAATCAGAATTGAGTTGAGGAAACTTGGAGGCAAAACTTTTAAGTCCAGCAATTAAACTAAATATTTAAACGGAAATTAAAAAGTAGAAGTCTCTGACTCAATTCTACCAGAGGACAAATACATACGTATTATTTGTAAAATGTATATCAAACATTAAAAGTAAAAATCCTTCTACTGCTTTAATCTAAGATTTTAACCTGAAAAGCAGCCAGTAACTATAACTATAAAGTGTTTATGTATACTATTCCTAAAAGAAATATTTAAAGGTCCCATATTTGACAGTTTTCCTATTTGAATTTTTATCTTAACAGTCTCTCAGTTGCCATACATCCTATTGGGTATGATTTTTGCTTTTAAATATTAAAGAAAGTGTATGAAATTCTCATTTTCTTCAGAAAATGTTTGTGATCATGAGCAACAAGCATTTGACAGGCGGCTCTTTTTTTTGCAAACCGCAGTCCTGCTCCCTGACCAGCAGAGAGCATTAAGCGCATGCCTCTTGCTGGAGTTGAGAATCATATTCGGAGCTGACATTTTGTGATTCTCATGACATCCCAGCTGGAGTGAAGAGCTGCACACATGAGTAGAAAACACCAGATGGCGCAACACAATGAGGATGCCGTCCAGGGAGACTTCCTCGAAAAGTATGTCAACTATTTCTAACTTCCCTGCACTTAATTTTCACCCATGAAAGAAGAAAAATCGAATGACGGTGACACATTTATCTCAATTAATGGAAGCACAATACGGAGTTCACTGATCTAAATGAACAGGGAGAAGCTTTTACGTTTCGTCACCCTATAAAAATAATGGTCTAAGTAATTTTATCAAACTTTTGGGAAAACACAAAAAACTTCAAATGCAGAGAATATTATATTTATGTCATTTAAATCAAAAAGTTAAATTAAACAACTTGCAGGTCAATTAAATTCGTCAGGAGGCAGTTCCCCTTTTCATCACTTTCTCAGGCCATTTTTATTGAACCTAACTCATTTCACCTAGTTTTGACAACTTTATGAAACTGAGATGTGGCAAATTTTCAATGACACTCAACAGGCATCAACATGTTGAATGGACTGAAGATCATGGAACCTTTCTATCTTACTGGTAGAAATTGATTCAAGAGCTTCTTTTTACTTGAAGCAGCTGCCATCATGAAAGAGTATGATCCTTTCAACTCAGGATTAATGTGCTTTTACCAGATGTGGCAGCAATCATCAAGAGATAAAACTCATTTTCGTCAAAAAAAATGACATGGGTAACACACTGGCGTGAAAGTCTGTATTGTTCTTGTATTCCATGCCAGTGAGGCCGATCAGCCCCGAGGCTTTGACAGCACTCGGATAAAAAAAAAAACATGTGATTCAACCTGCTGCAGTGGAATGGCACTCTCATTGTGCATCTCTGAGACATGAGGCTGCAGGGAACCCATGACCCCGGTCTTATAGCATGAGGCATGTGATTCCCACCGGAATGAAGCCTGAAGCTCCACGTCATCTCACGTCATTAAGAACGCAAACTGATCGATGCGTTGTCTCTTTTCTGGGAGTAAACAACAGAGGTAAAGGGAGATGAAACAGTCATGTCATTTAGGGGGCCACCTTAAAAAAAAAGGGAAGTCTCACTGGATTCGCCGGCCTTTTCCGCTGTTACTACACAGATGCAGCAAACAGGCTCAGGATGAGTTTCCAGCGTGGGCCCCTCTAAGAGGAAGTTCACCCCTACATCGTGACAAAGAAAGTATAACATATTCATAAAAGCTCATTTCACAAACTTCTGTTCAGACTGGTCCACACACACACACACACACACACACACACACACACACAGACACACCCCCCCACACACACACACACAAATAAACTGCAGTAACCTAACCTTTTGAATTCACTACTACTTTGTGGTTGAAAGTGGGCCCCTAGTTGCTTCCTGTTTCACTTCTTTACGCACGCACACACACTCTATCCCACTGTCACTGCTATATTTAAACAGTTTTTGAAATTAGGCGGAATGGAAATAACATGTGGGGGCAACAGCTTGAGTGGAGACAGAGCGAAGCCTCTCCGGCCACTGGGAAAAATCTGGAAGAATTGAGACATTATCCCAGGGCCGGAGAAGCCGGGGCGCTCCCTCCGCCCTCCGCAGACCAAGGCCAGCGCCCCGGCCACTCAAGGCTCACTGTTCCAGATCATGGCTCCGAGGAATCCACGTCCAGATATGTAAACCCTCCAATAAGCGCATGCTTACTCCAGGAATGAAGGATCTGCCGGTGTTCCACAGGGCTTCGCCACAGATTCACATTCAACCCTCTTCTCATTACAACCCAATCCCAAGCCCTGGATTTAGGAAAAACAAATCTTATTGCAGAAATAAGTGCATGTAAAACACAGCTCAGTCCTGGAAATCATTGGTATTCATGTCAAAAACACAATTTTGATGGAGTTATAGATTGTTATAGGCCTTCCAGAGAAAGGTTTAATTTCATTAACTACATGTTTTTGTAATGCAGGATAAGAATATTATGTATTAGGCGAGCTTACTACACTACACTGCAAAAACTGAAATCTGAAGAGGTGGAAATATCTTGTATTTGGTACAATTAATCCAACATTGAGTAGAAATATCTTAGAAGATCATTTTATTTTCGTAATTTTAGTCCATTTTTTGCTCTTTTTAAAGAAAGTATTGGCCCAAATAAGGAAAAAAAATCAAAATTAAAAAGATCTGCCAGTGAAATATGATAAGTCTCCACAATATTGGACTAATTTGACCAAAAACAAGATATATTCACCTGTTCAGATTACAGTTTTTGCAGTGTAGGTAAGCAGAGAGATAAGACTGTTAAAGGAAATAACCTTAAAAGTTGGTTGTTTGCTTCACAGAAATGATTTGATTTCTGATACATAGAAAAAGCCACCAGAGAGCCCCGTGAAAAGTGGGGTGGAGACCCATAGGTTGGGAACCTGCACTGTAGATGTAGCTGTCAAATAGTTAAAGATAAAGCTGTCAGAGATTTACCAAAGATATACATTAGGTCATGCTTCATTTTGGCAAAACAGGCTGGATTTATGATAACATTTGTGTGTAATGAGATGATTTTTTCCCCAACTCTAAAGCTACAAACAGAAGTAGGGACGCAGTCTAGACAAAGCTGAACTCGCCGGTGTTAAATCTGTCCACCGAGTCATCGCTGTGCTATTAACACACTGACCAGGCTGGAAAACATGCACATGCTCGAATGCAACTGACCGAACAGGACTTCTGGCGAGCTGAAGTTCAAATTTTCCAGTTTGCTTTCCAGTAAGAGCCTCCCAGTACGCGCCCGGCGCAGCTTTTTTTTTTTTTCCTCCATTTTTTTAATCAGGACAAAAAACATCTGTGTTATGCTGTGACAGTGATGTCCAAACATTTGTTCTTTCACTTTTTCTGCATTCTGTCTGTAAAGTTAAAAAAAAAGAAATGTCCAAAAGTTGTATAAGTCACACAGAGGCCACTGTGATCCTTTATTTTAAATGTGATCTTCAAACCAGCGATATTGGACTGGAGAGACTTCCACCTGAAAGACTTGACTGCTGGTCATGCATGCAGATTTCTCACTTGGTAGTCACATGCGTTAAACTGATTGCATGACATATCAGATCCTCCTGGTAAACAAGCCGCTTCGATCTCATATATGAGCATTTCTGCTCACATAGTTTAAGGCAGCACGCGATGATTTTCTCCCTCGTCCCGCCCCCCGTCACGCACGCATATCCACGGCTCTAAATATATTCCGTGCCCTCTCCTCGCAGAAACACACATATTGTCACGCTCATGCACGGCCCTGTACTACGCGGCCAGGGCCAGATGCAAACCAGATGTTTCCCAGATGTAGATAAGGGTGAAAAACACATCAGCTGAAGCGCGCCACCTTTTCACCTCAGCTGCATGGAGCAGAAACAAAAACCCTCCCGGAATTATGAATGGGGCATAGAAGTTTACGGATGCAGCTAAACACGAGCAAGTGGGTGATTTGACACTAAATAAAGGAGGTTTCCTTTTTTAAATTGTTATCCGTCGCTTGACTTTCAAATAAAGCCTCATATTTCAGGCATTTTTTGCCTTTTTCTGCAGCCGTGACATTGAGCTGCTCTCAAAGTTACCACAGCGAGACCAAAACAGGTCCCTCCCAGACACATATGCGGGGACGAAAACAAAGGATCGATTTACACCCACCTCGTCCCTCCCTTTAACCGCCTCCCTCCCGCCTCTTCCCACGCCCACAAACACGCTTCTGCAAAAACAATATTTCAAAGACCCCGATGTCATCAACTCTCAGCACGAGCTGCTCATAAAGAAACAGCCAAGGCTTTAATATAGAGATCAAAACGTATGGGTAACATACATATTTGCACAGGCCACCACCGCCGCTTGAAAGAAAATAAATGTGAGAGATGCCAACCTGTGTTTTACACCAGCCCCCACCCACCCCCACCCAGCCCCTGAGGACGCCCTTAAACGCATATTTCATCTTAAACCGCTCACCCTGACATGCGAGCTTCCCCGGTGAAATCCTGACAATATCCAGCTGCCGGCAAGCCGGCCTCGCTCTGCCTTTACCCCAAACCTTTCCGCTGACCCTTTCAAGCAAGGACATTCACACGCAATCCAGCCCGTGAAATCAGGGCTCCCTCCCCACCCCCTCCTCCCAAAAGCTACACCTGTGGCCTTCACAGCTGGAGGAATACTCCCATGGAAGCTCCTTTGGTTTGGGGTTCAATGCCTCTTTGGTTTCCTCTTGGAGTTTGAGGATCTGGTGCCTCAAATTCCAAGAGGAGTAGGAATTATCTCATTTTCTCAACAAATTGTCCTACACTTATTGAATACACTCATTACTGTGGAATGAAACGTATCGAAGTGTGAAAAGTCTTTTCGGCATAGGTCCTCTCCTAGTAACTAACCCTATGCAGGTGCAAGGTATCACCACCAGGTGGCCTCAAACTGTTTAAAGGTCTGTTTACTGCAATGTCACCAAACAACACAAATTTAAAGTGATCCAGAAACCAGGATTTCTTCCGGATCATTACCAAAATCTATTAATCCGTTCATGGTATTATTGCTAATATTTGCTGAAAATTTGACGAAAATCCGGCCCAAACTTTTTGAGTTATTTTCCTAACAATCAGACAAGACAAACAGCTAAAACATTATTTCAGTTCTATGTGTGTGTGTGGGGGTGTGTGTGTGGGCACAATGTAAAGATCTTTGGATAAAAGTACTATATCAGTAGAGCATTTACCAAGCTGGGACCAACTATACAGTGAAATGTAGTTAAAACAATCTTTGTAAGCAACATTATTCACTGTTATAAAGTGATGTGACTTGTTACCTATGCTACACACAGTAATGTTGCTTCTGCATAGCCTTTATGTATTATTCTAGGTCCATATCTGTGAATGTTTGCATATATGTACATTCTAATGTAACTGCCAGAGCAGCTGTGGTATAGGATTATCTGTGTGTCTCTCTCAGTGTCTCTGAAAGATGCACGTACACCTTTCTTTTTCTGTTTCCTTGATTCTCTCCAACTTGCTTTACTTCTCAGACTTTTCTTACAACCCGTTTCTACAGAATCTTCTCCTTTAGTTTGTTGTGGTGCGTCACTAAATGATGTTCCACGCAAAGACACCCTGTCTGCGGTGAGCCTCTTCTCTGTTTGTTTTCTGCAACTGAAGGGCAGGAGGATGTGGAAACCCCCCACTGCACCTGCCAGCCAACCACTTCCTCTGTTCTTTTTACTTTTCGTCCTCATCCTCGCTATCACGGCTTCACTTCCACCAGAAAGACTTCCTGCTGAATGCTGCTTGCGACACATCCTCTGCCTTCGCTCTGCAGTTTACTCTCAGACTCTCTGGCTTCTAAAAATCACTGACACATCTGGAGTAAGTCAGTATTTAAATAGTGATTAGTGATGCTCCAGCTGTATTATCAAAGGGAAATAGCATGTCTCAGTTGGTTTAGTGCCACCACAGTAACTAACGCCACATTTCACTCTTTATTGACTACCCAGATAAAGAAAATGTCCTCTTTAAGAGAACATGTGTACACGACGAGTCATTTGAAAGACTGACTGAAGAGGTTTTGTACAAAAAGTAAATAATTTAAGTAAATTACCAAATAAAAGCCGGGTCCTTTGTTTTTAATCCCTTAACAGATCAGGCGTTTATTTGAGACCAGGCAGCAATTTGGTACAGGTGATTAATTCCTTCCTGACAAAAATCTTGTTCAGAAAAACTGGAAAAAATATGGTCAAAAGTAAGATTACATTATTAGTACTGTAGTTAAACATCTCATGGCTGCTTCTCCTGAGTTTTCCTCTGTATAATTTACAATAGAAACTTGTCGTACTTATTTTTTTTTGCTGCACCCAAGAGGGTGTTCTTTAACGTCATTTGAGCACAACAAAGATACAATCGGGACTGAGGCGCTTGTAGGAAAAGAGGGCAATGAAGAAACATCTGCAGATACAGTGGCCACGTCTTCCTCCTTGATTTTTCTTTTACTCAGCATTTATTTGCAACTGGCGGTTATTTATTAAAAATAATAAACAATAATAATAATAAATAAAGGGGTTATTTGGTATTTTATGGTAGTTTGACATTTTGGAAAATATGCTCATTAGATAAAAGTTCTCCTCAAACCTGGCAAGAAAGTATATTTTCTAAAATATCAAATCACACCTTTATTGACAGTAAGAAAACCAGGTGAGAGTGTTTAAATGAAATATTGTCTATTTCAATCATTGCAGTTATATCTTGTTTATTAAACCAGATTAATTCAAGTGTTTGTCTTCATACTGACGACATCCTCCATACTACCACACCTTCTATTGCAAAGTTTTGCTATATGCCAACAAATAATTTGGCTCAATATTACCAAAAACAGGAAATCCTGTTTTCACTCCTTTTTTACATGAACTGATTAAATCTTTCGAACTCCGGTGCCCATTTGTTGCAGCAAACCTGAATACCGCAGTACATGCAAGAATTTACATGAGGTTGGCGTATGGCAATGCAACAGAGGGTTAATTTGTCATGAATTAAATTTCAGTGTTTTTGCTTTAAATTTAATTCCTGCATGAAAATGATTCACTTAATAACCATATTTTCTGCACAGCATCCTTGGATAAAGGCTTTGTCAGCTATATTTGTATAATTATCCCTCTATCCCGCTGTTGTCATGTAAACGAAAGGAGCAAACGCAACAAAAGCTTCTTGTTCTGCGCCGAAATCGCCGTCATCTAAACGAGGCCTAAACTCCCAAACTAAACACAATCGCTGCAGACTGCCTGCAGTTCCCCACAGGTTCTCTGTTGTGTCCTTTGTTTTCTCCTTCCTCCGCCGTGAATAAGCAACATTTGAATGAACCGATTCCTTTCTTTCCGCGAAGCACAAGACAGCAGCTCATCATCTTCTGACCCAAGTCACATTGTACTATGTGACTGTTGTTTTTACGAGCATGCAAATGTATTCAAAGGGCACTGACCGTGGAGGGGGAAAGACAATGGGGGCGATTGAGGATGGGAGGGACAGGGGTGGCACACCAAAACACACAGCACACTGTTGACAGCGAGAAGAGGATTCAGGGTTTACTGTAGAACAATAAGCTGACTGTAAATACAGGTCAGAGAGCCGACAAAACGGTGAGGGATCATGCTGCCGAGGCCTCATTGTCTGCTGATGAGCCCTCAAATATAACAGTGTACAAAAGACCACTTGACACACAGATTAGCGAGGCGTTAGGGAAGCGGGGCACCGTCCTAAATGACCTATTATATATCACGATGGGAAGGACCTAAAAATAACACAAGTCCCAGGTCTGTTAAGAAGATAGAGATGATGGTGCTGTCAGTGGAGGAGCAGATCATCCCACAACTTAGGACAGAAATTATTATTATTTGTCTTTCTGCCTGTGTCACTGGCCAATCACAACACTTATTTAATAAATAATAAGAAATAAATAGAAAAAAATACCAATGCAACTTCATTGAAATATGATTTATACAACTATCCCTACCCTTTTATGCGTTTAATATATATTTCAGCACTCCTTGTACTCTTACACAGCTTTGCGCTGTTGGTTTCCTGTTACAAATTTCCAGGAAAAAAAAAAAAACAAACTCTTGTCATTCTGTAGATTCTTTTGTGCGTAAGCACATCGCGAGTCACTACGAATCTGAGTCAACTTCCTTGTATGTGGTAACGTACCTGAACATACCCATGAAGCTGCTCAGAGCATCTCACAACATTTTCTTTTTCACAAGACGGTCGACGGTGACCGGGTCACGGGCATTTTTGCTTCATCGATTAGTAAAACATGTCGGGATGTGCAGCTCAGACTGGTGCTATTGCAACAGTCTGTGCAATAGAGCCACACAGAGGTCAACTCTGTCTGTGTTTAAATGTGTGTGTGTGTGTGTGTGTGTGTGTGTGTGTGTGAGCTACACCTCTCTTCAATTTATTCTCCAATGTCTTTTTTTTTCTCATTCACACAACTTGCACATATGTCCTTAGTAACATTACACATACAGAAATTACAACAGTTACACTATATTTGAATTGGGGTTCAACACTATCATAATCATGATAGTGTTATGAACATTAATGAATGCTTATGACAGCTGTTATTAAGTGTCATGGTAAATTATGTCACTTCAGATGCAAAGTGGACATTGTTTGAAATGTCTTAGTTATGACAACTTGACATAAACCAGGATAAAATATGACATGGCTGACATTGCTAACTTTTAAAACCTCGACATAAACATAAACGTGCTTATGTCATCATAATGAAAAGCACAACATTTAGGACACAATCATAATTGTCCTATGAGAGCTAATGTCAAAACGAACCACATATAACTGTTTAATGTTAACGTAAGCTATAAGCTCAATAGTTTTTGTTAAGTTTGCCAGTAAGGTCTGCTATGTCATGTTTATGACAGGTTATTTTGTCTTGGTTTATGTCAAGTCGCCATAACAAAGACATGTCAAACAATGTCAACTTCGCATCTGTATTTCTGAACCAAGAGCTATTTAATAGACAGTTGTGAAGTGAATTGTTAGCTGTAAGACTTTTCATTATTCCGCCTTTGTCACATTCTGTGCATTTTTACACTGAACCTAACAAGTAAGTGTTATGTATGGTGTGTGTCTATGTGTTACTTGAACGGGGCTTCATAACACTGTCATAATCATGACATAACACCTCATGAACATTAATGAATTCTTATGACAGCTGCGGATTGTCATTCAGTAAAGTTAACTTTGTATTGTGACAATACATTATAACATTGTGTTATAACAGTGTTATGACACAGTCTTATGAACCCCCCCATTCAAGTAAAGTGTTACCATTACCACACACACACAAGCACACACAAGCACACACAAGCACACACAAGCACACACAAGCACACACAAGCACACACACACAAGCACACACACACAAGCACACACACAAGCACACACACACACACACACACACACACACAACACGCCGGCTTGTTTGGTTCAGTGTAAAACTGCAGAGAATGTGGCGAAGGTGAAATAATGAGAAGCTTTCTTTGCACCAATGTAGCAGCATATCTGTAAAAAGAGCTAATTTCCTTCACTTCAGTGGCAGTGATAACAACTGTCTACAACTATTAGGTAGCTGGAATAGCCAGTGACCAGAAAACACCATGTTTTATGTTTTTTATATAGAAAAAAAATGCTGAATTGAGTTTGAAATGAAAGCTAAGGTTGTTTTTTTTCATTCCAAGTCAATAAAGTGTTCAAAGCAAATAATAATTACCGACGGGACCCTCCCCTCTACTTTCGTTTCCACCCACCCAAATATTTTTCTTCTACAAAAGTCCCTCACCATTCACAATCCAAGTAAATAAAGCCCAAGGTTGACATTTATAGTTTTTGTGGAACTCATAACCACACTTGGATGCATTGGAGGTTAAATGTTTTGTTTGCTTTGAGCCTTGCACTGAACTTTCTTGAACTTGTACTTAAGCCCCCCACACATACACACACACACACATGTAAAAACAGCGTTTTCTAAGAAACATTCCATAGTGGTGACGTAATTTCTTGGAATCCACGGCTGTCACACAAAACAAGAGCCGCTCCACGATCAACTGCTGCCTGCATTGACATTATTTAAGCATAAAATGCTGCGGAAACAGTGCATTTGCAGAGAAAACGTTAGTCGCATGAGACAATCCAGGTGCTGACTAATCTGTAAAAATAGAGCTAGTAAACCTGGAATAACCTTTGTGAGCGAGAGGCGTTGACCATCTCGGAAAGCTCTCGGATTATTCCTATATTATGTCACTAAAGAGCTGTGCAACAATAAGGCTGCCGCTCATGTAATGACTGAAACTCGTAACCTGTGCAAGCCGGTGTAATCAAAGGAAATTGGAGAATCTGTTGCACAAACAATACTGCTGCATGTCATAATAGACTGAATAGGAAGACAGAAACGTGTCATAATGGAAATAGGAAGTGGTGGAAATGAGGAAATGTTATCGAGCGGTCATTCAAAAGTTGAAATAAAATAAGGGAAGACGAATAGGAAAATGTTTTATTTATAATGATTAATCCCCAACTCCTTCGAGAGATCCCAAATCCAAATTATCATCCTTTTTTGTCCATGATGAGTCCAGAATCCAATGTTTTTTTATTAGTTTATTAATAAAAACAATACTGGAAAGTGTTTCAAGCTATTCTTGGTGTATCTCTCTTTCGGTATATTTGCGTGGTTCCTAATTTGAATCAAGCCTCCAGGGACAGAAGATGTTGCTGTTGCTGCACAGACTGCGAAGCCCCCAGAGGAAAACCTGTGATTTGTGATACTGGGCTATAGCCAACAATTAAATTGTCTTGTGCACCACTGGAACTACTGGAACAACTGGAGTCACTGGAAAACCGAAAGCCAAATTCCTATGTGTGTTCAGACATACTTGGCCTATAGCAGAGTCACCCTTATGGAATCATTTCAGCTCTATTAATTAGAGTCAATTCCATTTTGTTTGAGGGAATTTGATCATTTGGATTCCAAATAAAGCAGAAAAAAAGTTTCAGCACCTTCATTATGATAATTATAAGAGAACTTGTCTTTTGATTTTTAGATAATATCTATAGATAATAATAAAACACTTTAACTTGATTTGATTCTTTATAAATAAGTCAGTGGAGAGGTCAGAAAGTCATAAACTTGTTTTCACTTATGGAGAAATAGCAGCGTTTTTCTTGAGCCACTTGGCTCCTTCTGACCATTTAAAGGGCGTTTCGGTGTTTTTTCCATCCCGCAAAATAAGTAGGTCACATATCCAAACGGGGATTTGGTTAATGTACAAGAGTAGGAGTCAAAATGGAGAAGTGTTTCCCGCGCCGACCTGCTCACGTTGCATTTCAACGTGACTTGAGGATGTGGGCGCGGTTCCAAACACCAAACGTCATGCACGCGCACGCGAATGTAGGTCGAGGGGAGAAGTTGAAGTGCCACTGCCAAGATATTTGACCTACTTCTATCCGCTGTGAAGGCACCAGGCGAAGCAACAGCGACAGCGACGGAGAACAGGAGCTACGAGTCTGGAGCAGGAGCGCACGTCAACAAGGTAAGAAACGAGTTATAATAACGTTATTAACACGTTCATAAACCTGATGCATGCAATAAAACACCATGCAAATACCATGCAATAACGTAAATGGGGTTTCTGCAGGAAATGGTTTCACCTTTTGCTCCAACACCGACTGTTTTGATTAATAGTCACTGTTATTATTATAGTTCTGAAGGGAATTTATATATTCATAAATATGTTGCATGCAATAAAATACTATGCAATGATTTAGCTCTAATTCTTCTGGCAGCAAAACTACTTTTTTACAGCTTGTGCTGCTTTTAATCCTTTAATTGTCGTTTTATTTATTTATTTTCACATATGACTGCAAAAAATGGCTATTTTGATTATAATTGTATTATAAAATCGGTATAATAATGGTTATTAAAACATATGGGGTATGCAATCACATACTATGCAATAATTTAAATGCAATTCTGCAGCAAATCAACTTATTTAATTGTGCTGTGGTAGGTTTACCTCTAACTGAGACCTCCAACCATGATAATTTTGCTTATCATTATCATTTAATTATATGATACATGCAGTGAAATACTATGAAGTCATTTAAAATCCAATTCTGCAGCAAAACAACTTATCAAATTGTGCTGCGTTTAAATGTCGTGGGTTTTTTAAACATCTAGATGTTCCCCAACAATGACAATTTTGATAACCATTGTCATTATTATAATAGTTATTAAAATACATGATGCATGCAGTGGAATGCAATGCAATAATCGAAATGTTATTCTCCATCAAAACAACTTATCAAATTGTGCTGCGTTTAAATGTCGACGAATGATTTTCTTTTATCCTCTGGCTGTTCCCCAACAATGACAATTTTGATTATCATTGTCATTATTATAATGATGCATGCAATCAAACACTATGCAACAAGTTAAATACAATTCTGTACCAAAACCTCTCAACTTTATGCATGCATTTAATTGTTCTTTTTCAACTCCTTGCTGTTATCCATCAATGACAATTACTTAATTAATACTATGCAATAATTTTAATGTAATTCTGCAGCAAAACAACTTCTCAAATTGTGCTGCGTTTAAATGTCGTAGTTTTTTAAAGCTCTGGCTGTTCCCCAACAATGACAATTCTGATTTTCATTGTCATTATAATAAGTGATTAAAATACATGATGCATGCAGTCAAATGTCCTCTCAACGTTATGCTGCGTTTACTTGTCGTAGGGATTCATGGCTTTTGAGTCTTGTTTACCTCCGGCTGCTTTCCAACTGGTTTGATTGGTACCACGTGACGCAGTTTTTTTTTCCTCGTAGGACGTCCCCCTGCTATAGATCCATTCCCCTGTCTTCTCTCCCCATAACAAACAAGTGAAGCTAAGAAGAACAACCCTCTCCGTCTTAAAGTCGTGACAGTGTTTATTTCCAACGGAGCTTATTTCCACTTTTTACTCTCATTCCGACCGGAAGAGTTTTGCGTAGTTTCTCTTTAAGAAACGTACGATTAACATTAAACTACTCCGAGACGCTGATGGTAAGTTTTTTTTCCCTTCGTCTTACAAAGTCGACTTTTATCTCCTGCAAAAGTTCGATTTAAAACGCATTTAGAACGGTTTTTATCCGCTTTAAAACCCTTTTCCTGCTTCTAATATTTAAAATTCATGTTATGTCGCGTGTAATTTGAGTGTGAAGTGGGGTATTAATGTGTGTCGCATATCATTGACCCACATCCCTCGGTGAATAACAAAACTTTACTGCGTCACAAAGTTTTCTCCGCCAGGCTTCGGTCATTTATAGAGCAGAGATGCTCTCTGGTGTTGTTTTATACAATATTACATATGCATATATACGTATTTTAATTTATTATGTAGTGATACGACTTAAAAAAAAACCACTGGTTCGTTTTTCGGTTGTTTTTTCTGGGTTTTTTTGGAGCAGAAACCTGATCTGCATAAATTACCGCGCCCACTTCATTTTCGACAACAACTTTCACCCAAGGATACATTTTTATATATTTTTAAATATATATATACAGCAAAAAAATTAACAAAACGAGGAAGTTATACTAGTTAATTAAAAAATTTTAACAAAAAAAAAAAGTTTGAATTTTCCATCTGCTCTCTGTGGTTTCGAACACGCGTTTAAAAGTTTTAGGAGCTAAATTAGCTAAATCGCAGTTAAATTATACGATTATAGGATATTTAACTTCTTTAATAACTGTATATTTTGTAAGTGTCAAAACACTTGTGTAACACCGCCCCCTCCAGCCCCTCCCATGTGTTTTTCTTTTTTTTTTTTCTCTTAAGGCCAGCCTTTTATATGAATACAGGCTGATGGTAGAGTCTTCCATGATTCTCCCTTTTCTGCAGTGGTGAAAAGTGCATTTACTCAGGTATTGCACTTGAGTACAATTTTAAGGAACTGTACTTCATTTGAGTGGATTCATACACTGTAAAATATATATACACTTTGTGTGAAAGGTGTCAAATATTATGATGCAGTACTATTAATCTACTCAAAGTATCTCAAATATGATTAGGTATTTTAATTTGTTTTTGCAGTAATCCTTGGGTTGGGATTAAGGGGTTATTCTTCATGGAAAAAAAACATTTTTTTATGACGTTTAACCTCTAGATAGTTTGAGGAGTTTGTTATTGATTTGTCTCACCTTGAAGACTTATTATAATTCACTAATTAATAAATGTTGCTGCCTTTAATATGAGGAAAAAACAGTGTTGTTTTACCTCAGTAGTACTCAGTTTATCTCATAGAGAACATGTGCTGTACTATATATCAGTTGGGCTCATCTTTTTTTTTCTGCCTACACACAGCTGATAAAACATCTAATGGGAATCAAACACTCAAAAGTCTATAAGGGATGTGGTTCTAATCCACCTGCGTGTAAAATATAACCTGACTCCATCTAAAGAAAGATTTGAAACTCATAAAGCAGAGTGCAGAATTCAACACTTGTGCTCTAATGAACATCGTCAGGTCGCAGCAGGACATTCCTCACGAGCAGCCCACATGGCCTTTTTTTCTCAGCGTGACCCCGCTGACCTCAGCTGGTCAACCTTTGGCCTCCAGACACCGGAGCAGGTGGAGCATCAGGTTCATTTTGACACGGCGGGGCAGCGAATGTTGCCGGGAGATTTGTTTGCTGTTCGTTGGGGTTACCTGTTGCTGAGGCAGCGGGTCAGGGCACACGTGCATCTGATCAAGTAAAACACAAAAGGCAAGAGGGCAAATACTGGGGTTGAACCCTTATTAGCGTTTGTGTGTATGTGTAACGGTTAAAACTCAGATCACACCTCATTGAAAACCCTGATTTTCTTCCGACAGGGACATCGCGATGGCCTCTTTATCAGCAGCAACAGCGGGACCGAGTACTGCGTCTGACTCCGAGATCGTTCGCCTCGGCGGCATCGAGGCCCTGGACCTGAAGGTGGGGCCGGTGCGGCGGAACCTCTTCGGGCCCGTGGACCACCAGCAGCTGCAGCGGGACTTCCAGCGGCTGCTCAGCATCAACGTGGAGGTGGCCAACAAGCGCTGGAACTTCGACTTCCAGAGCGACGTGCCGGGACAGGCCTCCAACATCGAGTGGGAGGAGCTGAGGTGCCAGGACGTGCCGTCGTTTTACCGCAGCTGCACCGTGAGGCCGGCGGCGCGGCCTGGGGGCGGAGCCACGAAGGACAGGAGGGCGACGTCGTCCCCTCTAGATGAGGGTTCCCAGGTATCCAGCAGCTCGTCAGGGTCCGGGGAGGAGTACCTGGAGGTCACCACAAGGTCGTGCTACCGGATCAAACGGCCGAGAAAGCGCCAGGCAGCCATCACAGGTCAGTCCAAGAAAAATCCTGGTATCTATAACCACATATTCAACAGATTTAAATTATTGTTCCTCATTTTGACCTCCTTCTCTCCCCAGATTTCTTCCATGTGAAGAAGAGGAAGCTTCTCCACCACAAAGCATCCTCCCGGCAGTAGGAAGCAACGACGAGACCCAGAGGAGGAGGATCACTCAGTGATCAACCCTCCACCCATCACCTCACATAGATATGTCTCATATCTTATGTATATATGTAGCAGTTTCTAACAGACTGTCCACAAGCTCATGCAATATGGACCGAAAAACTCTGACACCACATACCTTAAACTTTTCAGCACAAGGAAGCTATCATTTTCCTGGTTAATTAATCTCAGACTTTATTGACTTTTTTTTGTATGTAAAAAATTCTATATATTCTATATACTGTTTTCCTCAGCTTTAGACTATACTGTGAAATTATTTTGAAATGCACTCTTTCAGGAAACAACAGAAAACAGGCTTTTGTTTTAACGGGCCTCGGATAGTATTTGTCAAGGTCCTGACCTTTTTTTTTCTCCCTGTTGCTAAAAGTCATAAGAGGTTCCTATTCCTGGCCGCGCGAAACGCTTCGAGCCTTTAGTCTAACCCTCACGGGTCCGAAAACTCCTGAGGTCAAAACCTCAAAATTTGGCAGCGTGACCACGATTAGCTCCAGGTTAAATGTCAACGGTGGAGGTTCGTGCGAGGTAATGCGGTTTAAATTCTGAGAAATAATAATAATGTTTTAATATGTGACTATTTATTTATTATTCACGATGCTAGATCATCGTCAAAGTAGCAACCAACGTGTAAAACGAGGTAAGATAAGGTGTTGATGGAATCCTGTGCCATTGCCCCCAAATTATGCTTTATTATAGCTAATGTACACTCCACCGTTGCAACGTAAAAACATTGGCTATAAATAATTTACCCCATAGAAAGTATAGTTCCAACATAGCAAAAAATGTGCAAATTTCGATCTATATTCACTTTTTGCTTCGTATTATTTGCATAATGGGGCGGTAAACATTGACTTTGTCTATATGTGATGTCAAACTGTCTTTTCTCCATGAAGGGAATGTTGTGTTTGTTGCACCTCAACTCAGAGGATTCAACACCCACTTCCGGTTTTTGGTGATTTTAAAAGGAGAGCTGCATCACATCTAGTCATCCGAGTGTTTGCATTGCGTATATATGTATGTATATATGTATATGTTTGTGTGCGAAAGTGTTGGCTTGGTTTTTACGTAGAGGTTTTTCACCACCGGTTGTAAAAGTTGTGGCATCTGAGGCAGTTGAACCAAAGAGGAATTTGCTGTGCCGTTTAATTAGCGACGCGTCATTCATACAAGCCGCTCACTGCTTGGCTGATCAGTTATGGGTCACAGCAGGTCTCCAACCTGCAGAGATCTTCAACTATAACCTGAGAACACACTAAAAAAAAAAAAAGACAAAATATGTGATACATAATGGCACAATTTTCCAAGTTCAAATCAACTGCTATTTTTTTTTGTTCGACATCATTATAATTTTTATGTGGATAGAAAGCCATAACCTGGATGAATCCACTCTTTCTACCTCAAACTATGTTAACAAGTAAAATACAAAACAACAATATATATATATCTCAGGTTGTTTGCACCCACAGGCACCTAAGAGAGACTGGGAGACAGAAACAGGGGGGCTTATTATTCTGTTGTGGTAAAAGCGGTGTAGGTTGAGCGCTCCGTGTTGAGTTTCACATCAGGTAAAAGAGTCAGTGTGTCAGAGCGGGGCCCGGCTCCACTCAGAGGAAACTCCGGGGCTCTCGGGGGAGCCAGACGCCTTTTGTTGTCTCTCGCTCTCACACTGCCTCCTTTTGCTTTGACAGCTTTCCCAGAAATAGTTGTGGAGGAGGGGGGGGAGGATGAAGAAAAGGGACTTACTTTAATAGAGAACATTTTATTAGTCCCCCTTTCTGGATCAAAGGATTCCTCCGGCTGGACAAGTGGCCTGTGATTCAGACCGGCTTTTGTCTGCCCCCCCTTTAATAAGTCTCTCAGTCTCCCTTTCAAGAACCAACCGCCTCAGTCGCTGCGACAAATCGGCATGAAAGCAGACATTCATAATCATCTTAGCACAATGTTGTTTATTCATGGTTGTACAATGATATCTTTCAGTTTTAAAGATAGCAAACAGCTATTTTTAGATTTTCTCAGATTGTCTATACAAATTTAACATTTGTCAGGATAACTTTTTTTTTCATGTGTGTATGTGTGTGAGAGATGTTCGTGTGCACCTACTTTCTCAGTGTGTTTAAGACAAAAGTTTCAAAGTCTATATTAACTTATTTTGTAGGGGAAATAAACTATTCCCTGTGTTTTGTTGTTGCTATGACTAACTGTGTTATTTCTGAAACTATATCTTTGCACTACTCTAAACATTGTTGACAAGAGATCTATTTTTTTATGGTAATCCTTAAAAAAAAAGGAAAACATTTCTTGACAATTAAATATCTTGCCTTCCCACAAGACTTGTCAATTTTTTTTTGACATTTCTTCATTGGTTCCATCAGATTTCTTTGTAGCATTGTTAGGCTTCCTTATTTGTACTGGGAGGTTTAAAAAAAAAAAAAGTATCCGTTAATATCTCACTGTGCCCAAGAAAAAGTTGTTTTCCTAATTGACCTATCGCAGCCATATCAGTGAAGTAGTTTTATTTTGCATATGCATGAATGTATGATAATCATTGTATACCATTTGTAATAGTTTTATTGTAAACATGTAAGAAGTGTAAATGTATGGGATCGGAGTCTTTTTTGATAGGAATATTTGCATAGAAAATAGAAAGAGGTTCCATTGCTGGGTTGTTGGTGCACTGTTGTTACTTTCATGTAATTGATTTCATATAGTGTGCTCAAAACAATAAAATGTTCATGATTGATATTGATATAAACCACAAAACACTGCTATGAAGTTTCTTTTTCCACCCTGTTGAAGCGTTATTAAACATTAAAAGCACCCCCTACTGGTTCTACACTAGCATTGCATGTCAAAGTAGCTATAGTGTATTGCATATGACAATAATATACTAATATTATTATACATTATAAGAGTTTTACAACATAATTCCCATATTGCAAAATGTAAAGTGCATTTATTTCAAAGGAAATTTGCATTTACATTTATTAAAACTTAGAAAGTATACATAAATAAAAATAAAACAGATTTTGAAACACACCACAGGAAGAGTTACACATTCCAATTTACATTCTGTTACACAAGCTCGGAAAGTCTCTATTTTTTAGCTCTGTCACTCCAGGTTTGACAAGTAAATATGCCCTCGTGTCATGATTCCCAGCACGTTCCCATTTACATGATGATTTGTGAAACGTGACCTGATTTGTTGACAAGTCTACAGTTTTAATGATTTGAACCAAAAGAAATCTTTCAAATGTCGGATGGTTACGGACCACATGGCGTCTTGTAAATTAGATAACTGGTTTAAACATTCACTAGCATGAAGCTGGTTTCCCATTCTTTCGATGCCACTAAATACAACATAAAAAAAGACCAGTATTTTACCTTCATTGGATAAAACACAATAACTAAAACAGGCTGAGTCAAGTTCAAACAAAAAAAAAAAAAATGTGCAGCTTCTGCTACAGCTACGCTCAGTATGCAAAGTGCAATTAAGTAAGCACCTCACACTGAAAAGTACCGTGCACCGTAAATTACATGTGTGAGAGAAATAAAGACAAAGTGTGTTTCTGTCGCTGTGTTTTAAGACATTCCAGTAAACAAGTAAAACTGGAATGATGAGCGAATATCAAGTTAGTAACAGACAAACAGGAGAGGACCCTGCCCCCGAGAGGAAAAAAAAACACACACTTTACAGTTTCTTACCCTGATTACAACAAAATGTAAAGAAGGTAAAGTGGCTTTGATGTGAAAGTTTCCCAAAACCCAGCTGAGATCTAACCTGTTCACTAAAATCTTTTTTTTTCCTTTGCTTAATTACTCTTAAGAGTCCGAGAGTGCAATATTCATTATTTTAACCAAAAACAACTAAAATATACATATCTACAAAAGCGGACAATATATCACTATCACTATTATTAATCACATTCTTTAGGTAAATCTGAACCCGAAAAATGTCCAAGGGCCTGATCCCAAAGTTAAGAACTCTTGGTTTAAAAGCCCAAACTAATTCTTCTAGATTCAAGTACAACTATATAGTGCATGTAAAAAGTATTTACAACCGTTTAAACCCCTAAAATATATACACCAGTACATTCTGCGTTGGCCCCCATGAGACCTGATTTCACAGACTGGTCTGACCGTCAGATAGTTCTCTTTCAATCAGGCGCTTCAGCCGTAAATCACGAGTACGTTTACATTTTAGGCCTTTAGCGAGTGGATAAGACGTCGGTCTTGTTGTTCAAAGACTCGGCCTGTGCACACGGGCGTTGAGAGACAAATGTATCGCTCTCTAAACTCCACTGTGGCTTTTTTTCCGCACCCCGAAACTCACCTAAGGATCCGTTTAAGAACAGCCCCGCTGCTTTGTTGGCACTGACAAGAGAAAACATTACTCTGGGGCAGATGTTGAGGCTTTCACAGCTGGCGGTGCAGCGCTCGTCTGTCTCTCCACATGGCGCGCACCTCCTTTAGGATCAGGGGAGCGATGAACAAAATGCTGCCCCCTGTCTGTGATGTGTAAAGAAAAAAAAAAAAAGTCAGTTGTGCTGTTCGATCCATTAAGAAAGAGAAATGAAGAGGGAAGAGGGAAGAATCACATCATGTGGACATTTGACCCTAATGAATGAATACATAGATATATTGAGTCAGAAGGAATGAAGCTGTTTTTATATCCCCGTAGCTGTGATTGGAGGAAATGATCTTACCATGATAACAAAGAAGTAGAACACATACATCCAGCCCAGCTTGCTCTCAATCAGGGACACCAGGTACTAGAGGATAAAGGAGATGTATGTCATTTTTTTGTACTATTTAACATAAAGCTCATAGAGTCCCCATGTTGCAGTGCATGTATGTTTTACCTGTCCTCCAGCAGCTCCTATACTCCCAGTTCCGTCCACTATTCCGGTAACGGTAGCCAGGGCCTCCTGACTGCCCCTGAGAGCCTCCTGTCTCCCCAGGTCGGCGGAAATGGCCGAGCTGATCATGTTGGACGGGCCGCCGATGAAGAAGCCGGTGGTAGCCAACAGCGCCGCGTTGACCACCTGGTCGTTAGGCGAGTCTGAGGAGGATATCGGGAGTCTGAAAAGGATGTTTTGAGCTCTCATACCCTCAGACTGGATGAAGCGTTCGTGTGTACTCACGGCTGTATCCCACCAGAGCTCCCATCGCCAGCGCCAGACTTATGGCCAACACCGGTGCTCTTTTTCCCATGAAGTCAGAGATCAGACCCTGAAGCGTTCCACCTGACACATAACAAAGGCGGTTAAACTCGACCTCTAAGTATATTCAAGTTGTTTTCAGGCCTTCACTCACCGATGATTCCTCCGACGTCGTACCACACGGACAGGCGGTCGGCCTCGGCCTCCTTCCAGCCGTAGTTGTTGCTCAGGTAGAAAGGAAGCCAGAAGAAGAAGGAGTAGTTGACCAGCTTCAGACAGGCGTACGCCAGGGAATACTGAAGAGAAATGAAAATGGAAAATAAAATGGATTCGTGACTCCTTATATTGTTTCTGGCTTGACATGCTGGGAGCTGCAGGACTTACAGGCATCACACCAGGCAGACAAAAAGCCTGCAAGAAGCCGATGGCTTTAGGGGACTCGGCTGGAGGCTCGTCCGGCTGGTGCAGCGACTGGTACGCTCTGCTGGACACCTCCACCTCCGCCTCGTCCTCCTCGTCGCTCATCAGAGGCCTTTGGCTGTCCGTCTCCACCGGGCTGAGTCCAGTCTCCGATTCCAAACTCAGACCTGGCGCGCACATAGCAAACATTTGAGCTGCAGCTAATTTGAAGAGCTAAAACAAACACTGTTTCTACCGTAAATTCTGTAATATAGGAACAAGCCTTTATATACTCAAACGCATTGAGACACAGGCCTTTATTGTAACAAGGCCTCAATTAGAGACAGGCCTCTATTTTTACTTGAGCTAAATGATCTAGCAGTAGATTAAAGAAAAACATGATTTTCTATCTGTTTTAACCTTTAAAATAAAAATCTAATCCATCCTTTAAAAAAAATCTCCCAGTTCTGTTTAATCCTCCTCGGTTTCCTCCTCCTCTTCACGTCTCCCTGTAATCTCCTCCACAACAAACTCCATCGCTGCCATGGTAACAACATTAGCCTCCTGGTGATTTGTCGATTGAGGAGCGCTAGCCACTGTACATGCCACTGTAGCCATGGCTTGATATTTGAAGTGCTCTGGTGCCTTTCTAATTAGCTAAACACTCTTATCTGTATATTTCTGCATTCAAATAGACGTATATCAGTTTTCACAGGTGAAAGGATCGCTGTGACCCATGTGACTACACATATCAAAATGTTTAATCTCTCATATTGACATGGGAGGTTTCCATTTTCTTCGCAGTGCTTACCGACTTCTTTGGGGGATGTGAGCAGGCCGAAGAACACCACCACCCCGCCAGCAAACTGCACCACTGAGGTCACCAGGAAGGCGTACTGCACACACCCAAACAAGTTATGTTAATGTTTGGAAGTGGAAAACGCCAGAGTAAAAAAGTGCCAAACAGGTGTGTGTGTGTGCGCATTTCACCTCGTAGCCATACTGGAGAACACTAGATGCTAAGAAAGCTCCCAGGATGTTTCCGACGGAGGCACAGGCGCTCCACAGGCCGAACACAAAGCCGCGCCTGGAAGATGAGGAAAACAAAAAAGACTTTCCAGTTATTTCCTGTAACATTTAACAAGTGAGATAATTCTCTACGTCTCTTTTTTTAAACTTCAAACACTCCGGATTGGAACAAATCATGCTATAATTTAGTACACGCAACCTTAAAGACGACTAACTGACTTGCTTTTATATTCAGAAAGTTCTGTGTTTACAGGTTCTGCTGTGGAGGTAAAGTGAGTCTAAATGGCGTCTATGTTTAGGCAGCAGCGGCAGCGGTGAATGGGGGTCATTGTGTGAGTGTGAGTTTCCGTGCGAGTTTCTCGATCTTGACAGAAACACACATACTGAGTATTTTAAGCAGGACAGATGCTGAGGTTGTGACTAAACGTATCCACAAAGAGCCAATGTCGAATAAAAAACAGGTAAACAGAGAAATGACACACACACACACCCTGTCTTGCCGAACCAGTTGCCCATGACGGCCACCACGCAGGGCCAGACGGCGGACTGAAGCAGGCCGTTCAGCACCCACAGGCTGCAGTACAGGTAGATGTTGTAGATCTGGAGCCATTCAGTCAGAGTACCAAACACAAACTCCTGCAAAACACACAGAGATGATTTGACTCCATAAAACACACAAATGGGAACAATATCAGATCGCTGATTGAGTTTTATATTAAAGCTAACAATTTTTTACTTTCGGAATGTCTCCTTCCAGGATTGGATTTCCTTTAAAAGCGAACCTCATCATGGAAAATGATGAGTAAATGTGAAACAAGAAGCACAAAATGGGGCTTTAAAGATGAATTCACCACAACCAAGCTGTGGGTTACAAAACACACTTGTTCTGAGAAGAGGGAAAACGCTGTACTGTACTTATACTAACAAAAGTGCGACCACAAGGGGACGCTTATACGGATTAAGTCAACTTCTGGTCTGTGTACTCACCACTGCGGCGGAGCCACACAGGCCGAAGCAGAGCACGTACCGCAGGTTCAATCTGTCCCCGATCACGCCGCTGAAATACAGACCCTGTGTGGACAAAAGCGAAGAAATCTCACAACCCGGAAAGGCTGCCAATCTATCACAGAGCCTTTTTTTCACCTGCAGCAGAAATATGAAATCAACAGGTATCAGATTTGTTCTGCTACTACTTGGCATGCTATGAATGCCGAATAGCCGCTGTCGGCTCTAATAGATTGGCCTCTATGATGTCAGAAGCTCATCAAACACAGAAAATCGTGTTTCCCCACTCACCACGGCGTATGAGAAGAGGAAGATGGAGTCCAGAGCTCCCAGGAATAGAGTGGCCTGCGTTTCATCTGCAAACAGATGATTGTCCTGCCATGTCTGGAACCAGCAGAGACCAGATAATTCATTACGTTCGTCTACGATGAGGGTTTAAATGTCATAATATTTTCCTGGCAACCCGACACGAGAGAAGTTCTGCTGCTGTCCATTTTACATTGAATTGTACTGTACATTGGTATTGGTCTCATAAAATTTCAACTCATGACGTTATTCTTTGCATTTGACAAATTCAAAAACTCCTATTATGGACGGTTTTGTATTTTTATGCAGGTTCTCAGTACCTCTCCGGGGGAGAAAGCGGGCACGCTGCCATTCTTGACAGACGGCGTCCACTGGGCTGAGATGCTCACTTTCACGTTGCTGAATGTCTTCCTGGACGCGTGCAGTAACACATAACTGGAAGAGACAGAACCAGCAGCAGGTTGAGGATGAATCCTATTGTTTTATACCGCTTCTGCTGAGAAGACATGACAGGAAACGCAAGACATTTCTCTCTGAGACAAGGAAAACGGACCGTAAAATCCGATACTACTGCCAACTTTTCTGCTGGACTGCAGGTATTTATTCTACCGAGTGCTCAAACCACACTGTGTTTGCTGTTGATAAGGAGTGCTATGACATTGGTGCACAGGTACTTACAAACCCAAAGATTAACTACTGACTGTGGTGGCCCTGAGCAAATAAAGGTGTGAAACACACCAGCTAAACATAAATGGAACTCACTGTTTCACATCATGACCCAAATCCGTTTATGGGGTTTGTTTAAACTTTGGAGCAAGAAGATCTCTACAATCCACGTATTACAAAACGATCACATTTTTTTTAATGTCACTGCTTATCTTTAAAACATTTCCTCACTTTTACACTCGGTGTAGCAACCCTGTCGATTGGAAATCAACATAGCTATATCTAGACAACAACTGACCTGGGTCAACTCGCACCCAAAGACCTTTGATCTAAAAAAACGAGCCACATCCATTCACAGATGACACTGGCTAGACTGATCGATTATTTTTTTACTCCGCGTACTGTTTTATGCAACTCTTAGGCCTTTTTGGTGGTGTTTGAATCTATTCGTTACGGTTCAAAGCTCTGTTGTCCCATTTCTTCCTGCACCGAGCTGCTACTTTATTCCTGTGGGCTAGTTTTACTCCAAGATGTGGTCACAGACCCTCAGGAAATCCCAGCACTATCACCTACCAGAAGAGCATCTGGGCCTAAACTCATGTCTCTCCTTATCCCAACGTATATCCATGTCTTACTCAATGTACACTTTTCTATTTAGACTATGCAACAGTCCAACACACCCTCATAAACCAAACATGAAAAATCTACTTAAAGCTTCCACTTTTCTATAGGAATACACACGCCCGACAGCCACTGCACTAGTAAACAGTAAATCAAATGGATAATTAAAATAATTTAAAATGCTCCGACAGGTTTGAGGGAAACCTTTAAGGCAGGTGGGTAGGGTGGGTCTAGATTACCTAAAGAAGGTGAGGAGGAAGGCAACCAGGTGATGATGGGTGTACTGTGACAGGCAGCCACAGCGCGAGGGAGGCATCACAGGGGCGGCCGGAGGGAGGAAGAGGAGGTGGATGAGGAAGGAGGAGGCGCTGGTGGAGGTCTTCGGGGGGGGGGGAGGGAGGAAACGGAGACAGGAGGAGGGAGGGGGTTCAGCTACGGGATCCCGACTACACCAGATGGCACATGCACGTCACTAGAGCAACGACAGAACTCCACCTGAAAAGAAGAACGTTTAGCGTTGAATCTATCAGCATTTTCCACAAAATAATCACAGTGACCACAAAAAAAAAAAGCTCCTTTCAGACGACACCAAAAACTGTTTTTGCTGTAAATTTACCCGAATTATCCGGAATAATCGCTGCACTCTGACAGTTTCTTGTTGAAAGCAGCCGTCCCGTTAGGGCTAAAAGACGACTATGAAGAGATGAATCTGTCCTGTGTGTTTTGCCACAGGTATGAATGGGCCCAGTGTACAGGGAACGCCTCTAAAACTGTTACACCACTCCCGCTGCCAGCTCGTTCAGATGGAACTGGGTTGTGCTCTACCAACTGAGATCTAGGGGTGCACTGATCCAGCAAGGAAAGTTTGTTAAGTTAACCATTTTTTAAGCAGAAATGCCATTTGATGGCTCCAGATTGTCAAATGTGAAGGTTTGCTGTTTTTTTCCTGTTGTCCTCAGACTGTCCCTTGAAAGTCAGAGATTCTAATCATCGTCTGATGTGCCTGCTTAAATCAAGTGTTAAATCACTCGACAACAACAGATTGTCGATCCAGTTGATCCAGGGCCTCTGAACAAGTGGATTAGAAATGAGGACCGGTGTGATGTTTAAAGAGTGTGGAGGAAGATATGTCAGTACTTTATATAATAGGCAGGGCCGTGAATTGATTTTAAACTGCTCATTACACAATGTTTTTATTGCTTGAGCGAAATAAAAATAAATTAGGCTCTGAGAGCTTGATTTAAAACAGAAATGCACATGTGCTCTGTGTTTTCTATTTACGACACGTTCGTAAACTGTAGCAGCAGCCGGCAATTAACCGGCCTCAATACAAACTGTACATCATACACAGCTGTCTTTTATTGATTTTTAAAATGTGTAAAAAAGACTCATTGATTACCTAATATGTGAAATCATCACTGAAATTAATACCGGTGGATATTCTGATGATTACCAGATACCATAAAATAGGAAAAATATTAAAATCGTCATACTGAATGGTCAAATCTTGGGTACAACCCAGAATAATGACTAACTCATAAGGAAAATAATGAGTAGTTGAAGCACTTTTTCCTAAATTTGACATTTTTATAACCCATTGGAATATTGCTTTTTTACAGCCAGCTGTTACTAAATGAAATAACTGATAGTGGATCATTTTCATTTATATATTGGCAATTACAAAGAAACCGTATTTAATGTGGATTGTAATGTTGAAGCCTATAAGCTGCAATGCGTAACACAGTGTGTCTGATCAATCTTAGAAAACCTTTAGGAAACTTTGTTTAGTAATACAAAATTGCCCTTTTTGCATTTATATTGTGTAATCTGGTCAAATGACACTTTCTGTGTTGCTGCTTCTGTTGCAACACAGGACTTCACATGAAATAGGAGGAGTTAGACTGTTTAATCTGTTTTAAAAATATCAATATGCTGGCATTCTATAATAGACCTAACAACTAATTGAGAAAATAATCGACGGTGTTAGTGAAAATAAACGATAGCGCTTACGTTTGTTGTACTACTGTGACTTTACTGTGAGAAACCATGGCAAGAATAGATAATCGAGTCAACAACCTCACTTTCGTTTCCTTGACACAACGTTTTATAAGCAGCTGAGATCTCACATGATTTTCTCCTCAGGATAATAACCAAAGCCAAGGCTTGGGTACCTGCCAGGCAACGTTTACTGGAAGCGGTTGTGTTCACTGCCTGCTCACTCTTTGTATAACTCAAACCAGGTCATTTGCATTATCTAATCAGAGGTGGAAGAAGTATTCAGATGATTTACTTAAGTAAAAGTACAAATACAGCAGTAGAGGTCCTGCATAAACAAGCCTACTGAAGTAAAAGTACATGTTAGCAGCAAAATGTACTTCAAGTATTAAGGGAAAAAGCACTCATTTCATCATTCTGACTTGCATTATTATGCTGTTATAATTAGATTAAAGTGAGTTGTGTTGTTTCCCCACCCTCCGAACACAGTGGACGTTTAAAGTCTCAAATAAAAGCACCAAACATTTAAAATCACCTACTGAAACAAGACTTTTCCTACAAGCATTTTAGAATTCCTGGCATATTTCAATGAGTCCCTGGCCTGCTGCAGCCTGACTGCACTGACAGGGAAGATGTAAATTAAACAGTCCAGAGGACGCCATGCATTTTCTGTATATGACAGAATAGGGGAGCTACGTGGTGTTTAATTATGCTAAATGACTAATTCGAGACGTGTGTGTTTAAAACGATTTTTTACTCTTAAATATAAGAACCACATGCTCTCTCTCTCTCTTCTTCGACCAACACCCGCGTGAATTGTCCCGAAACTGAACTCATCCTTTTTCGTCCACATCCACAGCAGCTCCTGTCCATCTCATCTTAGTGACACGGCACATAACGTGACCCGCCGGCGGAGCCGCTGTCTGAGCGGTCACGGCGACGGTTCAGTCTACGGACGAACAGCTACCGGTTACAGCTTCGAATTCTCCCTAAAAAAACAGCATGCATTAAGAGCCTCCTTACCTTTCTGCTCAGGTAGTCGTTAGCTTGCTGGTTCTCGGCGGAGCGGCCATTTGTGTTTACGCTGGGTTCTGGTGTACGTCACTGAGGCGGCGGCAGAGCAGGGCGGCGCTCTGCTGCCACCAGCAGGACAGGAGTGGAACTACAGGCCGAACACAGCACTGCAGGGACTAATTAGGTGTTTGCATGAACATTATATTGAGTTAAACTCATATTTTTTGTTTTGTTTTAGGTGATATTTAGTCAGTGAATCTTTGTTTAATTTTACTCTAATTTTAATCAACGTTAGAGTTCTGTATGGGTATGTAGGTTTGCTAGAAAAAGTGGAATGCAACCATATTTCCTCACAGTATTGATTTTGGATTTAGTCTTACACGAAAATTATAGGACATCTTTCCTGCCACATGCCATCACACTGTATAATAACAGCTAAAAAAAACAGGTCATACATTCACTTTTACTTTTACACTAAAATCTTACACCAATTTGTTGTATATACTTTTTGTACATAACATTTTAGCTATTGCTATTTGATATGCATAGTTTTTTTCATAAATATATTCTTATTTTATATCTTATTATTGTCACTATGTGTAATGCTGTAATCTGTAATCGATAAGCATGCTACTTACACACTGATGCTTCAAGATAATAATCTATTGACATCATATATAATTAGTCAGATGGACTTTACTGCAATGCTTTAACTACATGAAGCAAATAAACCCTATGTACATTTACTTAAACACTCATTACATTTTGCTGCGATTGATGAAGACATTGCTGAATCAGTACTTTTCCGTAAGTAAAAGATCTGAATGCTTCTTCCGCAGCTGCTAAGGAGACAGCTGTTCAGCTGTCACCTGTCACCGTGCCACTTGTGGCCCAACTATCATTGGCTGCAGGCAGATTTCTGCAGAGTGCACCGCCAAAACACACTTTCATTAAACACCGACACAGCAACAGAGACAAGCATTAAAGTTGGACAGCATTTGAATTCTGGTAAGCTTTTTATTATAATGAAATTAGTTTGTGTTTGAACTCTTTGTACATATTTTAAATGATGTTATACACTGTTCCAAATTTCCAGTGGGTAACAGTGGGTTTCAAATACATTGTAGTTTTATTTCATTTTATATTTAGGTGTTGAAAGATTTTTTTTGTTGTTTCATTCAGAAGTAATAAATGGACAGATGCATGTACTAAAAGGCTTTTGATAAAAGACAAAAAATAAGGTTCAGAAAATTTTAATGTGAAGGATAAATATTAAAGATAAAATAGTAAAATGTACACATGTTAAAAATGAGCAAAAATATTTTTAAAAAGTTAGAAAAAAATATTTTCTAAAAAAAAAAAAGCTCATGTACAGCAGGAAATTAAAGCCACAGTGGGGATCTCTTCTTCTTTTTTTAAATATAGTGTTATTTATTTATTTTTCTTGTTTGTATTTTATTGTGTAATGGGTGAATTGTGCCCTTAATAATATCTGAATATAATTGATTGACAATTATCGGATGCATTTTGTTGTTGAAACAGTGGATTTGAATTTTAAAGGTATTATGTTGGCGACTCTATCCGCGTCATGTAATTGAAAACCTCCTTTTTGTGCTCAGTTAGGAGTTGACATGTCTGTTTTTCATTTTTCTAAGGAAGTTAGATACACCACGGGGCACGAGTGTGGGATATTTAGTTACAGCTGCATGAGCAACTGTAGTTCTGAAGCAGTTGTTGAGCAAATTCCAATGAACTTCAGATTTGGAGGGAAATTCGTTAATACAATGACGTCTGTTCTGCGTGTCCCTTATTCCCCTGGAGCTTTTCCACAAGAGTTTTGATTCGTATTTACTTTATTTAGAGTCATTCATTCATGTCCACACAACATGTCAGTGATGGGGGAGACAGCCGGCAGATCGAGACAAACCTATAGAAAGGGAGAGAGAGGGAGAGAGAGGGAGAGAGGAAGTCATATTCAGGGGTGTGTAGGGAAAGAGAGTGAATGAAAGTTGGAGATTGGAGAAAAGGCAGAGAGAGGACAGTCCGGTAGATTATGGTTGGAGCTCTTATGTCTCTATTCTCGCTAAATTAAACATCAGCTGAATCACTTTTCGGCTCAAATCAAGTCAGAAGAGCGACTGCAGACTTGTTAACCTGGACATTACAGCGCCCTGGTGGTTTGGAAGCCACACCAATGGATACTGATATAGCAGCATCTGTGGCAATATGCTCCCATTTGACTAATGAACACATGGAAACTGTACAACAGAAGGAGGTAAGGAGCAGATTTATTTATATTTATTAATTTATTGTCACTCGGCTGTATCGCCTCACTTATTCCCTGGACAATTACTGTAGAATCTTACTTTTTCACTCATTTCATTCAGGAAGGAATTGGTGTATAATTGTAAAATAAGAGACTTAAGACGCTAACATGGTATTTACGTAAGATTATACATAACATCTTTTCTGGGAAGTCACCCAAACATATTTAATTCCTCCTAACAGCCTTTTAAACAAATTAAACTGTCACCTCTTGTGCATTTTTTGGATTAACTGTGCAGCTTTTGATGGTTTTCTGTCTATTGTTGTAACATTAACTGTGTATCTGGATGGTTCCCAGCACTGTACCCTTTCGCTCATGTACACTGTCATTAGGACTAAACAAACAAATGATGACAACAGCTCGAGAGCTGGGAAATGCTCCGTTTTAAGAGGCCGTTGAACTTTGAGACATTGGCTTTAGAGATGTGAAACTGTGAGAGTCGTGATGTGTTTCTGTCACTCCGCGGGGTCAAAAGGTCGGCCTCCCGTGAAGGAGGAAGTGTCAGAATAAGGAGCGTACAACAATACACAGAAGGAGGGAAAAAGGCGGCGGGGAGTGATTCGATCACACGAGGGCTCTCTAACGACTGCTAAAATGTTGCTTTGTGTGATGAACTGCTGGAGGGAGTTGCTCGGAGTCTCGCTGTCATGTTTTTCTTTGAGACTGCCCAGCTGGTCCCTTGAATACTGTCCAATACCAGCTGAGAGAGAATGGTCGCATAACCTAAAATGTCAGCCATAGTATGGACTTGAACCTCATGCTGTGAAAAACTGTGCACAGATTTAAAAAATGTTTAAAGAAACAACTTTCACTTTCAGTTTATTATCGGATTCAAGAAACCAAGATATCTACAAATCAATCTATTAAATGATCAGATTTGATTCCCAATTTAAATAGTGCAGAGAGATATAGTCTCATTTATTCCAAACTGAAACCAGCCATCAGACAGGATGTCAGTGTCCAGCAGAAATGAAAGCACTTGGCTGAAGCTTCTCTCTTCATCTGTGTCTCAGGTGTACAGTGATCATGGCGGCTGCTAAGAGAATGACAACCAGGCCGGACTGCATCTACTCCACCATCAACAGGTCTGTACCGGAGCAGGTTTGACTTTGTTCCCTTTGGGAAATGGACAAATTCCTCCAGAGTTTGAAAAAAATTAAATCCACACTTTTGCACTTTGCTCATCGCATCCATTAAGGAGAAGTCAGAAAAGGTCTTTCAACTTAGGGGATCCCATTTCCGCCGGTTTATTTATTAAAACATAACAGTTTGATGAAATGGGCGCCAGTCCAAGTATGTGTTTATTTAGCAAGCCTATGAGAAGAAGATGCTCGGTCATAGGCTTGTCCTTTGGCATTTAATCTCAGGCTGCTTTTTCCCACTGTCGCCAGAAAAAGATTGAGTGTCCCCTAACTGGCAGTCACAGGGAGCGTACTGGGAGTTCAGGAGGCTGCCATATCCTTTTGTTAGCATGTCATTGACGTTTTCTTTGGTTTTATTTTATGTTATTTAGTTAAAAAATACTTTTCCTCATTTGTTTAGGTTAAAGAAAGGCCGTCTTTGTGAACAAAGTGGTTTCCATATTGCTTCAGTGGAAAATAAAGAGGCTGAGCAACGACAAAAGGGGACTCCGAAACTCCCCTTCACTCCATTGGAGAACCTGAGCAACCAGTGGGAGGAATCGCCCATGATGGCTCACAGGAGGCCGACCTTTGACCCTCACAGCAATGAGAATACGCTATTGGTGGGCAACAAGCTCCCCAGGTCCAATGGAGGCAACATCAAGGCCAAGATTTCTCTCTGGGAGGGAAAGGAGCCCACTCATTCACCTGCTACTTCAGGGTCTTCAGGCCAGTGCACCAGCATCAAAAGGACAGACTCCCTGACAAAAAGCAGCAATAAAACTAATGATGAGCAGAGTGTGGAAAGTTGCAGGAGAGTCGCCCATAAGGAAAAGAAAGATCTTGAGAAGGAGAATGCGGGAAAGCTTGGAGATTCAAGGCCGTGTTCACCAGTGGAAACTGTGAAACAGCAAAAAGGGACGCTCAAGACCAGCAAGCCAAACGAGAATAAAATAGGAGATGACTGTGGCAGAATAGCCCAAAAAGAAAAGCAAGATCACGAGAAGGAGAACGTGGAAAAGCTTGACGATTCCAGACCTTGCTCGCCCATAGCGGCGGAGAAGCAGCAGGTGGGAACGTTGAGGAGAAGCAACGACAAGAGAGCATCCAAACAAGCCAGCCAGGAGAAGAGAGCCGTGTTCACCCTTTTTAAAAAGCTGGAGGCGATGGGAGAGAACCACGGGAAGACACCTCCAGAGCTTGGAAACTATTTCATCCCACCGGGCAAAGACAAACAAGTGGAGGTGAAGAAGAAAGAATCTGAATCTATGGGTCAAAGTTGCGTAGAGATATCCTCTGCCAGAGAAGGGAAGCAGCAGCAGGAGAATGTGTACACGGAGCCGGGGGCGCCCCCCATCAACCCAGTCCCCAAACCCCAACGCACCTTCCAGCACCCAGCTCCCATCCACAAGGGGAAGAGTCAGAGGCAAAGGAACCTCCCTCCACTGCCCTCAATCTCCACACGAGCTTCCTCAAAACCTCCTCCAGGTGTCTACGGGAGACCGCGGGGTGAAAGAGTCCGAGACAACATCAACAGGTATAAAGAAAGAGCTGTGGGGAGATTATAAACTGGCGACGCCATAGTGACACCATATTCAACTTTCAAATAAGACAATTCATACTTTAGGTGTAATTTCTACTTTTCTGCTAATTTTGTCAGGAAATCCTTAGAGTTTGAAGACATCTCAAGGTCAAATAGCCCTCTCATCTGTCGCTCGCTGTCCCAGGAACATCACTATGAAGACATCCTGGGTGAGAAACCTCTATCCTTTATTCTCTGAAGCCAGTCAAAAAGAAGAAATGTACGTTAAACAAATGCAGTAGAGGTGAAGTTGGAGGAACAGCTTGACATTTTAGCAAATACACTTTGCTGCCAAGAGTTACCTCATTAATCAAATGTAAACCGATAAACTTTTTGATGTATAAAAATAGGAAAATTGCTAAACATGTGTCGAACGTTGCCATTTTTGGTCTCCCTGCAGACTCGTCCAAGGAGAACCCATATGAGGACATCGAGCTGGAGAGTCAGTGCTCCCAGCAGTCTTTGCCCTCCTCTCCTGGCGCTGATTCTGCCAAGGTTCCTGCAGAGCTATAACCATACTCACCTAGACAAAACTTCTCATTTAGATAATTATGAAATGGCCTGAAATTACTTTTTCCGTCTACAGACCTCGAGACCGGGCTTCTTCAGGCAGAATTCAGCCAGAAGCTTTAAGCTCCTGGACCTGCGGAGAACCAACCAACAGACCCACCGCCGCACAGGAAGCGGTGGCGTTTCATCTCCACCTCAGCTAAGTCCTCCCTCCACTCCACCTGGACCTGAACACACACCCTGGCCGTCTGGAGATCCCTACAGCCGTACCTGCCGTAGGATACCAACGGTGTGTGTGGTAGAGCTCTATATGTATTAGGGAAATGCAATATCCAGAACCTTATGAACCCTAATGCTTACCATACTCATATTTTACTGCCAATATATCATTAGATGGATCAGGGGTGGGCAAGCTGGGTCCTGGGGAGCTCCTGTGGGTTCCAACCAAGCAGGAACACACCCAATTCTAACACTCCAACAAAAACCTGAATCCTAGGACCCTAGGACCAGGGTTGCCCACCCCTGAGATAGACCTTTAACCACATTTACACTATCATTCAAAAGTTGGAGGTCACAAATGTCCTTATTTTTGAATAATATATTATTCAGAAATACACTCTATACATTGCTAATGTGGTAAATGACTATTCTAGCTTCAAATGTCTGGTTTTTGCTAGAATATCTACATAGGTGTATAGAGGCCCATTTCCAACAACTTTCACTCCAATAGTACAATGTGTTTGCTCATGGTGGTAAATAAAAGTATGACTTTTCATGGAAAACATAAAATTGGCAAGGTTAAAGTTGGCTTTAATTTGAGCCCAGTTTTACCTGGTTCTATTCTATAAGAGTTTTGTTAATATGGTGAAAGACATTACGCTGTAGCATTTATGTACACTGATCCACATTGCTGCGTTTTCTTCCAAAAGGTTGTACTGAGGATCAACAGCATCTTCGAAGCTCGGATTGGGAGGAAACATCTAAGAAGGACCTATCATTATGCTGAGACAAGCTCAGGAAGAGGTGAGGATGTTAAAATGTTGTTCTCCCTGAAGTGAAACTGTATTCTGTTGTTTTCCATAATGGATTTTTTAATGGATTTTTTTTTTACTTCTTTTTCGCAGTGACAGATGACAACAGTGACTCCGAGAGTGAGGTGGAAGAGAGAGCAAAGGGTAAACATCACAGAACACCTCGGGCATTTGCTTCTTCCGACATTTTCAATCCATAACCACACTGTACCTTTAATTTCCTGTCTTCCAGCCCAACGTCAGCGCCTGGTGTCGGTCCAGTCCATACTGAGCCGGACGGGCCAGACTCAGGTCCAGTACAACGGCTCCAACACCAGAAGCATCTCTCTGGAACAGGAGCTTCACCAGCGTCAGCTGTTTGAATATTTCCTGGTGGTGTCACTGCAGAAGTCGAAGGCTGGCGGCCACTATCTGCCGGAGGTCACACAGCAGTTCCCCCCAAAGGTCAGGGAGTAGAGGAGCTGCTAGAATCTTGGCTAGGTTTTAATGTGGTGATTTTGTTTCTGATGTTTGAGAACAGAAAAAAATGGACAGATTTAGGAAAAATACTCTTTAATCTAATTCAAAACTGAAATCTATTATTTGCTCAAATGAACAAATATAGACCTGCACATTTCAGCCCTTTGATTATGGTAAAAATGTGTAAAATATAATGGTGGAAGAAGTATTCAGACCCTTTGTCCCAATACAGCAATAGAAACCTCCGGTTAAGTATTAGCATCAAAATGTATTAAAGTATTGTATTAAAATTATTTGCTTTGTCCCTATGATAAATATATTATTATATATGACATCATTAGATTATTAAGAGTCCAGTGTGTAACAGCAGCATGTTACTGTTGTAGCTGCTGGAGGCGGAGCTAGTTTCAACAACTTTATATACAGTGAGCTATTTTAGTCCAGTGGTTCCCAACGTAGGGGTCAGGCCCCTCCAAAGGGTCATCAGATAAATCTGAGGGGTCATGAGATGATTAATGAGAGAGGGAAGAAGAACAAAACTAGGATTCACAAATCTGTCTTCGGGGTTTTGGACTTTTTCTCTAATCTTTGATTTGTGATGACATGACGGATGATTTGGACATTGAAATATGGGAATAATTTTCGGAAACCACTGGTTTCATCTTTAACTGTGCTGTAGTTTAAAAGCGTGTTGTATTATCCTTTGTGCTGCAGCTGGAGCGGAGCTTCAAGTTCATGAGGGAGACGGAGGATCAGCTGAGGATCATTCCTCAATTCTGTTTCCCTGATGCCAAAGACTGGGAGCCGGTGGAGAACCACCCGAGGTGAGGTCACTGTGTGACGTGTCATGATAAGTCACAAAAATTCCCATACATCATAGTCAAAATGATTTTCCCTCTTCCCAAGCAGAAAATAAAAGCCTTATTAACACTAGAAATGTCTCTGTTTTGCCCACAATGAACATGGCTGGATCCATCATTGGAAGTCCACATACAGTAGACTGCACTTAAAAAAAAATACATGTTAATATACGGTGATTATGTGTGTATATTTTCATATTTACAATCAAAATATGCTAATTATTGGTTTATTTGTGTATCTATTGTGACTCATCCCTCCCAGTGAGATGTTCTCCTTTGTTTTGACTGGAGAGGACGGGAGCAGGAGGTTCGGATACTGCCGGCGTTTACTGGTAAATAGAAACCAGCAGAATAAATAAGTGCGCTGCTACTGGACAGGAAGTGGCTAAATACCACAATGACGGCTGAGTAAATAAGTGTGCCAAAATAGTCGGCGTGCCTGTGGGAAAACAGTCCATCTCAGAGTCTGGGCGGAAGTGTGTGAGACTGGGAAAGTGTGTGCGTGTGTGTGTGTGCATGCGTATGTGCGTGTGTGTCCAAGTTTTTATATACTCTAGCCAGAAATATACTGCTAAGTAAAGAGTTCTATTTCTTCCATCTCTTCTATGAGTTTAGGGAAATTCTACTATGTTTTTGACCACGTGTTACATTTTATTTCTCAAGCTACTAAAAAGTTAACTTTTTTTAAATTTATTTTCAGCCCACTGGAAAAGGCAAACGTTTGCCAGAAGTCTATTGTATTGTCAGTCACCTCGGCTGCTTCAACCTGTTCTCCAAGGTAAACCGCTCTCATGGCTGATAATATCATTGTCTGGGAGGGGGCAGAGGGGGCCCTAATTGTTAAAAAACATCTGCTAAAGTGCCCTTTAATGTCAAAAGGTGGACTAAAGTGTCCTTTTAAATGTCTAAATGTGCACTAAAGTGCTCTTTGTAAATGTCTAAACGTTGAATAAAGCGTCCTTTTAAATATTTAAATGTGCAAAAAAATGCATGATAAAATGCCCTTTTAAATGTCTAAACATGTATTAAATGCTGCTTTTTTAAATGGCTAAACATGCACTAAAGTGCCCTTTTAAATGTCTAAACGTGCACTAAAGTGCCCTCTTGGGTGGTGAAAACACATACTTCAGATTGTCTAAATGTGCACTAAAGTGCTCTTTGTAAATGTCTAAACGTGCACGAAAGGCTGCTTTTTAAATGTCTAAACATGCACTAAAGTGCCCTCTTGGGTGGTGAAAACACATACTTCAGATTGTCTAAAAGATTGTCACTAAAGTGCTCTTTGTAAATGTCTAAATGTTCAATAAAACCCTCTTCTGCACCTCTGGGGGGTGCAAAGGTGGCCCTAATTGTTAAATTGTTAATGATGAAGTGCCCTTTTTAATGTCAAAAAGTGCACTAAAGTACCCCTTTTAACTGACATGGTGTTAAAATGCAACAGAATACAGGAAGGAAGGCCCCTCCAGGACCTCCCCCTAGGGAATTATTTCCATCCATGTCTCTGTGTTCTTCACACAATTTATATCTGTCTATTAAAACAGTTCTGGTCACTGCTTCTCACTACAAAGTTAAGTTTTAATAAGGTACAATTCATATGTAACCTACATAAAATACACTGTAGGTGCCCTTTTATTCTTTTCTATCTGTGCACCCCACTGCTCATAGGTGCTGGATGAGGTGGAGAGGCGGAGGGCTCTGTCTACAGCCCTGGTGCAGCCGTTCATGAGAGCCATCATGGAGGCCCAGTTTCCAGCTCCGGGCAGAACCATCACCGTCAAAACCTTCCTCCCCGGCTCAGGCACTGAGGTGAGAGACATTGGAACATCAAGAAAAATTGTGATGGAGGCACCAAAAATATTACAGTTGTCAATGTTGTTTTGCCAAATCTTCAAAGCTACCTTTGCTGATATTTCATACTTTATTCTTCCTCATCCCTTTTCCAGGTGATGGAGCTCTGTCGTCCCTCTGATTCCCGCCCGGAGCACGTGGACTTTGAGTGTCTGTTCTCCTGCCTGAGTCTGCGGCTGCTCCTCAGGGTGTTCGGCGCCCTGCTCCTGGAGCGAAGGGTCATCTTCACCGCTGACAAACTCAGGTTGACACCTATACTTACCTATGCTTACCCGAAACAATGAAATATGCACCTTCTCTATGTGACAGCTCTTTTGATTGCTCTTAAAACACAAGGTTGTATTTCTCCCACTGTTTATATAATTATGGAGTCTGCAGATACTAGGTGAAAGCAAAGCATCGGGATGTTTTCATAAAAAAGTCAGAAGAAATGCGGGTGGTCCAGACCCACATTTTCAAATAAATTTAAGGCAGCCCCGGTTTTATTCAGGGAACATGCCGGAGAGAGATATTTTGAGTGCAGCCTGTTGAGCTGCTGCGCTGGGGCTCTGTTTATTGGTCCTCGCAAGAAAATGCCAGTGGGATTCAGAAACAGCGGTCAGAGAGAGTAGTAGATGACTGGAATGCAAAAATCCAGTGACGTGAATCAAAGAACTTTCTCTGTGGGAAAAGCTGTTACTTTAGGGAATAAGTCTTGGGCGTTTAGCTTGTGTTTTAAACCATAGCACCCTCATGCGGCGAGAAGGAGCAAACCGTTCTGTTTTATTTTTCTCGTCTTTGCTTATCCTTTGGGGCATCACCCCTGGTGTAATCTGGGGGTCCTTAGGGCCTTTGGAACAAAACCCTGCACCCACGGTGGCTCTCCAGGACCAGGGTTGCCCACCCCTGGTGTGATCATTCAATATATACATTTTTTTAAGTTGCGTTTCTCCTTGCAGTACTCTGTCCCAGTGCTGCCATGCGGTGGTGGCGCTACTTTACCCCTTTGTATGGCAGCACACCTACATCCCTGTACTGCCCTCGGCGATGCTCGACATCGTCTGCACCCCGACCCCGTTCATTGTCGGACTGCTGTCCAGCTCGCTGCCCCAGCTCACGGAGCTGCCCCTGGAGGAGGTCAGTGACGAGGACGTAGGGCAGCTTCACACCACTAGTTCCTTCATTTGGTTTGTACTGAAAATCTTTACTATGTAGGATATAGACTCCATGTAGGTCCACTTTCACACCTAGGAATGGACCAAAATTGGCCCAATTGATGTTTCATTAATATTTATCTTCAAACAAATAGGAAATGATGATGAGTATCCCTTCCCATGATGCATCTTGAATAGTTCCTTTGGACAAGAGTTTGCGTTCTCACTAGAGCAGGGTTGGGCAGTCCTGGTCCTGGAGGGTCAAGGTTTTTGTTCCAACCAAGCAGTAGCACACCTGATTCTACTACTGATTCTAAACTTTGTGGTTGGAACAAAATCCTGCACCTAGACCTGCCCACCAGGACCAGGATTGCCCAACCCTGCACTAGAGGGACCGCATCAAAGTTTGTCATTTGATGCAGACTCAAGGTGAGACCACCTGTTTCTGGAGGTCTTGTTCTGCACCCTAAGGTTGCTTTCACGCGGACAACAGTTGGTGTGCTCTAAAAGGTCCATTCGAACTAAAGGTGCTGAGTTGGGTTCATTTTCGTTGGTGTGAAAGCATCAGTTGCATTCAGGTGCACACCAAATCAAGTTGACCAATTTTGGTTCTTTTGCAGGTGTGAAAGAAAACCAGGCTGGAGTCTATATGCTACATAGTAAAGATTTCATTGCCTGGTGTGGACCAAATAATCGAACTAGTGGTGTGAAAGCACCCTTAGACGCTAGCAATTTGGCAATTTGATTCAAACATTTTGAAGTTATATGCCACAGATTTGTATTTTTCTTGAACAGGTCCTGGTTGTGGATCTTGGAAGCAGTCGCTTTCTTAGACAGGTAGGCCATTCGTAGAAGTGTGTCTGTTTTTTTTGTATGGCTGTGCCTGATCTATATCCTCTGTGCGGATATGGAGAGAATTACTTCAGCCCTTTCCTATTCACATGTGCGTTATTCTGTCTCGTTTTAGTTGGATGACGAGGACTCCATCCTGCCCTCCAAGCTTCAATCAGCCCTGGAGCACGTTCTGGAGAGGAGAAGAGAGCTCGCTAATGAGAGAGGAGGAGATACACCCAGTGGTGAGGCGTACCAAGACCTTTAATATACTTTAAACTCTACTTAAATATCAGCAAAGGCAACTGAGATATTTGATCCCTCCTCTTTTTAGACACAGGTCATCTCAGCACCGTTGTGTCCGAGGCCTTCGTCCATTTCTTCGTGGAGCTGGTGGGCCACTATCCGCTCTTCATCACCAGCGAACGGGAGGACGGCTACTCCTCCTCGTCCTCCTCCCCCGTCCCTTGCTCCTTCCAGAGCGACGGCTTTCGCAAAGCTATCCCGTCGAAGACCGTGCGCCGATTCCTGGAGGTCTTCATGGAGACCCAGATGTTTGGCTGGTTCATTCAAGAGAGAGAGCTCCACCGGCAGGCCCTGAGAGGTAAAACTGAGGGGCAAAAGCAGAGGTTCTCCTCCAGGGAGACGATCATCTGGTTCATGAATCTTTTTCTCTCCCCAGGGCTGTTTGAGGTGAGGGTGCAGGAGTATCTAGACTCCATCCGTGAGAACGAACACCGGAGGGTTAACAGGTTTCTCAAAGGATTAGGTAAGGGTGTTTCTCAGTTAGAATAGTACAGAATTCCCTAATTATAATAAAACACCCTCTCTAATCACTCTTCTCCCTTTATGTTTTTTTTTCCCACAGGAAGCAAAATGAAATTTCTGTCAAAGAAATAATCCCACTTGAATTGCCCAAAGGAGACAAATCGAGTCCCAGAAACACTGAAATAAGCAAAAACTGATGGAATCTTTCTTTTTCTGAGTGTCGATGGGTGAAACTGAAGGACAAATGATCGACATTGTGGCTGCTCCGAATTATAAGTTGTTCCCATCAGAGGAAGATGCTGCTGTTTTTCACATGAAGAAACGTGGGACTGCAGATTCCCTATTTAAATTATATTTTATTCAGGCCACAACATTCATGAGCACAAAAACACAAGGTATTAATCTGGAAAAACATTGGTTTTAGGTATTTTGACAGTGACAAATTACAGGAATATAAACGAGTGGAAAAAACAACAAATGCAGCTGCTTCCCTGAGGTTATAAACGGTCACCGAGTGGTCTGATGAGTATGAAAATGATGATGTGAATCGTGCACTACGGCCTCCGCCGTCACCAGATCTCGACCCAACTGAGCACCTTAGGGAGATGTCGGCCTCACTTCTATGCTACTAACATCAAAACATATAGGGGTAATATGAGAAGTATATTCCATCGGGGGAAAGGTGTAATGAAGTTCTGTAAATCTGTAAATTCACTTGAAAGTCCATGGTCACTGTATTTTCTGAATCCACCAGGGGGCAGTAGTATATTTTCTCTGATGGGCTGATCTTGGCACTGGCATCCACTTACCAAAAATGACATTTAATGCATCATAACAGTGACAGCATCACAAGTGCTTCAACAAGTAAATAAATATCTTCTGTTCTGAAGCAGTGAGTTATTGCTTGGTCTTGTCGTGTTTTTTTCCATCAAAATAAATACCCATGTCTCATACAATTATTGCATTTGCATGTTTAGAGTTTGGATGTCGCTGCTGTAAACTCTGCAAATCACCGTCCTCCAGTTTCCAGATTATGAGTGATGAGATTACTTTATGGCAAATACCTGATGTATCCAATGACTCCCGCGCACGTTTTACAATATGATTTATGTTACACACTGGAAACTCCGAAGAGGCCAATCAAAGCCAGGGGGAATTGTGTTCACTCAGCAGTTGTGTGCCAGTTTTACACAGTGAGTAATCCGCATACCACCCGTTTGCTAACCATTCACTGCTGTGTTTGTGTGTTCGAAGTTATTTGCCCTTTTTACTACAAAGAAGCTCGGTTCAGAGTTGGTGGCAGCTTTACTATTTTAGTCTCTGAGTCATGGAAACAAAGCCGATCTGTAGCCCACGACGAGCAAAGCACATCTTTGTCAGCATGAAAACATAACACAGGTGCAGAGCAGAGCATAGTAGCGTATTGTCTGAGGGATAGTGTGCTCACTTTGTGTCTGCTGAGCAAGCCTGCGGGGCCCCGGGGGCATCCCGACGCACCGGACCTGTCACCCAGCGAGTGGCAAGTTCACACACACACACACACACACACCTGCTGACACACATGTTGATGCATATTCAAGAACACACAGCGAACAATGCAGATTATATGCAGTGAGTCACAACCAGGGATACTTGTAGCTCAATGGATGCTTAAAGCTGGGATTAGTCAATAGTCAATTGAGTGTTTTCCATGAAAAGTCACACTTTTATTTACCACCATGGGTTACAAAATGAATCGAAAACTTTATTACTTTACTATGAGCAAACACATTGTACCATTAGACCACTGGACTGATAGTTGCTGGAAATGGGCCTCTATACATCTATGTAGATATTGCACCAAAAACCAGACACTTGCAGCTAGAATAGACATTCACCACATTAGCAACGTATACAGTGTATTTCTAGATTAATTTAATGATATCTTCCTTATAAAAAACAGTGCTTATCTTTCAAAAAATATGGAAATTTCTAAGTAACCCCAAACTTTTGAACAATGTATTGTGTGTATGTATCTGAACTATGTACTCTCAACTATGAGAGGCAAAATGAGAAAACGAAATCCAGAAAATCACATTGTCTGGTCTTTAAAGACTTTATTTACAAATTATGAAAAAAAAAAAAAACAGTGCGTTTCTGACCCAAAATGTTTGAATGGTAGTGTATGTGGACAGATTGTGGAATAGCTGCTAATTCTTTTTAATTATTTGATTTAAAAATAAATAAATAAACATAAACTGTACCGATTCAGCTCTAAGACATGGACACTAGACATTGTAGTCGAAAATAATAAAGAAATGTTTAATAATTATCTAAAAATTAATGGATAAATGGTTGAAATATGTAGTGAACAGCTTAAATAATTACCGAGATGTAATAACAGAGAATTTGTTCTTTGAATGGCCACACTCTCATAATAGTATTGGACGGATTTATGAATGGACCTATAGTTATATTATTGTTTTGACAATTTAATGCTTTTTTCAGATGTTGACAGAGAACATTTAATACTCTTTCCACAGCAAACTAAATGCACATTTGGGCTGTGCTCCATGTTTGGAATCAGTATTGATGATATAAATGGCGATGTGTTTTCTGGATGTTTGTATCATAATGTAGCATTAAATAAAGTGACCTCATTTTAGCGTTGAGTGTCAGATGGATTTATGGATGCACCTATAGCCATGCTTAACATCGACAGCTCGATTGTATGAACCATTTCCACTGTTAAATATATAACACTTACAATAATAACAATATTTAACCATGTGGTGTTGATGAAGGGGTGCCTGAGATCATGTGACAGGGCCGGTGGGGCACGTCGGATGGAAAAAAAAGACGGGAAACGCTGCTCCAAAACACACATGTTCGGTTAACAAATGTGGAAATAGTATGCACAGCTTCCTCGCTGGCTCCCAAGGTGGGAAAGCTGCGGTGCAGCGGGACAGGAGGCGTCTCAGGAAGACGGATGGCTGCGGTAAGAGACGAGCACTGATGGCCGCCGTAGTGTTTGCTCACCCACTGCAGATTCCTGGAGTCTGAGCATGTGTGTGTGTGTGTGTGGTGTGCGTGCAGACGGGTGAGCACCAAACCCAAATTGTCACATACTGTTTCCTGCCAAACACCTGGCTGCGGTTCAAGACATCTGACTCGTTAGTGCGGAGGTAATTATGGTTTAGATTAATTCCAGTCAGAAGGGGTTGACCCCCAGAGCCTTACACCCTGAACTCAATGCATTTCCACAGCGAACCTCTCTGCGAAATATCTCTCACCACCGCAAACACAAATGTCATGTGTTTTCAGTCAGGGAGAGTGAGCACTCTTATCTGCCTCTGAGAAACAACAATAGCTTGTTGAAATTCAATCTTCTCCCGCAAAGTGCCTTTCACATAGGTCCCTATTCCCCGACTGGATTCCACCTTTAAAGCGATGCTACGCAGCGATAGGGCGTCATGCATGCGGGTAATGGAAAGAAACCAACAAGTGAGAACCTGCTTCAGTATTCTCGGCGGCAGCAGAATCGCACAAGCATCGCGTCAATAAATCATTCAGGAAACTGAACGACAAGACTGAGGAACGACAAGACTTTCCTGAGGTTGCCTCTGCTAATTCAGTGATTTATGGAGGCAAGTGATGCAGTAACTAAACAGTGTCTTGCCATCACTCTATATATATATATATATATATATATATATATATATATATATATATATATATATATATATATATATACATATATATATATATATATATATATACCTTTTAATTTTTAATACCTCTTGTAAACAGCCTTTCAGTCAAAAGGGATGTTTCCGCGAGCATCTGCACTAACTTTAATTTGCTTTTTGTGGGTCTCAGAGATTGTAACTCCCAAGCACTATATGTGATTTCATATAAATTTCCTGTTTTGGCAATTTTAGATGTTGAAAGAGAACATTTAATACTCTTCCCAAAGCCAACTAAATGCACATTTGGGCCGTGCTTCATGTTTGGAATCAGTATTGATGATATAAATAGACATTTTTCCTGGATGTTTGAATCCATTTAACTACCATAATGTAGCATCAAATAAAAGTAACCACATTAATGGTGAATGCAAGGAACCGGGCCACCACTATTATCCCTTGCAATAGATAAATACAAAGCATTATCATTTAGAATTTGCTTGTAATTGTTCATTTTGACTCAGTATTAAATATACACCACCATTAAAAATAAGACTTTTTAAGACACTTCATGACCTTAAATCCTCAAAATCTGATTTAAGACGTTTTAAGGATCATAAACTCTGGCTAGTGGGTACTTATGTCATGAAAACATAAATACTGTAACCGCAGGTTCCCATAGAGGCCTTTTGTGCCTGGCGGATGTGAACTTGGGAACCCCGGGGGCCATAACCCGGGCCAGTGTTCCTCTTGACGTCATCTCACGCCGATTTTACGTTGCCCGAAGCTGCCCGTGTGAGTGTAAGGAATAACAAGGGAGAGAAAGGCACGAAAAGAGGAGGGAGGGGGGGGGCTGAGAGGAAGGGCGCGGAAAAGAGCGGGAGTTTTATGGATGAGAAAAATTCTTGACATGTGTACACGCTAAAACGCATGCACGTGTGCAATACACACACACACTCACACACACACACACACAAGTGCGGCGAAAGATTTCCGAACATGCACCCGTCAGCTTGTTTTTCACAGTTGCAGGTGCAGTGTCCAGCTGCAGCCCTGCCATGCATGCCAGCGGTCTGAATCATCTGAATCATTTCCCCTGTTCAGAGCAGGAGCCATCAAAGCATATGGGGAACAGCTAGCGGGTGGAGGAGGAGGAGGAGGAGGAGGAGAGGTGAATTGGACGGGAGACGGAGTGAAGTGGTATGAAGTGTAGAGGACATAAAAATGGATTAGGAGTGAATTCCCATGTCCCTGCTGTAAAAACATGTCACAGAAAAGCCTGGCTCTTTTTTTTTTTTTTTTTATTCTTTTTTTTCCCCCCTTAGCGAAGAGGGTGGAGGGATTGGAAGGGCGCTGGACATGGAAAGTAAAAGGGAGGGTTCGAGGGGATCAAAACCATTGTGGGTTGCGAGTTTGACCCTTTCTCTGTGGCTTATTTCTCCCACTTTAAATGGAAAACTTTGAGAGAAAAAGAGAAGTTGAGAGAGGCTCAGAAAATTGCAAGAGACAGAGAGAGAGAGAGAAAGAGGAAGAGTGGGTGCGGGTGGTGGGATGGTAGGGGTGGGGGCAGGGAAGTTCAGGCCACACACATAGCTTTCCAGCCCTGAGGGGTGCGTCAGTCAGGCCTGTCTGCATGTGGTCTGCTGTATGTGTCCAAGTTTATCCACACCAGTATTACACCACCATTAGTCATGGCATCTGATGACAAGGGTTAAAATCCTTCTCTCTTTCTCGCCGCCTTTGTCTCGCAACTCGTTCGGCACAATCGGCCCCTTTTTAAAAGGGTCATACCCCCTAATTTTCGACATTTTCCTATCTCACCTTACATCCTCTCGCATTTTGTGTCTGCGTCGAGCATGAAGAGGAGTCTGTCTGGAGCCTGCGGAGTGGACACACACGCGCAGACACACTACAAACACACACACTCACGCACACATAGGCCAGACGCAGGGGACTCTTTGTCAGAATAGTTCCAGGGTGGTCTGGTCTGTAAGTGTCAGCACGCAGACCCATCTCTCTTCATGTGGTTAGTGTATGCGGACGTTGTGTGTGTCCTGCAGCTCCTAATAACGATCCGAGGCGGATTCGAAACTCTTATTTTTAGGATCTAACCAGCAAATTTGCAGTTGCATCATAAATCAACCCGGAGGCCTGAGAACATGCAATGAGCACACAGGCACGTTCTTTGCGCACGTTTCTTCTTCACCTTTCACCCTCCCGTCTCAGCGTCCCACCCAGCGGAGCTCGCCAACATTAACAAAGCAACTGCCAGTCAGAGTCCACAACAATCAGAATGTACTTTCCCCCCGCAAAGACCAACCATCTGCAAAAAATGACATTCTGGCGGAAATCTGATCCACGCCGTGCACACTGCATGCACAATTAAAAGGCAACATGTATTCCTCAGGATTAATTAGAATTGTTGAACAAACGCAATCCAAAATGTTACTGAACCTCGAAGCTGAATGTTTAACAAAGGAAAAGTGAGTTATCTTTCTCAGGGGGGATATATAATCCTGTGTGCACAATTATTACTGTAGGTAATTTGATTACAAAAAGAATTTTCCCCAACTTATTTGTTTATTCTCAATTTGTAGCCCAAGCGTGACAAATAAGTAACAGCAAGTGACAATTAAATAACATTTTTGGCCAAACTGTCATGAGCCTTCAATTCATGGAATCTGTCAGGTTCACGGTCACCTTTCGCTAACCACAGCCTCTCAAATGTGAGGTTTATCATCTACCTTCACAAACAGGATTTAAATCAGGTGAGTAACGGGGCTTTCTGCATCCGTTTGAAAGGCGTTTTACAATTTTATAATTTTCAGTGTCTGTTAAAGGTACATTGTGTATTTTCTGGCACCATCTAGTGGTGAGGTTGCAAATTGCAACCGACTGAGTACCCAAAGCGCGTAGGAGAAGCTACGACGGTTGTGAAAAACGCTAAAGGCCGCCTCTAGAGCCATTGCTTGGTTTGTCTGTTTTGAGATACTGTAGTAAGGTAGTAAAAACACAACCGTTTTTATTTTGAATCAATTATATTATATACTAAATAAAATCGAATGAATACTATAGTTCCGCTAGATGCTGCTAACACCACTAAATCTTACGCACTGTACCTTTAAATCTCTTTTTTGGCACATTTTACCTGAGGCCATGAATTTACCTAATAATAACAACACCTTAATATAAAGCATTAACCACTTTTAGGCCACACCTTCCCTCACAAATGCACATCACCTAAAAATGATTCAATCCAATAACCATTCACGTTTATACGGTTATAATAATAAGGTCAGAATAGTCACTTGCCTAATAATTATGCATGCAGTGTAGTTTTACAGTGGCCAGCATGACATAAAACAGCTTGGCTGACAATTACTGGCCGCTATAAAGAGGGAGAAAATACAGTCGCACATGGTTTTCCCATTTGTATCGGGCCTTTGTTGGAGCGTGTGTGTGCGTTTTATGTGTTTTGCGCGTGTATCAATCCACAAAATCAGGGGGATTATTTTGCCACTGGCGGTCGCATCGCGCCATTATCAGCCTATTTCTGCAGCATATTACGACTTATCTCAACCTCCGTTGTGCTGAGTGTGATTTCAGCTGCAGCGATCGTGGGCGTCCTTAAGAAACTCGTTTAATGTGCAGGCATGCGGAGCGTACCGAGCGTGTTGAGAGAGCGGCGCTATTAGCACAGAGAGAAAATTGCCTGACAACTGTACATGCTGCCTGTGAGTAATGTTGCCATGAAGAAGTACGCCCATACAAATAGACTCTGTCTTTAAGCTGTCACTCAGCCATTCACCACCCTGTGTATTTATTCCCGGGGATTAGGAATGCTTATCTCCTGGTGGTCGTGTTTGTTTTCCTCTCGATCTGTCATAAGTGTTTTTAGCTCACCTCCACTCAGGTGTAGGATTTTTATTATTCGCCAGTTTTTGCCTCTCCGTACGCTCTAAATCATCCCCCCTTTCTGATCCGAAATGATAATGACTTGGAAAGAGGCCACTTTTCAGCGGTATTTGACTTGCATTTTGGCCCTGCTAATACCTCGTGTACATTTTGTCCAAGCAAACCTTGAAACTTTCCACAGGTTTTCTCGCACGTCCTGCCAAGATACTATCAAGTCTCTGAAGATATGCAGTATATTGCTTTGCTCCAAATGTTGTATCTTTACTGTAATACTTTTGGCTGCCTGCTGCGCTCCACTTAAGATGACAGTAATAGAAAACATGCTGCGATGAAAAAAAAAAAAAAAAAAAAAAAATCTTTATTTTGGGTCCTTTTTTTGTTTTCCACTTCAGCCGGTCCTCACAGTGATTTGTGCTCCTGTAAGTTTTTAACCGGTATACGTCTGGAAAGTTCTGGAAAAGGTTATGGGAGACTTTTTTTTTTTTTTCCAAAGGTGCAGATTGTGGACGGTGCTGAATCAGTTACTGCGAGTTAAAAGAATATGTTTTTTTACGACAACCCCGCTGTGACTTGATGCCGGCCGACGCTTTAAATGCTGAAAATCCATTATTTTTAAAAAAGGAACTGAAATGTATATGCGACATGTATTCACTTTAGCTGATTTGACAAGTTCAGAAAAGAGCGCGTGAGGAGCGATAAAAAAAAAAAAAAAAAAAAAAAAAAAACTTTGGCAAGGAGGCTTCCCAAGCACATGGCAAATCCATTGAAGTGTAGAGTAATAAAGAGGATGTGTGTATGTGTGTGTGTGTGTGTGTATTCATGCTACTTTTGAATGCAATTCTGATCAAATTCCAGGTCTCATCCACTACTGGGTTTCTCTTGCTACCATGATTTGTACATTTACTCACAGAAATATGATGCTAAACACGCAAACACTCACTCACTGCAGGTGCATGTGTGTAATCCTGCATCTGCAACTGAATTCTATTTTTATATGTGAGGATTAAGTACAAGAAATGTAATAAATCAGTTGAAAAATTATAGGGAGTCTTTTTTTTTCTACTTCGTTTTTAAGGTTAGTGATTCCAACAAAAGTCAGGTGCTTATTTATGGTGTGAACATTTTCAGCCCATTTTTGACTGATGACTGACATCATGGTAGACATACTGTTCTGTACAGTTCACATGAGGTAACTGGACCTCATTTTGATAAATGTGGGAAAGGGGGAAGTGGCTGTGCTCTGTGTTATCTTATCTGTGTACCGTCCAAGCTACTGGCTGTGCCGTGTCCTGGGAGTGACAAGCACAGTTGTGTGTGTGTGTGTGGTAGCTGGCAGCAGCTTCAGGCCTGTCTCTATACAATGGAGGGAATCCGAGAGACAGTGCCGAGGTTTTAGCTTATTCTACCCAGGACGTTCAACTGCAATATGAGGCCATATGTACAAAACTGTCCAGAGAGAGGGGAAAAAATGCTGTAAGGTAAAGTACAGTGTAATTGCACTCAGCTCATAAGCTTGCATTTGGCCCGAAGAGCAAACCGAAGACATTTAATGACTGGAACGGAGAGACGTTTAATGAAATCCTCTAAATGACATATGGGTCAATTTGGCTGCAGTAACCCTTAAACATTTGAACATTTTGTTCCAAAATGAGATATCCATTATTAGAAAAAGGTGAAACTTGGTCTTGCCAAACAGCACACAATGAAACTGTGAAAAAACTTGACTCCTCCATTGACAAAACACTTTCACATGTTGGATTCCCTTTATTTTAGAAGCAGTGATTGATGACCTTTCCCAAAAGTCTTTTTTTCCCCCCCTCCCTTTCTAAAATAAATATGTGGCATCTTGAAAGTGGGTTCTTCATTTTCTGCTGCTGCAAAAGCCAACGGTCCCTGTCTGGACAAACCTTTTCAACTTTGAACAAGCTGATTGATTGACTTATGGACTCTGGCCAGCGTGTCCTCGTTTGAACTGTCTGAATCAGAAAGGCCTCTGCTGTGGTGGGAGATAAACTCAGCTCTTTCCCAAACCGCAGCAGGTGGCCTGTGTTTGGGTCATACGCTAGCTTAGTATCAAGTTACCTCCTCATACACATGCTATCAATTAGTATAGATCCTCTACGTGCTGGAGTGGATTGCTCATAGCCCTCTGTCTTACCGCTTCCAAAACCCAAAGACAAGTAGAGAGGTAAACAGTAGTAAACAATGGAATCTGGCCCCGCTTGCAGAAAAGCAGTTTACGTTTTGACATCTTTTATAATCAGCGAGGAGTCGAAGTTTCAAATGGACCCGTGAGCAAAGACACAGGTGTAGCACAGTAGGCCAGCGAGAGGAATTCCTTAGAAACGAGGCGGGGCGTCTGTAGACCCTGGAATTCTGACCGGACCCTTCCGAGAGGGGAAAAAGTTGTGATTCCGAAAATCGTCCGTCACGTAGCCTCATTCGGAAATATGTCTGGGACCGGTCCTATGCGAAACACTTGTACAAACACAGACTCTGTCCTTTTTATACATCTTGGCTGTCGGACTCTCAGCGAGACGCCTCCGGGGAAGGGTCTCCTTCCAGTCAAATTTCCAGTCAGAAGGAACCATAATACATACTGACCTGGCCACGGAGAGCATGACATTTCAGACTATGTGTACACAAAAAAAAAAAGACGGATTCACAAGGGAAGCAATTCATATGAATTAAGGTGAATTGTGTAATCGTTAAGCAGGTAAAAGTGAATGTTTTATTCCATAATGCTACACAACCAAATAATAATGTCAACATTTTTACTGCTGTATAAGTGTTTTTTTAGTGCTTGCATAATTAGACCTGATCTGCCTTGACCTTTGCTTCAGCTTCCATTTGGCAGTGGTGCCATGTCTTGATTGCAATTGGAGCAGAATGTTTATTGAAAAAGAATCGGTGGTAGTCAAGGGCATCTGTATTTGCTGAAGCCATTAATGAGAAGGCTGGATATTTAATAGAATATGTCCATCCAAGTCAAAGTCTTACAACTTTTTTTTTTAGTTTTTCTAGTGCTGCTATTTCCACTTTGGTTTGTTTTTTTTTATATCCAGAGCTGGATATTCGTTTAGTCTTTGAACCCGGTTTCCCTTTTCAAATCAACGTCTCATCTGATGACAAGTTCAACAACTTGTGATCGGCACAGTTCGGATCCTGTTAAATTCTCCTGCGTGTGAGACAAAGCATTGAAAGGGGTTGCTGGTCCAATTTGGTGCAGCCACAACTGGAAAATACTTGGTAAACGACTCTTCCAGTTAAAGGATGTTGTAGCTCTTCCAGTGTTCATGCTATTCCAGTTATTGGTCTACCAGGTAACTTCTCGTCCAGTTTTTCCAGCTGCCATGTTCTTCCAGGAATAAGCAGTGCACAATATTCAAAGTATTGTGTTTTTGCAGATGGTTGTGAGTGATCTTGTTAGACTAAGCTTTAGCTACTGATAACCATCTGACTCTGGTAACTGGCAACCGTTGGACTGTCTGTTTCACTGAAAGACACCATTGAGGAGCTCAATCAAGAGCAGAACTTGGACAACAGAGTTCAACGCAGGTTGCCAAAGATGCGTCCGTATCGTATATTCGGCAACTTGACTAAACTATATATCTACAACACTTGTGTACTTGTCATCGCCTCGAAATCATCTATACAAATTCGGACACATTCTTTTATTGTCGTGCCCGAAAGCATACCAGACATACTGTAGACACGCAAATTGGCCGAGCCAGCAACATTTGCGGTCGAAATTAAATGCAAGCTTGCGAAACGCATCTGCTTATTATATTAATGCATTCTAGCAGCGGCCTATCATGATCATCTGCCAGGTCGATAATTATAGAAGTCACTCTCATTGGCACCAAGTCACTGACTCCAGCTGTTTTTCTGAACACATAATACAGTATGTGTCTCTGCTTCTTCTGAATTGGGAACTGGGGTTGCTGTTTATTTCACTACTTTACTTTACTGACCTGTACATTACATTTTTTTTTATATATGTAGACATCATCAGACTGGAAAATAGTCTTAATCCTATATATTGTAGGGTATGACTTATAATTTTCATGGCTATATTCTCTTACAACATGACCAACAGCATATAATGAATGTCAGTGTACCTTATAAGTGAATATAACTGGCATAATTCTGGAGTATACCTGCTAGTTGAAGTTGAAAATATAAATTAAGCATTTGAACACTGCGGTTTTGTTTTGGAACAATATAAATACGAGCTGGATCAGCCAAAGGCGTAAATAACGGTCACACAAATTGTGTTTTATTGCCATTAAATCCAGATGTCGGTTATGGGAGCATTCGGGGTAACAGGTAGAGCCTGTAGCCTCATCAGGAACTCTCCAAATCCCTCCACTCCAGGCGCTGGTCCTGATACAGCTCATTAAACTGTGATTATACTGCTCCCAAGGGTTTGGGCCCTGGACCAGCTCATTATAAAGGCAACAGAAAACAGAGCTCGCAGAATGAATTGTAATAACGCTGTGTGCCTCCAATCAGTTATATCTGCTATGGTAGTTTGTCTCAAAACAAAGAGCTTCATGCTGAATTTGCGGAAACGCCTGATCTTATAGCGTCTGCAGACACATTTTAGAAGGCTAGAATAAGCTATAAGGTGCTGCAGGTTATTACCATCAGAATTAGCGGTTAGCCCCCATGAGCCCTCCCAACCTCTCCACTTCCAGGCTAATATGGCGCTCGGCCCTCACCTATCAGAGGCAGTTAGTGGATCTGTTAGGACCTGCAGTATATGTTAGGAGAGGGAAGTCTGGTCAGATTAACTTAACAGATTTTAAACGCAGGTGTTTGAGAGGAAAAGCCTGGGAGGCCTAGTACTCGCATTTCCCAGTCTCTTAATCAGGGTTCTACACCACTTCTTGGCAATAATTACACACCAAGGTGCTCAGTTTGATGAAGTTAATGCCATAAAAAGCTGAACACGATTTTTTTTTCTAGTGTTCTTCTTTGGTTGAGACATCTAACCAGCGGGGGCTGCTGGTCTTTCAAGGAAGGGATGCTAATTTTTGGCATTGTTAGCTTGTTAGCAGGGACGTGCACAGGAATTTTGAGAGGCAGTTGTTCTGACCTGAAAAAAGGGCACCTATTTTATAAAGAAAATGTTTCAAATGGCAATATTTTTTGTGGCATGTCTATTCATCAGTTCACATCACATATCATTATAGTGTCAATAAACATCAAACATGGCCGAAAGGGAAGCAGGAGAAGCCGAAGTCTAGGCCTAGGCCTCCATGAAATTCTGAATCCATTAATTGAATAATTTATTTATTTTTTTCCCCTCTGAAGATGGCATATGGGCAACTTGAGCGTCCCTGCCTGTTAGCTTACTAGCTAGGTGCAGCCGCTGTTCGTTGGGGAGAGTAAGTAACACCAGAGAAAGATGCTAATAAAGTTTTTCAAACAAAGCCACTAAGATGATTTATAAAATGTCCAGTTTAGCTTGTTTGGAATGAAACTTGAAAAACGCTGCAGTGGTTATTTTTAAATCACTCATTCATTTTTTCCTGGAAATCAAAATGAGACCCAGCATTTATCAATGAGCGTCTAGTTTTACTGCAATGGAACAACCCGATTTTTGCTTCACCATTCAAGTCTATCGCTTTATTACTGTTTAATGCACTGATGCTACATGAAAATTGCATCAGTGACTGCATCCGACCAGCATTCGTGTTAGTACCAAAATACTTTCAGCAAAAAGTGATTTGTAGAAAGAGCTCAATATTTTTTTGGAAAATGCTTATTTACTTTCTTTCTGAGAGGTAGAAGTAAAGATCAATAATATCAGCTTCGAATTCAGCATCAGCGTGTTAGCTTTAGTGGCATTTATCAGCATGTAGCGTTTCAATGACTCAATCCTTGACTAAAATTAGACTGAAATCAAAACTGAGTTCAACTGACTAAAACCAAACAAAAATGACTACAGTGTGACTTTAACTAAATGTAGTGTTCATGTAAGTGACTAAGACCAAAACTAAATTAAAAAATCCTTGAAACTGCACACTGTACCTTTAAAGAAAACACTGAACAAAACAGCAATTACCACAATTATTTTAGGACTTTTAGGCCAAAGATAGAAAGGGAGAGACTGCACAGATTTCACTCACAGAATGGTTTTTACAGGCCCCATTTCACTCCTCTACAAGTTGCACCGCCATCAATCATCATCATTTCAACAATCTGCCTCTCTGTCTGTACTTCTGTTCACCTACTTCTGCTTGGTATTTCAGGCAAGCGAAGATTAGAAGTGGTGTCAAGTATCCTGCTCTATGTCTGGCAATGTAAACTCCCCCCTATGTGTTTTGACAGTCATTAATGAGTGCAGATAATGCAGTGACTGAGAGTGTTAAAGCTCCTAATGGAGAGCACGTCCAAATTGTGCCAAAACAAGCATTCTTTGTGAAGAGAGGACAGGATGTTACTGTAATACCTTCGACTTGGTGCCAGACCGTGGGGATTGGCCTCGATGATAGCAGGACGGCAGTGGATGCCAGGCTGAATACCAAGACAGTGAATTTACAGACGATGCAGACTGAGGAAACAATGGCTTTAACAGATACCCTTGAAAATCCATCTTTTTGTCAAAAGGAGAGGCAGCATTAAATCAGAAATGTAATTAAACCATATGCAGCTGGAGGCCCGAGCTGTAACTTTTGTCCTGTCAGAATAGACGAACGCTCGGAACATTGTTTTATCAATTTGCAACCTTAAATGGTTTTACGCACCGGGAGCGATTTCTTTTTGTGCGAGTAATTAGCGGGTCATTTTTGCCAAACTAACGTTAATGTCATGAGTACTTTCCAACCGAACCGGAATGTTACACAGCGAAAAAGCGGTGTAGGTTTTTTCGTCCAAGGTCGATTTTTATGGGCTTTCGCAAAAGCGAATAATCGCATCTACCGCCACCTTGTGGTCACAACAAGAACTGCAGATCTGTACCAAAATGTAATAAAGACTTCAAATTAATTGAGGTAATGTCTAAAATGAACCCAAAAGAGACAACAAACCCAGTTTTGTAGTTATTTAGTAATGAGTACATGAATTAAACTTACACTATAGGATACAGATATGTGTGTATTTTAAATGATAACTATAAACTGATGTGAGCCAAATTAGGTGAGACAGGCTCCTCTGATTTAGTGGAATATTAGTGGATATTAATGTATCAGTTAGCTTTTTTTTTCTGTTTGAAACTACTTCTTTTCATCACATCTGGATTTTACTGTTCTTTACAGACTTCCCACCGGTATATTCTGATTTAGGTGTTCCCTCCAAGAAATTCAGTACGTTGACTCTATGCAGCGATTCCTCCCTTTTATTCAGCAGTTTTTCATTTTTATTGATGGTCAGGTCTGCTCATCTTTTTCCGAAGAGATTTTTTTTTTTTTTTTATTATTATTATTATTAATGCATCCATTCACTAAAGAGACGCAGGGAAGAGAACAAAATGGAGGGACGTGAGATGGGCCAGATTTAAATGCACAGCGCTGCGGTCACATACCAGGCATGCCAGCCTGCTTCAGTAACCAGGCACTGGGGCCTTAAAAATGCGAAGTTCTTAAACCGAGACGGGGTGAAATATGAGGGATACTGTAGAGCCGGGATGCAGGACAGAAGCCCAGAGCAGCGCTCCACCTCGTTCTGGAGAGAGCTCATGTGTCATGTTCTCCGGGCATCCACTCAAGTGTTATAGAGTGCTGGATCTGCACCATGAAAGGGTGGTAACCGTCGTCCTGTTAACAAAACCGAGTCTGTGCACCGGATGTGTTTATTTTAAAATCTCCAGTAATTACTTAACTATGCCTTAAAGATATGCTCGGCAGAAGAAGAATGCCGTGTGTATATTTAGAGTAAATGCTGGGATAGTTACAGTCAAAACACTATATAGCAGCGCTAATACACCACTGACATTAAAATGAACGGCTTCCTGGCACTAATGTGCTGGAAAGTCATTCAAGGGAGACCTCGGCACTCATTTTCTATTAACGTTACACAGAACATTTGCAAATCTGCGCTGTTGAGAGCTGCGGTCGCTGTGCCATCGGTGGAGCTTTCAAACAATGGACAGAAGGGGTTTCCGTTGCTTTATGATGGAGAACCTGAGCCGTGGCCGCCTGCCATCCGCAGCGCGCAGGCTGCACAGTTAAGAGGAAGGAACTGGCACCGGAGCAGAAATGCGAGGGCACACGCTCAGATGCGAAGGTACACGCATCGCTTTGATCTCCGGAGCGGTTTTCTGATGGCCCACGCTTGGAAAAAAGACAGAATAATCTGGTCCCTTGGTGCGCTTTTATAAATTAGAGGCAGCCGACTTTCACAGCGAAGATGGCTACAAAAATAAAAAGGATGATAATTAAAGAGGTAATCTTCATTCAAATTTGTGGTGAGACTTTTGAAATGGCGTGCCGATCTCCGTCAAGTGGTTTCAGCGCAACTCAGCTGCAAAGTGCTCTGTCTTTCTCACGCACACACACACACACTTTGGGGAAGTGTTGGTTTTTTTTTTTGCAATATTGTGACTTACTTATCACGGGAGGTCCAGACTCCTGCCATATGCGAGGCCTGCAGGTGCAGGAAGCTGGCGGCTCTAAACACCAGGCACGTTTTGGGTCTCTCGCATGCCGCCTTTTGATACCGCTCCCAAAGCGCTGACTTGAAAAAGCCTTGTTGCATTGTCCGTGAAGGTTTTTTAAGCGGGAGCCATTTACTTCCAGCCAAACGCCCGCGTAACCGAACAGCAGCGAGGGTCAGAGTGTTCCGTTTATTTCATTTTGGACACCGAAACACCGCCCTTAACATTGGATCTCATTTCGCCTCTTTATTCTCTAAACGGCGATTCCAAAAAATGCCGATGATTCGATAAAAATCAAATGACATCACTCGAGAAGCGGACAGAATCTGGGGTTCCAATCGAATCGGGCGACCGTTTTTTTCATCCAGCTGGCATGTTTTTCCACAGTTTTCGAGTTTTTTTTTTTCCCAGTGTGGTCCATAATTCTTCTCAAATCAAGATTGATCACATCTTTCCTGTCCACGATGCTGACATGCAAAATGGAAGCTCTTCAAGTCAATCTCAAAGAAGGGAGAATTATTCAAACCATATGAGAATGAAAAATTAATACTTTCTTTTTCTTTTTTTGCCTTCTCTGTGCAGCTGTGCAGACTGATTAAAAACACTTACCCTTTGAACATTTTTAGAGCGATTAAAAACATGAAAGGGCTTCATCGGAATCTTAAGGTTGAATCTGAAACCCCATCTCTGATTTTTTTTTTTTTCTTTTTTTTTTTTTTAAGTGCAGGCTGCAGAATGTAATAAATAGTAAAGGTTTGAAACAAGGCTACTCTGACAAATATTGTGTTTGGAAGGCAGCCAGATTCTTGCGCTGGTGACTCTGTGCCAAAGGCAAAGCTCATCCAAGCCCAGAGTACTCTCAAGTGGGCCTGAGTGTTGTTTTGGAGATTGAGGTGAAAGAGAATAGGCCAATGGCTCCCCGTGAGATAAGATATTATAATCCACTCAACACACACAAACACAGAAGTTTCCAAATCTGTGTTTCTTCAAAATGTATAACTCACACCGAACAGGCATAAGACAGCTCAAGCCATTGTTGAATTTTGATAGGGCCTGTATGAGTAGTTACATGTATTACAGTCTACATGTAGTTAATCCTAGTTTAGCCCAAACTCATCTCACTCAGCTTAGTTATTTATATTCTGTGCACGGTTGCACTCTATCCTGGACTTTGCGTATCTTCCAGTTTTCATCAGAAGGGACTTTTTGGTACTTTTACCCATGTCTTCCCATAGCTTTCAGTTTTCAGACTTATATATAGCTGCGTTTAAGAAAGATCGGGAACCATCTTATTCTATAAGTGCACACTTAAATGCAAAAAAAAAAAAAAAAAAAAATGTCCTTTGTGCAAAAATACTGTTTGTTCGGAAATGTTGACCTCGGAAACTGTTTAGAAAAGGGCAGGGACAGAAAAAAAAGAAAAATGTCTATTCTGGCTCTTAAAGTTATCAAACTGAAGTTGAAAAGTGACAAGTCCTGCCTTTATGATGAATTGTGTTGGAATATTTTTTTTTTGGCTGGGCGCTTCCTGGCCTCACTCGGTTACCTCATGGTAACAATAAGCACTCCAGGTGCTGGTACTGTAGGTGGGTTTTTGTTATTTTGACAGGGCTCGCTAGTTGTCCCCCCCCCTCCCCCTCCCCCTTCCTCCCGTTTCCTGCCTCTATGCTAAGCCAAGTTTTTTGCTTCGAATTTACATCGGGGGGTTTTTATCGATCTCACTCATCTGAGTCTCTCGGCAAGGAATCCTCCAAAATTGCCAAACTGCTCCTTTAACTACTGTTTGTTAAAGTGTTTATGTAACTATAACTGCAATACAATATGTTTTTAATGCAACTCGCCCAACCTTGCATACTTGTGTGTGTGCGTTATACACTAATCTTAGCCCGGGGCCAATGTCATCTTTCCCATGCCCCACTGTCACACAGCCACACGGTCACGTCTCAGCCGAAGGTATTTCCTCTGTCATTATTATCATTATTAATAATATTTCTTTTCAAAGCGACCTGGTGAGGACCCCTGTGCTTGGCTCCATTGCTCGCATTTTTACACACAAGCTGTTTATACAGCTGCGTTTCCTTCGGAGCCCGGTTTGGGCCGAGTGGGTTACAGCAGATGTTTGGGTTCTGCCTGGTGCCATCTGGTAGCCCTGGCTCCCAGCAGAACTCAGCTGGACGCGGATTTCACGGTTGATGAGGAGGGTGGAAGGTAGATACGGTGTCAGAGGGACGAGCGGGGAATGCCAGACGAAGAGGACAAAGAACAGGAGGAATTAGGGCAGGGAGGGAGGAGGACCGGCCAAGGCGAGGAAGGGAAATAACTGCGATGAGAAAGAGCAGAGAGCCGAGAAAGTGAAAGCCGGGAATATTTTAGGTGATGGAAGAGGGGAGCGGGGGGGGGTGAAGGTGGTGGGAGAAGAGGGATTTAGGTGTGTAAGTAGGCAGTAAGTGGAGGAAAAGTTGAGGAAAAGTAGCGGGGGGGGGGATGGTGGGAACATAGCGTGTGAAACTATGGGCATAGGAAGCAGGAAACAGCAGGTCGAGAGGAGACGGTACAAGTGTTACACTCAACACATCTGCAGTAATTTTCATTTTCTCACTGACTTGAAAGACAACATGTTCCTCTGTACGCTCGGTGAGATTTACAGCTCGAGCCTCATTGAAAGCAGTAACAAAAGAACAGCGACAACTTTATGAGTACACCAAACCGTTTTTTTTTTTTTTTTTTGGAGACATGAGGTATTTATCAGTGGTGACACAATACTGATAGGCATGAATTAGTTTCACCACATGTGCAGCAAAAATCACACCCAATTCCTGCTCTAATTTATTGGTAATATATACCAAAAATAAGCTAGCAGAGGTGTAGCATCAAATGCTGAGGCCTGTACACTCTTATCCCATCCTTATCTAAGCTAGCGGACGAAACGCGTTAGCAAAAAAATGATTTAAAACAAAAATAAATAGGCACAAATAGGGTTTTAAGCTACAATCAAATCAGATTATATTGATGTCTGGTTGTTTCATTCACTGCCTGAATCGATACATTTGGCCTAATCACGTACAAATACCCAAAATATTAAGGTTTGTGTATTAACGTTTTGATTCATGCAAATTTTAATCTAGAAGCATGTATTCCATATGTAGCTGAATCTTTGGAGGCTCTAAGAGGAGGCCCCACAGAATGTCCAATATAGTACTATAGCACAAAGTTCATTCTCTAATGGAGTTTCAATATATTTGACGCTATGTTAAATTACAATACTGAATAAATGGAAGGCACGATTCATTCATTAGCTCTAGTACCTACTAGAGCCCTGGGTAGTCAAGCCCACTTTTACCCCCACTAGCAGGCCCTCGCTTAGAGCTAAATGCTAATTTCACTATGCTAACACGTGTGGTTGAAGTATCACACTATAAAAAGTTGGGGAAACGGCAAAAGTATAAGAAAAAAAATGCCCTTAATTTCACAAAAAACTTTTTTTGAAAAAGAGCTAACGTGCTAAATGGGAGCTGGAAACAACGTTGTCCAATATTAACTCATCATCTTTGTCTCCAGGCAGCATAAAACATGGTCGATATTAGTTGGCCTGAAAGAACTATTACAATTTGCCTAATTGAAACCTTCTATTATTGAAACAAACTCCCAAACATCTGTCCATTTTTGCAGATGGTTTTATTCACGGATTTGCACCCGCTACTTCTTTGACTCTTGTTTATTACAGTCATGCACCTTTCCTGTCTGTGCCCCTGCCACCCTTTGATTCAGCTCAGCTGTAATAACAATAAATCAGAGGTTTACAGGTTGTTTAGGGCGGACGAGGGAGTACAACCTTATTTCATTTTACCTTCAGTTCGCTGGGTCCTATAATAGTCGTTTCCATAACAATATACTGTACCTGACCAAAAGAGTTAAGGAAGAGCCCTTAAAGACAGAGGACATCTAATTTAGATTTTAAAGTAGGAGGAGTGTGCGGCAGGAGGGTGAGTGGGAAGTGGAGGACGTTAGTCTCCCAGACATGGGTGCGGTTTTCATGGAGGAAAATGAGCTGTTAAAGGGGCAGCAAGTCCCCAGTTTTTACAGCTCCATAGAGTAAAAAGTACCATAATATGACCTACAGGGTATTGCTAGGGTTGTTGGCCGATACCAGTGACTCAACAATTATGTTGTCAGTGTTGACATTTATGGCTTTCAGAAGTCCTGTTCCAGGTTGTAGTCTGGGTTTTTGAATAAAAGTTCCCCTTCCTTTGGTGGTTCCTGACTCTTATCGTCCCAATCCAATTGACTGCCACTATTATTACTCCAAGACTTTGATTCTGGGAAGTGAAGCGATGCTATACAAGAACTAGCATTTAGTTAACCTGAAAAAGGTCCCGCTAATAGGATGCTAACATTTGCTAATTAGACCTAAATACAAATGTTAGCATTCTACTGGTCAGACCTATTTTTCAGGTAACATTTGCTAACATTTGCTAATTAGACAACGCAAAGTACAATTGAGGCTGTACTTTGGTCAAATTAGACAAATTAAAATTCAGACTACTATTTGGTGCTTTATATGAGAACTCAGTAAAGTTCATACATGAATTTATCTACATTTATCTACATTCCTGATGATGGGCAAAATGGTGTGAAGCATTTTAGCAGTTGTTAAATTATTTCACGAATCAAAAATTGCTTATCTCTATATCCATATACTACAACCTGCCAATCCAACAAGGAACATAACATACTGGATCAATTTATCAAACTAGTAATCTGACAGACTCGAGCACAGTTTATACAGAAACCTGATGAAGATGTAAGGACAAAGGATTAAAAAAATACTTTTTCAGCATGATAAAGTCAATTCTGAACTGATTTTTACTGATGAACTTGTACATCAGTGAACAAAATACAAACTTATGAGGTATCGCCACAAAACACCACAGATCCCTTCTTCTCCATATTGAAAAGATTACACAATTTGATTGCAAACATATTCCCAGCAGGTTTTTGTTGAGTGAATTAGTCAGTCAATCAGCATGGCTGTATACAGCTGTATCATGTTGAAAGAGAGTCAAAACTATGAAACATCTGGACAATTACTGCTCTCCAGGCTTTTTGAACAACAATCATGTGACTTTGGCACAGAGAAGCCTGTGCCATCGGACTCGACCTAATGGGCTGAAGGTTCCATCTGGACAAAAAAGCAAAAAAAAAAACACACAAAAACATGATTAGGGATGGTTAAAGTGTGGGTTTCACTGTTTGTGTCTTTCTTACGAAATCCATCAGAAATAGTCCAGGTTTTCCGGCATTGTTAGACAAGAAAAGTAGAAAAAAAAAAATGATGATTTTTGGAGCAAACAAGGAGATCAAGGTGAACAAATAGGTCTATCGTGTCAAGAACGTTTGTTGAATCCTTAATCCTCTGATTGTTTTCTCTATTGCCATTCTGTTAAAATCAAATCCATCCAGGGATCCCTATCATAGCACATACCGACACTGTCCTTGACCCTCTGAAATGAGTTTGATTTCCTACCAGACGGCCCACATGAGGAAATGGAGGCCGCAGCGACAGACATGTTAAAATGCCATATCGGCCTTATTCCATTTAAAAGTCCATGTAGCGTCTGTGGATCGTAGCCTTGGGCCTCGTCCCTCCCTCCTCACTGCCTTTCCTGTCTGTGCCCCTGCCACCCTTTGATTCAGCTCAGCTGTAATAACAATAAATCAGAGGTTTACAGGTTGTTTAGGGCGGACGAGGGAGTACAACCTTATTTCATTTAACCTTCATTTCGCTGGGTCCTATAATAGCCGTTGCCATAACAATATACCTGAGTTAAGGAAGCTCCCTCAAAGACAACGGACATCTAATTTAGATTTTAAGGAAGGAGTAGTGTGCGGCAGGAGGGTGAGTGGGAAGTGGAGGACGTTAGTCTCCCAGACATGGGTGCGGTTTTCATGGAGGAAAAAGAGCTTTTAAAGGGGCAGCAAGTCCAGTTTTTAAAGCTCCATAGAGTAAAAAGTACCTTGATAGAGTTGTTGGCTGATACCAATGACTCAATGATTGTGTTGGCTGTGCTTTATGGCTTTTCAAAAGTCCCATACCAGGTTCGTAGTCTTGATTTCTGAAAAAAAAATTCCCCCTTTGCTGGAGTTTCCTGACTCATCACACCCCAGTTGACTGCCTCTATTATTACTCCAAGGTGTTGATTTTGGGGAATGAAGCAACGCTATACCAGAACTAGCATTTCACCTGAAACAGGTCCGGCCAAGGTGGGTGCATCAGCGGTGGAGCCGGTGCCTCAGCCAAGGCACATGTGCAAACTCGTCAGCCGGGGCAGGTTGTCTTGTTAACCCGAGGCCTTATCTGAATCTCAGTGTCTGAACACAGATGGCACGCTTCAGGTGACGGTTCAGATCCGGATATGACATGGGTGTGGATGTGTTGAATGTTAGGTACATGTGGGGCCTCGAGCATGGACCCTGTCAAAGGAACCTCAACTATAATAAGTTCAGATACTGAACCATGAGGTGACAGATGATGCAGCTAATATTTCACTATATTTGTATCTTAGAAAACTTTTTTTTTTGGCAAATTAAGGAAATTTATACCTCATGTAGTAATAAAAAGTGAAGATATTTTCCCCTTTTTTCTCTTTTATCACATCTTCATACTATTCACCAGCCAGGATTTTGTCACTGTGTTGACACTATACGCGCTATGCGTCCTTGGAATGTATTTATGATTGCATTATCACAAGGTCATACTAGGTAAAGACAAATACATCGAGATTATCTTTCCCTCTGTTTGCCTGTGTGTGAGAGAGAGTTCCATGCGAGCAAGTGGGACTGCCGCTGTGTTCTGCTGTTTATTTTGCTGTTATTGATTACCAAATGAATGGACACATTTGGCTTCCAGTCCTAACATGGAAATTTCCAAGGAACATATTTCTCTCCCTAAAAATTCACGTTGAGTATATATATTAGTTTAAAGTTTTTTAAACCAGTGGTTGGAAGTCCAGCAGGGGGCAGTGTATTCCAGTTTGTCTGCTTGGTGAACAGTTACTGAGGTCAACTCAAAAGGCCTCAACTCACTATATGAAGAAAAGTGACTTAACATCTACTTTCTTAAAATCTCACATGGACAGGGAAGTTTATTTTATGACTGTTATCCATCAGTACCAATGATAAGAACTGATTTTATACATATTTTTTTGTTATTCTTTCCAGCTTTTTTCCCTCAAATGTTCTGTAATCAGATGGGGACCTATACATGCATCTTCTTGGAATCAGTTTGAAAAGATTGCATCAAATTGTGACGATTAAAGGGAGAGATTGTGTTTGTGTCTCTGCAAACAGGAGCCGTGAACTGAGCTTACCCTTAGTCATAGTGCAACTCTGAATTTAAATGGGACAGCCCTCCTCTGATGCCAAAATGTGTGTGTGTGTGTGTGTGGTGTGTGTGTGCGGGACAGTACTTGTGTTTGGGTGGAACGCTCACTGGAAGTGTGTTATAAAAGCAGTCACAAAATCACATAAAGTAATAGAAATCAAATACTCTTTATTAGAAAAAAAATGACCTCTCACTGTATTTACAATGCATTCAGAAAATGGGCTTTTTTCCACATTGTAATTTTGCAGCCTCATGCTAAAAATCGGTTGAACGTTCTACATCCCACCATAATGACGAGGCATTTAAGACATTCAGAAATACTGAAATATCACAATGACATAAGTGTTCAGACACTTTACTCAGTACTTAGTTGAATCATTTTGGCAGCAGTTGGAGTCATGAGTCTTCTTGGGTATGATGCAATGAGTTTTGTTATGGATTTTGTGGATTTTCTGCCGTTCTTCTGCTGATCCTCTTGAGCTCTGTCAGGTTGGGTGGAGACCGTCAGTGGGCGGCCTTTTTCAGGTCTCTCCGGGGAGTTTTGGGTTGAAATCAAGGCTCAAGGACGTTCATGAAGTTATTCTGAAGCCACTTGACCCGCCCCGTGTGCTTAAGGTCACTGTCCTCCAAGATGAGGTCTGAGGTCCTGGTCCCGAGTGCCCTGGACCAGGTTTTCATTAAGGATATCTCTGTACTTTGCTCCATTTGGCTTTCCCTCAACCATGACCAGTCTCCCAGTCGCTGCCACTGAAAACCACCCCCACAGAATGATGCTGTGACCACAACGCTTCGCTGTTGGGATGGTAGTGGGCAGGTCATGAGCTGTGCCTGGTTTCCTCCAGACATGATGGTTAGAATTGAGGCCAAAGAGTTCATTCTTTGTTTCTGTAGATCAGAGAATCTTATGTCTTACAGTCTTTAGGTGCTTTTTTTTTTTTGGTAAACCCTAAGCAGGCTTTTCTGTGTCTTTCTGGACATTCCTTTCATCTCCACACAGGATCCCTGGCGCTCAGCCAGAATGACCATAGGGTTCTTAGTCACCTCTCTTATAAAAGGCACTTGATTGCTCAATTTGGCCAGGCAGCCAGTTCTAGGAAGAGTCCTGCTTGTTCCAGACTTCTTCCATTTAGGAATTATGGACCACTGTGTTCTTGTGAACCTTCAATGCAGTAGAATTTATTTCGTAGCCTTCCCCCCAGATCTGTCCCTGCACCTCATGGTTTGGTTTTTGCTCTAATGTGGATCGTCAGCCATGAGGCCTTATATAGACACGTGTGTGGCTTCTTAAATCAGATCCAATCAGTTGAATTTATCACAGGTGGACACCAATTAAAGTGGAGAAACACCTCACAGGTGATTAAGAGAAATGGGATTTCAAGTGTCAAATACTCAGGGAAAACATCAATGTAAATTTCAGCACAAGGCTGCAACATGACAAAATATGACAAAAGTGAAAGGCAGCCCATAACTTTGAGCTGTTTTTTCCCCGTCAAAACAAAAGAATTGCAGGATCAAAACATCTCACTCTCTCTCCCACTCCGTCTTGCCACATACAGTTAAAATTTTACTCCTTCTCTTCTCACAGAATCCCAAAACAATTCACCCCATAAAATACAGACTCGGCCTGCCATATGTGAAAACGTATGGCTCCCACGGGTACCCTGAAGGAAAATTACTGGCTGCGTGACAGCGATAGAAGATCCGTGTGTTTTTCGCTTTCCTTTCTGGAAAAAAAAAATGAATAGTGCATGTACTCAGATGTAGTTTTGATGTGGCTGGGTGGTGCTACACAGGCCTTGTTATCCGCAGATCCTTCAGTCGGTAAACCTGTCACAATCTGAGAGTATGCGAGGCTGTTCCTGCCAATCCTGACTACATCTCCAGGAGGAAATGGTGTTGGCAATGTACAAAAAAACAACCTGGGAAGTGGTTTCTTGCAAAAAGAGAGGGTTTTGTTGGAATAAACACCATTTCCGTCTTTTTATTGTTCAATATTCCATTGAACTTGAACTGAGGTTTTGCTAGTTTTCTTGAACCTTCACAATCATAAAATAAACAGGTATAAGATTGTATCTGTTTGGTCTTTATTATCATTATTTCAGAGACTGTTCTCCTTGTTATGTTACCTAATTTTCCTGCTAATGAATTTTCCTGTAGTGATTTGTGAATCTGTTAGTTGTCTCACGCATCACAATTGCCAGTTGCCTCTTTAAGGTGAAACTAAAGTCATATTTAATCATCCCTCTTTGCAGTCAAGTTTTGTACTATCAGAAAGAAGAAAAAACTGTGTTTTGTTAGAGATTTTGAAGAGAAACGAGCATCTAACAGGTCTGAAAGTGGCATGTGCATGTGTTTATGTGCTGTTTAAAGGTACACTGTGAAATTTCTGACAGCACCTAGTGGTGGGGTTGCAGATTGCAACCAACTGAGTACTCAAATAAGAGAACCTATGGTAGCCACAAAAAAACCCACAAAGGATCTACTCTAGGCCACATAGCCTTTTTTTTAGCAAGATTTAATTTGAAAGATTCAAAACCAAGTCTCCAGCTACAAAAGTGGATGGTTGATCGGTAAGCAAAATAATGTAAAACTGGGAAACACAATCATAAAACCTAAACAAATATTAAATATAATAAAATATGCATATAATATAATATAAATATGTAGATTAAGCTATGCAATTTAATTTGAGTTGGACTTTAATACCTCATGGTGCTATTTGGCACTCAACCCATTTTGTGAGACTTCTTCTGTGTTGCATTCCCAGGCCAAGTAGATCATTTAACTGTATGTATTTAACTGTTTGGATAATATGAGGAAAAAGAACAAGAGTATGAGAGTAGCTATTAAATGTTTGTTTGTAGTACTCGTGGTTGCTGTACCAGCTGTCACTCACTAAGGCCGAGGCGACCTCACATCAATAACTCTCCTTGTGTCGCGCTGCTGAAGCAATCCAGTCAGTAAGCTGAAGTGAATGTCGCTTCCCCTTAGGACAGTGACTTCATACAAGTAAAAGGTCATTTAATTTCACAGTTAATTATATTATTGTTTTTATCCCCCAGAGAGTAAAAACATAACTTGCAGTCTGCGCAACAGGGGAATAACGAGCTTTACTTCCTGCATCACATCGCAGTAGGTCTGGCTCTTATTACCATATCTGTTTCCCATGTAACTAATGGAAAAGTTACACATTTCTTAAAGAAAAACCTTTGGGAAATAATGTATTTTTTAGTGTTTTCTTGCATGTGCATTTGCATGCAATTTGGACCAATGTCTATGATGTTCAACACATTGAGAGAGCCTTTTAAACGCAGCTGCAACTGATCACCGCTATCATTTGCCATTAGTGTCTTGTCTGTTGGGGCAAAGGGCAACAGAGAAGTCGGATGTGGTGGGTGTAGAAAGCACACATCAATAACAGGAGTGTTTGAGCTGGTGTGACTCAGAGAACAACTGTCGTTTTTTTTTTTTGTTGTTTTTTTTTAGCTCTGTCTGCTACGTACGTGCATTATTGGAGCCTAAAGTGTATGTAAATCACAGGCGATATCTTTAAACATTGTGAAGGACTCAGCGGCGACTTCATTTGCAAACAACGTCTTTACACCACAGTTGGCAAATCTCAGGCTTTTGATTTCCTTCTCTAATGGAAAATGGGAGTGTTGAAAATGATGGGAAACTTTTACTACACCAACATGTAAACTCTGAAGGAACTAATTGTGTGTAATTATGCCCACGACATTGCTCTGTTACTCTTCTGTGTTTATTTAACTGAAAGGAAATCCAAAAAGCTGGACTCTAATTGTGCGGTCGGTTTATTTTATTTGCAGTGCTATGTTCCTTCAAGCTTTGGATTATGTTCTATGATATCCCCCCGTGCGCCACTTTGTGCACGGACTACTTGCACGTCTCTGCGTAAAACATTTGGATCGCTGGTATTTTTTTTCCCTCTTCTGACCAACATGTCTTCTCCCCACCATAGATTCCTGACTTAAAACTTGATCTGAGTGGTAAGATGTGCCGCCACATTTGTGTTTATAATATAGGTCAGCCCATATTGCTTTTGAGTATCTGCCAAGTGTTTCAAGTTGTCCGACTAGCTTGTTGTGACCAAGCTGAACCATGAAAATTAAATGGTCCGTGTATCAACAAGTAGGCCACAAGCATGCAGGCACGCATCAATGCACCCAAGCATGGATACTGTACACACACACACGCACACGCACACACACCTGTGTCTGTTTTTTGTCACGCAGAAACTGATTTAGACTCCTCGCTGCAGCCGGGATGAGTGCTGAAAGACAGGGACGTCTCTTTTTATTTAACCGAGTGAGGGGCGATGTGGCAAACCTGGGTTTCATAAGCGGCCCACTCTCTGACTCAGACCGTTAGTTGTGTGGTAAGGCTGCATGTCTGTTGGGAAGAGACAGAACGAGGAGGAGGAGGAGGAGGAGGAGGAGGAGAAGCTAGAAGTGATTCTGTGGTATGACCAGTAAGTGGAGCATGGAGGAACCCATTGACCTTGACATCCTCCTTCCCCTTCTCCTCCTCTTCCTTCACGCTCTTGCCATTTCTTTCACCACATGTCCATCACGTACCCACTTTTAATAATAGGCCAGAGCATGTGAGCGCGCGCATGTGTGTGTGCGTGAGTCATGTGTTGGGAGTGAAGCTGGCATGTATACAGGCTGCGTGTGCATGCGTAGTATTGATCAGGTGTCTGCGGTTGATGTAGAAAGCGCTGTTAGGGAAAAGATGAATGATGCAATGCTCCACACGCGCTTCTTTCTCTTTTTGGATTTCCAACTTTTAGTTCACAGTAGTTTTATATATATATATATATATAATATTAATAATATGTTATATATATAATCTACATGTTGCTGTTAAGGGGTTTCACCCAAAACCAACAGACGACATCTTTTACGTGTCATATGCTATTTATGGTTTTAGGTTTGTGTGTGTGTGTGTGTGTGTGTGTGTGTGTGTGTGTGTGTGTGTGTGTGTGTGTGTGTGTGTTTTTGTCCTGGGGGTCTGGACTTGACAGTTACAGTTCCTCATTATTCAGACCTCAACAGTGGTTTCACAGCCTTGTGCAGTTTGCTACACCAGACAGCAGTTATCAACAGTCTATCTCTCTCTCTGCATCCCCGCACCGCCCCCTCAAGTGTCAGTGAAACTACGACATGCTCTGCATGGAGTTATCGTAGACGTTTAGATATTTTTCAAGTATTTATGTGGAATGTATGGCGTACTCGTGCGGTTCGGTTTGTATTAAAATGTCAGTTTTCTTAGAAATGCTTTGTCAGCCAAATAAAGTAACCGTTGGCCTTCTATAAAAATATCAGGGTGCCTGTGAGTTAAAACATTATCATTTTGCCGGGCAGTTTATGAGCTGCATGAATCAGTTACACATGTGCGTGGTCGCTGCTCACTGTCCGTGTTGTGGCTTTCTCATTAATCCCTGTCTTTGATCAGGATCGTGCATATGTGTGTGTGTGTGTGTGCGTGCGTGCAAATATTTATACAAACAGTCCGTCGCGATTTCACATCGCGACTATGCACTTCAGCTATCACTATGTACTAATCTTCATATTATGCGCTTGCAGTTTAATAGACATGAAATGAAATTTTACGGCTTCGTACAAGCAGGAAATGAAAGAGCCGTGCTGACAGACATCAATCAAGCTGCTAGGGGAAGCTAACTATGGGGCGCTACTGCCAATTTTAAAATTTGGAAACTTATCAATGCAGTTTTTTTTTTTTTTTTTTTTTTTTTTTAACCATACTCTCCACGGTCTCACCACTATCCACAATTTGTTTTAATTACTTCAGGCTGTGAGTTTTTTTTTTTTTTTCCTCTTCATTTCTGGTGTGCATTGCATTTTGGAACGATCGTGTGAATCGCATTCAAAAGTCAAGCATAGTGAGATTTTTATAGGGAACGTGTGGATCCTGTCTCCGCTATGGAAGTCAAATGGATTAGCCCCTTAATAAATATGTAATGCAATGTATGACATGGGACGCTGTATGTGTCACTGGGTGTTTGCATGCTTGACGGAGTTAGCGTGTTTATGCATGTGGTCGCGGTTATATCTGTTTGTGAGGTTTAGCGTAGCCCTGCTGTAGACTTGTAATATGCAAAAACATGTAACTGAACACTGAGCGACTGACAACTGAACAGAGTGATTGAGTGGGTCGGTGGGACAGCGCATGAACGCGGGGAAAAAAAACAAGGGATGGTTTGTGGCTGACAGTTTAATCATAAGCATAAGGGACAGAAATACAGACGGGCGGACAGACATAAAGAAAAAAAAAAAGGATAAAATCATATAGGCCGACATGAGTCACGGGAACATTGGGACTCGTCTGTGCCGTGCGTCCCTAGGGTGCAAACGGAGGACAGCGGCGACTGCGCGCTCAGATGTCCAGGAGGCCTGGCAGCGTTTAAACTCTGTAGCTTTGCATCACGTCTCACGAGAGATGAGAGGATGCAGAGCCTGGCCAGGGGTCAAAGGCCGGAATTGCGCTCTCTCTGAGCCGCGATCGAATTTCAGACGTCTGAACCCGCTGACACGTCGGCGTGTGATGAAAGGCTCTGCTGACTCATTTGAAACCCCAAGGAGAGGTTATTTATTTGTCAATGTCAGGCTTTTAAAATTAGAACAAAGAGAAGAAGAAGGAGGACATGAGCGAGGTTCATATTTGCCTGTGAGTCATGCGTGGAGCCGTGGAAACGCAGCAACCGGCCCCTTCTGCTTTCTTCTTGTTGTTGATAGCGCTGTTGTTTGCCATTTCCCACATTCCCATGAATTTCCAGAAATACTTTTTGTTATCGTCCTGAGAAAGAAAAGTCACAGGTTCCATTCCCCCAGTTTCGCGCCAGTTTGAGTTTTAGACGCGGCTTTTCTTCAATAAAAACTTCATTATTTAATGTTTGAGGAAACTTTTAGGCATTTATTTTTGAGCCTGGGCTTTGCTACGCCATCGAACAAAGCCGCAGAAAACACGCGCGCAATATGAGAGCAGATTACTGAGCTGCTTGATATTTGGCCCGGGTCAAGAGCTCTCACTTTCATCTGCCGTCACCCGTCCACACTTTGGAGATAAACCTTTCATTCCTACACATCCTCCTATTGTCTGCAACCGCCGTTTGTCATGTACATCACACCTGACCCCGCCGACCTTTGACCCCTGCCGGTCTTTTGAAAGAGGCGAACCGCTGATAGATGGATGTTTTCTTGTTTTGCCGGTCGATCCTGACGCGATGACCCCACGGGGGGGAAAATGGCTGACGGCGAGCGTTCTTCACATTCCTGCAGGAGGAATGTTACACGCTTTAGCCTTTGGTATCTGGTGACATCATCATGCATCATATCCTGGTGGCAGATAAACAAACTCCTCCTCGGAGGGCTTTTGAAGTCCAAACAATGTAGGAAGCAAAGGTCACTCTGAATGAACTTGTTGATGTACGTAGGCCGTAATGGTTTTTGTGGCCTTTTATCTCAGTTTTGCCTCAGCCTTGATGTAAAAACTTGAGTTTTTCCCAAAACACGGATCGTCCAATCAAAGGTAACTAGGCAACCAGGCATGTCCGTCAAGCTTGAATTTCCCCACATTGCAAGTATGGAGAATCGAGGGGCACATGGCTGTAGTAAAAGTGATACTATCTTTTCAAAGAGTTTTTTCTATCTTTTCCAAAACCAAAAACACAAGCTAAGATGTAAGGAATGGATTAAACACTTTGTGTGCTCTAACACGCTCTAGCAACCATTACCGTTTTCAGCTGACTATAGTTTACAACGCTACAGAAGTAGCGTTATATGGCCATGAGCACATCATTAGTTTGTGGGGTATCCAGGCGATGTAAAAAAACACATCTGCTGCTAAGCAAATGCATATTTAAGACCCCCTTTAACAACGCTGATACAATCTACCAGCACACGGTTGTCTTTGCATCTGGCAAAATGATCACTAGCGTAAAATAAACGCAAAATCTATTATTTCATCATGTTAAATCATGAAGTTCAGATTATTTTTTTTCACACGGTTAAATCCGATGGCACGACTCTGACTCCACATTGCTGGCACGCTGTTTAAAATTACTCTAAGGTTCATTGTAAAAAATGCTGAAGTGGTATAAGGAGGAGTGTTCTTTGTACTATTATTAGATTGGATTGCTTTTATTTCCAGTCATCCATCCATCCATTTTCTATACCCACTACTGGAACCAGGTCGCCAGTCTACCATTGGGCACAAACACCAATCAATCACACATACCTACTGGCAATGGAGTTTCCAAGAATCTCCAAACTCCACACAGAAAGGTCCCACAAAGGTCCCTTGAATCTAACATTGTAAAAAAAAGGCTAAAGTGTTATAAGGAGGAGTTTCTCTTTGCGTCATTATTGGATTGGATTTCTTTTGTTTCCATTCATCCATCCATTTTCTATACCTGCTTATTCCTCACTAGGGTAACAGGCATCTGCTGGAACTAATCCTAGCATACTGCAGGCAAGAGGCAGGGATACACCCCAGACAGGTCGCCAGTCTACCATTGGGACACACCAATCACTCACACACTCACACCTACTGGGAATTTAGAGTCTCCAATTAACCTCAGCATAACCATGGATTGTTGGAGGTAGCATTTTGAGTTGGACTTTAATATAGATACATGGAAACATCACACAGAAAGGTCCCACAAAGGTCCCTTGAACCTGTGAACCTTTGTTTCCTCATAAGAAAAACTCATTGTAAAAAAAAGGCTAAAGTGGTTTAACAAGCAGTTTCTCTCTATTGGATTGGTTCCTCGTCAGAAAAATCAATCGGCGTAACAAACACCAGACACCAGCACAAACGTTGACTCGAATGCAAAAACATAATCCCATCTCCTTTAATTCAAGGGCTTACACGTGTCAAACCCAGACATAGTTTTGTAATACCGTAATGCTTTACAACACGAAGGATTGTGTTTTCTTGCCCATAGCCGATCAAGTGAGGAGGCGGCGAAAAGCTTAGTCGGCACCTGTAGGCGAGGAACTTGACACCCAGTCAATTTAAAAGAGCAAAACATAATTGCTGAGCTTACTATAGGCCCGGATCAGGACGCGATCAATTTGCTTGACACATGCGGGCATTTTTTTATTTAAGCAGAGGCAGGAAGGGCAAGTTCAGACATATGGAGTGAAATGCTAATTATCAGTCGAAATGGTGGGGGGGGTGGAGACGATGGAGAAGTTAAGGTGTGGCAAGGAGAGACTGGCGTGAGCTGGCATGGAGTTATTATCCCTGCTCTGGTCTGTTCTTCCTGTTTCGTCATGCCCTGACTATGACTGGGTGTCTGGCCAGACATAATCAGTCCCCTCCTAGTGCACCTGCGTGACTGGAGAACGCCACGTTCGGCACACCAGCTACTGCGCTTACGCCGCCGCTAACCGCACGCCAATATACTCCCGATTCGTCATTTGGCAGGCGGATTACAACATTTAATTAGGGACTTAAATCAATCAGCAGGGAGGGAGGGAAGGCGCTGCTCAGCTTGTCAGGCTGCCAGTTCATCACTCAGACAATCAGATGAGATAAACAAACAGGCAGCAGACCGGCTATAAAACAACAACCTGTTCATGCTCACATGCTAGAATCCCGAGCGCTGACTTTAAAGGCTGTTAGCTCGTCCTGTATTAAATTATTTTTCAGCATGTTTGATTGAATGCAGCTGCAATTCGGGGGCACGGATGATTCGAGCCGTCAACGCGAGGCAAAAATAGAGCCCCGCTGTCTCGTGTTGCTTCGAGAACTCACGCTTTAGAGCACTAATTGCCAGACTTCTTTTTTTTTTTTTTTTTTCCTCTGTCAAAAGCGGTGATTTAGTTGCTCCAGAGTCTTTTTTTTTTTTTTTTTCCATGAGGTGTTTCAAGCATCTGTCATCCGTTGAAGCATCATCACTCAACTCGGTTCCACAAGGGACGGCTTTCATTCCCCCAAATTTGATATCTGAACTGCGATATCTGCGATAAAAAAAAAAAAAAACGACTTCTGGAATTAGTAATGTTTATATTGACTTGTCCTAAGAATGAAACGTTTAACAGAATGTAATCGTCATAATCTTCGGGAGGATTTTTCGACATGTGGCCGCAATATGCGTGCAAAACACATGTACGGCGTGTTCAAGTGAAACCCTTCACACTGACTTGTCCACCAGCCAGCCAGGCACTCAGTCCATGTTTTCCATCTCCTAGTCCTCACCCCTCAGGGACAGCAGCTGGCAGGCCGCCCTGTGTTTTTGTCTCAGACACGCTATGCCTGTCTGCCACTCGCGGTTCCTCGCGCCGCCTCGGCCAATCGCGTCGCGCCCCGGGTCGCCACAGAGGCGGCGTCCGCTCCGAGCGCACAGAAGAGGAGCTCACGTGAGACCTGTTTATTTGTAAGAGGAGAGATAGAGGGAGCGGGAGGAGAAAAAGGAAAACGAGACTAGAGAGAGAGAGAGAGAGGGAGGGAGGGAGAGAGAGCATGCCTGTGAAATGAAGTTGCGAAAATTTCAGTTGGCGGGAAAGCAGGAAAAGGAGGAGGAGGAGTCGGGGGGGGGGGGGGGGGGGGTTCAGGGAGGGGACTAAAAGGAGCAGGAGGGAAGCGACGCACAGCATCTGCATTTATGTTATAGATATTTCCACTCATCAGCAGTTGGCCCATAAAAGTGCACACGCTACTCTATGCGACCAATTTACTCCGTGCAACCGGGGGACTTTATTAGATTACGCTGGTCGGGCCTTTCTCGCTTTTTAAGGGAGATCTACCTTTTTTTGTGGAGGAGAGGGAGAAACAGACAGGCAAAGTTTCGCAATTAAGCACTGGTATGTCTCAGTGTAATATCTCAGGACGATCTCCAGGCACGAATGTTAACATGTCTGTAAGTTTTCAGAATAGGACATTTTACCATTTTCTCAGTTTGATGTATGTATTTTCATAGTCTATTTATAAAAAATTAAAAAAAAAACATGCTTTTGTGGTCCAAAAGCACCTAGTTAGAGCTGCAGCAGCAATGCAGTCTGCCTTCTCACACACTCACTCTGAACAACCTTGTTTCCCCCGCCCCCTCCCGGCACAGGGTCCATTCTGTCAAATAGATCCGGGGTCAGTCGGAAAAACAGTCAAGCAAACAAGTAAAGAAGCGTCATTACAATTAAAATTAGCGATTTAGACTTTTTTCAGAACCTAAAGGTGTATATGCAGAGAGGACACTATCTTCCTAGCTGGAAAAAAGCTGATAAATAGAAGATTACTTGTTCTGTGGGCAACTACATCTTAAAAGGCTTGGCTATCACAATCATTGTTTGCTTTGAGGATAGCTTTTTTTTTTTTTTGTCCAAGGGCTGTTGCCGTCCAAGATGGATCCAGGGCCAGTTCCTATTAACTTCCACTCCTGTCGTGACATCACAACAGGAGCCATCTCTAAACGCGTTCAACCAGGTTTCAGCAACACACTACAGACCACAACAGGACTGAAAAGTTTTTTTTTTTCATAGATTCAATAGAATCCCTTTAAGAGTTGTTTTTTTTTTTTTTTTGCCAGATGTGGAACTCAAATGGTTTTTAAAGATTTCACACTTCAAAATGCATTTTAGATTTAATTTACTGCCTGGGCCTCAGACTATGGAACCCATATTCTAACGCCAGTCCTCTTTCCAATACACACTCAGTGGATGTGTTTTTTTATAAATATATTACTCATTTTAAATCCTACTACACATGTGTTTAAAGTTTATTAATAGATTTTTTTTTGGCCACTTGAGGGCAGAGCAACAAGCTGTAAACATCGACATATAATCACCTTTCAATGCGGTTATGGCTAACGTATTGGCAAGCGGTTGCCTTATTACAGATCCAGCAGACACAAAAGCGACTTTAATGCGTTTCTGGCGTCCGGAGGAAAGAACATACTTTTGAATTCTGTTGCTGCCTTTCAGCCAACTACTGTAGGAAATATCTGGCTCTTTAACTGCTAAATGGTCTACTACTCCTCGCCACAACCGCATTCACAGAACATGTTGTCACTTAATCCATTATTCATTGAAAAATATTGATTAGTGCAGATCTGAGGCGGAACATCAGCACATTTCCTTTAAGTTAGCAGTGAAGTGAGGATACTGTAGTTTTAGTAAAATAAGAGCTACATTAGATGGATTTAGGTTTCATGCAGCAAAAAAAAAAACACATGCATGAAGTATATGAAGTAAGATACCTTATACATAATGATACAGATCTTGTTTTCTGTTGCAGGGTCTAAATTGACCTTTGATCTCTGTCTCTGTAACCACACGATGGCCTTTGATATTTTATATTCAGTGCATGTTTAGATAATCTATGTTGCCTGTTGTTCGGTTCGCAGCTTCATCTTCTGCCAGCAGTACCTGTTTTGTTTCCATTTGTGGCTATCTCTGTCAGTGAACGCCTCCTGAAAACCACATGAAGGAGGAGGCGCGCGTCAAGCCTTTTTTTTTTTTTTTTTTTTGAATAAGTCATGATCTGACAGTCACATTAGTAATGCAGAAAAAATGCCTTTGTGAATGACTTTTTAATTTCCTGCAGAAAAATAGTCCCAAAAATATGTCTTCCCTACGAAAGTCGTGCCAGAAAATACCCGAGCAGCAGCAGCAGCAGCAGCCGGCGAATGAAAATCGAAGAGGCAAGAGACCCGATTTTCATTGAAAAATACGGCTTGCCAATTTCCACATCGCTGTTATAAATCAGCCTCAGCGTACATGTCCTGTGTGGATAATATCCCAACTGTCTTCACAGCAGCTTGCCCCTGTTTTCTCTGCTCAGAGTTCTTGGTTCCCCTCCAACTAAAGCACAGGCCTTTTCTTACTGGCTCCCTTCACATTTCCATCACTATCACTTGGCCATTCGGATCTACCGTGGGCCTCATTTCTCACTGTCCTCTCAAGGAGGTCAGTACATGGTCATAATAATCCAAAAAATGCGGGATCAGATGCAGGCAAATCATTTAAATATTGTAAAAACAAATGAGAGAATAACAGTCTCTTTTGATAAGAAATTGACCAGCGGGGGCTTTGTTTTTTTGATGTTGTTCCTCTCATTTTAATAAAGCAGTCAAACTAGTTTGGTTATTACATCAGCTTGATCTGTAATTGGCATTACTTCACTCGCTTTGAAGGTTTCCTTAAGCCAATATGGAGTGGATTCACAGAGGGGGGGGGGGGGGGGGGGGGAGCTAATTTCTTCACCCATGGGTGACCCACATCTGATGGTTTTTCCATGTTTCGCCTTTAATGTATAGAATGGATCATTTCCAGCTTATCGTGGCTTCTGCAGAAAACCAGACATGAAGGCATCGCTGCAACTGTTTCCATTGATTTAATCAACAGTGCTGATAAAAAACCGATTAAATGATCTCTTAAAGTTCCTGTACGTTGACCTACACTAGTCTACTGTAGTAGACGATTAAAGCCGTAGTTATTGATTTGCTATTCTCATTTATACTGTTAACTTTCATATTTCTTACTTCTGTTTGCAAACTGTAATACGCCTTGAATGCAAAAACAGCAGAAATTGTCTGTCTGTCATTGGATCCTCAGGATTTGACTATGATTTTCATTCCTCCAATAAAATGATTATAATACCTGCAGGACTTTTATATGTTCATTAATCAATGCCAATGCCTCGGCCATTATTTTTCCAGGTGCTGCTATTTTCAGCTTTTCGAAAATGTACTCGTACAGCCTGTGCTGGAACAAAAATAGCCCCGCCCTCTATGGATGTGATTTGGGACTCATCTAATCGACCGACCAGGCAGGACATTTACAGTAAGAAGCAAAAAAATAATGAGCCTCCAACTCAAACCTGTATTATTACTATAGTTTCTTATTAGTGTTTTACTGATTTAATTCAAATTAGCTTTGTTTAATTTGTCTATATGTGTATTTGCCATGTGTGAGCTGTCTACAGAGATTTAATACGTTATTTATAACACACTATAATGGAGTTAGCAGATACAAGTGTGTGTATTTGTTGACTTTGTAATAAATATGTCGTAATAAAAGGAGTAATAACTGTTGACAAATGCTGTACATTAATAGAATTTATTCCTGCCTATAACTGCACTGCAGTGTCTTATTAAACATTGTATATACGGTATTAAACTTGTATATACTGCTTATAAATGCTAATTAGGGAGAGTAAAGTCAAATGTACAAGTTTGAGGTTGTTGTACTATTCACATTTTCTGCTACTTTATACTTTTACTCCACTTACATGTATTTAATGCTTATTGTTATATTGAAAATTAAGATTACAGTGAAAATACACACACTGTTTTACTTTAACTTCAATTATGATGTCAATGACGGTTGCACAGTGTAACAGCAGTTTAATAATGACACCCTCGGCATTTAGATTAGTTTGATTTATGGCGCAAGATTAGATTAGACAATAGACTAAATGAATGAATGAGCTCAGGCTCTTTCTCCTTATGTCCATACTCCTCCACACTGACGCCATTTCCTGCTGTAGTTACTCATTTGTGCAAAGCAATAACATCAATCAAGCGATGTTATTGCTTCAGTTTACGGCTACAGGCTCTTCTCTTCTCTTTTAGTCCCAAAGTGGCCTTGATCGTTTCTTCGCGGAGGAAAACGGAGAGCGATTTGCAATCCGTTGTTGGGGTTAGGACTTAGGTTATGGTTATGGTTAAACAGAGCAGAAATAACAGGTTTGGGGAACAGATTTTCACACAACACCTGTCCCAGTTGTCTTCATGGCAGTAAAAAAAATGATAATACCGCTGAAAGGTTGTCTAGTCGCACCTGAAATGATAAAATATTTTTATAACCGTATTTAAAGTAGTCATAATAAGTCCTTTTTTAACTCCAGTACAGACCAGCCTCCCTGCCACTCAGATAAAGATCTGTTTTCACAGCAGATCGAGCTGCTGTTATACCATAGCAGCAACATTACCAAACACATAAGCCGGTGTGAAAAGACGGGCATGTGACCCTAGCATTCTGCTGCAGGGATAAATATGTGTACGTTTTCACGATTTCTACCTGCTGCTGTTTATTCGCAGACGCCGCACATGGCGGATGTTTCGGAAATTGCGAAAGACCGATTCATATTTACACTCTAATTCAGACATAACAGGACTGATTCGGATCTCTTGATCTGAGTTATGTCGCACAAAACAACAGGTTAAAGCCATTCCACTTGTCGAACAAGAGTCCTGCTGTACTTGTTTGGCAAAGATGGATTGATGTTATAATCCGTCTTCGCCGAAAAAGTACAAGGCGACTCTTGTTTGACAAGACAAAGGGTGTGACACGCGTGCCTCTGTCTGTCGCATGGATGTCAATTATCGAAAAATGTGAAAATCAGAGGAGGAAAATGCATTGCGACGTATGCGACGTATGTTTATTCCCCTAATTGCTTCTTGCTTGTTTGCCAGCCATTTCCCCCCCACCATCACCATTTTTGGCCTCTTCAGGGAGCGTGCAGCCAGCATTGGAAAAGCCTTTCAAATGGAATTATATTAACCACCTGTTCCTGATCCGGAGGCATTAATGGACGAGTGGAAGTCGCGTGTGCTGCCTGCGGTTCAGACATGGTAAAGAAATAGAAAGGGAGACGTACACTCGTCTCCTCAGGCACATGAAACAGAGACGGGTCTAGGCACGCCAGAAAGGGGGAGGGTGTGTGTGTGTGTGTGTGTGTGTTGCTGACAGAGGTAAAGAAAAGGCATGTGTATAGATAAAAGCATATGATGAGAGATGGGGTGAGGGGTGCGGGAGGACAGTGTGTCATTAGTTGCTTAGCAATCCGGAGAATATACCTATGTGACAAATAATATTTGGCAAGATAAGAAAGTCGCACATTTTTTAATCAGGTCGATCTAAATGTACATTGTTTGCTTATGTTGATTTCTTGTTTTTTGAAAGTCCATTTGTACTATGTCAATGATACATTTTAAATATTTAATCCACCTGAAATGTAAAACTCGTTGAAAACAGGTGGTTTGGATTTTTTTAGATGAAATAATTTTTTTGCACCTTTTAATTCTTGCCTTTATGTGCAACTTTTCTAGCATGCACACATTCAAATTGCCCGTTCTACTCCTTTAAATCCAAACTGCCTTCGAAAAATACCTAAAAATGTATGAATGCAGCTAGAAAGAGACACAGATAATGACCGAGAGGCAACGATTCCAATGCAGATGCTCAGAATTACAGCAGCATTAAGTGTAACCGCCGCCTCATACTTTTCATCCTCCGCTCCCTTCGCTCCTTTACTCCTCTCATCACATTTAAAGCCACAGACAGTCAGCAGCAGTAGCAGCAGCAGCAGCAGCAGCAGCAGCAGCAGCAGCAGCAGCAGCAGCAGCAGCCTGGCTGGCAGGGATCCCTTACTGAGCTTGTTTGGAAAGCTCGAGAGTTACTTCAGGTAAATGTATTCCGCGAGGATCAATTAAAGTGTGTTCGGTCTCTTCCTCTCCTTCTGTGCTTTCTGTGAGCAATGAGCCAAAAGTAATTGAATTTTCAAATGTCCATCTCGAAGACGGGGTATGTAGAGCGGCTATAAGCATGTACATAAGTTGACCTATAGCACCACACTCATCCAGACATTACAGGACCATTCACACATGTTCTACTACATTGACTAGAAATCCTGTAGGATGTTTTTGTATTTACCAGACTGTTGCAGTCTCATGTACATCCGCATCACTGTCGCCACAAGCCATAAAAGGCTCTACTCACCTAGTCATAGTGCTTTCTCATCCCTGTTTATTTGACCAGGGCTCTCGGTGAAGCCCTCTGGCACTCCACCCTGTAGATTATAAGGTCACGGAGCCAGTGACGGTTAAAAAAACAAATGACCAGTCATGCCCTCGGCGGCTTCACCCGGACTGAAAATGAAACTGCGAAAGATTTCCGTCCTATATGCAAGTATCTCTTTCTACACATTCTGTGAGTGGGGCTCTTTGTGGACGGTTGCTGCCTGTTCCGACGACGCACTTCTTCCTTATTTTCTGCAAAACAAACCGTTTAAGCCGACACCGGCAATTTAAAACCTGAAACCTTTAATAACAGGGGCAAAGGTAGAATTATTGAAGCTTATGTGCATAGATAAGGATGAATTCAAAGAGGATTGTTTGCTTTACCTGATGACCTCAGCGCAATATGGAAGGCATTAGGCAAATAGGACATGGATGTGTGTGTGTGTGAGTGTGTGTGTGTGCATGCTTATGACTGCACATCAGCAGTGTTTGCTCCCGGCTCTTTCTTTAAGCCAAGTTTCGGTGACATCATTTCTCAAACAGGACTCTTGCTTGCTCAGACTGCAGAGCTCAGACACACAAAGTCCTGTGTTTGGTTTGTTGTTCACCAGGATGAGTTCACTCTCAGTGTTCAGCTGAATGCTGCAGGCTACAGACTGTAGACTTATGACTTGCCTGTGTGTTATGTGTGTGTGTGTCATGTGTGTGTGTTTGTGTCTTTCAGCAACGTTCCAGCAGAGTATGTTCAGGGTTCACTGGGATTCTCACAGTAAACAATTTTTGGTACATTTTTTAAAATGCTTTTTTTGGGCCATTTTTAAAGAAATCAATGTTAAATAATAAATGCGGTCTTAATAAAGTCTGCTGTAAGGAGTCAGATGTTCTACAGGAAAAAGATTCATGACTTAATAACAACAACGACTGTTAAAGTCCACCTGAAACAGCATTTCGAGAGCAGCTGACGTCTGTATCGTGACGTCATTCCGGTACAAAGTGTGTACACAGGCGGGGACAAAACGGAGGATTCTGATTGGACCGTTGAAAAGTGGAAAGATAAAACACACGTGCAGTGGATAATGTTCACCTTACATTCTATTGTGAAGGCCACTTACCTTGATTGACAGGTGGAGGTAATGATTTTATTGGTTAAAATTGCTCTGGGCAAGTTTATGGAAGTTAAGTGTTACAAATATAATTAAATAAGTGAATAATTCGAACAGAGATGTGATCCAAAAGGATTAAAAAGACATTTTATCTTTTCAGGTGGACTAGAATACATCGATAGAAACATGTAATTAATGTATAATAACATATACTATTCAGCAAAAATGTATTTTTGACCAAAAATAATTAGAATCTAATGTGAATAATAGTTGGATAATCCTACATATATACCACAGGTAAATTCTGTTCAATTTAAAGAAAGACAGTAGAGTACAGTTAAGGTCAATGATCACAATGCACTGTGGGAGAACTGCTGCATTTACACAGCTGCAGGCAAGCAACACATTTGGAGGGTGTGAAAATGGGTAAATTAGCGCCACTAAATCATCAGTGTGTGTGTTCTCACTGGCTGCTCTGACCCCTGTTTAACAGCAGAGCTCTGTCAAATTCTGATAAAATTAGTAACAAATGAATATGAAATTATTTTTGCTTTTCTTTCCTTTTAAAGGCACATTGTTGGATTATGAATATCCAGGGAGTCCGTCATGATTCTGCACATTCAGTGCTGCATAAAATTTAAATCCAAATGGGTTGTTGTGTTTTACAGGTTGTTTTTTAACAACTCGAAGCCTTGGATTGTCCTTTTGAGACCTTTTAATTGTAGAAATTCTTGCAACGATATAAAATCAACCAACAAAGTGGTTATATAACCGGCCATGATTCTGCTTTGCTACATCATGCTGTGCCATTACCAAAAAGGCACAAAACAAAACAAATAGAGAACATACACTTCACACTGGGTGCCTGCATGAAAATGAACCCTAAAGGATTTCTTATAAAAACTTATGTGCAGATAAACACGTGCGATTATCTTCAGGCCTCCCGGAGGGTAACAAGGTAGGGAAACCCATTGTGGTTGAAATGCCGATGGTGCGCTTTTTTCCCCCCCACCTTTCTCAGCTTAGCTTTTGATTACAGAGTAAACACGAATTACTGCAAGTTTGTGTATTTTGCAACATGAACCACCTAATCAGAGGACCCGTGCTGCAAATCAGTTGGACCAAATTTCATGTGGAGCATTTCCCAAACTAATTTCAGTCTCCAAAAAAAATACAAAAACAAAAAAAAAAGAACAATTGGAAGCACAGCAGTGAAACTCTATATAAGACTTTATAGAATTTCCACTTGTTTTTACCTACATCCAGGTTACAGCAGGTGTTGGGCATGCAGTGCTGCAGAGTGTGAAGCGTGAACCCTGCTCTCCTAGGGAAAAAAAACAAAAAAAAAAAGCTCCACTGGCATTTCCGTGACACTCTGAACTCCCCTGTATGTGTATGCATGTGCAACCCGTCATCAGCGTTGACGAGTGATTGAGGACCTAAGCCCGCTCGCACGCCACATCTCAAACAAGCCTGTGTGCATGCGTGTGTGTGAGAGCGAGACGTTATTCATTCTGTCTGAGGGACTCTGAGGGTAGAAAGCAAACAATGCAGCCCTGATCACACCCTATTAAGCTGTCACGGTGCAACCATTGAACTTACTGTGCAATCTTTACCATAATGGGAGTATTGCTTACAGCCAACACTCACAGACGTGCACACGGTAAGCAAAGAGCATAAAGCATTTACAACCTGGCACATTGAGGAAATACGCACGCCCCGACGTGCAGGCACATCCTCGTACAAACACTAACGTGCACACAATGCCATCCACCAAATATCCCCCACGTGTGCTGTTCTTTTTCCGCGACCTCAGCTGCGAGTTCATTCTTCCCTCGCACATATGGAGTCCTGGCACAGCCTCAGCTCTCGGCTGCTGCCCTGCTACTATCAGCACATTTTTAATTGCCTGGCTTTAGAATATAACAGCATCTGTGATGACAGCACGCTTGTTTGTTTTTATATGAGACCATAAAGGCCCCAATAGCCAGGACCGTATACGGTATATGTGTGTATATATATATATATATATATATATATATATATACACACACACAGTCATTTTCTATCCCCACTTATTCCTCATTAGGATCACGGGGTCTACTGGAGCCAATCCCAGTGCATTACAGAGATACACCCCAGACAGGTGGCATATACTGTATATATACACAGGCCTGTAATTTTTATCATAGGTACACTAACATTCAGGGGCGACACGGTGGCGCAGGGGTTAGCGCTGTTGCCTCACAGCAAGAAGGTCTCAGGTTCAAGACCTCCTTGGTCCTGGGTCTGGGACCTTTCTGTGTGGAGTTTGCATGTTCTCCCTGTGTCTGTGTGGGTTTTCACCGGGTACTCCGGCTTCCTCCCACAGTCCAAAAACATGCTGAGGTTAATTGGCAACTCTAAATTGCCCGTAGGTGTGAGTGAATGGTGTGTGTGCCCCACGATTGGCTGGCGACCATCTGGGGTGTATCCCTGCCTCTCGCCGTAACGCGCTGGGATTGGCTCCAGCAGACCATGTGACCCTAATGAGGAATAAGCAGGTATGGAAAATGACTGACTGACACTAACATTCAACAGTTTGGGGTTACCCAAACAATTTTGTGTTTTCCATGAACTTTTATTTACCACCATAAGTTGTAAAATGAATAGAAAATTTGATTTTTTAGCCTTCAGATGCAATGAGCAAACACATTATTCCATTAGAACACTGGACTGATAGTTGCTGGAAATGCACCTCTATACACCTATGTAGATATTGCATCAAAAAAACAGACATTTGCAGCTAGAATAGTCATTTACCACATTAGCAATGTATAGAGTGTATTTCTGATTAGTTTAAAGTTATCTTCATTAAATACAACAGTGCTTTTCTTTCACAAATACGGAAATTTCTAAGTGACCCCAAACTTTTGAACAATAGTGTATTCCTCAACTAAAAAAAAAATCCAGAAAATCACATTGTCTGATTTTTAAAGAATTTATTTACAAATTATGGTGGAAAATAAGTATTTGGTCAATAACAAAAGTTCATGTCAATACTTTGTTATATACCCTATGGTTGCAATGACAGAGGTCGAACGTTTTCTGTAAGTCTTCACACGGTTTTCACACATTGTTGCTGGCATTACATGGACTTTCAGTTTACAATATATATTTATTTATTTTCTCCTGGGCACTTTTATTTTTAGCTGTGCTCAAACAAAGTACAGTAGGAGTTGTTTTTTTTCTTGCCACAGGATGTGCCGTTAGGACCGAGAGAATCTTTGATGATCTTCTTTACACAGATGCAATCTGTGAATAACGTCCTCTCTGGCTGACTGCTGCTACTGGGTTTTCAGGTGCCCGTTTGGTTTGAATAAACAATGCGCCAAAATATTGTGAACATTACCATGGAAGCAGAGTCCGGCGGGCAAATCGGATGTCATTTCTCGCACTTTCCCAGCATCACAAGCATGGAAACAGCATAAATGGGAGGTTAGATAATATATCTTTAAAGAGTAATAGAAGTCAACACATGTTAAAGGAAGAATGGCTTTGTGAACGATTTTTTACGTGATTGCTTTTCCACATCTGAGCTATTATATTAGTATGTGATTAACCAAGTGAACTACATTCTCCTTATTACTGTAACAACCATCCGGTCACAAGATTTCAGGTCAAAGAGTCTCATTAGGATTGTAAAAGCTATAAAAGTACAACCTCGTCCTTTTCCTTCCATTGTCATAAATGGTTTTATAATGAAACTTAACAAGCTGCCAAATTGCACTGCAGAACAATCTCACTGCACTGTCTGGCACAACCAGATAAACCTGCACACGATTAAGTTGTTGTGAACGGTGCTGAGTAATGTTTCAGACACAACAACAGCTGATGCCATCATGGCCGCGGTTCTACACGAGGAAATACAGTCTCTATAAAACCAGGCCAGAGGGACAGATACACCAGTTGCTGTAGGTATAAAATCACTTAATCAGACTTTATTTGTATTATATTGTTATTTTTTATATTATATTATATTATAACCTACAGCCCATCACACATGTGCACACAAATACACACACACACACAGATGCACACACACACACACACACACACAACAGTAAATGACTTTGTACATTGACATTAAATAAAATAAAAAAGATGATGATATATATATTAAAATAAAATGCTTTCGCAAGCATTTCAGAGAAACAATTGCTTTATTTCAAGGTGCATGTAGTGCTATAGTAGAATCAGATTTTTAGAAATGGTCGGGGTCATCATGCAACACATCACTAAGAACAAAACAAGTGTTTCACATTAGTAATTAGGTCTACAGTGATATTTAATAACTTATTAATCAGAATATTCAACACCTGCAGTTATAAATATGAATAAATATGAATTACTATTCATATTAATAGTATCGGCCCTTTACAGAAGTTTGGATAGTACATCTCAGGTGACTTCCTGAAGACATAGATCAAGCAAAAGCTGATAGAAATGAGGGATTTTCCACAACCTGGCAACCCCCCTATGCTTATTGACTGATTCTTATTGATTTATACAGCATTAGTTAATAGCATAATTAGCTTATTGTTTATAAATCCTTTATAAAGGAAAGTGAAACCTACACACACACATTCACCCAACCAGTCATGTACTACACATGGATATTGGCCAACGGGGCGTTTGGCATCCATCCAGGTGTTTTCAAACCAATTAAATTCCTAAACACCAGAGGCAAAGGTTGTCTGTAAAGAGGAGGTATTTTCCCATGATGTGCCAATTAAATGTTTTCACAGCTCTATCGCCAGACGAGAATGTTGACGTTGGACAATTTCGGTATTCCGAACCCTGGATGACCTTCAATGACAACACTGTTTAGCGTTCAAAAAAACAGTGTTGTTATTTAAAATATATATTTTGCGGTGGGGGGGGGGGGGGGGGGGGCATTTTAAGCCTCTATTAAAGTAGATAGCTCAAGAAGAACGATGACGGGAAGGGCTTGACTAACGGCAGGATACAAAGGTTAGCCGCCAGAATTGTGTCGCTGATGGTGCGGCCAGTGGCGGACACAGACTGTTTTGAGGGGCAGGGGTGAAATTTTAAAAAAAAGTGGTATCGGCTGTATGCCGTTGTGCACCGGGGGAAGGGGAAGGGCACCTACAGGGCAGTTTCATCACATTGTCTAGCACCCTAGGCCACCCTAGAGTGCACTATCATGTTGTATCTACTCTCTTGGAGCAACATTTGCTTTCCAAATATGGAGACATGGAGGATAAAGTTTCTATCTGCTTTTCTAAAATGAAGGACACGCTACTTCCTCCATTAGCATTGACGAAACCATGCAACAAGACGCCATGGCTTGAAAATGAGCTGCAGCTGCATGCATTAATATTATATCAGTTTTCAGTAATTGTGGTCCAGTGGTTTTGACTGGTTAAGTGTTCATGTTATAGTGATGCCAATACTAGTTTCAATGGTGAAACTTCTTTAGAAATGAAACCTGACCACAGCTGCTTGCACCAGAGAGGCGTGTGTAAAGGTCGGCTGAAAAATTGTACCGAACAGTCGACACACCTTTCTGACAAAGCAGATGTTTCATGAATTGCATCATAATATGCAATAGATTGCTGGCATGTGTTTTCCTTTCATTTCTTTTCATGCCCATCCTTTTCCTTCCATCTTTTGCAAGATATGATCTCAGAAAGTCCATAGGCCCAGCCCTAAAAATAAAATAAAATCACCCTTTCTATTACTCATCACTCATCTATTACTAAAGTAGCTGTCATCTCAGTGTGTGTGTGTGTGTGATGTAGCACATTTAAGGTCATTAAGACCCACCCTTATTATGACTTTCAGTATACTATAATATAAATGACAAATATTGCCATTATTCTGGCACATCATAGTGCCAGAATATTTTTTTTCCCACAACATAGTTGATACAAACCCAGACCACAAAGTCAAGAAGCAACAATCATCTCTGAAAGGGAAAGTCCCTTGGCAACAGCAGCAGCATTACAACAAACAATCGGAGATACGCTGCAAGACGGGAGAAGGGTGAGGCCGGAGGCTTCTCGCCTTCGCAACAAGTTCTGGAAACGCAGCGACGTGCATTGCTTTTGTGAGCATTTTTTTTTTTTTGCATATTTTCTTTAGTCTCCTTTTTCATACATTGCAAATGAGGAAGGAAATCGAGGACATTAAGAAATTGCTCAACTTTATGTCAGAAGAAATTGCGACAGAAAGATCATTTGTTTTTTTTCCCCTTTTGTTTGTTGAGGCATACTGGATGGCACCTTCACAATCATTACATATATGTGAATAGGATAAGCATTAACGTAATAAGGTAAGATGATACAATAGTTTATTTTGTTATAGGAAGGGAGTAGTGAATACTAAACTGCTTTATTGAGAGTTTGACTTGTATATTTACTGTTCATTTATTTCCTGGTCTTGTTTTCTTAGTTAAAATTGTTAGTTAAAATGAGATAAAGACAAAAATATCTCATTTCCGTTCACACCCCACCAGGACAAGATCTGTAGCTTCTATCTTCCTGAACCAAAAGGCTGGGGCAGAGAATAATCTGCGGTGGGAAAGCAGAACCTCTCTACAGGGACAGGAGACAGACAGGACTGCAGGGGTGAGATAAGGAGGAGAGGTGTAAGGCTGGTAGGCAAACAAACAGCTGTCCAAGGCAAACAACACCAGGCTAGACCACGCACGATAACCCATAATGATAATGATGAGGACTGATTCGCCGTGCTGCCTTTTTTGTAGTGCAGCAGAACGGCTGATTGCAGGCAGGTGTGATGATTGGTCATTATGAGCAGGTGTTCTGGGAGAGAGCCGGAGGGCGGGGGGGAGGGGGGGATGGAGGAGTTTGCATTTAAATGGCCCTGCATTGCTTTATTGCACTGACCTGGCAAACACCAGACCTCATCTCAATGTAGATTGATATTCGGTCTGTGGGAACCATCCCTTCATTGGAAACATGGTTTATGAAAGACAAGAGATGTTTATTGGGCCGCTACAAATGTCTATCAAATGCATCTGTAGGTAGCTTATAGCCAATCATATACCAGATAAGGATAAAATAGTTTAGCAGTAAAGGTTGCTAAATCTATATTCTATTCTAATTCTCTATTTTTTTCTTATTTTCTTATTGATCTTATTCTTATTATTTTCTTATATTTTCAGATTCTCATGTAGATGCCATCAACCTGCCAATGGGGACGAAGGATGGAAATTAGCTGTTGGCTATAATCATGCATATTTACATTATATGGTCATTAATACATATTTATATAAATTAACTAAAATTCAAATAACTTAAAAAATGTTTCTAAGTCTGTCTCGAAAGGTAAATTATCTGCACACTTCAAATTTTTATTGCAATTTTATGGAAAAGCTCATGCAATGTGAAGCATCTTAGGCCACAACAATCTCATAAAAATATATATATAAATAAAACACAAAATCCTGGAGGGACTGATTGCTGTGACAGGGTGTACCAGGCAGTAGAGCTGATAAGAGACGTCCTTGAGTGTGAGTGTATGTATCCGCTGAACTCGAGTATAATGAAAGACAGGGAATTAGTAAGAATTATATTTTGAGAGGTGTCCACGCGTCCCAATGCTCTACTCCTGCCTCCAGCAGCAGCTGTGGGTGCGGGCGACTCAATCCCTGGTTGGTTGGCAGGAGATCACGAGAGAAATGAGATCAGAATAGCCAGAGAGAATGTTTCAAAAGAAAGCTGGCAAGCCTAAAATAAAAAAAGAAAAGATGCAGTCACCTTGAACGTCACACAAAGGAGTTGTTTGTGGAATTGTGAAGGTCATAGAACCAGTTTGAATCATTTACTGTAGCTATATAAAGTAAATAAATAGCGTCACTATATACAGCCTTTGGTCTGAAGAAGTGAGAATGAGTCTTTCTAAAGGGTTGGAGAAGACAGACTGACCTTTCTGTTGCTATGACACTACATTTCAGCCGAATGACCTTGCAAGTCAATGAGTTTTTGCCTTTACAGGCATACAATGAGTGTGTCTGTAAAGGCCATAGGAGCTTTTTAATATATTCTATGGACCCCTTCCAATTGCAATATAGACCACAAAGGGTCCGTGGACCCCCTGTTGAGAAACAATGATGTTTCTTTTATAATTGGAAAGTTTGGACTTGATGCCCTGATAGGCTGGAGTTTGTGGCTTCACCATGTTTAAAAATACTGGAATGAAAATGAAAACTGGTAAAACAGACGCATTACATCTATTCAAATGTAATCTTTAATCTTTGACGTAAGTTTAAAATACTCTCCTATTTGGTAAAAGAATCATCTTTTCTTAATGGTTTTGGATTAAAAGAGCAGTGATTCAGAAGCAGGACATCTATCAAGGTTACGTTTGTTAGTTTAGGAGCAGCTCAGGGATGGTCAACCAACCGAGTGACAACACGATTTACATCATCTCACCAAACTCCAGAACTCCTGTGGGCTCGATAAGTAACCCTGGACTTCCTAACCATCCCATACATATACAGGAAGAGAGAGAAAGCATGCGAGAGAGCGAGGTGGAGAAAGAGAGAGGGTAACGGCGTGCGACGTGAGGAGTGCTCCCTATACTTAGTGAACTTCTGGCGTTTTAATGGGCCTGACGTAGTTCCATGCTGTGGTCTGAGGTCGCTCCACCAGCATCTATTTTCCCCCAGAAGCTAAGAGTTGGAAAAAAGCACGGAGCATTTAAGCAGGCTAAAAATGTATCTGATGGCAACCACCGTTGGCTGAAAATAGCCCTCGAAGGGTATTATTATCATTAATGAGGGATAAATTTGTCGGCTGACTCACCCCGGAGTCAGGAGCACTTAAAATTATTCTGGAGTTTGCCCTTTTTTTGGTCATTTGGGCAAAGCCAAGCTATCAAGTCTGTCTGTGGAATGGATGGTCTCCCGCTGATTTATACTCATAAAGTCAGCTTCCCCTGTAGAGCAGCAAAGATCTTGCTGAGTAAAGTTCAACTATGGCTCCTTGTAGATTTAGCTGACACAGAGTGGGTCTCAGTGCGCTGCCTTAATGACCATGTGGACTGTTTTGCATGTTTTAGCCTATTAACTTCAAATCACCTATACTTTACATTATCGCTGACCTTTTTTCCAATGCAAATAAGATGTGTTTTAGATTGGTTCCCAGTGGGTCCCAGGCTGCCATTGTTTTCAGTTTATGCAGTCGAACTCTTTATTTGTTTGTGATGGTTAATTTAACTCAGGGGGGAAAAAAAGAAGCTTTTGCATGCACTTTTTTACCAATACTAAAAGTATATGACTCGGCAGCTCTGTGAGCAAGATGCTAATGTCTTACTTTAGCATATTATCATGCTAACATTCTGTAAATGGCATTAAATTCAACATATAACTAAGGTTGATGGGAATGTCATTTGCTTTGCAGGTATTTGGTCAATAAAGAATTTGTCATTGTATTGCATCCGTTTGTTGCTGATTTCACTTAAAACCACAAATGTTAACCTCATGATGACAATAAAGGAAAATAAATCAAGGGGTGAACAAAGTTATCAGATACATCGTCTCAGGACTATGAATGTCTTTAGCAAATTTTGCGCTAATTCACCAATTAGATGTTGAGATATTTTACAGGTTCACTGAAAACCTTAATCCGCTGTTGGTGCTAGATACAAATTCAGCAGATCACAAAAGTCAGTACAGGATTCATCCTCAAAAACCTAAAAAGTCAACCTCAAGCCAATGATAGACAACTAGTTATGGGATTACCAAGTTCAAAAGGCTTCATCTTCTGGGGACCATGAATATCTGCACAGAATTTCAACACCATGAACCCAAAGGTCAGACAGTCAGTCATTTTCTATACCTGCTTATTCCTCATTAGGGTCACAGGGGTCTGCTGGAGCCAATCCCAGCGCGTTACAGCGAGAGGCAGGGATACACCCCAGATGGTCGCCAGCCAATCGTGGGGCACACACACCATTCACTCACACATACGGGCAATTTAGAGTCACCAATTAACCTCAGCATGTTTTTGGACTGTGGGAGGAAGCCGGAGTACCCGGTGAAAACCCACACAGACACGGGGAGAACATGCAAACTCCACACAGAAAGGTCCCAGACCCAGGACCAAGGAGGTCTTGAACCTGTGACCTTCTTGCTGTGAGGCAACAGCGCTAACCCCTGCGCCACTGTGTCACCCCTAACCCAAAGGTTGTAGAGATATTTCAGTTTGAACCATGAGTGGTGGACTGACTGACCAACAATGCCATCCATAGAGCCATGCTGCAGCTGCTGAGGTGGCGAGTTTAGAATAAAAAAAAAAATTGACTGACTCACTCTTTTTCTTCTGACTTGGCTTTAGAATGCTACTGCCTGGGAGGTAAACCGTGCAGGGGATCCAACTCACTGCTTAGCATTCAGGCATTAAAGGAATAAATGCAGTCAAAGCTGCCAAGTCAGGATACTACACGAATTTACTCACATGTTCCTTCTCAGACCTGGCTAAGGCAGTCAAATTAAATACAAATAAATCCATCCTTTTTACCACAAAGTAATCTGATTGCAGTTTGGCATTAGGGATATCAACTTTCTACAGACATTGCTGTTGCTACCACATGGACTCCTCCTGCAAATAGTAATTACAGTAAGTAGATATTAGCTCATGTTGTTCCTGGAAAAGATGGACATAGGAGCAGGGCCGTTTTTGCCATTTGCATTGTAAGCGAATGCGATGGGCCCCCCAACCACCAGGGGGCCCAATATTTTTTTTTTTTTTTTATTGAAAAATAGGAATTTCTTGCATAGCACTTTTATCCTACATGTTAGGTTAACTAATCTGCTTTTTAGAACTTGAATGTTTCAGTGTCACTGCTGTTTCATCGCTCATGATTTGCAGCCAAAACTAAGTCGGATAAAAGCAGAAGTGAAGTTTGTGTCATCTGTGCTCAACAATCAAACTCCTCCCGATCTCCGTGGCTACCAGCACCGACACCCATGGTTTCCATGGCACTCTGACAGATGGTCAACAAACATGAAGGATGAAAAAATGTCCCCTTCCTTTTTTTTCCCCCCCGTTTCTTAAATTAGAAGTTTTCCAACCGAGTGATCTGTCATACAATCCAGACGCCAAATGTAAGACACTGACCAAAATCAAGGTCACATGGGCTATTTTGAGAATATAGCAAATAAATTGATCATTCTGTTAAAGTTGACTATCACACCATCATTTTAATCAACATATCTACGGTCTGTCTGTGTTCCTGAAATCAGTCCCACCAGGATTTAATGCTTTTTTTGTGTGATTTTTGCAATTAAAACGACTGATTTTGTGGCTGCAATTTCTCATTTTGTGCTCCTTTTTTTTTTTACTTAAACCCCCTGAACTCCAGAAGCTCTCGAGTCATTTCCGGTTAAGTGGGCAGTGTTTGATTTGGGAAAGTACTACGGTCTCGGATTTTGTGACTGAATTGAGGTGCACTGCAAATAAGTGTACTGAGTGTGCGATTTGGGATTTGGGGTTTATTTTGCAAGAATAATGGGACACATTAGGAACTATGCAGCTTTCTAAAAATGTGTGATATATTGCTGATCAATCGCAAAATCCTGAAAAAACGGATGGACCACAAAATGGCAAAATGGGCTTGATGATGAGATATTAACGCTGTATGAATCAGAGCGAGAGGGATGAGGGACACATGATGAGAGAGTCAGGGCAGAGAGAAAGAGATAAAGAGAATTATGATGAGGTAAGGTGTTCATGATGACCAGGCAGGAAGGGAGTACCAGCCCTTTGCAGCTCACATTTCGGGGAGGGAGGAAGGGAGGGAAGTCTTACAAGCAACAGTTGGGTGAGGTATACTGAGAATAGGGAAGGAAATAAGAGTGAAGTGCAGAGGAAAGAGGGAGGAAAGAGAAGGAAAGCGTGAGGGAGTAATCTTATCTCAGCTTGTGTAACGCAGAGGCCTCCTCTCATACACATGGGGAGGAACATCAGGAAGAGTACACTGTAAAACATCAGACAAGAATTTAGTGGAATCAGCTGTATTAACAAGGAGCAGCCTCATGTGTTGTCCTTTTCCTTTGTGGAAAATAAACTGAACTGACTCTTAGGCGTCGTATAAACAGGTGTTGACCAAACTCGATATGTTGAGTTCATTGAACTCATCATCTCAGGTTCAGTTAATTTAACACACTTTTACTTTTTACAGTTTTACATAAATCACGCTTAAATGGCAGGAGGGGAACAGGCTTTTTAAATGATAGGCCTATTAGAAACTTAGTGAAACAACAATCAAACATGTAATCACAGGTTTTTATTGCATTGTGATGGAAAATACAGCGCGCTTCTTATTCATCCATACACAGAATGTTGTGATGTTTGTATGATATGAGTTTTGATAGAGAGTTCTGCATCATCTGCAGAGGAAGTTTACCATAGAAACCAGATACCTGTGAGTCTCAATTACTAAGGAAGTAAAGAACAATGTGGAAATTCACTACTGGCTGAGATGAAATGACCAAAAAAAATGTATGTGAATTTGAAATAGTTGCGCAACAGTTTCCATCAGTTCTAACCACAATAAGCAAACTTGTAATAAAAGATGAGGAACAATATTGCGAGCATATACTTTAAAAGGAACTTCTCTTTAAAACGTGGTTCACCACATTGAAATGAGCACTTGAGGCACGATATTCTCACTAACTCAGGTGAACGATAACTGGGAGCAAGTTGGTTTACTTATTGCAGATCAACCTTGGACCAAGAAATATTATAAAATATAGCCTAGCAATAAACAAGTAATCTGTGTGCGTCATGTCCTTGGTGACGGAATATATCATCTTAACGAGGGCAGACATTTATTGGCTGTAATGCATATTTAATCACCACCTGCAGGGTTTGATTTATGGATATTACAGTAATCTTTGCACCTTTGCGTGCAAAGTGGCAATATTTTAATAAATTATTTACAACTACTCTGTCACGTTTGTCATGAAACGACACGTCTATACAAGGCACACGTGCAAACCCACTAACCAAGACTTGCACTATTCACACACTACCCTACAGAAACACACACACACACACACACACATCTACACGCTGCTAGCTGGCGCTGATGCGTTTTTGCATCACGTCAGGCACTGGTTTCTATTACCGCCTCTCTGCACCATACCGTACTATACATCTAGATAGGAATGTGAGGAAAAACAGATTCCAGTCGAGGTTTAAACTCCCACACAGGCTTGGGTTGGAAAACTACCTCCAGTACCTCTGTTTGGAAACGTGCACCGCCTGCAGAGCGCAGAGGGCAGCACGCCAACTGCTCTGCACCTGTGTCTCCGCCCAGCAGTTTTGGAGGGAAATAGTTTGGCTCCAGTTGAATTGCTGGTTAGACCAGTTTGGTTGTGAGTAGTAAAATCAGTTCCTCTGGTGTGTTTCGTGTGCATGTTTTCTGTAATTTCAAGTGACAAATTGGCAAATTAAATATGAAGTTGGGGCTTTAAATAAACGGAATGTGCCTTATTAGCTACTTGGGAAGACATAGGCCTACTTTGTATTTGGTCAACAAAACAACCTTTTATTTCAAAGGTTAGACTAGAAACTATGGTGCAGCAACTTAAGCATTTACAAGACAAGAAATCCCTGCCGTAATCTCTGTGTTGATTCCAGGAAGGTGTGCAGTAATTGTGAAATGTTGGCCTTCATTTCCTGCAATTGCGAGTTTCATGTTTCATGACTAGACTAGCTCTCTCAAAGTGTGTGTGTGTGTGTGGTAAAGTCAAGCACAGCCACACCCTTTCTGTAGTAAAGTTACACACATCATTATACCACAACCCAAACAAAACCTAACTGCTGATGCAAAACTGCAGTGGCAAGACGACGCGTTCTACATTATCAGCTTTAACATCTTGTTGCACTTTTGAACAAAGCTCAAAGTTGACAACATTTACATTTTAAAACCAGCTTTGGTCATTTTTTCGTCACACCATGAGGACTTGGCATGTGTTGGATCACCCACTTTGAATGTTAACAGTTAACTAAATGGGTGTTATCAGCCTCATAGATAGGGGTTAGACAGGGCTACACCTGTTAGCAGGTTCAAAAAGCCGTTATCATTCAATGGTACCTTATCATTCATCATAGTAGTAGTGACCTGGGGAAGTGACATGGTTCAGATGACAATAATATGTTATGTTTACTGTATTTTAAGGACATATGACATGATTTTACTGATATTTAGCCAGACTATTACTGTAAACTGTATAAATGATGGATGCAGCCTCTGTAACATCACTAATAAAAATGTGATTTATAAAAAAAGTTTTTTGGTTGTCATCAATAGAGACCAAAACCATTTTTTGTAACCTGTTTATTTCTGCTGTAAATATGTGCATTTCAATATGAGGGTCTTAGCCAATGGTTTCCATATTTAAAGTGATCAATTTAACCAAACCATGATCTTTTCCTAACCCCAACCATATGTTTTCGTGCCTAAACCTAACCACACCTCCAGTGGTGTAGCGTGGTTGCGAAAGGCCCCGGTGCAGCTCTGGTACTGGACCCCCACCCCCCACCTTCCCTCCAAACCACACCATCTTGACGCCATTTCTGTGTGACAAATCCACTTTCCATAGGGCCTGCATCTATAGCCCAAGGGCCAAAAATGAAAAAAGGACACACAATCGCTATTATAACCAACTCGCATTCCTATATCGCTCAACACACACACACACATCCGACTAAAGATGGAAAGAAGAAGAACGCACTCACAATCATTATTAGAACCATGGAAAGTGACTATTTGCATAACTTGCACCCAGGCTACGATGAAAAACAGAACACAAACAAATTCATTCCACTGAATTCACCACCTCCACTTGCATCAACACAAAGGCCTCATCAAAATGCAAGCAGACACACACAGCCTGATAGTTGCCCTATAATCACTACTGTTTCAATGGTCGAAATGTCATTATTGGACAAAAGACCATCTCTGTGCATGGTTTTGAGGTCTTTGAACACACCAGTAAACCCCATTTGAGCAATCTCTGCTGTGTGTGGGTCCATAGAACCAGAAGTAATGATGATTTACTCATTTGTTGCACTTGTTAAGGTCTGTATTTATTCAAGAGTGTATTGGCATTGCTACGTAGTAGTTGTTGTTTTGAATGTTGTAAAACTGTATAAATTGGCTGCCAGCAAAGATGTTAACTAACTAGCTGAACTATCTGCAAACTAGTAATGATCTGAGAGGTTTATGCTGCTATATTGTTCATTTTTGCATATATTGCATACATATATATATATTGACCAATCCTAGTTGAGGAGGGAGGGGGAGAAACGATGAGCCCCCAAAGTCCCAAGGGCCTCCTGCACCGCTGCATAGTAAGTAGTGTAATGTGATATAATAACCTATTCTGAGAGGTCATATGCGCCTTTTGAGGCAATATAATGGCAGCGATAACTGATAAAGGCTGTTTATCAGTTACTGATAGAATCCATTGGATTCATTTTTGTTAGTTGAGAAATAAAAACTGAAACAACAGATGGTGATAAATAAAAGGGCTGGATGGTGAACATATTTTATATGTGTAGTGTAAACTTGAGCGCCGGCCCTATCTCTATTATTTATCAGCCACGTGTGGCTGCACAGTATGGAAAATATTCTGGGGTTTGTATATTTCTTTGGCAGGAAGTCAAATACCTCACATGTCTCTCATGTGTTAAAATCTACCACAGGCTATACTCCGAAAGATTGGCACAAAACTTTAAATGCACCCTCTTGTACTCTCAATCCATTTTAATTTCCGCTTGGGGGATACATTTGCCTCTTATCTTTCAGTTGTCTCCTTATCTCCGAGTGTTATCTGAGTTTCTCTGTCATGTGCCTGCCTGTGTGATCACCTCAAATGACTTTTATGACGAACCTCTGGGAGACCTGTAGAGATCTCCCACTCCAGTAAGCTGTCGGGAGATAAAATCTCGTTGTTGGGCAAGCGAGCCTCGGAGCTTTGCCGTGACTGAGCAGCTGTCAAACGGCGAGGACGAGAGGTGAGAAGTGAAGCAACGACAGAAAGATAGATCGCTGCCTCACCCTGGAAGCTGGAGCTTTTCCAAACCACAGTCTCCCTTATTTTTGAGCCCTCTCTCAGCATGAGGCTCCACTTGGTCTCTTTAAGCATGCCCTAATTAGATTAGTGGACTTTATTAGTTGCCTGGTGAACAGAGAGGTGGATAGATAAAAGGAAAGGGGGGGTGAAAAGAGGGAAAGAAAACCTTCAATAAACAACCATGTCGTCACTCTTTGATCTGTCTTGCCTGTGAAACACGCTCCTTGTCCCCTCCAAAAGCGCTTCATCACCTGACATTCACTCCAGTACACACACACACACACACATTTGCCCTCAGGGTTCAACGCGGTGAGACCCCGAGCACACGAACAAGCGCCTGTCTTTCATTTTGCCTTTCCAAAAGCAACGAGAGAGGTGGAGGCCAAGAGAGACAGAAAGAGAAATTACGAGACGCGCTCTCTACATTCCTTCCAATTTAATGGCTGCTGTAGTATGTCCTGTTTTGACAAGGAATGAATTTGGCCCTCAATACTCCCCGCTATTTCTTACCAAGCAGATGACTTACAGCCTGGTGGTGGTGGGAGCATATGAGGGGCTCACTTGTAAAAATGTTAGGGTGCCAGTTAAGGGGGCGAAACATTACCTGCACCCCAACAGCCATCTGATTCCCTGAAATATATACATATATACAATATATATACCTATGGCAAAATGATTAAACATTTCTAACAATTTCCCCTTGTGTGCATAGGCGTGGTAGTGGAGGGAAAAGTGGACCTGAGAAGAGAGAAGGCCCATTTATTTGATGAATAAATGGATTGGGCCCTCCCATTAATTGGTGTCATAATTTAAAATGGTGTCAGATATACTGATAGATAATGAACTTTGTGCCTCAGTACTATATTGGAGGCACAAAATGGTTCAGTCCCCCTCATAGACAAGTGGAGATAGATTGAATATAGGCCAAATGCATCAATTCAATCAGTAAATATAATCAGATCTGATTGTATCTTAAAATCCCATTCCTGTTTATTTATTTTAAAATGATTTTTTTGTTCATGTGTTTCATGCACTAGCATGGATAGGGGGCCCACTGACATCAGGATTGTACAGGGCCCAGAATCTGGTGCTACGCCCCTGCTTGAGTGGCTCCCATACTGTCCTTGCACGTGAAAGTCACATGAAAGTCAAGGTTCCATTAGTTTCCTCCTCTTTGACTAAAAAAAAGTGCACAGCCCTGATAGGATCTCCACTTATCTCCCCCCTCCATCTACCTTCTCTACAAGCCATTGACTGCACCAACTGGGAGGAAGACAAACAGTTTGACTGCTGACCTTGCACTACTCCAGCCCCTTTGAAGCTGACCCGCAATCCAGAGGTTGCTTAATAACACTGGACATTAGCGAGAGCGGCGATAAAACCACTCCTTCCTTTTATAGATTGACCTAGATGAGAAAATGGACTCCCTGGGGGCTAACGGCATGATGAAAGGCTCCTTTAATGAGAAACGACCAAATAACCGACCGTCAGTCGCCTAAAGGCAGTAGAGGACCTTCGTCCTACATCTTAAGACAACTGAGCTGTTCATGTTTCTGTAGCTTGTTTGGGTGAAGCATTTTTCAAATATCCCGCCCATATTCTTTAAAGGTACAGTGCGTAGTTTTCCACCCCAAGTGTACAAGAGAACCTGCTATGAAAGGCCGTTTCTCTCGCCATCGTTTGGTTTGTCCATTCCGGGCTGCCGTAGAAACAGTGTGATGCAACATGATGAGCTTCACAGACTTCTTATTTTGAATTTGATACTAATTATAACATACTCCGTCTTCTGCCAAGTCTGTTCCACTGAATGCTACTAAATCTGGCATTGTGTACCTTTAAGGGATTCTATAAATCTCCATTAAATGACTTGCTTTGCACATGTTCAGCAGACACAGAGCTACATTCATTTGGAGTTGTGTTTCTAACCACATGACACATTTCAGTCCAATATCCACTCTTGTTTTAGTTCTAGTTTGGTCACCATCAACTCCTTACATGGGTCTTTATTGTAGAATAGTGGGTTAAAGTAAAGTTGCAGGCTGTAAAAACAGCCTGAGTTGAAAGATGCTGAAAAGTTTGGCAATGTTCATGTGGGTTTGAACTTTTACTCATTTGATCCATTGTGAATACACAATATATTGATTCCTGCAGCTTTAAGAAGTCTTATCTTGGGAAAAGGGCCAATTGTGACTTTTTAATAAATCAGTGCAGAATTGATAATACGTTGACTTTTTTTCTTTGAAATTGGATCTTTTGGGTCATTGATTTCCTGCACCATAAAAGAAACAAAACAAGTGATGTGGTTGTTGGCTTCTACTCTTTCGACAGCTATAAGACGGCCATTTTGTAGCAGTGCAGGAATTTACAATGTTGCTGATACTGTTTGCAGGCATGTGAGCTTTGTGGTCATCAAATAAGAATGCTGAGGCTAATTAGAGGCAAAATATAGACAAACAACACTCAAAAGAAACAGAGGGTTGTGATAATTATACATAATTACTACAAGGCAGAGAAAATCATTATTAGTTCCAAAGTGTTTTTTTTTTGGTACAAATGCGGTTGAGGGTTAAAAGAGTGCACTATGGTTTGGTGTTAAGTGTCTGTGAGGAGGGGCGCGGCTGCTGTGCAAATCTGTGTATGCACTGGTGGTGAAAATGATAATGGTGGCCTTCTGGTTTCATCATGCTCCAGAGAAGTGTGCTAATGTGCGATTACAGCCCGAGGCACGGTAGTGGAACAGCAGATAGGAGAACTGACACAGATAGCGTCAAAATCAAATTCATGGTTTCCTCGCAATGGTTTCCCCCTCGCCGTAGCTCTCGTGTTTGATTTAGAGGCCGTTGCTGCCAAACACACGAGCCCTCCCTCTTTCTCTAGTAATGGCAGAAGTTGCCTGTGAAAGCCAAGACATTCCTGCAGTTGGGTGGTAGGATTTCTCGATTTCTTTCACTGCCTTTTCTATCTGTCTCTGTTGTCCAACTCCTCTCCATTTATCTCTCTTTCTCTCTCGCTGTCAGACCAATGAGGAGCTGTGGTTTCATCTATCTGTTCTTTGTTAGCTCTCCTTCTTTCTTTCCTATCCGAGGAGAAAACTCCACCGTGTGTGTGTGTGTGCTTCTGTGTGTGTGTGTGTACTGTAGCATGGAGCCTTTGGGATATGACTCAGTGTGCAATCTAAGACTATCATAATGACTGCTTATTACCTACCATGCGCTCATATAAAGATATATTTATACACCCGAGGTCATAACCTCATCGCTCATCTACATAACAATTATGGCTCATTTTATAGGCCTCTTTGGAGCCGTAGAGTGAGCTCAGAATGCACTCAGTTGCAAAAATGGCCTGGGTGACAGACAGGTTGGGAAATTAACAACAGCCACCAGCCAAACTCTGGTAAATCTCTGCTATGTACAAAAGTTTGTCTACCGCAATGCGGCCTCCAGACAAAACAGTTTCTTATGATGCTCTCCTATGCTGATGACAAATGGAGTTTAGTGATAATAGAGTGACTTGCATGAAGATGCAATGATAATAAATCTTCCTCTAACCAAAATGGCTGGAAAGGAAAGGTTTCACGCAAGCTGCAACGGCCGGGACTTGAAAATGAAGCCAAAGCGGAAGTGCCAAAAACTGCAGTACCTCGGATGGCCACTAGAGGCTGGCTCCAGGAGCAAGTCAAACCCCATAGACCTCCATGTTAAAATACTCAACTTTACAGCAGAAATAAACATGTTTACAACATGGTAGAAAAAACAGTGTAGGTCTCTATACAGTTCAAAAGGTTGCTTTGAAATTTCCATATTTCTTAAAGAAAAGCACTGTTTTTTCAATAAAGATAACTATAAACTAATCAGAAATACACTCACTACATTGCTAATGTGGTAAAAGACTATTTTAGCTGCAAATGTCTGGTTTTTGGTGCAATATCTACATAGATGTATAGAGGCGCATTTCCAGCAACTATCAGTCCAGTGTTCTAATGGTACAATGTGTTTGCTCATTGTGTCAGAAGGTTAATGGATGATTAGAAAACGCTTGTGCAATCATGTTAGCATAGCTGAAAACGGTTTAGCTGGTTAGAGAAGCTAGAAAACTGACCTTTTGATGAAAAGTTTGAAGGCAAAAACTATTATTTCAAATACAAATCAATATTTCTAAACTTGTCAATGTCTTGTCTATATTTTCTATTCGATTTACAACTCATGGCAAATAAAAGTGTGACTTTTCATGGAAAATTGCCTGGGTGACCCTAAACTTTTGAAAGGTAGTGTACCCATGATAAAAATTACAGGCTTTTAAAATTACATCTGAGAACTTGAATACTTTTTTTTAGATAATTTCCACTTTCCTGCCAACTGTCATGAAAGTGGAAATTAAATGGTACTAAGACATTTGGCTAGGTGGTGACTTAAGAAAGACCAAAAGAAAGCACATCTGAAGGTAACATAATTTAATCTAGCAGTGCTTTTTATTATCTGAGTTGCGTGCACAGACCCTGTGAGTCAGGCCTCTTTGGCTGATGTAACCGAGCTTTGTCTTAAGTTGTTGCTCATGTATTGTCTCATTTTGCTGAGTTTCAGTTTCCGTTTACTGATTACAGGGGTATTTCATATGCTGTCGCTGTCCATAGACGCAGGGTGCTGAATTAATATCGCCGTGTCATACTGTGAAAGGAGACGTGCGCTTAAAACTTGTCGGCGAGTCAATTAAATGCATTTGACAGACTAGTTAAAATAAGGGACAGCTCGCTTTTTGTTTTTAGAAACAACTTTTGAGAAATATGGAGAGCTGTTCCTTAACCCTGATCAAAAGTTTTCAGTAGAATTAATGGACTAGATTTATTCTTCATTGGTTCAATTCATAAAAAGAAAGGGTTAGTAGTGTATCCCTACTCTAAAATAGTTAAACATGTCTATGTTATTATTCATATTGACTATATACACCTCTTTTTACGATATAGTTCACTTGTTAAGTACAGACAATACAAAATAACTACTACTCTGCCATATGCTGTCTCTGTGCCAAAAAACAAAAAAAACAGGCACATACACACCTTAGTCACAGTGAATCCAGATACAAAGAGGCAGTTGTTCTGAACAGGGAAAGCAAATCTCATTTAAAAGACTATAAAACAACAGTAACATGAACTGGAACATGGCTCCTTTCAGGAAAAATAACCCAAGCCTTCAAATTTAATTAAAAAAAAAATCCTCCAGCAGCCGTGTTGTCACCTCGCTGCAGATGAAATGAATGGACGGCATCATTTTAGTGGCAAATCAGTTCAATTTGGTTAAGGATTAGAATTGCTACCGGTCACAAGTTCACTTCCAAGTTTAAAAGAAGCAAAGATGTAATAAATTGCAGGATAAAATCCACATTTCACAGAAGCGATACTACGATGCACGATGAGTCAGTCGTGCAAAGGCACGGTGTGAGGAACGTATGGAGTTTCACTCCAAGATGAGAGTAAACTTTCAGGGGAAACAGGTGCTTAATTTCAGTTAATAATCTACCAATTACAGGCACGTTTATGGAACATCTTATCACATCTTATCCCAGAATAAATGCATCATCATGAATCGTAAAAAGATTAGATTCGAATGCATGCAGGTGTCTTGCTGTTGGTTTCACTGTGGATTATTATATGTGTGTGTGTGTGTGTCGGGTATGCGCTTGTGTGTGCACATTTATTTTCAACAGATGGTTAATGTCCAGAGGAGAGATAGGCGGCTGGTGCTGACCATGCTGATTTGTCTTCCTGATATCGTGCAATTCTTACTAAAAACATCTGGGTTTTTTTTCTTCTTCTTCATCTTGACCAATTCATATCAGGAGTTTCTTCTGCTTACCTGGAAAACAAAATCTTTATGGAGTTAACCCTTTTAATGTTTTTTAAAAAAAAGTTATGTTTGATTTATTTCTTAAAGTTGAAATACATTTGTTTATTTGTGAGAAAAAGAACATGGTTCGGTGGTTTTCCTTTCAGCAGTGATGTACTGGATGTGACATTTGCCTTGTGGTTTAGAAGAAGAGAGACGTGTTGTTTTTTGTTAGCGCTAGCTGTTTCCTCCTCTCTCACACTCTCTCTCTCTGTCACACACACACACACACACACTTAGGCACACGCACACATAAATGATTCACCATTGCGAGCGTGGGTGCAGGTTTTGCCCTTATTTGGATTGATCGATGCCAAAACTCTTCGGATGTCCTCTTTGCATGTGTTGCTTGGTTCAAAATGTTAGTCTCTGACTACAAACCAGATAAAAAAGGGAGCGAAAGTGCGTGGGAAGTGGTAGCTTTAGGCTGTGTGCGAGTGTGAAAGTGCCTGGTAGATGTGTGGGCCATCAGTGACCCTGATACCGCAGAAAAAAAAAAAAAAAAGACGTCTATCTGTCTTTCCCGCTTTGTTTTTCTCACACACACCCAACAAACTGAGTCCAGCATTTCCAGAAAAAACATCTTTTTCTATCTGTCCATTTCTTACCATGCACCATTGCAGACACACAATGGGCTATATGTTAATAACCTGAAAGGTTGTACCATGGTGGTGCTTTTACTAAAAGGTTGCATGTTTAATCTCTGCAGGAGCCAAAACTGTCCTGAACCAGGTTCATTGTTTGATGTCTAATGTTAAAAAGCAGCAGACAAAACATGGAGAAAAGCACATTTCTGACTAGCACATCTCATCTTCTGCGTTGGTTAATTCACACATCAGTGGATGGGCCCACCTTTCACGTTATCTACAGTATTTTCAACTCAGCAAAAAACCCGTCACGATGACTAACGCTCACAGTGAAAGGCTGATGCAAATCAACGGCAGCGTGGAGCTGGAGCTGCAGCTGCAGATGTGGGGTTTTTAACATCTGTAAATCATCTCTCCGGGAAAACTGAGACAGCCAGGATAAATGTGGGCAGTGGAAGTGAATAAGATGCTCTTGCCTCTTGCTGAACTGGTCTCCCAACCGTGGTTGTGGTCGCACTGGGCAGCTACCAGGCCCGAGTGTGGGTTGTGTTTGTGTATGTACTCCTCCGAGCTGATGGTGGAAGTTGGAGGGTTTTTTTTTTTTCATATTTGACTTGACCGTTCAAGGGTGTAAAATTAGCTTATTGTCAACATAAAGGTCGCGATTCCGTCTGGTGAATCAATCCTTGATTCGTCTTTACAATGCAGCTACTTCTGTGCTCAAACATACATGATGTAACAGCAATTTCCCAACGGCTCTACAATGGTTATTCCTAGTAGAGACATTTCAACTGCTTTAAATGCTGAACCTGAGGGCATTCATGTGATTTCCTCAGAACAAAAGAGCAATAGTTTATCTTTGGAACACAGGTTGCTTACACATCCATTCAACAAAAGAAGTGAAAGTAGTTTCCCCACCAACACAAGGCTGAAGCAAAGGCAACTTCCAACCACCTACTTAAAAACCAGCAGAATTTGAAGGTCAACAGGCCATTTCTGGGGAATTATGAAAACTAGGAAATTCTAGGAAGCACATGAAAACCACTTTCATTATTAAGCCTTTATTGAAATCACTGTGTTGGTGTGTTCCAGGGAAGTCAAAAGAATTCCCCGTCATCCCAATTCCTAAAAAGATAAATGCTAACCCTAGCCCTGAATAACTACAGGCCAGTTGTGTGCATAGAGGATAAAAGACTGAGCCTTATAGACACTAGCCAAACACCCCCACACCAAAATCCTGACTTCCCTTCTGCTTTTAATAACACAGTACTGAACCACCTAGTGGAGCTTCGAGTCCACTAAGTGGTTTTATGGATTTTTTTTTTTTTTACAGGACAGGCTACAACAGGTGCTTGTAAATGGTTTTAAATCCAGTAAGTTGATTTTAAACACATGGGCTTTTATACCCTGTTCTCTTCTCTATTTACACCAATAACATCTCCTGTACCAGTGAAGGAATGACAGTTTTAAAGTTCGCAAATGACATGGCCCTAGTGGCCTGTGAATTCTGGTACAGTCTGAGAGATGGAGAGAAGACCAGGGGACTAATGAGGGCCTGTCTATAACCAAACCAAGCATAAAATATATAGTAAATTGTAGTAAACCTAGAGCTTGGCTAACACCAGGCTTCATAGCAATTTAGATTAATATTTCTTCTGGACACCATCTGTTCATTTATTCCTATTGGAGACGTGGTTTATTAAAGCTCAGAGACGTTTATTGGGCACTATGAATGTCTATCAAACGCATCTATATGTAGCTTATAGCCAATTGTATCAAACACAACTGATACCCAATGACGATGAAATAGTTTAGCGCTAAAAGTTACTCATTTTTCAAAATAAACTTGTGGTCTATATGACTTAGAACACTTTCTAAGCCTGCATCAACCCAAAATTGGGTCCTTGGTGACCACACTAAATTGCAGCAGTATACCCAGAATTGGGTATATCCAGGCTAGTAAACCTATGCAGGTAGAAATAACAAATAGCCTAGGTTGCAAAAGTATTCTGTGCCTTTTCATTGGGCATCAACCCTTCCTCAACCCTTCTAGTTGAAGAAAGAGACTTGAAGCGTAAATAAAGGCTTCAGGCCCGTGAGATGCAGCTGAGACGGAGCCAGTGTTGACAGCTGCATAGATTAAAACGAGAGCGTATCTGCTCTGTGAGATGTGCGAGTAAAAAATGTGTCTGACGCGCATGCTGTCTGGACACGCTTGCTGTCTAGACACATCGTTTAAGTGTTTGAATGAAATAATAGTGGTTGCGAGTGTTGGATACAGAAATAAAGGCAAAAAGATGAACATACCCAGACCAAAAAAAATTCAGATATGAGGCAGAATGAGTAAAAAAAGCCTTTTTTTTCCAGAGTTCACGGCCTTCTACCCCCAAGGCTTCAGTAGATTTGTTGTTAAGGTCATGCTTTCATTTCCACAGGCAAACAGACACGCACATATACTGGGCAACTCCAGGTCAACTCCAGGGCAAGTTACTCGCAAGAGGTCAAATCTCTGCCAACAACTCAGAACATGCCCACCTTGCACCCACCATGCCCTTCTGTGATATGTTTGGATATGCTTTCCCATTCAAGAGATGGGAAAGGTGTGTCCAAGCTTCTGATTGGTTCTGTATAATATATACACCTCTGTGTAGAGAGAAGAGATGAAGAAACCCAGTGAATGATGGGGCATCATCTCCTAAATTAGGCCTCACAGCATCTTTCAGTCACTTTTTCTGCTTGTTCATGTTTTTTAGTCCCATAAGTCTTGACCTTCAGCACAGAATCTAATATCAAGTCTGTGCCAAGAATACCACGTCAGTAGAAGCTGTGGTGTCAGTCACATGTTGAATCCCACTCTTCATAACGCTGAGCTATACGTTAGGTCCTGAAAGACGGCTTGGGGATTAGTAAAGAACAAGTAAAGAACAAAGATGACACCTAAGGGCATCACTGTGGCTATGTTGTGGTTATGCTAAGTCAAGCAGAGGAGGCCTTTGGATGCTTCAGTCTTGTTTGAGTAAACACAGTAAACACTTGTCACACTGTTGCTAGAAGGAACTGATATTGGAGTGAAACTAATTCAACATTTTCCCCGTCTTCTCATATTTTGACAGTACTCCCCCTTATCACACTGGAACAGTTTCAATCCCAGTGGCGCCAGTTGTTAAAAAAAACGTGCTAAAGTGCCCTCATGGCAGCCAACACATGTCTTAACATGCCCTCTTGGAAGCCAAATCGCATGCTAAAGTGCCCTCTAGGAGCCAAAAATTGTGCTTTCTTGGGAGCTAAAAAGTTTGTTGTGGCTTCATAGCAGCCAAAATGTGCACTAAAGTGCCCTCTAGGAGGCAAACTATGTGCTAGAGTGCCCTTTTGTGAGCCAAAATATGCGCTAAAGTGCCCTCGAGGAGCCAAAACATGTGCTAAAGTGCCCTCTTGGGACCCAAAATATATGCTAAAGTGACCTCTAGGAGCCAAAAATTGTACCTTCTCGGGAGCTAAGGCTTGGGAGCTGTGCTACAGTGTCCTCATGGCAGCCAAAACATGTGCTAAAGTGCCCTCTAGAAGCCAAACTATGTGCTAAAATGTCCTCTTGGGAGGCAAAATAGGTGCTAAAATGCCCTCTTCAGTGGTGAAGCTGTATGTGCCCTTTTTTTCCTTCTCACCCCTGCCCTTCAAAAAGTCTGTGTACGTCACTCCTGGGTCCATGTTTGTTGGTTGAAGCAGCTTAGAGAGCACAACGCATTCACTTTTTTTTTTCTTTGAAGTCGAATGTCATCTAATGCTAATCAGTAACAATGTTGTTTAAAACACAAAGCAAATTATTTCCTCGTCCTCCAAAACCACTTTAAAAAAAATGCCCCTATTTCCTCTCCTTTCCTTCCTTTCTGACCCCGAAAGGACAAAAAGAAAACAATCTCCCCGCTGCCTTTCGTGTCAGGATTTACCCTTTTAATATTTTCCCCCCTCGGAGGGTCATGACCCCACCTCAGCCAATCACGGCACCAATCGCACACACACACACACATTAGGAGGGGTTTGTTTCAACTGCACCATGACCTGTGAGCGCTGATACTTCCTGTAGCCACACGTCTGTCCTCGGGTTAAACTTTACTCACCACCAGAAGACCTCAGCTCAGGGGTCAATTTCAAACTTGTTGACTCTTTCGCACGATGAAAACACTGGTTAATATATTGTTAAGGTGACGCACTAACATACATTGCACAGCAAATACACAAAGTCAACCTATGACACATACTGATCTATATAAATACATTCAAAGCCACACAAACGCACGCTCAGGTGGCTGGTTGAGCCTCGCGTGCCATCACCCAGCTGCTTGAACTGTGATGTATACAGGGTGGGGAGTGGGGGTGGGGGATGTGGCCCTGGGGTTATTAGCAAGAGCACGAGTCACCTCATCAGTTGATTTTTGCCTTATTTCCACTGAGCTGTTCCTTATCCCTCCTCTCAGACGCACGTCATCGAACCCTCAGGGCCGTAAAGAAGAAATCAAAGACATGTGACCTGCAAATGGATGGGAGAGGGGCTACAATGGCGTGTGTGTAGGTCTGCTAGCTTTGAGATAGTGAGACTCCTCTCAGTAAGGTTGAAAAACATGTGCTTAAGTGCCCTCATGGCAGCCAAAACATGTCTGAAAGTGCCCTCTAGGAACCAAAACATGTGCTAAAGTGCCGTCTTGGGAGCCAAAACATGTGCTAGTGCACCCTCATGGCAGCCAAAACGTGTGGTGTAGTGCCCTCTTGGGAGCCAAAATATGTGCTAAAGTGCCCTCTAGGAACCAATAAGTGTGCCTTCTCAGGAGCTAAAAAGTGTGTTGAAGTGCCCTCATGGCAGCCAAACATATGCTATTATGCCCTCTTAGGAGCCAAAACGTGCTAGTATACCCTCATGGCAGCCAAAACTTGTGCTAAATTTCCCTCTTGGGAGCCAAGACACATACTAAAGTGCCCTCTAGGAGCAAAACTTGTTAAAGTCCCCTCATGGCAGTCAAAATATGTGCTAAAGTGTCCTTTTAGAAGCCAAAACATGTGTTAAAGTGCCCTCTAGGAGCAAAACTTTTTAAAGTCCCCTCATGGCAGTCAAAATGTGTGCTAAAGTGCCCTCTAGGAGCAAAACACACTTAAAGTGCCCTCTGCGAGCCAAAACACATGCTAAATTTCCCTCTTGGGAGCCAAGACACATACTAAAGTGCCCTCTAGGAGGAAAATGTGTTAAAATCCCTTCATGGCAGTCAAAATGTGTGCTAAACTGCCCTCTAGGAGCCAAAAAGTGTGTCTCAGTAAGGTATTCTACTATTTTATGCAAAATCCTTAGTCCGAGCAGGACCTCACAGTACTTTTTTTATATTCTAGAAGGCTTTTATGTGCATTAGTAGAGGACATAACAGGTCTGCACAGTCTTGGTGACCCCTGGTGCAGAGAGAACTAAAAACCACATCAGTACTGTAGCGGCAAGGGGAGCCAGCATGTGAGGTCACGCAGCCAGGCTGCATGAGTCACATGGGGCCATAGAGAAACCAAAATGTGTAAAAACTTCACATTGGCAGATTAGTTTGTTTACATCCTGCGCTGGACGTGATTTGGCCCCGGCTGCGGCGAGACGCGGCCAAAGAGCCCGTCGTCTCTTTTCCTCGCTTTAACTCTATCTGTTTCTATCCTGCCTCTTTTCTTTCCTTTTCTCTTCCTTCCTTTCTTCCCCCACCGCCCCACCCCGCCGACTACCTCCACTTCATCTCTCCCACTCCAGCCGCTGCCAAGAGCACATGACCACGAGGCAGAGTGAAGCGGAAAAATAAAGCAGCCCTACCCTTGTAAAAAATTTAAATGAAAAAAGGGGAAAAAAAAAAATCAGACAAATTAATAACAACACGAAACAGATGGGGAAGTTGTATTTCCAGAGTAAAACAAGACATTCGTAAAGAAACTCTCCTTTCCCCTCCACCGGCGGGGGGTTTGCCAAGTTGTGAGCTCATACTTTGCAGGTCCTCTGCTGAATATCTATTCATAGCGTCAGCTCCAAGATGTCAGACTTTTATGACCCATTTCTCCTCTCGTTATCTGTGGCAACAATTAGGGGGTGGCTAATTTAAACGCAGGGAGTATGGAAGCGTTTTTTGCTCGCTTGGAAAAACTCGACTCAAGATGGTGCGGTGCAAGAACGGATTAAAAACCCCCGACTACTTGATGATACGTAGAAGGGAGCAGTAAAAGTCAACAACAAGGCCACAGCTTTCTATGCATGCGTGTGTGTGTGTGTGTGTGTGTGTGTGTGTGTGCGTGGGCGTCGGTTTCTCAGTATGATGATGAACAGGGTCAGTCTGGGGTAACACACACACAAACACAGAGACACCCACACCCTCTGTTTGGCTGTGGTTTTGAGGTCATGCTTGGCACGGCTTCCTGAAATCCTTTAAAAAGCGGTGATGTCATATGTGCATCATGGCGTACTGTTGGAACCACTGTCTTTCTCTTCCTGTACCACCTTGAGGATTAATGATTACCTCTTTACTTTCTGGTGATTTTGAATATATATATATATATATATATATATATATATATTATCCCAGTTGTGTGTTACTCTCTTGATAAATCAAGAACTGAATTATGATACTGAATTGCCCAAATCCTTAAAAGTTGGGGTTAAGAGGTACGATGACATGCTCGCGAAATGACTTGACTGCCAAACGTGTGCAAAATCATGGGATGTTTTTTTTTAAAGGGCTCACGCAGGTGTTTTGAGTTATTCTGGCTAATTAGGACTCAGCTCAGGTTGAAGATGAGAGTCACATGATGACACCAAACAAAGGTCTAATCAGTGAAAATAAGTGAAACCACCTGTGCGGGGTGTCTAAGACGCTTAAATATTAGATCCCGGATTAAGGATTACTAAAAGCCATTTAACAGATCCTGAGTGGTAACATTTGGTTCGTATGCAGCGTTTCTCCGGGCTTAAAATTTGCCTCACGAGCTCTTATCCCGTTGATTGCCATTCGGTTTAACATCTGTCGGCACCGTTGCTGAGGTTGTTTGCCATCACGTGGACACCGAGCAAGCGTAATTGTAACCACCTGCGTTTTCTGGGCCGGCAAGATCCTAATCTGAGAAGCTGGAGCTAATGGTCATGTTATGATCTGCTGTGATACACAGGTTGCAGAAAAGATAATTCACAAACAGCATTATGGTGCTATCAAACTAAATTACTGTTTAATTTATGTTATTTTTTCTTAGGCTGAATTGATTTCTTTGTTGTGTATTTACTGCCCTCAGTGGTGATTCTGGCACTAAGCAGTTATTTCCATTACAGTGTAACTTGAAACCTGAGAAATTAAAGAGGAAATTGGAATTTCAATGACCAGAACCTACTGTCACATCAACAAACATCAGCTAAATGTCATGAGTCACCTCCACGTAAAACGACTTTTCCTTCCTGATTTAACTAGACAAGAGGTTATAAATTTGTTAATGTAATCTCCTGTGCATGCTATTTGTTCTACGTATGATTCACTGACTGGCGTGACATTATGGAATACGTATTTGGAGTTTCCCCATTTAGTTTTATTGCTTATTTGATTTACGGGGTCAGCTTGTATGTAAATGTACTGCAGTTTGCCAAATTAAATAAAGTTACATAACATCTTCCATGTGTGATTTTACCATAGGGAATACATTTAAATTATGTATAATTCTGCATATAAGACATACAAACTAGTATCTTAAAAGTTGTGCATTAGGCTACCTGACATGTAGCTCCTTGTGAATTATCTATATTGAATAAGATTTCATTTTTTAGTTTGACATTTTTGGAACCATACTCAATTTCTTACTGACAGTAAGATGAGAAGATACCGGTTAGCCTAGCTTAAGATAGGAGCCAGTTAGCTTAGCATAAAGATGATAATGGAGAAATAGCTTGAACTTTTACAGAGAAAAACCCACAATTATGCCACAAAAATGAGTTTACCTGCACGGGTGATTGAATATCATCCATAACACAGCAGTAATACAAGTAGACAGACATAATTTAACAGAGAGCTAGAATGAGCTAGGAGCTATGAGACATACACTAATGTAGGTTGAGTGGATTCCACATCATAGCCCTATAATAATATCGCTGTGTGAGGCTACTGCTATGATGTTGTTGGGAAGTTAAACTGCTCGTTGTGAGCAAAATAAGCTGTGTCAGCGGTTTATTTGACAATGGTTAGGCACAACACATAGCGCCGCTGAGAAGCGCTCGCGTTTGTGGTCACATGGTTTCACAGACTGAAGAAGTTGACAGGTGTGTGCGCTGTAACTCGGCCGGTTTGCGGCGTGTCGGCTGTCCCTTTTACACAGATGCCAGTTTTTACGCCAATATGGCTACTTCCCTTCCCGGCCTATTTGCAGCAGAGAAAGACGAGGCGGAAAAATCCCATCTTGAAAAGGCCGAATGTGTAAAAAGGAGCTTATGTCTTGGAGGTAACTATATCTGCCTATCAGGACCTCTACAGCTCACTAACTGACACATTACATCTTGTAAATTTAATGCAACAAAGTGTCAAGTGTAAAAACAACATATTTCACTTTTATGAGGGCTTCGGTTACAACGTGTGGCTCATTGATGTGTATTTAGTCCTTTCTGGACAACAATGGAGGCCTATGGCCCGGAGGAATATGATACGTCGGGCTTTCGATACACACTCGGCTCTTGTAAGTAGATGACTTCATTGTTTGTTTAGCTCTGCGCGTGAGATTTAGTTTTTAAGTCTTGTGTCAAAAACTAACAAATACACAGTGGGGTCCGAAAGTCTGAGACCGGATTGAAAATCTCCCGGAAAACCTGGAAAGATCAAGGATTCTGAAACGTTTAAAAACCATAAGAAGTTATATGTTGAATTAAGAAGAAATATTTAAGATTCTGCACCATTAGTATATCACGAACGGATTTGATCTGTTATTCAAGTTAGTAAAATTGCAGCCGGTGTTCACCTGCTATAAATGTGAATTTTCCCAAAGCCCAGGCAGATCTTTGCTTATTTAGCATCGCGGCATCAGAACTAAATGGAAGCGTCTGAAGTCAAATATTCTTCGAAGCAAAGAGTTTTCCTCAGAAGATTATCAGGCTTAGGTCAATGAGAGACGGGAAAAGCAACTTTTCATCACAAAAGAAAGAAAGGAAAAGAGTCAAAAGAAAGCTGTGTTGTAGTGGTCTCAGAGGACGGGGCTAGCAGCTTCTAAACCACTTCTCAGGAGGGGAAATAAGGCCGAAACGCTTTGGGTGGGCTAAGAAATGCCAGCATTTCACAGTGGATGACTGGAATTAAGTCCTATTTACTGATGAATCCAAGTTTGAGATTTCATGGCAGCAACAGAAAGGGTGTGTGCCGGGGGAGAAAAATGTACTTTTTTTTTTTTTTTTTGTCCACTGGCCAAAACGGCGAGCGAACGGTCAAGTGTCGCCGGCCACTGAGTGAAGCGAATCTTCCAGCCACAGACACCTGCAGCAAAAGTGACTACACCCTGACGGAGGAGAAGCAGCGATCTGATCTTCAGAGACAAGAATTTAGATCACAGCAGGATAATGAACCAAAAAGTCCTGCCTGTCACTGACTTTCCTACCCGGTCACCTGACCTCGACCCCCCCACGATTTTAACAGTTACAGTGAGAAATCATGCTGGGATTACAGGTGTCAACAGGTCTTTGCACTAAATCAGTGATTATCAACTGGTCGAATCCAGCCCGCCGAACCGTCCAATCCGGCCCGAGACTGGATTCCATAATTATGAGGATCAAACAGAAAATATCATTGACTGTGATAAGAGCCTGGCCCATAAAGGCTAAAGGCTTCAGTTTTATATATAGAGAGAGGAACAAATAATATGCCAAAACTAGATTTTTATTTAATTTTTATTTGAGGGTCCGGCCCCCGAGGTGACTGTCTGGTAAAATTCTGGCCGTTGGTGACCCCTGCACTGAACTGTAGTGTCCCTTATTAAACTTAAGTATGTGCTGTCATTAAACATTAAAGCAAAAAAAGAGGGGACACGGTTTCTGAATTCCACTTAGATTTTGGGAAAAAAATCGAATCCAGAAACAACAGAAATAGAAGCGTCTTCACTTGTGGTGTCAGATGCTTGAACTCCACTTGTATTCTGTGAAGGTGGAAACACTCAGAGTGTTTAAATCCTTTCCTAAAAGTACACAGGAAGGCGGTGAGCTCACCAGTAATTACCGCAGATGCACTAACAGCCACTATGAAGTATTATAGGAATATCTCAGTCGCACTGTGTTTGACTCCTACACGCTGGTATCAACAGGAAAGAGGCAGCCGATGAAACTAATTGGGTGGTGTGTGTTTTATGAAAAGAACAGTCTGTACCGTCCCGGGCTCCCTCCCACAGCTCTGTGACTGGCTGCCTTCTAAGTGGTCTGCTTTTCTTCCCTCTGCTGTGATTGGAGCCGTGGAACGCCAATAACCAAAAACTTTTTTTTTTTTCCCTCTTCTTTTTTTTTTTTTTTTCCTCAGGACATACCCTTGTTGTTTTCAACTTGAGAGGCAGAGCTGGGGTGAGACAATCCAGCACAGTCACAGCCTGCACTCTGGTGCTGTATCAGCACTCGAGAGGAGCACGGTGTACTGGATTTTTTTTATTTTTTTATTATTATTATCCAACAACACCCACTTTATATTATAATTTTGATTACACCAGATGTTACCGTGACTCCACAAAAGATAAAAGCCCTTTAATGGCAAACTATGGGAAGAGTTTTAGTGGTATATTCCCTAAAAGAAATAAGCTCACTTCTAAATTATGTTGTAATTGACAATAAAATGAGGTTATCATAACCTCAATCTAGACGAGTGCATGAAATGATTGATCATATGAAACCTCCAGTCTATGTTTATTACTATGATCACAGGTTTACATGGGCGGATTGCTCAGTTAGAACTTGTTTGTTAAAGGAGAAGTGCTCGTGTGCTTTGCAATTAAAATAGTGAGGTCATGCATTTATTACACCAGCATTACTTTTTAATCAATCGAAATGCAAGGTTGAGGAAAAATAAAAACGTATATACAAAACACACATGTATAAAATCGATTATTAGGCTCAGTTTTGCAACAATTTATTTATCTTAAAAACAATAATGAAAATATATATTTACAAAAAATGCACAAAAATGTCGCTTTGGGAAGCTGTACATACACCCACGAGAAAAAAAAATAAGCTCAACATAAATAAGTTAGTATAATATTTTCAGTGTTTTTCAAAAAAAAAAAAAAAAATGAAAGAAAGAAAAGAAAAAGACACAGGTACACTTCAAAGTTTTACACCAACGGAGGCAGTGTAACTTTTGTTTTTCTGACCTCACAAGAATAAGAAATTAACAATAGTGCAATTACATGTTCCACATGAATTTCACACCACAGAAAACAAATCTTTGATTCACATATTTGCATAATAAGTAGCCCAGTGATTTTAATTTTTCCTCTTTTTTTACATATTTGACCTATGTTAATCTGGACTACATCGTTTATTATAAGAGGGGGATACTGTGTGTGACCTATGAGCCACTGAAATATTAAAACACCTAATTTAAAAAATAGAAAACTAATTCTTAGGACTATTAGCAAATACTGTTCAATTTGGTTGGATATTGCTCAGCAGTTTAGCCGCCCCACCCCCCTCCCCTTACAAAAAAGGTACAAACTTTGGCAAAAAAAAAAAAAAAAAAAGTTCAAAAATACAGAAATAATGAAATAAAATGGGGGAAATAAGGAGACATTTGCATGTAAACTTTAACTATCATGGCTATTCCCAGTTTAGATGGACCCTCAACAGTGTGGCCATCTGGGCCTTCAAAAACAAAGATATAACACTGGGACACATAAAGCCATAGAAAAAGTGAAGACATTTTTGTTTCCACATAACCCTGACTTTAAAAAAAAAAAAAAAAAAATCTGCATTTTTTTTTTTTTAAACTTACATCAATTACCTGAATAATGACACAATATGACCACTTTAAACAAAATAATATTTCTCTTTTGGAAATTGCACTGCAATCCCCCGAGTCAAATTCACACACTTATTCAAAAATACATTTAACATAGGTATGAAAAAAAAAAAGCATATTATGCTTTATTTTCGGTTTTTTTATGTGCTACATCTGAAAACATAGGTAGTAATAAAAAAAATGAGCAAAAATCAATTTGCACACTGCTACATTGTCTGCTGCTTCTGAGGCAATTTTAATTTAAATGAGTGTCAAAACTTGCTAGTGTACATATTCAGTGCTTGTGCAGCGTTTCTCCTCCTCCCTTCGTAGGAAAGAAAGGCTGCTGTTTTTTTTTTTTTGTTGTTTTTCCATCTCGCTCTCCTGGTCTCCCCCAGTCTTGTCAGATGCTGAGCAAGTCTGCGCAGTATTCCACCATCAGCAACAAGTCTCCCTGCTCTGTGGGACATAAAGAGGAAACAAGCTGTTGAATGGTGCAACTGAAAAAAAAAAAGCAGTTTCCTCATGCTTGATAGCTCTAATGCACACACACACACACACACAGAAAGAGAGAGAGAGTGTACAGTCATACTATGAAGGGCTCAAGAGGATTTAAAAAAAAACAATGTGGAAGTTAGAGAAGCTGATGACGTTAGTGCTGCGTGCAGGAAAGATAATTTTACAACTGTGCGTCCTATCTGATGATAAACAAGTAAACACAACACGTTGGCACACACATGTAAAGCATTGGAAACTGTGTGTTCTTGATAATCCTTTAACAACGGGGTTAATAGTAAGTGTGAGTGGGTGATTTTTTTTTCCCTTCTTCTAACCTGGCGCTTGTTTTTCACTGCTCCTCCGCGCTGTTGGCTCCCTCCGCCGCCTGCACCGACAGACTTCCTGCACCTTTCGGCGGGTCGTCATCTTCGTCGGTATGCGACCTTTTACTCTCACACTCGCTGGAGCAGGGACCTGGCACACACACACATACACACACACGGAAAGAGAGACACAGAAGTTGTAGGTGTGAAGCTGCACGTCCTCTTTCATAAAAAGGCACCTGACAGACGCCGGAGAAGAAAAGAACCCGATCTGCGAGGACAGGGAAACGCCAACTACGACGTAATACGCGACCTGCGAAGCAAACACGCGGCGTGACGGTAATAACCGGAGAGTTAGAATAACTTTAACAATCTGCGGGTTAGTTTGTTTTCGGACACAACTGTTGCTGCGCGCCCCTGCATTGCGGCACAGGGTGCGTCTGCACCGGAGGAACTCCAGAAAAAAAATGCGTGGTAGATTTTTTTTTTTATTTTAAACAAGTGGGGAGTTCTCACCTGAATCTCCCGCGTGTCTTTTTCTTGAACCGTCTCCGGTTTGGAGGCGATCCGACTCCCTCCCGCTCGACTCCGCGGCGGCGGCATCCTGCCGCTCGTCCCCGGGCAGGTCCACCTCTCGCTGCGGCCGCTGGTTCCCGTGCGGCGGTCTGCGATAAAACTCCGGCGCGCTGCGGTCCTCCTGCCACTCGAAATTACCCGGCGAGAGCGGCCGGTTGTTGACGGCGTCGAAATTATACCGCTCCGCGAAACCCTGCACGTCGTCTTGAATCGTAGCCGTCAAATACCTCCGTAACTCCTCTCGGTCAGGTGAGCCGAAAAGATTTCTGCGGACCGGAGGTCTGACGTTGTCTGGCTGCCGCGCATCCACCCTCTCCAATGTCGGGCTCGCATTAGAAAGGCGAACGTCTGACATTTTGTTGCACATATGAAGGAAGGTGATGGGGGGGTGAACAACTAAAAAGCCTTCAAAGAATCCCAAGTAGTATTCCTTTCAAAAAAAAAAAAAGCAAAGTCAGGGGAATGCTGCGTGCATAACTCCGCGCGTATCATCCAAAACGCGTACGCGCAAAAGGGGGAAAAAAAAAAGAAAAAAAATGGGAATAAAGCGTCTCCAAATGCGCAGGGGGGGTTTAAAGAGAGCCACTCCTGTCAAAATCCGTAGTAAAGCAGATGAAAACAACAAGTCAAGTCATAACAGCCAACATGGCGTTAGAGGGAGCTATGAGTGAAGGAGGAAAGTTCACATCAAGGAGTATTTAAACAGAGAAGGCGATTCATTGGTCTGCGCGCTACGCGCCGCCCACTGCGCTCTCTTAAAGTCGAACAGGGGCAACAACAACACAGAGGAGGATTGGATTAACTCTACACATGAATATGGCCTAATTAATTAGTTTGATTAGCTAAATACATATGAAAAAGAGCCCACGGATGGGAGGTGGTAGTTACAAAGGGATCATTATTATGGCCCATCTTTCCATTAGCACCTGATTTATCCCAGCAGATTTAACCGAATACCTAATGGATTTTATTTGATCTCATTAACTATCATTTATATCTGTGGGCACTGGAAGAGCAGATGGATCAAATGCATCAGCCAGATGTCTAGAAGAAAACATTGCATGTTTTTTTTTTTGTTGTTGTTTTATCTCGCTGCAGGAGCTCAAGGCCGAGGCCTCGCTCCAGGCTAATACTACTATCGCATTAATCAATCATGGAATGATTGTATAGTGCTGACAGCGATCACTGGCTGATCTGATTTGGTGTCACATAAACGGTTTAGGCACACTTGATTCAATCAGGGGAAATCTGTTCAGTTGCAGTTTCCGAGGTTATTGAAGGGCAATGGGACACTAACGTGAGGTTTTCGTGCAGGAAAAAAAAAAAAAAAAACTGACGATGAAAAAACCCCACAAATCTGCCTCTCGGCATCCAATGACATCAGCTCATGAGCAGAAAAAAAAAAAAAAGCCTTCCGTCACCGTTTGGCACCGTGCCTATCGCTGTCAGACTTTGCCACTGGTGCCACGGGGGTGGTTTGTGTGCTTGGCTGGTTGTAATTGCTTGGGTTTTTTTTTTAAAAAACACCGGCGAGGAAACAGAAAGTGGCGCGGCTTCAAAAAGTGAAAAAGGAAAAGTTGAAATTTCGTTTCCCTGAAGGGTTTTTTTTTTTTTTTTTTTGCATCTTTAAGGTTCAAGACCTTAATTTGTGTTCGTGTCAGGACCTCGTAATGATCTCATTTATCATATCGAGAGCTGCAGAGCAACCCTCCCCTTTAGTGAGCGAGTGAATGCATAAACAACTGTAAGCACAACTTGTGCCCAGGAGAGCATGCTGTCCTCGCTTTAAATCTGCAGCGAGTGTCACTGCATTCCTCTGCAGCTTTTGCTAGTAAAAAAAAAAAAAAAAAAAAAAAAAAAAATCACTGGGCCTGCCTTTAAGGCCATGCTGTTCCAATTAACCCTCGAAAAAGAGTCAAACATCTCGTGATAAATACAGCGAGGCCATCCGTTATATCGATGTTATCGTCGGGATCACACTTAATCCATAATGTGTTTACGCTGCTGCAAACTATGCAGTGGTGTACAGAGCGACCCCTGATATGAAAACACATTCTGACCAAACTGATTAAGTATGAAACGAGGCGAGAGAAGGTTTCTAGTACTTTGTTTTTTTTTCTCCCCCCTCCCCCCACTTGTCTTGTAAATAATCTCACGACAATTGGACGTATTAAGTCTCATTCAAAGAACTTCAGAGGGAAAAGAAGGAACAGTGTGAGCTGGATAATCCAGAACATGAAGACTTTGCCCAAGTATCTTTCTTTCATCTTTGTTTATAGTATTATCTTAGATCTCCACTCCCCGTAGAGATTTTACTGCGCCGCTTGACATTGCAAAACTCGGCGAGTTGATGCAACTGCATCGGATTGCCACTAAAACAAACCTCATAGTGTAACGCAAATTACAATCCTGGATTCAAGTCACAAAAAAAAACAAAAAAAAACAAAAAGGGTCGCTGTGTGTATCCTTTTATATTTTAAAAATATGTCAACGCTGGAAAAACAAGTTATTTTTAAGTCAACAGTGTCAACACTTCTGCCGTGGAAGCAGAGAACAAAAGGAGGAGCAGTAATAGACTTTTAAGGATGCATCAGTCAAAACGTCCCAGAAAGTGAACAATGGTCATAAATAGGATGTATAAAAGTTAACATGTGTTAACTTTTATAAAATAATGTTTCTCGTAAAAAAAAAATGGGCGCATTAAAAATTGTGCAACATGCATAATTGAGTTTTAGTTCAAAAAGAGATTGTAGGGAAAGTTAATAATTTCTTTCCATTGCACAAGGCGGTGGAAAAATGAATCTGGTTTTCAATCTGGTTAGCAACTGATTCTTGGGAAATGCTATTACTTCCTCATCATCTTTTGAATCATGCAGAGTTGTTTTATTGTTGAAACGGCTTGCAGGGAGCCTGGAATAGCTGCTGAATTAGCCAATGGTCTGAAATGACCTTCATGGAAATAACTGATAAGATAATAGCTAGAATTTTAACAAGGTATCTGATTGTTAATTAATATAGGAACTGTAATGATAGAAAATATGCTCCGCTGAAAATGAAAATGTTGCCATGCCTCTAAATAGGCCTTTTTTTCCTCCTTAGTATTCAGACCAACTGCAAGACAATTATCCACAAACAGTACATGACATCAGATTTTAAATTGGAGGCCATTTTTAATTGCGGGACACGAAGGAGCGGGTGAATTATTCTGAGCCTGCAACCAAAACCTGACAGGGATCCAGCAACAACAATCACACCTGCTGTTTTTTTTTCCAAAAAACAAACAAATAACACCCTGTAGGCTAATGCAGCGGCCTTATTTTTAACCTATGCCGCTCGATTTCCACCGAAACAATAATAACCCGGAATTATGCTAATAAAAGCAGAGGAAGTTTTGTTTTTCTGTGTGGTGTTTTGACAGTTCAACCGGGCCTGGGTTTGATGTGAAAGCGCTTGGAAAAAAGCACTTAAACACATTTGGTGTTTTATGACCATAAGTTATTCAGATTTTATGGACCTCTTGCCCGGTGTCATGAGACGGACGCCTGGGAGCCCTGCCTCTTCTTGGCCAATTCAGCCTGAATCTGATGTGGAAACTGGTCCAAGTGCTTGTTCACACACTGCATGCAGAACCTCTTGGTGTAGAAGAGACTGCAGTCCTGACAGAGGAGAGGAAGAGGAAGAAAATTTAGTACTCGGGTCCTTGTGATCAACAACATTTTAAAAAATGCACATGCAATAAAACAACCAGTAGAAATAAGTCAGTATATATATGAAGAAATTGAATATATGCAGTGGGCGATTGTGTGGATAAGACTACAGAATCTGAAAATCTGAGAAGCCAGCGCTGTAATTGCAGCATGCCATGAGGAATGTAATAATATGACTAAACATCACAGTAAGTTGAAACAAAGTTCAGCACCAATGTTCTCGTTTCACATCAGCGCTGCATAATCACATTTATTTCAGGATCGGGAGGCTATTTTTATTTACTTTTTTTTTTTTCCTATACACTTATCTATAAGGAACTAGATTAATTGATTCCAACATGCATTTCATATACACATACATGCATTTGCATGCTTGCAAAGTCATCTGAGGGAAACCATGCAAACACTGCAAAGTGAGATGCCTCCACAAGGTCAACTGATGCCAAGTGATGAGAACTGGAACAGCTCGATTTTCACATGCGGTTTTAAAAGTGACTTTATTCTGTCCCTGCGTGTGGCCAGTGGTGGACCAAGTACTCAAGATGTTTTAGTTGCGTAACATCAGAAATACTCAGCAAGTAAAAGTCCTGACATTTGATAACGTCAGTAAAGTACAAAAGTGTAATTAGCAAAATATACTTAAAGCGTCAATAAATCAAAGTTCTCATTAGGCAGACTGTTATATTATGCTACTGTTTCATCACTAAATACACGTAAGAGCATTTTACCCTTTTAATTTATCAGTGTGGAACCAATTCTAGATACTTTGGGTAGATTATTTTTTAGTGCATCATATTTGGTACATTTCACACAAAGTGCAGTTTAATAAAGTATATTAATTTTATTCAAAACATTAAAATCTGCATTTGAAATGGAACTAAAGCTGTCAGATCAATGTAGTGGAGTAGAAAGTGCAATGTTTCCCTCTGAAATGTAATGGACTAGAAGCATAAAGTAGAATAAAATACACAAGTATAGTTCATGTACCACACATTTAGTTAATTTCCATTACTGCATATTACACTTATTCATACTCAAAGGTGTAGAGTTTGTTTGAACATCTGAGGGATAGTAATTCTTTTAAGTTTCTTGCATTCTGGTGAATTTTTCTGCACCAATTTATAGTGATATTATTGTGAAGTAAAACATAACATTCAGAAATCAGGTGACAATTCAAAAAACTATGTAATATAATGCAGTTAGGTGCTTTCAAAATATTTATTTCCCTGTATCAACTTTTCTCATGTAATATTATCCTCACTGAGTCAACACATGTGATTTACCTTTAGAGTTTTTCAAAATAAAAGTTTAATTAAATAAATTCTATCTTCTTACGGGGGAAGATAGCACGCTTTCTAAGTATTGCTGGGATCCTATACTCATGTGCATACACACAGGCATTAATCACCGTAGCAAATGCCATTTAATGTATTTGTCTTACCGATCCAACGCAGACACACAAGCTGCACAGGCTGCATTTTGAGCCCAGAATCAGAAACTTCTCCTTCCCCGGACAGAAAGGGTCTTTAGTCACAAAACAGTCCTCCATCAACCTGAGAAGCGACAGAAACACACAGAAAAATGTATTAATACTTGACGTGTGTCGCAAAAACAGGACATAAGGGCGCCTCAAAGCAGAAAACGCTCCATTTTGTTAGCTAGTGTTGATAAAACACGTAGTAAGAAGCTAACAGAATTAGCATAGCTTGAGCACCAACAGGAGCGCTGTACTTAATTTCCACTTACACAATGGCTCTGGTGTTTGGTGGTTTCTGGCCGTAGTACGTGAAAGGACAAGTTAAGCCACACAACATACAAGTAAATGTTTTTTCAGGGGATTCACTTGTACTTTGCGCCATCGTTTAAAAGCAGAGAAGCTGTGTTATTCTTGGTTTTTGATTACGTGCAGCTATGTTGTTTTACGACACTTTACCGCCACCTAGCGGCCCGGGGGAGCAACGCCACTCACCGTTTACGGCGTTTGTATCAGGCGACATTTGCACTTTTAACAGGTTTTAATCTTAGAAAAATAGAGGCTGAATAAAAACAGTTAAATAATTGTTAACCATGGTTAGAAAATAGTTTTTAAAAATATCGTTATGTATGTATTTTAAATAATGCACATTTGAATGATATATAAAAGTAGGTGTGAGGGTCTAGTAGAATATTAGAATATACACCACAGCCAAAAGTATTCAAAATACAAAAATAAAATACAAAACATCACCATTTTATATATATATATATATATATATATATATATATATATATATATATATAGTTTAATAATTGAAATTGTGATTTATTAACTAAATATTAACTATAAATCTGCCTTCTTATACATAAATTTAAAGGCAAAGTTACAAATAAAAAATAATAATATCAAAAATGCTTTAAAACAGAGAGGGCACCTGGTGCAGGAGGTTTGGAAAAAGTTGCTAACGTAATAAACTGTTCCTGCAGCAGCAATATTATGTGGCTACCATATTGTTATTGTCATCTGGTTTCATAAAAGTATTTACTGACAAATGAATAGAAAACTCCAAACATGCAGTTATCCACATCTCTTTTTGTTTTCACAGCACGGCAACCATATTGACATGAACATGAAATAGTAATGAACACAGGTGTTATCAATGACACTAATTAAGCTTCTTTTTAGTGCTCCAGCAGGCACAATAGCAGCTCTCTGACTCAGCTTGACCTGAATGGAACAAAAAAATTAATTAGTTTCATTGGTAACACCTGTGTTTACCTACTACTTCATGCCAACTTGGCTGCTAAGATGCTTTAATAATAAAAGAAATAAATAAATAAAATAGAAAATTAATAGCATGGACTATTTTCATAGTAAAAAAAAATAATCCGCATTTTTTACAGCACACATTTGAATGTGCCATTAAAGGAAAAAGCACAGGTGTGATTAATTACATTCATGGCTCACTAGGGCAAATACATGGAACAAAGCTATCATTAACATTATTAGTTCCATCTGTGCTTTTCCTATAATGATACTTTGAAAATATCTGCACAGAAAAGGCCTATTAGCACTAATCTATTTGAAAGTGCAGTCTGCATCAGATGAACAGATCGTATTGGTATCATTATGAGAAAGTAAATAAGTCACAGCAGGTAAATATATTAGTTTATTTTCAGCTACCACATATTGAAACAGCAAATGTATTTGTTTTTATTGTACACCGCCTATAATAAAAAACATTAAGTTTAATTATTACAAGAAATAGCTTTTCAGTACTACATTCAAATTCAACACTTACTAAAGGCCCATCAGCTCCCCTTAGTGAGACCTGCAGATACACACACACACATCCCTTTCACTGCAGTCACCACATTCTTTTTGTATTTACAAAATAACACAGAAACCAGTTCAACAGATTATTGTGTTTGTGGTCAAAACAAATGATTCAACACTGGCCAACACTGTGTTTTTCCTTTTTTTTTATTCCTTTGAAAAAAGGAAAAAAAAAAAGTTTTGATGGCAGGATTTGTACAAAACATGTTTTCCCACTCTGGATCTGAAAAAAAATAGAACTAGATCAAAAAATGAGCTATGATGTTGTGTTGATTTTCAGCAGTAGAATGAAGCATTAATATTCACACACAATGCATGAAATTGCAATATTTTCAAATGATTACAGTAGATCATGCTAAAAATGCACAATTGTTCATGATTTTAATACTGTCTGAGAACTTGTTTCAACCCTGGTCCAACATTATATAATTATAAAAATACCTATTGGTTAAAAAATACCCAATGGTTAAAAATATACATTTTTAAATGTATTTGGTGGGTGTATGAGGTGTGGTAGATAAAATGACCCAAGTTCTTTATAAATCCAGTAACTGCAAAATGGTCAAGGCACACGTTAAAAGGGACATGACACTGATATTAGACACATCCAAAGTCATTTAAAACAATATTCTAGACAAATTAAAAAATATATATATGCATGAATTGGTTTGATTTTGCATTGCAGCAGCATCTTCACCTCATCATTCCCAGGCACTATATTTAGCTTCAGTGCATGCATGACTGCGTGCAGTCATGTCCGTGTATCTTTATAATTTGTACACCCATTTAAACGGCTATGCCTATTTTGCACAGCTTACTCCCTGTTAAACATCTGTTTAGTACTCGACGCTGTGGGATAAAAAGCTTGCACCCACAGAAACTGGGTGTTGGAAGTACAAATTACTGCATGTGAAAAAAAAAAAAAAATATCAGTTGAGTTCATTGAAGCAGCCACCTACAAGAGCTGCCTTTTCCCCCTAAAAAAAAAAAATCATTTAATTGTTCCAGTAGAGAGTTTTATAGTCACGTGGTCTAAATACAACCTCAGCAGATTACAGCCGTGTGCAACGGAAGCTGCACAATAAGCTACATACAGTACATTGATAAGCATGATGGTAAATGTTTCGGTTTTATTTTAAACACATGTCCACATACGTGATGCTGTTACTGCTTTCTCAGTACATGTCCCTGTAAATCTCCTGCAGGAGCGGGTGCAGCGACCGGTCCTCGGTCGTCTTGATTTCCTGCACCAACTGAGCGTGCTCCGTGACCAGCTCGCGCAGGTCGGCCAGTTTCTGCAGCAGCCTGGGGAAGAGGAAGGCGTCGTCCGGGTGGTTGGCCACCAGGTGGAGCCGCAGCGCCTGCACGATGCCCTCCTGCACCCGCTCCACGAGAGGCACGTCCACCAGGCCGGGACGGTCTTGGAGAGAAAGGAGCAAGTAAGAGGGGAGAGTTCAGTTTCTTGCCACTTTATACACTTTTAACATGTTAAAATCCCCAAAACCTCCTGATACGGGAGGCAGCGTTGAGTTTTATGCAGTTTAGCTCTGGAAAAAAAAATAAGACCACTGCATTTTTTTACCGAAATCAGCATACATGTGTTCCGACTATTCCATTCCAGCGTCTGTTGAATTTCAACACATGCACACCTCATTCTGCTTAAAGAGGCACCAGGAGTGGAATAAAGTCACCCAAGAACAATGGTAAAGACTTGCATCAAAGCTGTGATTAAAAATAAGGGTTATTGCACCAAATATTGATTTGTGAACTTTGGAATTTGTGGAAAATGTTATTTTTTTTCCAGAGCTGTATATTGCACGAGAAAAATCTCAGCTACAACACTAAATAAATTATTTTTTACCTGTAGTAAAACAAAATGTTACCATTACGGCATCAATATAGATCATCAATATCCACACCATCAATATAATAAGAAAATTGTTTAATATAATATCAGTAGTAGGGCTGCAACTAACCACTATTTAGATATTTAATTTAGTTTTGTGCTGTGTGATTATTTAATTGGATCCTTTTTAAACATCTTATAGAATATATTCACATTCTGTAATGATCGTCAGTGTAAATTCTATGTTTTTTTTTTGCATATTTCAACTTTTGTCACAGTAACAAAACTTGATTCAAACTCTTCTGTCGTCACCTCACATGTTGTAGATTTCTTTTGATACCAGGTTTAAGTACACAACCTTTATTATATTATCATTTATAGCAAGTAAAATCGTTCACACAACAGCACATTACCTCCACAGCAGATGATGGCGGCCACAAAAAGTGCCAGGTCGCTGTCGTCGAGCTCCAGGGCGTTGAAGCGCGTGGCGAACTGGAACTTGGGCTCCATCATGTCGCTGTACGGCCGCCGGAGGCTCTTGAGGAACTCGCGGGTGATGAAGCCTCCGCCGCGCGCCACCAGGAGGCCGTCTTTGTTCATGCAGGAGGCGAGGAGGGTGAAGAGAGCCTCGTAAACGCCGTATTTCAACAGAGTCACCTGGGTCAACGCAGGTAAGGAGATTTAGGAGACAAATACGAGAGAGAAAAAGCGCACGATCCGTTTTCTTTTCCCCCCCATGTGGGACGACAGGAGGCTGGACGACCTTCACGGCGCTCTGATCTCACCTGATCATTTAAATCCAGGTTCTGGAAACCCGGCACGGCCTTGGCGAACTCCGTCAGCTCCGTGACGGTCTCCACCGACGTGCTCTGGCAGCAGCGGAACAGCCTGGCTTCAGCCTCCCTCTGCTGGAGGTCCCCGCACCCCAGAGCCGGAGCCACGTCCCCGGATAGAAGGCTGCCGCAGGGCTCCGGGTAGTCCCCGTTCTCCATGTGCACCGCCAGCGTCTTCTCGGCGAGCTGAAAGGTCTCCATGTCGTGGATGATGAACGGCTGCTGGGCGAGAAAGAGGAGAGGATGTTGGTCAGCGACGCAAAAATGAGAAAAACTTTTTCTTCCAAGATTTTTCTCTCCCTCTCCCCCCTCTTTACCGGCTTGCTGGTCTTCCCGGTGAGTATAAGCCGGGCTTTCGCCTTGTTCATGTTGAAGTTCTTCATGTAGGCCTCGTGGATCTGCCTCACGAGGATCTTGTGGTCGGACAGCATGGGGCTCGCCTCCTCTTTCTCCACCATCTTGCTTTCCGCCTTCAGCTTCAGCTTCTCGGCCTGGGGCATCCGACCAAATCTGATGGCTTGTGCCGGGGGGAAGGGGGGGCATTTATCATCAGAAACAGCTCAAACTACTTTTAAAAAATTATTCTTGACAGAGATATAAAATGCCAGCCATTCCATTCCAACATCTGTTGAATTCCAACACGTTCACACCTCATTCTGCTTAAAGAGGTACCAGGAGTGGAATAAAGTCGCCCAAGAACAATGGTATCAATGACTATTTGTCATTTTCTGCAAATAAAGGCTCTAAATTATAATATTTTTATTTGGAATTTGGGGGAAATGTTGTCAGTAGTTTATAGACTCAAACAAAAATGTTCCTTTTGCCCAAACACATACCTATAAGTAGCAAAATCAGAAAACCTGATCATTTGGCAGTGGTCTCTTATATTTTTCCAGATCTGTATATATCCCCCCCCACACACACACATTTTTGCCCACATGGTCGTGTTGGCGCCTGTTCCCCATCCTCCCTTGTGAGGACAGCATGCTGTCCTCCTCTCAGCTTTCTGACACTGTTCTGTCTGCGGTGGGAGGCCATCGCAACAAACTCAAAGACCTCTCAGCAGTCAGCGCAGATGACAGGCCAGATGTGGAGCCTATATGGGCCTGTGTTTACTCAATGTCAAGCGGGCTCCTGCGGGAGACCGCCCCATAAAACACAAGTCAACGTAAAGCACATTGAATTGCAGCCAAATCATAGGAGAACACGTCCCGCTAATACACTGTTGACTTTCGCGAGCCAGGTTTTATGTAACCATGTTCTCTTCCTGGCGAGTTCCAATGGGACACATTATGATTTCAGTCAGCGATTGCTAATTTGCATCTTAAAAAAACTTTTAAAAATATTATAATACACATTTAATTCAAGTTTGTTTTAAAAAATAATAATAAATAAATAAAAAGAGTATGAAATGCTCCATCAGGCCTTACCGTTGTGGGACATGCCCACAGAGAGGCACTTATGGAATCGGCAGTACTGGCACTTGTTGCGGTTTTTCTTTTGGATTTTGCAGTTGCGCTCACACTTGTCGTACTCCAGCTTTAGCCGGATGGTCCTCCTGAAGAAGCCCTGGTTGAGACAAACAAGGAACAGTTATCAGATTCCTGATATTTGAGGCTCACCTTGAAACGGTCAGGTGCAGGTAAATAAAGACAATGAATAACTTCCAATGTCTTAACCAAGTCAGAACGCTGTCATTCAGTACAGTTTAAGCCTTATAGGACCTGTGCAGTGGTGGAAAGTAACTAAGTACATTTACTCAAGTATAGTTTTGAGGAATATTTACGTTTGATCACTGCAAAAAACAATATTGGAATAATTTGACTAATTGTATTATCTTATCCTAATAATTTTATTCCACTGGCAGATAAGATATGATATTTTCACCCGCTAACATATCAGTTTCTACAGTGATGCTACTTTATACTTCTACTCTAGTACATTTCAGAGGGAACTACTGGACTTTTTTATTCCACTACATTTATCTGACAGGTTTAGTTACCTTCATTAAAAGGAATTGTTTTGCTGCTGTTTGTCTATTTGTTCACCTGTGAACATTATTACAGAGAAACTGAGCTAATATACTTGAAATTTTGTGGCAGAGTGTAGAATTGGCCAAGGGTGAACACATTACATTTGGTGCAGATCCCACTTCCAAAATCTGCAGGATGATTGTTTTAGTGTTTTGGTGGCTACTAGTGGCTCCTGCTGGTCAACGGAATGTTTATAGTTGAGTGAGCGGTTGACAGAACGTTTCCCTGGTGATTCAATGAGACACTGTCCTAATAGCTTTGGAAACACGGCCATTTGTATGTCAGATAGAAGTTTGACAACGGCCTTGGTGAAGATATGTAGACTCCAAGTGACCTAATATTTTTCAGATTATTAGAAGAATGTCCAACAAGTGAAAGCAGATTTGTATATCAGAACATTGTTTCATCTCCCATTAATTATCTCAGATCTCAGATGTATCTGATGACCCACATATCTCAGCACTAATAATCTGAAGATGTCATACACTGTATGTTGATCAGATGACTACTTCAACTTTAACACTTATTGCATTTTGCTGCTAATACTTCAAATGTACTTCTTGTTTCTACTACTTTCGTGCAGGACTCTTGCTTGTAAATTATCTGAATAGTTCTTGCGCCACCAGACCTGTGTTCCATTACATTTTGGATCGGACTACAGTGGAATCACATCTATTCTCGAAGACAGAGAGACGCTTCAAGATGTACAGTAACGCAGATTGAACAAGACGTCCCGCGGCCTTCCGACACACGTGGCCGGAACGCCGAGCGGCGGGGCCAACACGCGTCGGGGATTACCGGGATCTTCTGACATCTGCTCTCACACACCTATGTGCAAATCACGACAGGATATTCCTCACTGTCGGAAACAAAAAAAAAAAAAAAGGGGATCTTGCGGATATAACTCACAGGGTCACACGACGTCTTACACAAAGCCTCGGACGCTTTATGTCGAAACGCGGTTACGACACAGCAGGTATTACGATTTGTTATGTGTCGCACGTCACTGTAGCTGTCATGGAAAATTTGTCATTCTTAACCCAAATATATATATATATCAATTTGTGTGTATAATCGACATGAAATCGGTGAAAGTAAAAGCATATGCAGCAGTTTAATGCCATGTGATAGTATTTAGAAATACAGGAGGGGAGGGGGGGGGGGGTTGAAAAAACAGATGTGTTCACAGCATGTCTTTGCCTGTCTGAGTATTTGTCCACAGGCACGACCAGAGGCGAGTGCTGTGATATACGGCTGGAAGAGGTGAGAACAAGACGAGAGACGTACGCGAGCTGATTTATTGCGCAATGTTTCTTTATGGGCCAACGTCTCTCTCTCTCTTATTTCCTGTGAGTCAGAGTGAAACGGCGGCACGCTTTCCAGGCCGACTGGATCAACCTGTCCGTTACCGTAGGGACCGCCCCCGCCGCTCTCTGCGATCCTTAAACCCTCCGCACACCATAGCATGGCAGCGCATTCCATCCACATTCCCAATATCGAGTGCTCCTCCCCTCATCCCCCCCCTTGAAGGGAGGTGTTGAAAATGATCCGCAGAGCCCCGTCCAGCATGGAAACTGATTTTTTTTCCATGACGGCGCAATCTCGTCAGTCAAGGAATTCAGGAACCGACTGCTCCTCACGTGTGCGAGTGTCCGATAGTTCGGTGTCATGTCCCTGCTCTGGAACAGTAAGAAGTGTGACACAATGAGGGTTTGTTTGCCAAGACAGGTGGCCGCTGGGTGTATTATTTGTGGATATTTTTGATGAATGAGATGTGGGTCATAAAGTGGAAGTCCATGACAGGAGCTGGCCACTTTTACAAAAGTTGGACGGAGAGTTAAATAGTTGTGAAATCCCTGCGTCCGTCCCTCTCGCCTCCTATAGATCAGACTGTAATTGTAGGCATAGTAAACCAGACGAGTGAAAGAAAAAAAAAAAAAAGATTCTCTCCGACAAAAAAGAAGGATTCTGTATAACTTCACAGCGCGGGACTTTTTTAATCGCGGTGTTATTGTGGCGTTAAATAAACAGGGTTATATGATGGGACCTCTGGGTAGACAGGGGGTAAACTTTAAAGCAGCCAAGGTCACAAGTTAAAAAGTCCAGGAAAAAAAAAAAAAAGCAAACAAGGGCTCAGGTCAGCTTAGAAAGGAATGAGTCCACAACAAGCTCTCATAACATGAAAAGTAGTATTAGTAGCATGTTCTCAGCTTTCATAGCTATAACATTCTATTTCTGTACTTGTGAAATCCCTTAAATCCCAGGAATCTTGGGTATTTTAGCAGTTAAACTTGAAAGATCTTGTAAAGAAAGGTAGTAATGATAATAAAGTTATTATACTTTGCTGCATTACTTAAGTAGTTTTTTCAGAGATCTGTACTTTACTCTAATACAATTCCCCTGTTCTGCATTAAGGTGCCAGTCAGTTTCTTTTGAAGATATTTCTGTTTAAACTTGAAATTGTCCCCCCCTTAATAATGTAAAAGTCTCTTTGTTCCTTATGATGCAAATGTTGTAATCTTATATTTTATTTTGCTGTTTTCTGATTTGCAGGATACTACTACTGCAGGATTTCACAGAGCGTGCAAGTCAACACTCCTCCTGACATGCCGTCCTTGGTGCACATACACACACATACACACACACATACACACGCACGCTTGTCATTCATTAAAACACTGCATATCACTCCCATAACAGTTGCTCTGCTTCTTTATGGCTGCTTACAAGTTTTGCTTCTGGTTTTGAAGTACATTTTAAATATGTGCCGAAGTGTGTGAACACAAGTTGGAGTAATTGAATGGTTGAAATTATTCATTTTTATGAATTTAATGCTGTAATTCTGCTGTCATAGCTTTAATTTGCACATAGAATCCTGAATGAATTTGTATAGAGCTTCTTTGTAATTTATACAAATTCAGCTTTAGGTAGATAAGTGTATATTCTAGAAAGGCCTAACCAGGGACTGGGGTTGCAAACTAGCCTCGGCATATTGTATTGTCCCTGACAAATAAACACAAATAATTAAAGTAACAAAGTGTAATTTCGGGGACAAAGGGATTTTAGGGATTAACCTCTATGAGAATGTTAACGAAGACAACGTTTAAGAAATACAACGCAAACCAAGTTTCTCTCATCGTGAACTCATCAGAGGTGAAGGAAATGATTAGTATGAGCACAGCAGTGCTCTGTGCCAGAAGCAGCTCCAAGTGTGTGTGTGTGTGTTAACGTCACTCCATTTGGCTCTGTGCCAAGCAGGGGAGGGGTCACGAGTCAACCAAGGCCATCACGTCCCCAACCTCACATGACCTGGCTGCATGTTTCAGAAACTTTCCACTGGCCCTGTGGGTCAGGCGCCTACGCATGCCGAGCTTCGTATGGGTTTGGTAAGTGTGTGTGTGTGTTCATGCATGTATGTGCACATGTGTACACGAGTGTGTTTGTGTGGTCGGTGAATGACCAATGCAATGTTTACCTTTCCAGCAGAAGTGAACCTCAATCTGTGTTTTCTGGTTTATACACAGGCTTCACACACCATCTCTCTCTCTCTCTTGCTGTAAAGTGTAATACTTCCAAAAATGTGACTTTGAACCGGCTGCACTTTGCTCACCTTGCAGCCCTCACAGGCATGCACCCCGTAGTGAAAGCCTGACGCTTTGTCCGAGCACACCCTGCACTCCAGGCTGAGGGGGCTGCAGCTCTCCTCGGGGTCCGGCGCCGCTCCGTACACCCCTGACGACGGACTGGAGGCGGGGGTCAAGGTGTCTGCGGCAGACGTTGCAGTAGAGGAGAAAAGAAACCGTTTTCACTTGCAATTCCTTACACGTGTGTTCCGACTTTAGATGTACAATCAAAATTAGTGCTTTTAAAAAAGCAGTGTTGATTTCGTCAGGCGAGACTCGACGAAATATATTCGTTAATGTTTTTTGTGTGTGAGGAGCATCCAGCGGTGCTGTCGGCACTAAATGCGGCAACGTGGCGAGTGCTTCTCTGGTAATCAATCAATAGTCATTTCATGTGTTAATAAACGTATCCCTGCCTAAAAACACACTGAAAAATAGAAGATAAAAGCATATTATTCCTCTTTTTAGATGCCGTAGCTGCATCTGGGTCTTGAGAAAAGACAAAAATTTATCTATTGGTTTGACCATTTTGATTAACCTTACTATCAACCTGTTGTTAAAGACTAAAGGAAGACTATTGAATAAAACTCGGCTAAAATACTTTGGATTTTCTTTGACTGAAACTAAAATGTCAGGGCTTATCGATTAAAATGTGATTAAACAAAAAAGAATACAAGTTGATTAAATATGACTAAAACTAATATGGGTATTTGGCACAAGACCAAGACTAAATTAAAAAACACTGTATAAAAGTTATATAGTTCTATTGGCTCTTCTATACTTTAGCTAATAAATAATCAACCTGCACTACTTTTTCAGGGAAATAAAGATTTTGTACAACAGCAGGGGCTTTAAGAATGTTTTCTTAATCTTAATCTGCTGTCTGTTAATAATTACAGCCTGAAAACCAGAACAATCAGAACAATATCACTAACTGAGTCCTAACAAATAATGTACAGATAGTGATATCAAAACGGATAAATCAGGATAAATTCGTCCACTACTTCACAATCTACGCGGGGGAGTCGCATTCGTCCACTCGAGTGCGAGAGATAAGTGGATCCTGAGGACCTAAAGCCACGGTTTGAATCGCTGCTCAGGAATGTGAAGATACCATTATAGAGGGGAGACAAAGGAACGGAGTTGTATCTAATCTTCTTTTATCAGACACAGGGCCTCAAGTACAGAGTGTCAGAGTCCGCAGGACCATCAAGTGCTTCTGCTACAGCCGGGGGCGAAAACCTTATATCATTAATGGGGGGTGGGGGACAGCAGTAAATTATAATAATAATTTCTGTAAGGGATACTAATAATGAATTAATAAATAATACATAGGGCCATAATAATCTGGCCCTATCTTCTATTTTCTCTCTCATTTGCAATTCAAATGTTTTAAACAATGCTATTAAAGGTAATAATAGTAGTTATAGCAGTGGTCCATATTTATACATAAGGCAAATGACATCATGAATCAATGAGGAAAAAAATATGAGCTGTCGCTACGGTAACTTGCATCGTTAGTTAGCTCGTTAACGATCATTAGGTCTGATCTTAACCAGTAGACCGTTAAAAAGTGGTTTGATAAATTACCTACTGGCTTCTACATATTAACTTCCATGAAGCTAGCTACTAGCTAACTGTCAAAATTTGCAGTTAGACCCGTTGGAAAACAGCATCTGGACGAAACCACTTTGAGGAATAAAAGGGGGGGGGTCATAAATTTTCAACAATTAAGAAATGCATTTATTTAACATTTATTTGTTTGTGTACATCTACTTTGTAGAAGGGGGTGTCATGTCCCCTGTGTCCCCTCCAGCCTCCGGTATTTCCGCCTATGGCTACGACTAAATTGAACAGTTCCTCTAAACTAAAAACACCACCCCCCCCCCGCACCTACCTACAACTACTCACCCAGTGCAATGGAGCTCTCTGAACCCGAGCCGGTGCTCTGGTACTCCGGGAAATCGAACCCCAGGGTGTCGCCTCCGATGGTCTGGGAGATGTCGCGGAGGTCCTCCATCAGGTCTCCACACAGCGGGCTGTCCAGGAGGGAATCCCCCAGCGGGGACGGCGGGCTGTAGAGGTCCCCGGCCATGTCGGGGGATCAGCAGGGACCCGAACCTGGGAGGGCAACACCTCACTCACCAGACTGGAGAGGAGAGAGAGCGCGATTTTTTAGAAAGCGCTCGACATTTGTGCTCTAACTGGTGAAAATCTACATAAGTAGTCTGTGGATAAAGGTGTTGAATCTTCTCATATGAGCAAAGACAACGTCCACACTAACCCAACTGAAATTAGTAATGACAGTATGATCATTATTAACATCATCAGGGTGTTTTGGACCATTGTGGTCAAATCAATGAGTACTGTTGAGAAACTGTCCACTCAATGAGGACTGTTTCATGAATATATCGGTTTGTACCCCTTTACTTGAATGGGGATTCATAACACTGTCATAATCACGACATGACATCTGTTATTACCATTAATGAATGCTCCTGACATGTGTCGTTAAGTAAAACTCAGGAATTTATGTCACTTTTGATGCAAAGTTGACATTGTTTGGCATAAACTGAAAGATAAAATAACCTGTCATAAACATGACATAATAGACCTTACTGTCAAACTTTAACTACTGAGCTTATGTTACAGGGACATTAAACTGTCATATATAGTTAGTTTTGACATTAGCCTTTACAGGACCATTATGATTGTGCTTTTCATCATAATGTCATAAGCTCAATACTTTTTTTTCATAAGTTTGACATTAAGGTGCAATGCGTCGTGTTTTTGACAGGTTATTTTGTCTTAGTTTATGTCATAACAAAAAACATGTCAATGTCAACTTGATGAGGTACATACGATTGTATCATCTGCATATATAATCGACATTGAAGTCTTGATTAAGAATCAACATCTATGTTCTAAACAGCAATGGATCCCTGTGGCACTCTATTACTGATGATTAGTGATTTGACTGACGATAATTAGCAAAACCAACCTGAGGCTATTTTTTGGGTATTCCTTGATGAAACTATTTTGTTGAGGAGACAATGTTACCAATGAGTGAAACTGCAGCTGTAATTCTGCTCTGACATGTGTGAAAACGCCACTGCTTTGGCTGTACTAGACTTAGTGAATCGATCAAGCTGCATAGTCGTACATTGACTGATGGCTTTAGGATTTCTGCTGAGAAAGGAAGTTTAGATATTGGATGAAGCAGAGGAGGGGGCATCAAACGTGACATAATTTACCGAATGACACTTAACAACTGTCCTAAGTATTTATTACTGTTCAGGACAGGTGTCATGTCATGATTATGACAGCGTTATAAACCCTCATTCAAGTAAAGTATCACTGCATCAGAGTGCTGAAAATATTTTAATGAACAGAAATAAAACCATTTACTCCCAGTGCAGACAAGAAAAACAGGGTTTTTGGGGAAAAAAAAAAAACAGTACTTACACAATGACACATGTGTAAGTGGATCTTTTAGCAAACATTTCCTCTTCTCCTTTGGGAGAACAGTCCCCAAGAAAGCGAGCTTACATGAACACTCAAAAGTCTGTTTGACTGCGATTCTCCACTGCAGTGGATATAAATTCTCATATGTCAGAATGAGGTTGGGTTGTTCACTTCATAATGCACAAGTGATTGTGACATTAAGTGAACCATGCCCCTATAGTCAACAGTGGTGCATTATTTCGGCTGCATTACTCACCAACTAATCCGACCTGCAAGCCAAAGTACACAGTTTGCTGCAAAGCTTTCACGCTTGATTTACTGACCAATGCGGACGCTCCGGAGACTTGAAGGAGAGACGCGGTGGAGACGTGCATGTTCCATACATCATGCGCGGGGTTTAAACAGATCGCCTCTCAGTGCAGGGACGAGAAACTTGAAATCCATCCATCCCACTGTCTATTTTTCTAGCCTCTCCGCCTGTTTCTCAGAGTGGATCTTAAAGTATGTGTGGGAAGGAGTTCGGAGGAGTCCCCAGCTGCTCACAGCGGGTCAAAGGACATCTGTTCCAGCCATTGTATGTTTCTATAATGCTCTCTCTCTCTCTCTCTCTCTCTCCCCGACTTCCAGCAATTCTTTGTGGCAGATGTTAATGCTGTTGCGCCCTAAGATTTAGATTTAGGCCTGAATCGCAGGCTTCATCTCCATCCAAAACCTCCTCTAACGTGCCGCTACGCCTCTGCTTTTTGACCGCCTGAGCAGGAAACCGTCAGAGAACGCATGAACCTCTGATCTGCTGCGCAAAAGCCAACGGCCTCGTTGCAGAGCTCCATGTAAAACCTCAGTTTACACAGCTGCCTACGTTGTGTACGCCGAGCGAGGAGGAAACATAAACTAATGCGAGGTTGCGCAATTTTTTAACTTTCGCTGCCTCGAGTCGTGTGCGCGCTGGTTGAAATGACGGTTGAACGTGATAATTGGGTAAAAGTGCTCTCTGTATCAGTCTGAAAACATGAACTCTGCAGACTTTTGGAGACACGCAGGGTGGACCTGATCAAAGCACGCTTGTTCATGTTTATCTAGTGTGTGTTGCAGCATTTTCAAGGGTCAGGTTCCAAAGTTGTATAGGGGGGGGGGGGGGGGGGGTATGGGGGTGGTGATGATTTGGAGGTATCCATGCTTGTACCTACAGAATATTCTGCTCTGTGCCCTATGGAATGAATACAGCATGAGTCTTGTACACTGGAGGGTTTTAACCCTTTGAAGCCTCTGAGATTTAAGGTCTATGATAATAAACAAGTTTTTTCATGTTTTAAGCAAAAAAAAAAAAATTACATTTCCAAGTGCTTCATCTCATGTGGCATCATCAACTTTCTGTCCCTTTCTCCTGAGAACATGGAAAAGACAAACCCTCCCAAGTCATTTTTTTTGGATTATTATTATTTCCAACCCTGACATGTACCCTGATATATATAATTATTCAAGTTTGTACATTAATCCCCCCAAAAAGGAATTTTGTAGATGGAATAAATAGATTTTAGATGGGCATATTTGTGCAAGCGGCAACTATAACAGCCATTAAAATGCTATTTTCTGCAAAGAAAAAGAGTATAACATGGAAAAAAAAATAGATACATTACATGATTTTTAGTGACGAAACTGATCTCTGGAAAAAAAATCTGGACTTAAATGGGTTAAAACAAAAAGAGGCGAGTAAGAACCAGCCAGAGAACTGTTGTCTAACTGGTCCGCCGAGCTCGCTTTCACACACAAACCAAAGTCCCTGGCTGCTGGCTAGGTTTTCTCCACCAGAACAGTTTCTCCCTGCAACATTTGAACCCGAGTGCATTGAGTTCACCCCCTTTTTTTTTCCCACCATGCTCCCTGTGTCCTTGTCTCAGGCTTTATATTTTGACTATGTATCAGTAATGCTGTCATGTCGCGGGAGATTGTATTGGTTGTATCCAGAATTCTAAGAATCCAACCACAACACATAACAAGTAGTATCCAGATTTTGTTTTTCCTTAACACAACTTTACATAAGTTCTTGTCTAGTTCCCCCAGAACTAGTTTAGTTCGTCTCAGATAATAGTTAAGCTAAGGATTGATTGTGTTGAAAATATTAAAAAACAGCAACTCTTGTGATGGAAGCCCTGCCCCATGTTTCCCAATCACCTGATAGGGCATTGTGTTTTAATTCCCAGAGGAACTCTAATCCCAGACAGACTCCCAGTCTATATTTAGGTCACAGGAGGAAAGGAAACAGGAGCTTCACTGAGAGACGTCAACAAAAGCATGTTAACACATGACAGCGGTGTGATTCAGGGATAAAACGGAGCCAAAGAGACTCAAATAGGTACAATTCTACTGCAAATAATGCACGATTTCATTATTGGTCATTTTCTGAGTTGCCAAAATGCCAAATAATGAAAAAATATTTCATAAAACTTAAGATGCAATCTAGGACCTGAGGATTTGGGCATTTTTTTTTTCCGCTCAAAAGAATCTATCAAAATACTCGACCTGTTTTTGCAGCTCTACACGCCTCTGTGTTTCAGGTCAGCTGGATACAGATGCTTTTTATTTTCTTAGCTGCATTTCACTTGGTGTTAAAGATCCAAGACAGAGTAAAGAATAGTCCAGAAGCTGACCTCCTGACCTCCTACGAGCCTGAATCTCTGGGGGGGATCATTCCTCACTCAAACCTTAAAAATTAAAGGTTGTTAAAGTTACTGTCCTTTCTTTTAAGTGACTATATTTACACTTTGTCTGTATTGATCTTGTGTTTGTTTTATCGAACTTCATTGGATTAACTTTTAACCAGAAGAATGGAAGAGGTTAAATCTTTCATCCACACTGTTATTAGCAGCAATATACACTTAAAGTATAAAAAGTACTCCTTTAAAATGGCTTATATTTAACAATACACAGCTTATAGTACTAAATAGAGCATTTGATTAATGTAACAAGTAAGTTTTTACCACTGCTGTTTGCTTTTTGACTTTTTTAAATAGTTATAAACAACTTCCTTTATGTTTTATGATGAGCCAGGATCAGCTGTTCTGATCTCTCTGCGCAACTTAAAATAAAAAACCTCTTTATATTGCTGCTGCTCATGCAAGGAAAAATAAATCCACCTGACAGCAGCAATTTTCCTCTCATCTGAAGCTTTTCTTGACACCACGTGCAAGCGCGCGCGCGCCCGCCTGCGTAGTTTATTACAGAAGCTAGCCTCTTTTTTTTCAGTGCACAAGAAGAGTTAACTGAACCAAACAGTCCCAGAACAGGGAAATACAGGTTTATAATCGCACTTACATAACAGTACTTTTATTTTGGAGGAGGAATGGTCACTAACTACCTCAGAGACTTCTGCCCGAAGCATTTCCAGATGATGTTTTCCCCGGGAAGGACGCCTGCGTGTTACCGGCGGAGGGAGACGTTCGGTTCCCGCGGCGCAGTTCCGCAGCTCCGTGGTTCGCCTGCTTCCTCCGAGCTGTCACGGCTCCGCTCATCCTCTGCAGGAAATCACGTAGCGACCGACGGCGACATGGCGCACACACCTCCTGACACACCTATGGTTCTGGCCAATCAGCGCGGAGGGATCTGAGCGGCGACCGCCCCGGTTGCTCGGCAGGACACAATCACTTCCTGGTGCGGAGGAGACGTCACGAGGCGATTTACTTCGAGCTTCTAGTTCCTCTTTTTTTAAATTCCAAAAATTCATCAGCATCATTTAGATAAGTTCTGATTGAATTTGATTTCTACTGTTAATCTATTAAAGTAATTAAAAAATATATACACTTATATTAGATACCTACTCTGAAATGTTTATTCAATAAATAAATTGGCACAATTATAGAATTGTTTTTGGAAGATTAAACTATAAAATCTGCCACATTTGTCCTTGTTATCTTTTCCTTATTTTTATATACATATGTATTTTTATTTTATTTATATATTTTTTTTATTATACATTCTCATATTTTATATGGTTGTATGTCTATTGTATGTGAAATGGAGTTTACTGGTAGTTAATACAACTTAAAAAAAATAGTTCCTCTTTTGAGTTACGATTCAACACATTATATTAAAATAAATATTTCGTAATCAATATCATTTTATTTCTTGTGACGTTTTACATTTGTAAATAAAAAAACAGAATTGTAGCCTATATTAAAACAATATCTTCATCAAAAAACAAAATCTGTTAAATCTGTTTTAATTTTTGTTTAATTTAATGTTTTAATTTATGATGCCCCCTCTTATGTTAGCTTTATTTATTTTCTATTCTTTTATTATTTACTTAGTTTTATATTTTATATATCTGGTATCTTTGTGTTTGTTTTTGTACTTCAATAAATCTTAAAAAAAGCCATATAATGTATACTCAGGTACAAATGATCAGGTGCTGATTCTTGATATTTTTTTGTAGCTAAATTTGTACAATACAACTCTAAAAACCCTCCTCTGGTTAATTTGCTTTTCCTCTCTAAGTGATTTGCCAACTCTCCAAATAAAACCAATGCCAACACAACATGTAATATCTGGCGCCATCTACAGCGAGTAGATGCATAACAATGTGTCTCCATCCTGAAGTGAGAGTTTTTTTGGCTTTTGGCCTTCCTGTTTTCCTGTTGACTTCCACAATAAAACCACACAACACATAGTGAGTCTTCAAGGAGGGTGATCATTTATACCTCAACACCTGGCCTCTCTGTGACGGAAACACACATGCTTGTGTTTTCTGAATCAGACGCTTCTCCACTCTGTAGCTTAATGGAGTTAATACAAGAAAACTGTACAAGACCTTAAAAAACTTTGCTCAAATACTTTGCTCTGTTTTATGTAGTCGGTTTGTTATGAAGTGCTGAACAAACAGGCGACATTTAGCTCAATAATGGAACATTTGAATGTTGTAATTCATATTATAATAGAATAACCTCAAAATGTCTTCTTTGATCCAGCATATTACTGACATCTTACATAGGAAAATCCCCAATAATTACTTTTTACCTTTTGAAAGAACTTTATACTATTTGTCTACATGTTAACATGTAAAGAGGCTTTTTAGATTAGTAACATATAATGAGCTCCTTAGACAGAATAATGGAACAGCTCCAGGAATGATGAAATGATCAGGCTCCAGTCATTGCTTCTTTTGATTTTTTTTCTTATCCAGTCTTTATTTATTTATCAATGAAACAGCACACAGTTAAAACATTGCATTCCTCATAACCGTTAGTAGTTCTAAATCTATAAAGTGATAAATGATGCTATGAAATGCACGTTGTGATGCAGCACCACTCACCCATCAGTGAAAGCTTTGAAATCAAATCCATTGTCACGTTTAGAAGACGGTGACAAAGGCGTGCGCTCCTGTGATGTATTGCTGCCCTCCAGGGAAGGCAGTAGGTTGTATAGTTAGCTCCTGATGGGGTAAAATCACAACCCTGAAACCACACAACCTACTACCTCACCCTGTACGAACACCATAAGTCAACCCCTGAGGGGAGGAGGAGGATCTGGATGTGAGATCATCTGATTACTGCAGAAATGAAGACACAGCTGCATTGTGGTTATTACAGAGTATTAAAAGAGGTTTGTGATGATAACATTAGTTAGAATGGTTCACTTCTGTACAATCAAACAAATTAAATATTAGCTTATGTAGCGTCTGCACATTCAAAGTAAGACATTTCAAACATTTCACTTTGCATAAAAACTTTTACCTGAAAAGAAAAGAATGTCGCTATTATTTAGCAAATTAGTGTATATTATTTGGGGAAAATAGAATTTAAGAACAATTTTAAAATAAAAAACAGCAAACAAAAAAAAGACACGGAGAAGTCATATTTTCCTCTGTGACGACGATGATCATAATGACGACGATGCCTTTACAGTCGCTTCAGGAAAGACAGTAAGTTGTATAGTCATCTGACAGCTTGGGAATGACCCTAAAACTATACAACCTACTACCTCACCCCAAAGGACAGTTAACCTCCTGCAGGAGTCTCTCCTCTCACGCTGCAGATGGTGGGAACAGAACAGGAAAAACGGCCTTCGGGAAAACAGGAAAAGACACACATCATAACTATAAACCAAACTCAATAACTAGAATGTGATGTTGATGATGAAATGTTACTAAAAAATGTTAATAAACTCCTTATAGAATCATATTTAACATTTCACAATAAAATAGAATATTTTCTGAAGGCTGGATGATTGATGAGTATAGATCTTTTGCATATTAATAATTGTCATATTTAATATTTAGCATTTTGTCCTTTTATTATACTTTGTTCATATTATTTTGTTCATATTATACCAATTATGTACTTAACTTATTCCAAATTACACTGTACTATATTGTATCATACTGTAAATACTATATATCCAGCACTTTGCTGCTCCTTGCACTTCTGATTAGATGCTAAACCACCCTTCTTTACCCTGTATTCATACATGTGTAATGACAATAAAGCTGAATCTAATCTAATTTCGATTTTCTTTTTTTTTTTTTACAATCAAGTTAATCAGATTTGTTTTTAAAATATACATTTATGAATATATGGATCAGACACTTTTTTATGACCTTTTCTGTGTATATGAGACATCCAATATGTGTAATTTGCACTTTATATTACATACCACTTAATAGTGCAAATTAAACACTGCTATCAAATACTTCCTGAATGTCACTTGTGCTTCTTCTCTGCGGCTTCAGACCTGTCAGCTCGCCTTTTCTCAGGTTTCCTCGGCCTGATGGAGACAAACGAGAAGAGAGAGTGAGCTGCTGCTGGGTGTCGAGAGGTTCAGACTTTCACTTTGCTCTTGTTTACAGATGAGTGTCACATAACGACAGCAATCCACTGACTCTGTGACCCTTTCACAACAGACGAGCATGTGTCATGTGCAAAAACACCTGTACTCAAATGCGGGTGAATGTTTGTGCGAAAGTCTCTTTTGTCTTTTATTATATATGAAGACGCAGTGTTCTGCAGGTAAAAATGAAAACCAGTTGGATAAATCTTAATAATGTCTGGAGCGGTTTTGTGAAAGTTACAGGAAATGTAATTTGCAAAAAAGCAGGCATATATGAAGCTGAGAGGTCAAACAGTCAGGTTGTGGTTGTTTTAGGGAGTTTCCTGTGTGAGACAAGAGACACTGCCGAACCACTGTGGTTTCCCCTCGAGCCAGGGAGCGACGGAGGAAACGTGAGAGAGTGAGGTGGGGTCAAACTTATAAAAGTGAGTCACTGCCACTTCTCTCACACGCACACATGCATACGCATTTTGCGGCAGTTTTACTGCAGGCCGGTTATCCCACCAACAGTAATTCTGGGGCTGAGAATCAAGGGTTGATTCACGCACAGCACGTGGTGTCGAGCTATGCAGATTGTTTAACTTGCCAGGTTTGCAGATATTTGTGAATGAGATTTCTGCAACATATTCAACAGCCTCAGTTACAGTGGATAACCCACAGATCTCTAGATGAAAAGTTTAGAATGACTTTCGTTTGTAGAAATAGATTCTAACTACGACAACAGCCACCGTGATGATACAATGTAAAAAGAGTAAATAGTTTTTGAGAAGAAGCCAATTCACCTCCATTGCATTAAATTCATCTCAGAGGCTCAGCAGACATCTCAAAACCAGGGCAAATTAAAGGAAAACTATCTGCATGATGAGAAACTGCTCGAAGTAAAAGAGAAAATCGTTTTTTCTTTGTTATTTGGGTGAGGTGGCGCTTTAGTGTAAGTGTTCAAACCTCTGAAACTATTAATTTTATCAACTGGTGTGGACTATAAAATTAATTATTCGTATATTATGTATGTAAAAGAAAATGCAAATTAAAAAAACACCTGCATGAGGACTAAAAAATATAATTGTATAATTGTTCACTAACAAGAGGAACAAGGCCCTGCAGCCACAGGCTCGTGTACAACTTATTGAAACAGAAATTTTGTCTTGGACACACAGCGGCATGAACTACAAAACTATTTTCAACTGTCAAAAACAATTCTGAAATTGATTTGAGAGTAACCACTGCTCTCTTTGAAGTGTGTTGACCTGGCGTCCCTGGAGGACTGAAGTAAAACTGTAAAAAAAAAAATAAGTGAATATAAATCACAAGCAACTTCCTCTTTTAAAACAAAACAAAACAAATAAAAAGACTTTGTGCAATAGCACATGTAGTCACGTCACAGGAAAGACGGAGGATGACACGAGACAAAACTGCTGCCCAAGAATCACACTGATCATGGCTTGTGTGGGATTCTGCTGTCCAATATTTTTACAGACACTGCAGTAACTTGCAGTAACTTATCTTATTTAGTGTTCTAAAGAATTAAAATAATAATAATCCCCAAATCCCAAACTCGAGCACCTATTCATGCTGCACAGGAGTCCTGTTATCCTGCATGCAGTTGACCAAAACCACCAACAGGTGTCATGTCTCCCCAAGTATGCAGGGAGAGTGTGTGCTGAGCCGAGTTCTCCCGTGACAATGAGGCCTTTGTGCAGTTCCGGGTGCCAGCCGGTGTGCCCTCGTGTACTGTTTCCCTCTAATCTTCATTTGACCTTTAGGCTGACGGCTTTTCTTTCCCCTTTTTCCCCGACTAATTTCCTTTGAGGAGATTATCTTTGAACCGCAGCACTGAGACCTACTGATTCTGATGACATGACACACACAACACGCCGGAGCGCAGGGGTTTTGATGGGACGCGTCAATCGCTGTCACAGTGGCCGCTGTGTGCTGGGAACAATGTGAGCCGGATTGTGTTCAATAAGCTAACGACAAGCTGTGTTACTTGTGTGTTTGTGCGGCTGCAGGCTGCTCAGAGAGGAGGCCAAAGGATGCCTATTCTCAGCTAGAGACCAGAATGATTCTGACTCTGAGAAGTCAGCAACGTGGTGGCATTCACACGCATGCACACACACACACACACACACACACGCACAGACACACACACAATTATATGCATCATAGAGTCTCAAGTAAATGAAATACAAATAAAATTAAAATTAATAAAATGAAACTAACCTTAACATTGAGGTCTGACCAGAAAAATAGACGTCATTCCCAAATATTGAGCCTGCAAATGAGAGGGAAAAAATATATAAATATAATCATACTGACACATCTACATACATACACACACACACACACACACACATATATATAAAAATGAGAAGAGTCTAAATCAACCATGGTTAGGTCGCAGGAAGCAACAAATTATAATGACTTGTTTAATTCAAAATCTAGTCAGTGTAACAGACCATTTGAAGTAGTTTACATCATGAGCTCACAAAGGACGTTCTTATAATTCACTCTCAGCTTTATCTATCACTCACCTATAACCTGTCAGTAAACAACATTAATAAATAAAAAACGGAAAAGGGGAGGAACGAGTTGTGCTGTGTTGATCAGACGATCACGACACATCAAACTCTTTAAAATGTTATTAAAGAATATCATCTAAAATATGGGAGGATTTTGAGTATGTTAGGAAGATGACAAATGCAAAGTCTGCATGCAAAGGTTGGCCGTTGACGTCACGTAAGTAGTTACTAACATTAGTCACCTAGCATGGCCGTTAGCACGGTCGTTAACAGGCGGCTCGCTTCAGGCGTGCACTTGTAAAATTGACGTTTTAAAGGCTCATTAAATACAGTTTTGTATTTCTCGGTAATGTAGTACTGGGTTAACAATGTTACTTATACTATTCTTTCTCATCCCTGGAACTCAAGCCATTTTCTGATGCTTCCAAAAATATATATCTTACAATCTTTGGTCGGGGGAAACCCCTAATAATATAAACAAATATAATCACAGGACACACAAAAACACACACACACCAAGGTGTCCATGCAGCCCTCAGGTCATAAACCTGCCAAGTAGCTACTTGGAGTGGATCATTCATTAATGCTGACGTAACACATGTTAGAGTGATCATGGCTCAGAACACTGCATCTGAAATTAGACACGATAACTATATTACCATACAGTAGAGTATACTGTACTGGCCAGTGGTGAAGAAGAAGCTGACATTCATCTCTCAGAGAAGCATAACCTTACCAGTGGGAATTACATTACTGTGTGTGCTTTCGAATTACAAATTTTGTTATGGCGCTTGGTTCAACTCTGATTTTGATTTTCTGCATTTAGCAGTTTTTCTTTTACTGCAGCCCAATTTCAAGCCACGAAGAGACGGAACCAAAGGATGCCTTTTTCCAGCTAGAGAGACCCGACCAACTGAGTTTGACTTTGAGAATTCAGCACAACACACACACACACACACACACACACACATACAGAAACGTGCAGTAAAATGCAACATTGAGTCTCAAGTAGATTAAATTAAATGAAAAGAAAATATAGAAAATTAATAAAATGTTGAAACCATCCTTTACGTTAAGGTCTGACCAGAAAAACAGACTCATTCCTAAATAACAAGCTAACAAACCTACAAATACATGGAATACAATCTTAAAAACTAACCTTCATGTTGAGAGCAGGAAAATAAATGTCACTGTAAACCTGCAAATAAAAGAGAATAATAGACACATAAATAATATAGTCATGCTGCATCTACGTGTACGCACACATTAATGTCATGCAGATACATTCACAAAACACACAAACATACATACACTGAGGTGTCCATGCAGCCCTCAGGTCATAAACCTGCCAAGTAGCTACTTGGAGTGGATCATTAAGGCTGACGTAACATATGTTAGAGTGATCATGGCTCACTACACTGCAGCTGAATTTAGACACGATAACTATATTACCATACAGTAGAGTATACTGTACTGGCCAGTGGTGAAGAAGAAGCTGACATCAGCTTACTTCATCTCTCTCAGAGAAGCAAACATTTCAGGAAAATTACCAGTGGGAATTACATTATTGTGTGTTAATAGAATTACAAACTGTAATATGGCTTTTCGTTTTTCTGCATTTTGTCCAAATTCAGGCAACAGAGAGGAGAAACTATAGGATACCTATTTCCAGCTATTTGTACACACACACACACACACACACACACACATACACACACATACACACACAGCTAAAAATGTATTATTGAGTCTCAAGTAGATGAAACTAAATTTGAAATTATGTAAAATTAATAAACTGTTGAAATTAACCTTTACATTGAGGTCTGACAAAAAATTCTAAAAATAAAACAATTTTACAATTTTACAAACCTTAAAGGCAGAAATTCAAACTACAAATAAATAAATAAAATCCACACGTTTTTACAAAAATATTTTTACAGTAAAATATAATTTTAAATCTAATATCTGTTATTATAATAATATTATTATTATACCATATATAAAATAAAACACACACACACACACACATACACACACACACACACCACAGACACCACACACACGCCGAAGACACACCATGTCTTGGAAAAAGTATTGGTTTTATTATAAACTTAAGAAATTAAATAAAAAAAAATCTTTAAAAAACATATATATATAAAGTATAAACTGTAACAATAAATTACACATCTATTTTTCACAGGTGAAAAAAATATCCAATAACGAGACAGATTTTTTAATTTTTTAAATGTACACTATTTTACAAATTATTTTATAATTTTACAAAATAAAGATTACTATACACACCTTTTTGATTTTAGAGGATTAAACCTAATCAAGTATATATAAAGAAGATCTATAATAGATAAATCTCTCTCTCGCTTTCTATGTATATATATATATATATATATATATATATATATATATATATATATATATATATATATATATATATATATATATATATACATATATAAAAACATACACAAACACGAATGCCCACACACCACACACCACACACCACACACACACACACACACACACACACACACACACACACACACACACACACACACACACACACACACACACACACTCCCATACATGTTTGAGGACATTGTGTTGCTGGATCTTTACAAAATGAACATGTTTGATTTTCCCATGAACTTTTGTTTCTGCTTCATTAAGATTCCCCCTGCAAAACAAAACCTTGTGATTGACACACACACACGCACACAAACAGGCGCACACATGCGCACATACATGCACATGTGCGTGAGAGGAGAAGACAAAGCGAACGTCAGAGGAAGGTAAAAACTGAAAGTAAAACACTCTCAATAGCTCATTTCCCTTCTAGTTTGCTGCCTAACAAATTCATTCTTTTTTTTGCAGAGTTGCTAAAGCGTTACAGAAAGCTCTGTCAGCATCCATATTCAAAATCAACATTCTCATCACAATTATAAGTGCTCAGAAAAATAATTGATACTGTATGTGATTTCTATATTTTCTATGTTCTGCATGTATGTGTTTCTGCATTAACTCAAAAGCACCTGCATGTTTGAGTGAAACCCTGTGGCCATCTGTAGTACAAGCATTGTGTGTGTGTGTGTGTACGTGTGTATGTAGGTGTATGTGTGTGTGTGTATGTGTGTGTCAGTGAGTGACTGAGTGTGTGTGAATGCTCAGAGGAGGAGGCTGTGCCCTGCACTCCTTGGTAGAGGCGTGGGAACCCCATTCATCTTAGGAGCCAGGGTTCATTGTGGGGTACATAGCATTAAATGTGTCTGGGTGTTTGCAAGTGTGTGTGTGTGTGTGTATGCGTGTGTGTGTGTGCCTGTATCCTATATGTCTGGTTCTAAAGCTGCAACAATTAGTTGATTGATCAATTAGTTACTATTAAATTTAATTGCCAACTATTTGGATAATCAATTCATTGTTTTGAGTCATTTTTAAGAAAAAAATGTCCAAATTCTCTGCTCAAATGTAAAACGTTCTGGTTTCTTAAGTCTTCTGTGAGAGTAAGCTGAATATTTTTGGGTTGTGGAATGCTGATCGTGAAAAAAACAAGACAATCAAGGACGTCTTTGACGTTTTCACCATTTCTCGATCAAACAACTACAAGATTAATCCAGAAAATAATCAATGGATATATCAATAATGAAAATAATTGCAGATCTATCTGGTTCAAGATGTGGTGTGATAATCTTGTTTTAGATTTTCTAGCAATTCATAGATGTTATAAAAAACAGATCTATTGATTCAATGATATGGGGCAGATACACACAAATGCGCAACTTTTTTTTTTTCCCTTAAAAGAAACGTAGACCTCTTTGGTTGTCTGTCTTTTAAAATACAAAGATCAGACTATATGCAAGTACAGGAAATCAATGTATTGTATAAAATCTCAGTAACTTAATCCCGAAACTTAATGGAATACAATTTTGAACTTTATGGATTAAATTAATTTACTGGGTTTGTTTGTCTCATCTTCTCGGGAAGAAATATTTTTTTAAGCGTAACAATATTTCGAGGTATTATACAACTTTTACCGTTATTCGTGCTATAAATCAACATGACACATCAGAGATTCTAGGAAAGGAGAGGACACTATGAAACATGTTGAAAACGCACCCAAAATTAATTTTAAAAAATCGCCAGGTTCCAAGTTGAAAAACATGTATTAATGCGCGTTTGCATAAAGGGTGTTCGATTGCAAATTATTACATTTTATTTCTTTTATTTCTGCAATATGCCGGTTGAACAAAGTCAGCTGAAACAAAATCCAAAGGAACAAAATAGAAGGGAGGAAGAAAAAATAGACAATTAAAAACATCCTTCTATTGACTTTGTGGCAGTTTTTACTGCTGCGCCCTCTGAGCTGATGTCGCTGACGTATTAATTCATAATTTCATCTAGGTAAGGGGTCTTAGAAGAGGGGTTTTGGTCACACTGGGCGCAGGATTTCCTGCCGAGGTGACAGTGATGGCGGCAGGCCCTGTGGTGCGAGAGTGGTAAAACGTGGGACATAAGTGGGATGACTATTTGTGATGACTCACGCTGCCTCTGCTCCTACCTATTGGTCACGGTCGACTGTGATGTGCTGAGGTGTTCGACATGAAGACACATCGACAGGCAATGTGGAGGGGAAAAAAAAAAAAAGTTAGATTTTCAATTAGCGCTCGTTTGAAAAACTGATTTATGGGATAATTAAAAGATGCCATTCTGGATGGTATTGATGGTGAGGGGTGTGGCGTGATGAGTGTTTTAATTATGTGCAAAATATGATACAATACATACAAAATCAGAGCTGTGACACCTCCCCAGGGATGGAGCAGGTGTGATATTAAGGATAACGCTAATATAACTTTTAGAATTCTTTAAAAAAGCATATTCTCTATTCCGCTTCGGATACACAATTCAAATAATGTCTATTCAGCTTATGCTGCTTTAAATTTTAGAGCATACAACCGAACAAGAGACAGGGAAATGTTTGCTAATGCCTAAAGCATTTCTCTTGTTAACGCAGGTTAAGGAACATTTTTAAACATTAACTAATGCTTTATATTTGAATCACATTAGTTATAAAACATAATCAATGGTTTGTCTAATAGGCCTGTTGCTATAATAAAGCTGCGTGTGGCCACGTGTCACCAATGACCCATTTTCAAATATTACAAACCACAAACCTTGGACTTGCTCATTAAGATGAGGTTTTAATGAGAAAACTCAGTGTGAGAATAGCGGTTAATAGTTTTAGATAGCTGTAAGGAGAGCGAGAGACACAGAGACAGACTGAGGGAGAGAGAGGGGGGAGAGCGTTGTGGTGGGGCTCGGCCTTGTGTAGCAGGCCTTGTCTGGCCCTCGGCCCAACATTACAGCACTAGTCTCTCTCTGCTCCCTCCAAAACCGTCTCTTTCACACACACAAAAGGCCGACCTGGAGAGCAGAACTGCAGGTAGGAACTCACCGGATGAGAGATTAGCTCGGTTTTCGTCTGAAATTCAAAGCCTGTGCGACATTTTCCCCCCGATTTGTCTATATTTAGTTAAGCCGCTTCTCTGTGGATACTCGTGTACCAAAAAACCCTGAAGGAAACACCCAGACGCAACGTTTAAGGGCGAGAACGCAGGGGATCGGGTCGAAACGAAGCCGCTCTCCCGCGATCGTCGCTTTTCGTCTTTTTGCCAAAAAGGAAAAACCTCTGGTGTGTGTGCATGCTCCCTCATTTACTCACCACACAGGGATACATGCACACACACAATTACCTCCACACCCACCCACACACATACATACACACACATACTCTGACTTACCCACTGAGACTTTGAGGCAACTGGCACACACAGCCATCAGCTACCTGGGTATTAGCGCCGGAATCTCTGCCGTTCATTGTGCCGGATCCTTCAGTAGCTGCACACAGTATGTCCACATATCCTCTCTGTAGAGAAGGGCAGAGAAGGAGCTCGGATTCAGTCACACAGCTCTGCACTCCCTGCAAGGAGTAGGCGGGCACGCCAACGAGAGACCCATTCAGAGTCCCAGAAAGTGCCAGCCTCCCTGTCTGCCTCGAACGCCTTGTCTATATGTGTGTCTGCCCATCTGTCTGCCCCTCTGTCTGGTTTCTACCCCTGTCAATCTGGCCGCCTCACCCCGAACCAGTCTCTGAGCCTCGGGTAACCTGCCTAACCTCAGCAAACCGCTATCTAATATTTACAAACTGACTCCCCTCGCACTCCCCTGTCTGCCACCTCCTAGTCTGAGACTGTCAGGGCCCGCCACAATGGGGAGGCCATGTGGGTTTCCCATGGAGTCGCGTGTTCCTCCCGTCTGGCAGTTAACAAGGCTTTGAATGAGGAATGTTAGCAAACAGAGCCACTGAATGTCGGGTGAATGCTAAGCCAGGCAGCCAGTCAGATCGCAGCGCTGGCCCAGGCATATGAATAATGCAGAAGACTCGACAGGGAGGAGAGGAGGCGAGGCTCCGCCCCCCCCGCTGCCCCCTTCCAAACTCCACCCACCCCTCCTTCTTTTCCCCGCTCGAAACTCAAATGCCTTCACGGGAGCAAGAGAGCAGGGGGGTGGGGGGGTGAGGTTGGGGGGTGGGGGGGGGGAATTCAAGATCTCTGCTGCTACTCTCTCGTGCAATTAAAATAAGTCCTGCAAGAGGAGAAGAGTTACACATGCACACACATATAATTACTATAAATCAGTTCTTGAAACATGCCACTTTTTTTCCTGTCGTTGGGAACCATCTCACTCTTTTTTGGCTTTTTGTGTCTTTTGTTTGGAATTGGCACCTGTCCCAGAAAAAGCCCTGTAGCTGCTCCGCCCTCCTGCTCCCCTTTCACTGGAGACTGCCCACGAGAGAGAGAGAGAGAGAGAGAGAGAGAGAGAGAGGCAGACAGAGAGAGAGAGCGTGAGGAAGAGAGGGTGGGGCAGAAAACCCAAAAGAGGGAGAGGTTTAGAGATGGAAAGGGTGAGGAGGGTGGAGGGTGAAGGAGATAAGAGCACAGGAAAATACATGAGAAATCATCTGTTGAAATCCAGAAACATGCACACAGGTAACATGAAAAATCAAGCAGCTGCTCGTACGACGAGCTGAAAAACAAACTACTGTCTTCAGCCTCAGCTTCAGGGTGCACTCCCGAGGAGAAAAAAAAAAGGAGGAAGCATGGCGAGCAATCAAGAAACACGTGCTCGAGAGAAAAAAGAAAAAAAAAAGCCTCTCGCATCACGACGGGGCACAGACCAAAACCACTGATTCAACCCAGTCCTGTTTAACTCTACTGACAACAAGCCCAAAAGCGGCAAAAAAACTGGCCGACTGCGTGTGACCAGTGTTTGCGGCATGAAGAAAAACGGCGGTCCCCTGAAAACGTCTTTGCATATGGCGCAGCGATGTTGAAGTAGAAGTAAAGCAAAGCCACTTGTTGCATGATATTGAGGAGCAGATCTTGCAGAGAGAAGCAAGAGCAGGCAGAGGGTTAAAATCCTGGGACTGGGAGTAGTAAAAAATCCCTCCCTCTTTTGGCACAGACTAGCTAAAGGGGAGGGCCCGCCTGTAGAAATAGCAGCAGAGCGTTTTTCCCCTCTTTTTTTTTTTTTTTTTTTTTTCAGAGCTGCAGCGTCCTAGTCTACCCTCTCGCATGTGGCCGGGACCCAGGGAGAGAGGAGGAGGAGAGCGATGGATAGAAAAAGAAGCAAGAGTCGGGAGGGGAGGGGGCGAGAGAGGGGAGGGAGGAGAGCTGTGAGTGGAGGAGAAAGAGCTCAGCTGATGATGAAACAGGGACGTGTGGGAGTGCGTGCGCACTACGCGTTTTCATCACTGGCCCGGCGCAACGTGCGCGTGCACGAGGCGGGTGGGGAGGGAGTTTTTGGGAAGGGAGGGAGGGAGGAAGGGAAGGGAAGGAGGGGGGGCATAGTGCACTTCTCCTGAGGAGGAGAGTCACAGCAAACACTCACAAATGATTAAAGATTCTGAGACAACTTGCAACACCTAACTTTTAAGATTCATGGGCGAGGGACAGATTAATGATTTATCTTTTCATTTCCATGCTGCTGTGAGTTTGATATCAGGCGTTTTTTCTCTGACCTAGATGTCCTTTTATCACAAAAAAAAAAAAACGTCCGCAGAAGCGACAGCGCTCGCCTAATAAAGGACGGGGAAATCTAATCTGTGACGATCTCTGATGAATATTTTCTCGATTTCTTGCTTCTTTTTCTTTTTCCTCCGCCAGACACGTTAATGAGTTAGAAAACGGCTACGCTGGCACGCCACCAGAGCCAGATAAGCACCTGGGTGCGAATGCCCTGCCATGATTGCAAAAGTGAACCGTGCTGTAAAAGCCCGTTGTCGTATTTACCGCAGTGCACCCACTATGTGCCGTTACCGAGCCAAACCTCGCCTTGCTGCGAACGAGCAGCAGCAGCCGTCCTGCGTGCGAATAAGGAGAGGAGAAATGTCGGGCAGTAACCGAACGATAAAATGGACTCTGCTGATGACTCTGCTCGTGTCCTGCGCCCTCCTTCCCCCCCCGCCACCTCCCCTTCAGTGTCCAGCCTATTCTGTCCTCCACCCTTTCTTGTCCTTTCAGTAGCACTGTTATAGCCTACAGTAATAAACAGCCCTGCTCTGTCCAGCGAGTGTTAACTTAAGCCTGCATGAGGAGGATCTTTTTTATGTTTTTTTTTGTGCCAGATACCACCCCTGCTGTCCTTCTCTCCCTCCCTCTCTCTTTCTCTCTCTCACTAATGCACACCTACCAACGTCCTGCATCAGCCTGCTGAAGGTTATTCACACCCGTCCGGTTTCCACCAAACTTCCCTCCCCAAAAACTTCTCTCTGTGGCTAAAATGCTGTAATGCCCCTTAGCCGTTTGCAAGATTCCCCATGGCAAAAAAAAAAAAAAAAACCTCTAACTTCCTCTCTTTTGGACGCAGTTCCCCTCCCCTCCAGTCTCCTTCCCTCTTTCCCAAAAGAAACCCAGAACTCAGCACAGGCAAATTTTTCCCCTCTTCTCTCCCCAAAGTAGCAGCCGCACAAAAGAGAGGGGAAAAAGGGAAAACTGTCCAAAAAAATGACGGATCTCACATCATGGAGCAGAGCTAGCTGGTCTTGATTTCAGTCTATCTTTATTGCTCGTACACACTTAAGAGTGGGGGATTTGGACTTATTGAAACAAATGAAAGGCGTAGAAACCTCCTAATATCTGCATTCGTATGTGTGTTTTGTTTTTCTGTGGACAAGCAGGCGAAGTGCACAGCGAGTACGAGCGAGTGAACAGCAAACTAATATGGCCGCTTGGTTAGTTGTAGTCTCTCCTGCCTCCTCACTCTCGGTCTTGGGAGGCTGAAAGAAAAGGCGTTACGCTGCCGTGTGTGTTTCTATCTCAGAGAGAGAGAGCGAGAGAGAGGGAGACAGAGAGGGAGTGCACTTGTCTTCCCTAACTCGCCTCAGCCTTCCACAGTCTCGAATGAAACTCAGGTTCACTGTGTTGTGTGCGGCGTGCCGCACTATCCACATTTCAAAAAAACACGGCACGAACGCGAAAAACTTTGCCGGGAAAGGACGGGCACGAGCGGGACAGGAATTGGGTGACTACAGGGGTTCAGCATGATGATTTTAGTTTATCAAGATATATTCACTCGTGACTCTTGATGAGAAAAACGGATCGAGCACCAGTCATCAGATTGAACCGCGTGACGTCACATCTCGCCATGTCTTTTAACCAATTGCTGCGAGCTCACAACGCCACTGCCGCTGCGTGCTGAATATAAATCAAACAATGGTGTAAACGAGTGCATGTTTCATCAGCAATTTCAAGAGTCCCTTTAGCCCTCCTCATCTTTCTAAGACACTGTTTCTGCAAGTCAGTTGTTTACCATCTAACATGTGGCAGGAATTCAAAAAACTTGGCAGAGCCTGTTGCACCGTACGTCGTGGAGAGTTCACTTGAGGATACGGCTCTGGTTTTGGCTCGGCTGCCAACTTCTGACACTGTAGCCCTCTGCGCGGCCTCGCCCCTGCAGGAGCGGCCTGCGTAATGCTGCCATTGATGAAACTCCAATATTAACAACCTCATTTATGACACCTCCAAAGAGTCCACAACCACAGTTTTCTTTTTTTTCTCTCTTTTTTTTTTGTATCGGCGACCTTCACCTACAGGTTTAATAACAAGCTGCCTTAGCGCACATTTATAGTTCATGTGTAAAAGCATGATGCATTGTTTATGCCTGACATGCATTCGAGTCATATTTTAAAGCTGAAACACGGTAGGTAAAGCAAAGTAAAGCCATTCCATATCTCACACACACACAGGCTTACAGAATCTGCAAATATCAAATATATGCAAACATAATCAAACAGCAGGGAATGTGTTGATGATGCACAACCAATGCTGCGGAGTGGCAGCGAATGTCTCAGATTCTAAATGATTTATGGCTCACTTCTGAGCTCAAACAATAGTTGTTGATTCAGTGGTCTTATCGGACCCCCGGTGCCTTCACATCTTTATGAATCGTCACGTGAATCTGTTGCTACGAACATGACCAATCAACATACATGGGGCTGAATTTATAGCAGAGACACTGCTCAGTGCTGCTCGGCCATGAGACAGCAACACATGCAGTGCTTGACAGTAATACGAGCTGCAATATATTAATGCTCACTGGCAAAAAATAGAAATATATACAAATCACAATGTGCATTTTAATTAAAGAAATTAATGTATCTATCTTTTTAAATGAAATTTTAGCAAATTAATAGGCAAATCGGGAAAACCCCTTAATGAGACACAGCAATAGAAAATCAACAATCCATTGCTGCATAAAAAAAATCATTTGCTTCAATATATTGCTATAGATTTTTAGTTAGCAGTGAATGACATGAAGTTGAGAAAGAAAAAGCAGCTGCCACTAAAGAGAGATGTCACCCTCTCGGAAGGAGTTCTTTCAGTGAAAACATGACTTATTGCGTTTAAAATGCCAAAGTTCAAGCCTTTTGGGAAGCTGGAGACATTGTTCTGAATGCTAATAAATCACACAAATACCCCGGCTTGTATTTTCACATTAATAAGTTACAGCCCGTCTATATGTTCACAGTCTGGCAAACAGACACACGCGCTACCTCCGCTCGTCGGTGACCGGTGCGGCGGGCTGGCTCCCTCTACGAGGTGGTCCGCTGAGGGGCCTCACGGCAGCACGCGCCTCGACAACTTCTCTATTACAACCGTGACCCCTAAGGTCAGTCTCTGAAGGGTTCTGAACAAAGGCCACGACCCCGGGGTCAGAAGTGTAACGCCGGGGGCAGGCCGGGGCCCCGCGGCAAAGGGAGCGTGCTGTTTGCTTTGAAAGGTAAGGATCACTAACACAGAGGCCTAATAAGGATTAAGGGGCCATCCCCTTTGGGATGTCACTCTGGGGCCTCATACATCAGTCTCTATTAACCTCTGTGACCTCCGGCGGCCATTATGGTGCTACGGGTCACAGTCGCTCGTGCCGTAGAGCTGTAAAACCTAACGTTGCATGCAAGCTCGAACACGGGTGTTGCAGATTAGGTTGAAAATTGTTTTAAGAAGTAAAAGCCTGTTCACATAGGACGCAGTTCTCCTTTTAAAGAGTTTTTTCCTTCCTATAGGTAACTTTCAACTTTCAACAGGAGGAGTTGGCAGATTTAAGGGTTTGATGAAAGCATTCTAAGGTAAAAAATAAATAAATAAATAAAGTAAAAGTTAAAAAGTAATCAGCCGTCGGGTTTAACTGTCTCAGAAATAAAAGAGAGGCCTAAGAAACCTCATACAAAAATATATATATAAAACAGAAAATAATGTGAAAGAAATATAATTTATTTTACCAATTTGATTAAGAGCCAGAGAGAGTTTGGTAAAACTTTGATAAAAGCAGGTGAGCAAAAGCTGAGAGGCAGAATCACAAAATGGAGGACAGCAGAAGAGAACATGGTGGCTCGAGTGGTGAAATCACACACACACACTGCTTATAATTTGCCAGAACAACACTCGATATACAACTTTATCGCTATAAGTAAAACAAAGTGGTTTTAAACGAACCTGAAACATAAAGCAAATTAACTCTAAGAGAGAAAGAAACTCATTCCTTTAGTTACTTTGGGAACAAACTGACAGAGAGGTTAACCCTGCGAGGTCAGTGTGAGGAAAAAAAAGTGTGAAGATATATCTCACATTATAGTAAATGATTTCTCCTGAAATGATCTAATGAACAAAACGAGTATTTCATTAGTTTAAAGCAATTATTGGATCATTATTTCATGCCATCATAAAATCAAGAAAAGAGAGTGAACTTTTATATGAAGGCATTTTTTTCTTTCTTAAAATATTACAGTCACACAGTGAAAGCAAGCAAATATTTAAAAATGATGACAAAGGAAACTAAACATGTACATCATTTATATACATAAATGTAAATCTTAAGGTATATAACAGTATTATTAAAAAAGAGTGAAAATAAAAGTCACAGTTTAAATCATTTTAATATAAGCCAGCATCTAGTAAATTAAAAAAGCGGGCAGTTTCAATCTGATAACACAATTATTTTTTCTACTCTGGATTAATTGTTAAAAACACTGAATCGATTTATAAATTATTTTTACTAAGTTACTTGACAGAAATCTCTATTATAAAACAAGAAACGTTAAATTCTAAATATCAATGAAATCTAATAAGATTGCAAAAGGACCCTGAAAAGGACAAACCTTTTTTTCCTCGACACAAATTCTGTCTATTTTCTAAATAAAAAGCTGATAATGGTATATCTTTTGCATTCTACAGGATATAATTTCCGTACAAATTTAACTCGGACCATTTTTCATGAAATTAATTCTGGTAAAGTAATATCGGTAAAGTTGTAATGCACTTCTGTTCTCTAAAAGCTTTATCATTAATCATTTATACATTTCTTTTTAAAAATACATTATTATTTCACTTTAAAAATTAGGATATGTCAATTTTATCAACTACTCAAGCTGCAGTTTTAGAGGGAAACCCTTAGAAATGAATAACATTTTATCTCTCAACGTGTGCAATTAAAAAGGAATTGAGAAGGCTATTATACAGGGATGTCACAACATGTTCCTAAAAACTTTAATTATCTGAAAAAGGTGGAATATTAAAAATACATAGTAATTGTGAAAGAAATAAGCAGCTATCTCCATGTATAAATGATTTGAATTTCAGAGCTTTCGGACTTTTTGACTTTTTGTAATTACAAAAACATTCCCTTTTTAAAATGCAGCTACCACTACTACAATTTGCTTAGATTTTGATTATTTTATATTTAAGCTCAAAGTGCTAAATAGATGTATGGATTTTTTTTACTCTACAAAAATGATTTTCAGAACTTTTATTTAGAAAATATACAAAAGAGCAAATCAGCTGACTCAAAGTCTAAATAAACAAATTATAAGCCTGCAAGGTCAGAAAAAAAAGGCTCTCGAGTGTTTTCCAAACTCAGCTCATACTTATCAAGGGCACGAACTGGACACTTTGATATAAATATATTTCTTTGATAATCATTAAGCCACTCACCTCTGGAAACTGAGCTTCTCTCTAAGGAGGGAGCCCATTCGGCAGCAGAGCAAAGGTTGGAAAAGGAGAGAGCCGAAAGGGACCTGCGCTCTGCTACAGACAAGTGTCCTAAACAGCTTTTAAAACAGCCAAACAGACAATAAATCCCAAACAAGCAGCACTTTGACAGCCTCACAGCTCGTCCTTTTAGAAGCTCTTCTCTCATTTAAGTAAGGGCAGTGCTTTGGGGAAAGTCATCGTCCTACTTTCAGTTAACCATGAGACTCCCCTCTCTAGGTCATTTTGCCAGGTTTATAAGAAAAGTTTGGTTTCTAATTTAGCTAACAGAATACACTGCCTATCTCGAGGACATTAAAGAAATATAATTACATGGATCTTTAGCTGGGGAACAAAGAGAGGCCACTCTGATCCTTGGCAAAAAGGGCTTTTTAAAATGTAATTTATAATAACTCTGTGGAGCATGGCAAAATTGAATTTACAACAAAACCCATGCTGAGGTCCTTGTTACCTTACTCCTATTCAAGCTTACGTTATATATATTTTTTTTTCATTGTGAGGCATCGATATATTTTACGGCGCTTGACGATTCCGAAAAAAATTGCTCTGAAGTCAAGTGCTCTTAAGGCTCCAACAATCCAACCCCAACATTTATGTCATTCCTTCACACAATCTGAAATACCTCATTATTAATAATGGGGAAAAAGGCAAATTACAAAAATGCAGGCAGGCAAAAAAACTTATCAAAAATAAGTTTTCAAACTTACCCTGTATTTGAAACTTACCCCTCCTCCCAACACACACAGACACACAGGCGCTCGCTCACACACACACATGCACACACACACACATTCACTCACACACACTCACTCCTCTCTTGATTCCTGGATACTTACTGCTCACATTTCAGGGGCCATTTTGCATTAATAAATAATAATTTTTGTTTCAGCTCTCATCACACATCAGCCTACATGCAGGTCTGTGGAGTTCTCAGAGTGCGGTACCACCTCTTAAAGGTTTTGGACCTGCTGTTGGTTCTAGTTTGTTGCCACGTCACCGAGCCACTGCTTCCTGGATGGACCTGCGTGACCTAGCTCAGCCCAGATAGGAGCCCTGCACACCCCAACCCCCATCGGACCGTACACCCACATATCATACAAGGGAGATGGAGACAGGCGGGGGCGGGTGGGGGGAGTTGGCTATGAAACTGGATTTTATTTTAATTTCAAGTGCAACCTCTCTGTCCTTCCTGCAATCTCCCCTCTGATCTGTTCCTTTATTGAAAATTAACAAAAAATAGCTCGCCGCTTGCATCCACTTCTGTTGACAAAGGGTTTAGGAACTACTAATAGACTGTTTGTTTGATGTCATATTAACTACAAGTCTGCTCACACATGCTCTCGGATTCACACGTACACATGCACGCACATGTCTGGAGTAGTCTGAGTTACACAGATTAACACAAGGCACACGAATATGTCTACAGGAAAACCTATGGTATCCATGTATGTAAGCAGGAAATACAAAGTCACAATTTACAAATTGCTGTTTTCATAAGAAAGGAAGAGTGCGTGACTCAAGGACATTCACGTCGAACGCTAAAATTGAAAAATGAAGAGTGCTAATAGGTCGGAGAATCTACTAGCTGCCGTTTCTGTCTCGATGCTAGTGATTTATCTTTAATTGGATTTTATAGAAGGGTGTCCCAGTGGGAGCTGGCGGTCTCATTTCCGAAGTGTCCTTACAACTTTTTGCAAAATGTAGAGACAAATAAGCAAAGCTGAAAATGCAATAATCTGAAATCCTACATCTGACCTGCATTAATTGTTCTTTTATAAATCTATACAGCTCCACTGGAAATATTCATCTGCATATTTTTACATATATTCCATGTGAACACTCTTTTTTTGTTTTGTTCTCTGCTCTTCTCCCATTCATGGCTGACCTCGATATTAACCCCAAATCATTGTTAAAAATGTAGCCCTGGTCCAATTCTTCAAACAATGTATAGCATTCATTTTGCTTTAACCAAGTTTTGTGCCTGAACATAAGACAGATTTGTCAGACAATTTTTATAAATCTATATTCTCTTTCTTATAATACACTTTTCTTTTTAAATACATTTTTCGAGGAGTTTTTACTGAATGAAATCTCTCAGAGATTGTCAAAAACATAAAGTCAGTAATAAACCACTTTAAATTAAGTCTTGTTTTTTTCCTAAAAGTATTAACTCGCTGTAGTGTCTACTGCAGTGTGCAGTCTAGTGAGAGGGGAAAAGAGACGCTGGCTCTCAGGGGTTAAGATGCTAGCAGTCATGTGCCTGTCGGCTGCAACAAAAGCCTGCCTATGTAGGGTGCATACAGATGGAGTGAGCTCCTTTGTGTGCAGCGTTTCACACGTCGCAGCCTCGGAGCTGCCAGGTCTGGCTCTCTGGCCCTGGCTACAGGCCTAGCTAGCAGCTTGTAGCACCTGACGCAGGGCTCTCGCTTTGCTTTTCTTCACCCGGGACCCGAGTGCAGCAAAGTTTTTTTGAACGATAATGGAGCAGAAGTCCAAATAGCGGGGTCACGCAGCTCAGCACAAACAATCGCGACAAAATACAGCAGAGCAAAGCACGGCGCTGTGGCCAGGCGGGTTCAGATCGGCATGACAGGGGCAATTCTGAGCATGGCTCCCACACAGGTCTGCCGCAAAATATTTGATTTTTCCCTCCTCTGCTGTCCATCAAACCTCCCAGTAAAATACTCTCCAAGACCGCTTGTGATGTGCTGATATAAATACAACCACTGCATGTTTCAAACATGTGCACAGTGTGTTGTGTATAATATGTACATAGTTTTGTATCCTACTATATACACCAAGTCTGTGTATGTCTGTATATTCTGCTATATTTATGCTATGTGAGCCAAGTCACCAAGGCACGTCCCTTATAGTGTACATGTTAGTGTACACTGTGATTATACTAGCTAAGACCTAGAAAAAGCTTTAGGATGGGAGTTAAGGTTATACAAGCAAGAATCACATTTTTTTTCTTTTCTCACAACCCAGTAAATATTACAGAAATTAATCTTTCTCATAGCATTGAAGAAATCCATTTTTGTATATGTTTTTGCTGCAAGGCATTATGTGCACTGCCTTCCTGTATTCAGACATAAAATACACACTGAATACTTTCTTCAGCTTTACAGTCAACTGAAAATTCACAATCAGAAAAGAAGATTATTGAAGTTTGTTTCATTGTGGGGGGTTGCGTAAATTGGGATTCTACTATTGATACAAACTAATCCAGAAATATGCAGCTCAAATTAGGTGCTGCAAAAGAAAAGCCATACTCCTATACCTGTATTTAAAATACACAAAGACTAGAACCTTGAGAGCATTAAGTTTTATCCTTCACTGTAAAGTCAATCCCAGAAATGTATCGGGGCATGTTGCACCAAACGTGCATCCTGCTTTTCACTGATGAAGGTTATACATATTCCAGTGTAAATAAAAAAGGATAAAAGAGGCTGAGGGGGATTTTATGATATTGACGAATCCCTGATAATTCTGAAATTATGATTTCTACAATAGGCATCTGTCAGCGATGTGTTTAGTCTGACACCACAGTTTTACAGTGTAGTCAATCATGCTCTTACGCTGTGAGTTAGTTAGAATGTGGTGTGGGATTTTCTGTCCTGCCTAAGGACCCTTCAGCAGCACACCTGGCTGTTGTGGGGATATAGAGCTTTTGACATTTTAAATGCATGACAATCTCTATGAGCACTGAGGCACTCTGCTGCCCTTCAAACCCACACAGAGTAGATGGAAATGCTGTGGTGGACCAGCATTATTGTATTATTTCAAGTGCACAGCCTGCTGCTTGCGCTAAGTTCACATTTGAAAAAATATCATTACATATATTAGTCGATACGAAAATACTTGTTCGCTGCTGTTGGTTTTGGACTGTGAAAAGCCCTGAGTGAGCCACATGAGCAACCGAGGCTACACTCAGCAGAAAATAACACCATAAAAAGTCAATTCCGCCGTCCTTCCAAAAATCACAATAAATCTTTAATGAGAAGATTCTCGTCTCTCTCTAGATATTCTCCTCAGTAAGGCCGACTGGCACAAAAACAAGTATTTTTCGATGTTAGAAACAATATTTGCTGTAATGGGTTTGCAAAAAGCACTTCCACACAAATGGGTAAGCCGGTGTTTCATTGAGACATATGACAATACTTCAATACAACCCATTACAAGCTTTTCTAACGGTAATAACACACATTAGAAAGTGCGCCAACGGAATTCATCGCTGAGTCGAGCTGTTTTTAAAGACATTTCAGTGTTGGATGTTAGTAAAAGTTTGCACTCCTTTTAAAGGATGTGACGACTGCTCACCCTAAGCTAGCTTGACATATTTAAGCTAAGAGCGTCCATTTGTTTCCATTAGGAATGCTAACAATAAATACTAATCCACACTCGAGTTCCCAGAGAAAAGAAGTAACAAGCTGCGAGCCTTTCAAGCAAAGTGTTGCTTTATCTCTTTAGTAATGGCACAATGCTCGTTTGTGCTGCCATCACACTGCAGTGAAGCTGGCGAGGTGCGATCGGCTTCTGCGTATCGTCATGTACTGTTCAACGCCGATTTTATGAAGACAGTAAATATTAAACTTAACTGTGTGAAAGGAGACACACACACATGCGCACAAAACAAACCTCCTGTCACTCAAACAGGCCGCTGCTATAAGTCGTATGTTAATTAAACCTTTTGTCAATATAGCCCGGAGAGTATTAACTCCTATTTTCTAACCCTGCTCCCCGCTGTCACCAATCATGTCTGAAAACGCATACACACACTTATACACATGTATACACACACCACATGCTTGAGTTGCATACTACCAGGACGAGCCGGCTGGGTGCCTGACAACCGCAGCGATGGAGGAGACGTGAGGGAAGGGAGGGGGGGGTGAAAAAGGTACCCTAGTGTGTTAGTTTTCTGCCAGGGAGTCCCTATTGACCTGTTAAACCTTTGTGACTGGAACAAATGCAAATGGCGCTGACTTGTTCACACAAAATACTAAAGGCTCATTCAAATGAGGCCCCGGGCCACAATGCAGCAGTGGCCGAGCGCTCTGTGGAGGCAGGGCAGCCCCCAGTCTGAGAGAGAGAGAGAGAGAGAGAGAGAGAGAGAGAGAGACAGAGATTCTTTTAGCCATTGCACAGTTCATTCTGGTCGTCTAGTGGGGAGCAACCATACACTCTCATTACTTCTCCTTCATGGTCACAGACACACTATACACAAGATAAAGTTACACCTCTGTGGTAATTCTCCCCTTACTAAATCACAAACACTGTTACACTGCCCTGAACTTTACCCCATAATTACCTTATATGTAATACTTTGTAATTGGACGCCAGTGGACCTGAACTGTGCCTGTTATCAAGCATGACACCAACCATGCTTGATAATCAGACACTGCTTAATCCACCTTGGCAAAGATTCCCAGTGTGTCCCTGTGGCTAATATCATATCCCACTTTTTAATTCTGTCCATGGAGTATAGAACAGGAAATGAGGAGAGAGACCAAGTGGGAAAGAGCAGAGGAGAGAGAAGGGGAAATTAGTACTGGCAAAACAGATTGTAATATGGGTGGATAAATAATGACATTATCTTTCTTTTTTGGACTAATCATAAAAAAAGGAAATCCTAAATCCCCAAAGTAACAATAAGTAATACTCAGTACAATTGTTTTGGTCCATGTCAAAAAACAAAAGAGCAAGTAAGGTGTAGCAGCAGCTCCAGTCCTCAGTAAAACCAAGAATATGACTCACATCACTCCACTTCTCAGGTCGTTGCATTCCTGTCTGCCAAAGAATTGATTTTATAATACTTGTATTGGCTAAACCACTGAATGGTTTAGGGCCAAAATATATTTCTGATCCGCTGATCCCCTATGAACCATCCAGACCTCTCTGTCTGCTTTCTATTCTATTTTACTTTTACTTCTCTATTTCTTCAATGATTGTTTCAAATTGAATTTATGTCTGTTTATATTATGATTTTTTCTGCATTTGTGTCTATTTATATTGTGATTTTTTTATGTTTTGTGCGAATTGTTTTTGTGTCTGTTTATTTTGTGATTTTTAATGTTTTGTGAGAAGCACATTGAAGGGCTCTGGGTTGAAATGTGCTACATAAATAAAGCTGCCTTGCCTTGCTTTGCCTTACATGCCACAGAAGTGGAAAAAAAACACAGACAATCCAATTGAGGTTTTCCACAATCAAGAGTATGAGTTTAACTGAGCTATTCAAACTCTGACATGAGATTTGTATGACTCAACCCACAACTGGGTTAACTGGCTTACAAAAACAAAATTCTTTTGCATGTAAACGTAGTCACTGATGGTAAATATGAAAGCAGTCGAGGCACTGTGGGAGGCTTCGGGATAAAATTATCTATCAAGACTCCAAACAAATCCTGTTAAGTGACACATGATATTGTATATGTGGGACAGAGACGCAGCCTGCAGAAAGCAACACCCAGATTTTTTTTCATTTGACTGCATATATGACAGAAGGATGCTGTTTCTTTGAAACAAAGACACATCTTTCATCACTTGATACGAGATAGAACATGCTTTTTTTTCGGTACACAGAACATCGGAAGTCATGGAGGGCTTTCTTGTTCCATCCCGTGTCTCCAAATAAGAGATTAGTAGGAGCCTGAGGATGGCTCTCACAAGCACATCTGGACAACACCTGATCTGTGGGACGCTGCCTACTTGGACCTCCATTAAACTGGGTCTAAATGAAGGTTTTTATTCTTTAACTGTAGTGACCAACAACACTAACTCAGTATTCGTATTCTAATATACAGCAAATGTTTACTGAAATTGCATTTTTTTATGATACAGATCCACACTATCTCAAGTTTTGTAAATATTTCTCTGAAAAGTGATTTTAATATTCTGATGATTCACTGTTTTACTGTAGAAATGAAATATGAAACTGTCAGAGAATTTCAAAATTCATGAGAAAAAGATGAAAAATTCCTTTAAACATGGCTGTTCTTTAATTAATATATCATGTTATAGAACTTCAATATCACTACATAAAGAGCTTCTTTCATCCTGACAAATTTAATTTAAAATCCTGGTAACTTATTTGGACCTGTAAACGCTGAGTTACGATCAAGTTAGTGCTGCATCTATTCGTTTATTACATTTTTAGAGGTAGGCTCGGCTAAAGAGTGAGCTCATCCCTGCATCCTCATGTGGCTCTTGTCGGCCATGCTGTGGAGTGACACCTGCAGAGGTCACACATGAGCTAAAACTCTGCAGGGAGAAGGGCAGAGGGTGTGGAAAGGGAAGCGAAACACCACAGATAGAGACAGAGAGCTCATAAAATCCTTATTTTTTGTGTTTTTTTTTTTTTTGCAAAAACTTTTCCTTTATTTTTGTGGCCTGAGGAGTCCACTGTATAGAACAAAGCAATGGGTGCAGCAGGTTTAGTACATGAAGAATGTGTTAATTTATCATTATGCAGTAGTAACTAAGACGTCGGGGCACCACAAAAGATGAGAATATATTTAACGATTCTCTACTATCACTATTACTATGTTGAGAGGCAATTTATTGTAATTTTCAGCTACCAGTAAATGTCTGCTGAGGTTATTAGTTACTTTAACGAGTGAGGTTTAATAAAATGCTTATATAATGCAACTGGATATATTGCTAAACCTTTAACAATGGAACATTAAAAGTCATTAACTCTAGTGCCACCTGGATCAGCTACATTAAAACTTTGCTTACATCAACACTTTGGTAATTTAACTGAGGAGTACCATTCTACAGAATAGGTGCTTTAAATTTTCATACTTAGAAATATTTTATTGCGAATTTGTATTTTAATGAAGGACTTTAACCGAGAGTTGTTATGGTATGATGGTGCTCTTTTTCACCTTTTATTCTGGGCAAGACAGATGTGGCAGAGAGGGGATTATGTGCACTGGGGGTCATGAGAAAAATCTTAACCCTGCACTTTATGAAAAAAAACGATGTGGACATTAGCCAACAGAATGACCAAAATTAAATAATAAAAAAAAAAATTAAAAAAAGATTTTCTGTCTTTTCCTATCAATCAAAAGCATATCCTGCTGCCAAGCATTGTTCAACCAAACTCCCCCCACACTGAAAAACTTTATTTTATATTCCAGAGGAACTACAAACAAACGCATGCATGAGACTTGTCGAATTCTTCCATTAAGTGTAATGACGGGGTCGTAAAAAGAATAAAAAGGTCATAAAAGGTTTCAAAAATCTTTGACACAAGCAGCTACAGAACACGTTATACCCTTTATATAAAAATGAAATACTGTGGATGTTTTTATTCATTCAGGAAACAGTTTAGTGAAACATTTAGAAGCCTTGTTTCCAGCAGTTTAAGAGAACTCAGTGAACTTTTGTTAGTCTGATATTGATCTTATATGACGGAATTATCCTGACCCGGTAAACTCCACCCATTGGTAGTCTGTGCGAGTTAAAACAAACATGAAAAACTGTCTGAGTCATGACTCCTTTCTTCCTTAACTTATAACCTAGATGTCTGAGCGAGAGGATAACCGATGCTGTTCTTACCGAGTAAAACTCCACTCACTCAAAGTACAATTCACTCATAAAAAAAAAAACACATTTTCAAAAAGCATAAATTCCAAGACTACAACATAATGTTCTGATTTATGAGGAATAAAAGACGTCATGGTGTTAGGAACTTCAAAGAAGGAAAAAAAATGGTAAATTATCATGCAACCATTTTATTCCTTACCAGAGAGACGTCTTACATGAAATCCAGCTAAAGATGAAATCCTCCTAACTCTCGACATAATTACCATGTTACAAAGCTAAAGCCTTTTTCCTTCACTGGGGAAGTCGGGGTGCTGACAGGCTGGAGCTGCTGGACAAACTCTGGCTCTTTGCTCAAATCAGATTCTGCTTGTTATGGTCTATTTAAAAATATGCTCAGCCATATTGAAACATCAGACAGCCAGTATGAGCATTAACCAGCTTATTTTCTATCTTGTTATCAGTCACAATTTCACAAGAGCTGAAGGACGGATGCCCAGAGTGAGCTTGAGAATCTGAGTGCAGTCGGCTTCAAAACTCAGTAGATTTTATTAAAAAATATTTGTTTAGATGCCTTTTATTGCATTCACATAACAAAAAGGATTCCGTTTATTCAGATTATACCTGAAGAATATACCTGACTGATAGAGAGGCATTAACCCAAACTAGGTTAAACTGATCCTCAAAAGCCAAGTTATAAATTATATTTAAGATACAGTATGATTTTTAACAAACAGGAAAATAATTTTTTTTAATTCAATATGACTGAGGCTGAATGGATGTGTGTGTGTGTGTGTGTGTGTGTGTGTGTGCGTTTTTTAGCGTCACCAAGAGCTTACCTGTAATTCAGTGTCTGGGGATTTCTGCTTCCACGTCTGCTTGCGTCCTCTGTTGCCCTGCACCAAACACAACACAGAGACAGGCTCAAAATAAGAATCCAAACCATGGAATGTTACTGCTGCAGTGTTTTCCGATCTGGATTGTAAAAAAAAAAAAGATCAATGACAACTGATTGATTAGGACTTCTCGTGGCAAGTTGCACATGCTTGCTGGAACACTTATTGCTATTGGGGCGGAATTTATTCATAATATTTTGCTTCTTTAAGTTGTATTTTTTATTTGTATTTGTATGAATCATATTAGCAAAGTAATCATTCATCATTTTTATCATATAGTAGGTGAGAGTATTTTATTTGCTTTGAGGTTTTAAGGTAATATGCAGGTAGTGCAACAAATAAGTCATTGAACATTTTAGACATTTAACAATAAAATCACAGTCATTACAGGCTATGACACTGCTGAAGGTTTGCATTGGCTCAAGGACACACAGGCAGGGTGGAGGCTTAATTTATTAAATCAGCATTTCTGTTATAGTGATGAAACGTTCTTCTGAACAAGTAAAAGCAGGGGAAAAGGTTATTCCACGAACAGTACAGTTCTATAAAAAAGAAAGCGCAGATCCTTCATTGTTCTTTGCCAAACATGTATTCATGAATATTTCTGTTTTGCTGCAGCAGCCCGTCTGACTATTCTGGTCCGATCTTTCAGACATGCTGTGCAATGATTTAAGCACATGCGAGAGAAGGTGGTTTCAGTTACAATAGACGGGTTTCTCTGTTCCTCTTTCCATCCTTGGAATTCAAATTCACTACAAAACATATACAAACTCCCGAAGATGAGAAGAGCGACATTTAGGGATTAGGTCACGATGTTTCACCATTTCTGGCTGCATCTGATGCATGAAACAGGAAGTGTCTCGACAAAAGAAATATTTGCATGCATCGTTTTGTCGTGAAAAAAGATCACAGTTCTGGAGCATGAATACAATTATGCATCCAAACAGCTTTCATCATCCTTGCTCTTTCGTTGTGGCTGTGACAGGAAATTTACTGAAATATTTTAGTCATTTATCCGCTATTTATAACATTGGCGATGTAGCAGTTTGTTCTTTCCATGAACAGATTAAAAAAAAAAGGATTCAGGATTCTGTAGAGCAGCTCAACACTGGCCTTCCTAAAGCCAGTAGTACAGATTGTGTAGGTGTTTTTTTTTTGTTTTTTTTTTGCCTACTAAGTACATAACGCGGGCAGCCTCTTCTTTGCTGTGGGTATGTTAAAAACTGAACCGGAAGAACCTGCACTGCTCCCCACAGAGCTCCGCTTCATTTGCTTCTCGTCTCTCCTTTCCCCCCCCCCCCCCCTCCCCATCTTCTCAAAGGACTCGTGAACTCTCCATAAACCTGTCGATTCGCTCCAAAACGCTGCCGTCTCTCCTGCATCAGTAGAACTAGAAACACGACGTGAAAACAAAAACAAAAAAAAGGGGGGCAAAATAGACAATAAGGTATAGAGACTGAAAGAGAAGGAGAGAGAGAAAGAGAGAGAGGCAGGCCAGATTGCAGAGGGTTGAATCAATGCAGCGGCCTGGTCTCTTTTTTTTTCCTTTTTTTTCTCCCTTCTCTTTTTTTCATTTTTTTCTCTCTCTCAAATGATTCACAGTGGAAAGAAAAGGCCTTTTCCCTGTCCTCAGTTGAACTCCACATCAGCTTCCTGTTAGAAAGGCAAGGAGGAAACACCCAGAGCAACACGCGCGTGCGCACACACGCATGCACACACGCGCGCGCACACACACACAAATACACACAGAGGAAGGCCTTCACTAGTGGATTCTTCGCTGCCAGAGAAATTAGGTCAAGCACTTAAATGCCCTGCACTGAGATGCGCAGAGATTTTAAACCTGAAGTGTTTGGTGGGGACAGCAGAAGCAGACCAGACCGACAAACACGCGCTCACACACCAACGCTTGTCACGCGCACACACTTTGAAAACACACACACTACACCCTTGTCCGCTCACGGTTTTGCCACATTAATGATACCGAGAAAAAAAAAAAAGCTGAAATAATCGGTGACAGACGCCTACTGCTCCTACTGTTAATACATCATCCATCTGTGCGGATTTGAACAGGACAAGGTGGCTCGGGCAAAAAAAAATATATAAATAAAAAATGACGTGTCTTTTAAAACGGGCGAAGAAAAACACCTTCTATGTCCCCTCACAAGGCAGGAACTAAAGCAGCTATGTGCATGCATTCTCAAAACGCCAGATGACCTGATTAGGGAGTGACAGGAGTCTCTGTTGTCTTGCCTCTGTAACACAGCGCTGAACAGGATGGGACAGTAGAACACGCCACATTGCAGTATCAGCCGTGCACGCTGAAAATCCCCCCTCCCCCCAACCCCCCACCCCGCCGCCTCCCGCCCTATGACCTGAAATGCCCTTAAAGAAACAACACACCACATCGCATCCAATCAACTATTCATAGAAAGGGTGGATTGCGCTCAGCCCGATCTTGTCGTTTTGGGTTTCAATCAATTGTGTGAGATATGAGAGAACGGGAGGGAAGGTGGGAGGGAGGACGAAGCTGTTCAGAGGGCAAGTGATAACAAATTTTAGGTTATTCTGACCCTCTTCTCTTGTGCATATTGCCGGCTGCCAATACGGCACACAACGGGACTCCGAGCTACAGGGGTGGCGGGCTAAACTGGACGATAATCGCGACGATTTTCACTCCGCAGCCATGTGCTTTCTGCTGTCACACTGACTCACAGTGGAGAAACGAGCCCGGGTCCATTGTCTGAGGGCCACCTGTGTTACTGCTCCATTTTCTCGAAGGCACAATGGCATTTTCCTGTTTATAGCGGTGACTGCGCGCTATAAACATGCAATATCAGGGGGTGCTAATACATCATATTAGAGAGCTTGTTTGTGACCGAGGGCCGCGGCCAAGAGGTCAAGCCGAACCCGTTTGACAGTTCTCTTCCTTTTTCCTGTGATGAGTGAGGAAAAAAAAGGACAGAGAGAGAGAGAGGGGGAGAGAATGTAGTAATAGCACAGCACCGAGTTTCTGTCAGCCAACGCACATCTTTCCTTGGGAAACACTGCTGCATTGCGATTTTCGACTGACACCCCAGTATGAGCAGAATCTTGCCCGACCAGCCAGCCTACAAAGGAAGCCTTGAGAACAAACACACACACAAGCACACACACACAGAAAGAAAAACACATAGGCAGATGTGCGGGACGCCAAAGATAATCAGAAAGGGGCGAGTGAACTCATAAGATAAACTGATCAAATGTGCTGCGAGTGCCACTTTTATTCTATCGACTCGTGCTGAGCTTAAGGTGCCTGATGTTTGCCCCGCAGCCAGAGCAGTAGCTTTCTCAACATTATCAATACCCGTGGCATGATCTCAGACGAGCTAAAAAAAGACAATGTCTGAATATCGCAAGTACGTTGAAAAGCGTCGTACAGCAGGGCGCCGACAAATTAAAAAGCTGCGTCTTCAGTGCAGCCAGAAATAATGCGACTATATTGCATAGCAATAACCTTTCTACAATCTGAACTACACTGCTACATTTTCTGCTTTAGTTGCTCAGAGCAAGATAATAGCTCTAATATCAATTAATCATCCCTAGCCACAAGTAAAATGTATTTAGGCTACAAAATAAACATTTTTACATCCCTTTAATCGTGTATTAAACGCTGAACATTTACATGTCCTGTCTGATGAATGTGCAGTTGCTGTGGCTTTTCAGTTTTACAACTCACATTAATCGGCGAATTATTATTATTACACGCATCTTCAATTTTAATTCCTCAAAGGCATTTTTTTATTGCCATGATTTTTAAAAATATTTTGGTCTTTTAAAGGAGCTTGCTCTTCGCAGGAGAAGCTTATACGAAGTGTATATATGCAGGCCTTTTAACCATTAAAAAATTCACCCTCAGCTACTGCTGAGTTAGCTCTTCTCAGATTTCAGCGAATTAATTTCATCAAAAACTTCTCTCAGGGAAACCACAGTGACACATCAGGGGAAACCGCGCAGCTCAACCATATGTTCTCATGTCTTACATACACTGATCATCAGGGTGAACAGCTCAGGAGGGAGACGCTGCCTTTTTTTGTATTTTTTTCTAATTAAATGCACGTTTTGCTGAAATCCAACAAATTGCCCACTCTGAGAGGAGGAGGGGTGATGTTTTCCGCTGGATTGACGTGATCTGCCCTGCTGCCTATCTGTGTTTGCATCGGGGACAACAAAGGGAAAGATTATGCCTCTCTCCGCTTAGGGGAAACTAGGGCACGGAAACGGCGACCTCTTTTTTTTTCGTATTGCGAGGGAGAATACGCAGTCTGGCGACAGCTTCGTCTCCGCGTAAAGTCACAAGGAGATGTCTGGGGCTTGTTCTCAAATTTACAGACAATTATGTTAAGCTGTTAAACTGTTATTCCGGAATAAGCGCTCGGTTTAAGCACCCTGGAAACTTCTCCCCTCCCACCCCCACCCCCTCCCCCTGCAAGGACAGTGGGTCGGTTCAGTCACAACAGTGTCAATATCCACTGACCCAGTCTGAGGGGGGGAAATATATCGCCGAATGCTGCGCGTAAAAAAAAAAGATCCGCGCTCCGTTGTGATTTTTTTTCCTACGCATTTTGCGCAAATGCAAATAAAATCGCCTGACAAAGACGTAAAAAAAAATAAGGGCTGGAAAATAAAAGACTACGCACCCGATCAAGTTCAAGTTGGATGGTCTCTTCCTCCGGGGTGTCCAACTCCAAGTCCGCGGGCTTTATATTTCCTTAGACGGTGGCTTTTTTTGCTGTGTCTGGACCCAACAAAAAAGAGCAGACAATAAAAAAAATAAAAATAATTAAATAAAAATAAGGCGACAACATTTGCCGCGGAGTAGGAAACGTCGTCATGTTTGGGTATGTTGGGAGACGTTCTCCGCTCGGCCATTAAAGTGTTTCCCCCCCCTCCGCTCCGCGTCTCTCTCCGCGGCCATCCGGCTCGGTTCAATGGGGACACGCAGGCTCGCAGACTGCGCCGTGCGTCCTGCGCCGCCGATGAACTAGATGCGTCAAGTTCAGCTGAGGTGAAGCTCCGTTATACAACCAGCCGGGGTGTGCAGGCTGCACACTTCGCGCTGCGTATTTAATGTCAGCTAAAAGGCACACACACATACACACACACTCACTCACACACACTCACACACGCACGCACAAAAAAGAAAAAGAAAAAGGCACTTCACATTAAAATATCCGCAAAAAACCGAGGCTGTGTTTGAGATGATTATTAAGGGCTGCCTCACTCCCCTCCTCCTGCCCCCTCCGCGAATATTAGCACTATTTTCCTTTGCGAACTTTTCCTCGTGTCAGAAAAAAAGGAAATGAATAATACAAGAAAATTATAAAGTGCGCTTCGTTGTCGTGTGTGTGAATATTAAAGGAATAACACACCGAACAGCGACGACAAAGTCACTTTAGTCGCATTTTTTTTACACACGCGCACACAAATGTATACTCCATCTTGCAATATTTTATAAATAAAACGTCGTTTTTTCGTTACTCGTGTCCTCCAATTACATGTTTTTAACAACAGGTTTAGCTAAAAACACTCACTCGTGCTATAATACAACTTCACATATATATAATTCAAATACCAAACATCGTGTAAAAGGAAAATATCAGTTAAAAAAAATAACCCTTAACTCTTTAAATGTGGCTATCACCTTCTGATAGTGATACAATTAGCTTTGAAAACACAGCTAGCTTAATTCATTTCTCAAACAAGCTTAGGTGTATTATTTCCCTTTTATGCTAGGAAAAGTCACATGTTAGTTAAAAGGGGAAAAAAAGCTGCATTTCTCACACCTGTTTGCCTGCGTTAATGAGCTGGAGTCGTTTTTCTCCTCTATGTACGTTAATGAAGGTCTCTAGTTAGACACCACAGGTGACCTGAAGACAAGCCCAGGCTTGTTGAGTTACACGCATTTCCCTCAGACACTTTATTGATTACTCAGCTGTATCTTTGCTGTGGTGATAAAGGAAAAAGCAGAACTATTAAAGGAGCAATCAGTCATTTAAAAAGTGGAGGAAAATGACTAGCAACATGCTGCATTTTAAAACTACATTTTATGCCTTTAACCCTTAATTTAGGTACAATATACAGTCTTATATTTAAAAAATATACTATATATAGAGACTATATTTTAATGTTTAGAAAAAGTAAACGTTTGTTTGCCTGTACAAAGATGAGATAAACCATAATTTGTCTAGATAGATAGATAGATCCATTCCTGTAGAGTCACATTTAAAAAAAATAAAAAATCAAGACTCAAGAATGAAGTGTAGAATTTAAAGAGCATGTTAAATAGACTGTATTTGATTTAGCCTTAAAGCTAATATTCTTTAGAGGCATGGATAAACATGAAAATAAAAACTTTTTTTTAATAGGGACTCCCTTTTTATGAGCACACTCCTTCACTGTGAAATATCGTCATGCAAATTGGCGAATAAGTGGTAAAAGGTAAATTATTAAATTAACATATTAATTTAAAATCCCCTATTGGTGAATTTCACGCGTCTCATTTATGAACTTTACTTTTATTTAAAATAAAATAGTTAGGACACCAACTACAAATATGAGGTGATTTAGATTTTTTTTTTTACAATAATCCGTGAAAGATTGAATAAAAAAACTTAAAATTGATAATGTCATGAAAAAGCAATGCCTCTCCTGTTTAAGTGAACACTTTATGCCAACGTTCACGTTCAAATCACTACTTGTGTGTTTGATTTTTGTTTGAATGTGACGAGGCACCGGTCAAATGTGAACCTGCACAGCTGTCAGTCGAGTGTATTGAGTGGTGGTAAATCTGTATTGACAGATGATAATACAATTGAACTCAGTGACCGTACCTCCGTGTACAGTGATTGTGTGAGTGTGTGTGTGTGTGTGTGTGTGTGTGTGTGTGTGTGTGTGTTAGTGAGTGTGTGTGTGTGCATATGGGCTGAGTAGGTTATAGCTTACAGGGATTAAAAGGTGATTCAAGTTCATGTTGATGGAACGTCTCCTGATGTGATGATGATAAACTCACACACACTCGGTCTCTCTCTCTCTCACACACACACACACACACACACACACACACACACACACACACACACACACACACACACACACGAATATAAAAAAAATATATAAATTACAATGTTTAAAAGTACAATAAAGCAAACTTTTAAAATATTCGGTGTCGCATTATTTAGAAAACTCTGTGTTCACTTTTAACATCACTAAATAAATGTCTTTTTAATTGTTATCTGATTAAAATATCAAAATAAGAGGACATTATTAAGTGTGTTAATATACTTAAAGTCTAGACTATTTTCCATAACTTTTATGCTGAAAAAGAAAATGTTTTTAACATTGTAGATTTTTTTTTCACTAACATGACTTTTGTCTGACTTTATATAAGTAATAAATGCATTTTTATGCAGCTGTCTGTAGAGAAATACACATAGAAAACCTGTTATTGCAGCTTTAAATGACTCATATGTTATTATACATATTATATGTCATTCATTATACATTATGGTATATACAGATGGATGCTGATGTATCACTTTATGTCAAAGTGAGATTTAAAATGTAATATGTGTTCGTTCTTGTTTGATTTAATCTACAAATGCATATTTTGTTCCTTTTTTCCCAGTAATGTATATTTATATTTATACTCAACAGATTGATTTTTAATAAAGACATTTCTGATTTCATTTAAACTGCTTTTCTTCGACTGGTGGCTATTCCCGGTCTTCTGGAGTGGTTTTATAAAGTGTTTTCATTTGTGTAAATTAACACACTGCAGACATAAAACCTATAGTGGAGCAAACAACAGTGTATAAATAGTTGCTGTTTTTGTTTTTTTTCCCCGGGTTACCGAAGTGGATATTACAAAATTTTGAAATACCACAAGTTCCAAGACATTCCTCAGCAGTAGCACTGTGACACTTTATCAAGAATACACAGATAAAAAACTGAAAATGCGGCAGGAAAATTAAATATGACCTCAAGTAAAATATAAAGAGATGTTAGTGCTACTGATGAATATAGATATGATGTTAAACTTATTATGGATTATTATGGACTTCTGCACTCATCAATATATGAGTGCAGAAGTCCACTCATATATATATATCAATGTATATATTTAATTTTGCACACAAATCCAACCACTCACTCGGAGCAATTAAGAAAAGACGAGAAAAGTTTTTCGCTTTTTTTAACTCAACTTTTTTCTCATAAAGTTGAACACACGACATGTCCGAGACACAGAGGAGAGGAGAAGAGAGGAGGAAGAGGAGGAGGAGGAGGAGAACCGGGGGGCTGAATCTGGTGGAGGTGGCCGAGGCGCTCCATTTGGCACTGCTAATTTGCAATCAGACACTCTCTTTGAGCTCTTTCCTACCATGTCTCCAGACAGTGTGGATGGCAGCGGAGACAAAGCTAGCATTCTCCGCCGCCCAAGGCCCCTCTTAGTTTTATTTCAGGCCACTGCTCTCAGACACAGGCCATTCTGCATGGAGCACACGGAGACGGCGGCTCGGGAGAGTAGGAAGGAGCAAGTTCGAGGGAGGAAGAGGAGGAGAGGTAGGGAGGAGGGGGGGGGGGATCTGTGGAAAAAGTGGGAGGCGGCTTTGTGAGGGGGCCAAACTGCTGTCTCTCCCCCACCGCTCCCTCTGCTGCTGCTCCTTCCTCTCCTTGGATGGTACCCCGGGCCTGTTCCAAAAAAACCTGCTGCAGTGCGGTGCCACGCCCCACCTAGCGCCATGAAAAAAAACAAAAATCGATCGCGGCGCTCACGCCCCCAAGAGTTGAAGGCCGCTGACCTTTTACCCTCCGCCATCTCGGCTCATTCGCTACAGATCCGATTCTAGACGTGAATAAAGTTTGATAAACTCCTCAAAAGTCATCCACATCTTAGTTGCTTCAAAGCTTCTCTAACTCTTTCTGTGCAGTGATCTCTTTTTTTTAAGAATGGCACGCGCTCGCTATTTTTTTCAAGGAAATCATGAGAACGAATAATGGATAAGGGTTTCTTTTCCCGCAGCTTACTGAGAAGAGCACATGTTCCTAATTGTTTGGTGTAACTTATATCTGATTTGATCTCTAGGAAATCTGATATCAATTCGCAGGCCGCGCTCACGTGCGCGCACTACTGTCCGCCGGGTGCACCTGTGCGGATGTTATCACTTTTTATTATCAGCAGTCCAGCGGTTGTACAGTATGCCGGGGCTTGGTTGCCACAGGTAACAGGTCAATGATTACCCAGAGGGCCGAGAGTGTCCTCGAGCTCAGGTCAGAACCACTTCCCCACGAGATAGAGAGACAACGGTGAGCTGCAGCTGCCATCTGTAACCCTAGACCTGCGTATCAGTGTCTTTAATATCTGCTTTAAAAGCTGCATTGCTTGTTTTGTGTATTATGTGTTTTTAATGACGCGAGAACATCTAGATATAGAAGCTCTATTTTTATACGAGTGATACATTTGTCTAATTCTTTTTTGTCTTTGCTTTGGGTTACTTCAAATGCAGAGCTGCCACGTGTTCAGCAGTGGATGAATCAATGGACTGGACTGTCCGTCATTAACGGTTGAAAAGCACAATTTAGGGAGTAAAGCTTACGGAAAACATTGAAAAAAAAAGGGGGGGGTGACTGCCTCTGCCCTCTTTTGGTTTTGGGCCGATTTCCCACAGGTTGTCTCACTTATTAGCCGCTTTCCTGCGCTGGAACCAAAAGAGCACAATCCCTCTCAGTCTCACTCGAACACATAACAATGCCAGGAATGGCTGCATTTGTGCAGCACGACCATTAGGCAACATCCGACTTGCCTTAATTCATTCAATTTCTCCCTCTGCCATGCCAGCACAATTGGCCTGAAAGGGCGCAGGTGGGGGACAGAGGAGGCTGGGGAAGCCTGCGACGGCGAGGCGGCTCGATTGGGTTAAAGTGCAGGGACGTGGAAAAATGGCGCCCGAAAGGCGATACCGGTTCGGCCCGGTCACCGTGACTCCATCCTCAAAACTCAGAGTTTGACCCCTGACTATATCTTTAGCATTCAAACGGCACAAATTACTGGGTCGCATGGCTCTGCTTTCTCCCCTCTGCAATCCTCTTTTTCTCTTTCTCACTTTTCTTTTTTCTCCGGATAACCACAAACAGCCATTGTCACTGCAGACCACGAGAACAATTGGGTTTTTATGCTGTGGCCGGTCAGGGGATGGGAGGGTAAACTTCAGCAATGACTGCACTAAGTAAATTATAGCTCCGATGGCCTGTGTGGTTTGGAGAGGCTGCGCTTTGTGAGAGATCCTGCGACTGAAAAACCACCGGTTCAGCACATTCGCTGGCTCTACGGCGCAAAAAAACGACGGGCGCAGACGTCCCACCCCCACCGCCACCCCCAGATTGGTGCGATTCGCCTGTATCCGGGCATTTTCGACTTAGGGCGAGGGCTGTTAAGAGGCTCTAGTAGCTCCTTTTTTGGAAAGCGCCCGCACTTTCTAATCTATACTGATTCACATCTTGTGAAAACTGAATAATTGCGTGACTGCAGGGCAATGAAGGATTGCCACAGTCCTGCTCCCCCCCCCTCCTCTCTCCCTCTCTCCCTCTGTCCCTCCCTTCCTCTCTCCCCAAGTCCCTCTCTCTCTCTCTCTCTCTCGGAGACCGAGGCTCCGCCTGTCGACTGTCCTCCCGCGCTCCAGTCGCTCCACCCTCCCGCCCTATCCCCTTTCTACATGACATCATCTGCACATCTGTCGTCCCAACAGGGTGCTGGTGACACAGACAGGCCACAAAATTAGTAGAGCTCTCTCCCTCTGCCTTTGTCGCCGTCTCCTTTTCTCTCCGGCCTCTCGGTGTCTCGCTGTCGACCGTCCGCTCTGTTTCCTTCTTTCTTCCCCCCGTGACTGTAGGTGCTTTTTCTTTCTCCCCCGCACACCTCTTTTTTTTTGGTTGTTGTTGTTTTCCCCCTCGCATTACGTCCTGTAAATAATACGGTGGCGTTCTGCGGTTACATCTCCTCTGTTTCCTACAATGTGGAACGTACATTCGAGAAGGCAGGAAACAGCCATTAAACTAAACGATCCGTGGTCCTGACCCCGGCCCTGACCCGTGTGATTGTGAGCAAACTCAATCAGCAAGGTTAGCACTAACATGATGTGACTCTCACAAAAGTTTTTTTTTTTTTTTTGCTTTCTTAGCTTACTATGATTTGAGCTATTAGAGCCTGCTAAAACCGGTTGAGAGGTTGTGGTTTTATCAATTTGTGTGTGTGTGAGAGAGAGAGAGAGGATGAGAGAGTGGGAGTGAATTTTAGTGTGTTTCAACAGTAAAGGCCCAACCCATTAAGGGCAGAGTATCTCCAAGGGAATAGAAACTTACAGAAGTGTAACACATGTTTGACTCCCAGATTCCCAGCGCAATAATGATTCTTCACATATGAATTACTAACAGATCAAATCAAGTCACACCGGATCAAACCAGCTGCAGCGAAGTGACGACCTCTGCTTGATGTAAATTAACAATATACAAATTAAATCTATAATTAACTTTTGCAAAAAAAAAAAAAAAAAGTGCGCTCTTCATACGTTTCCCCTTTTCATAAAAGGGTGAAAAGGAGCAAATTAGAAGCTCTATTTTTTCAGGGGGAGCATAATGAATGAAACGTAAATTTAAATAATTCATCATGAGTTGACCTTTCACAGGAGGACATACAAAAGCTTAAGCTTCGGGGTCCTTTGTTAGAAGGAGGGGGGAAAAAAAACAGAATGCAGCATATAGTATTTACACAGCAGGATCAGGGGTCTAAAGACCATCACACACACTAACCCTAACCCCCAAAATACTTTTTAAAAATCTAAATTTTATGTGTGTCTGAATATTATTTAAGTATATTATAATACTCACTGGTCTACTTGTTTAAAAAAATAGTTTTCTTCTAAATAGTGTATTATTAGTATATTAGTGTAACAGGCTTCAGCCACTGGTAGAATTATGCTTTTTGAATCTTAATGTAATTTACTTATAAATGGCTCAGGTTTATATCTGTAAGTAACGACACTTATAGTACAGGACTGGGATAAAATCAATGAGGGAGAATACACACATTCTCCTTTGCATATGTGATGTTTTGTTGCTTTTATAAGCATCCAAACTCATTCCTAGCATTTGTATTTATTAGTGGAATAAACTTTTGGAAATGTCCTTTTGATTCCTGCAGTTTACAAGCTTCGATTGCTCAAAAACTATATAACTACAGATTCGAAAAGAAAAAAAAAAAAGCAGAAACTAAAAGATAGAGAGATTCCGCGGGGAAAGCTGCCCCGTGTTTACACGGACGATCGTGACGGTTAAATTTTAAAATTTTCGACGGTAGGAACCAAGATGGTGGAACCACTGACGGGGCGGTGGGAGCCACAGGCTGCTGTACAGCTTCGCCTCCTGCACTTGGAAACACAGGAGTAAAGAGCCCCCTTGAGGATCTCTGGATTACTCACATTAATACATTACTGGTGCCTCTGAACTGCTGAGACATGGTAAAGTTGTGGACAGGGTACCGTTAAACTCACTTCAGGTCGAACAACAGATATTTCTCCAAGACAGGCAAGAAAGAACGAAGAAAGAAATGTGAGGGGAAAAAAGATGGCTTTTCACTACTAAAATATCAGTGTGTGTATTTATTACGCAACTGGGGGATCGCAATATGATGTGATGAAGAAACCTCTATTATAAACTATTAAAAACATAATGTTAGTGGAGGTAAAGCATACAAAAGCCGCTATATTCATGACATGAAAGACAAAATGTTGGCGTGAGGAGGACATGCTTGACCCAAACCAGAGACGTTCCCTTGTGCTTTGTCTCCCTCTGCAGTAATAGTCAAGTACAGACACGTGAAGGCAAAAGAGAGAAAAGCAAGAGAGGTGCAAAAGGATAAAATAATAAAGGTAATAAAAAAGATGGCAAAGCTGAGCTGAGACAAACGCTGCAGGTGATGTAGTAGACAGAGTTTGTTTCATTCATGTTAATCCCTGGAATTACAAATGCTCACGTTGATAAAAGGCAGCTTCAATGGCAGGTGTCAGATGAATCATATACTTCCAGAAGGCAGCAGATCTTGTAATTATTTCCCTTTTGTGGCTGTGCTAGTCACTCGTGGTTGTGCTTTCAAAGCCATTTCTGGTCTATCCATTTTTTCCTCCACATCTGCAACATGTTTACAAGCCGCGATCTGTGTTTCTGCACCCCAAAAGAAACCCATAAATCCTGTTTACATAAAAGGAATAATTTCTGAATACATTCATGTGCTGCGTGGCATTTTGTAGAAAAATATGGCCCCTGCGTTTTTCAGCCCTGCCTTCATCTGCTCGCAAAAAGGTTCAAGATGCTTTCGAGGACAATAATTGCTCAAAAGTGGAATTGCGTTGTTGTTCCCCAACGTGGAAACAATTTAACCCTGTCAGCTTTGTCGGGTTTCGGGGATGCTCTGGACGGTGTAAATTAAATTTGATTACATAGTAGTTTCCTTTTAGCTCCGACTCTGGCCCTGGGGTCACTTTGTTTTCTATCTATGACACTCCATAACCCCTCTAACAGTGCATGGGGGGGGGGGGGGGGGGGGGGGGGGGGGGGGCAGGGTGACAACCACACACAGATTTCTTGCGCATTCCGGCATGCATTTTACCCCATTACACAGATAAGCACCATGTGTTTGTCTTGCCTTATTACAGTCTAAACAATGCCTCTGACATTGCGGTAAAGCTTGAAAGACACTTGAGTTGGATGCAGCTATGTGCCGGAATCGCTCCATATGCACTTGTCTGACCTAAACAAATTAAACCCATCAGGGTGTCTTCGTGGATCAGAGACACACAGACAGGAGGATGTAGGACCACGGCCTTTGATGCATGTCTTTCCTTTTCCTTTTTTTTTTCATCACCAGCAGATCGAGACATGTTCATTGACAATGAGAAACATTACGAAAACTGTTTTTTTTAAGCTGTTTTCTTCTTCTATAGCCGGTTTTAACATTGTCCATGCTCTGTTGCTTTACTCTTGTCAGCTATTGTCTTTTTAAAGGAGGTGTAATTACCCGTGTCCCATGTCGACAGCGAGCTGGCCCCTCGGTGTCTGCGTGTTTTTCTCAGATGGTCGTTTTAATAGTGATGATGTTGACAGTGCAGTGGGTATTTCTTTTGTTTGTCAGTCATTGTTATTTTTTTTGTGCTATTCATTTCCGACTACTGTCTTGAAAACCCAAGTTGTTTTTTTGTACGGAACACAAAAGTGTTTTTTCATTGTTTTTTTGGAGTTTGCAATACGTGTTGGATCACTATAACATAAACATACTGTGTAGTTTTGATTTACTATTACCCTTTTTTGTCCCGCCCCCCCCCCCCAAAAGATCTCTTTTTAACATCTGTTGTTTCTTTCTTGCTTGAATCATTTTTATTGGGGCAAAATTTCAAGTAAACGTCCCCAACACTCCAAAAAAAAAAAAAAAAACACTGAACGGTAACTCAGACAGACAGCGTGTGGACAAGTACACTATTAAAGTTCAGCTAGAGACACTTGTGTCATGGATTTGACCCTTTTAAAAAAAAAAAAAGTTTTCTTGAATGTACTTTTACCTTCTTTGCTGTAAAATGTTCAGTTTGTTTTGTTCTATTGTTTAATTTGTTTTATCATATCAATACTTTCATGGTGATTTTATATTATTTTTATTTTATTGAATTCTGCCTTTTTTTTGTTTTGTGTGTTTTGAATGATGCTACACATCACTTATCATTATTACATAATAATATAATTTGCTGTTGCTTTACCTTTTCTCACCTGTGGTTGTTTTAAAGCACTTTATAAATAAAGTTGGGTTGAATAGTAAATTACACTAAGATACACTAAATTAATTTGTCCTTTATAAACACATACATTGTCATTAAGTCTGATTTAAATCATGTTATTTTTATATATTATATTATATATATATTATATTATATATTATATATATTATATATATTATATATATTTTTATAACTGATGCAACTGTGGCAGGTTAGGTCATCAACCTATAATTGGACGTTACCAATCAGCTGATCGTTAGGCTGTAAATTATTGTAAAACATGAATGAAACAGCTGATACAACCATGGCGTCAGTGCTCTGCCTGAGCTAAGCAGAGCTTTTCTTTTACGAGTATGAATAGTTTTGGCATTTGTTTTATATTTTGATGTATGGGTTCATTTTTTTCCTCCCTCCCCCCAAGAATTCATGGACAGCTTCCCCTGCGTCTTCAACCGTAGGTGGATAGCTTTGTCATGTGTGATACTTTCACCTATGAGGCCTGCTATTGTAAAGAAAAACGTCACCTGTGATGAATTGTCATCTGTTTACTACCACTCAGGGACCCTGCCGGGAATTCTGGGCTTACGGACAAGATAGGCCTAAAAGCCTGAAGATCTGTAATCTAGACGTTTTCGGCTCACGTCCAGGTTGAGGCTCCGGTTTCTCCCCGTGCGTTTTCCAGCTCTGACGCTCACGCAAACCTCTGGTAGATACGAAGGTGTCACGATTACTCCTGTCAAAACTCCTGACAGAGAAAAAAAAACAAGTTATTCTTAGTTTTATAGCCATTGTCACCATTGATCTGATGTCAGTGTTTAGCAATGTAATAAAAAAACAAAAAAAAAAACTCCCATGTCTCTCTTTTCACCTCGTCTTCAGCACAAAAATATGAAAAGAAACAGATATTACTGCAAGAGCCAGGACAGTGAGTGCACGCTGCTTAAGTGCTATCTTGGCTTTGGAAATTGTGGTCAGGAGGATTATTTGGACAGAAAGGGAGCGTGGGGGGGGGCACGGAGGGGCTGAAATAAAGTGAGAGTCGTACAAAACACACACACACACACACAAAAAGGGGTTTTGCCTCTGCTGAGGAGACATTATCTGCCAGAGACATTATCTGTGAGTTGTCCATGCAGTGGAATGGCTGCGGACCGGGTTCCTGTGACAAGGTTTCATCCAGACGGGAGGCTTCGACAGCCAAGACGGGGCAATTTAGTGGCAAAAGCCGACGGGAGCTCCGCATTCTAACTGCAGCTACTGTTACACACAGGCTGAGTGGGCACAGGGATCGGGCCAATCTTATAACAGTCAGAAAGAATGAACAGTAATTTATTCTTTTATATACAAACTCCACTTCTATCTTCTGAAAACGCTCTGTTGGCAGCTACAGAGAATTTCAATTTTTCTTTTTTCCCTCAATCACTTTCTGAGAGAAGGTCTCTCACTTTGGGTTCAAGCGATTGAGATCTCATTTTGGAGCGTTTTTTTTTTTTTTTAATCAATATTATGTTCTCGTGGTTATTTGCATGGCTCGGGTGAAGCTTGGGATCTCCAAGATGTCAACAGCGAAAAGGGAAGAAAATATGCGCTGTGTTCCAGTTGTGAAGCCGACCTATAAAACAACTGATCCTTTTAAAGGTCCTGTGAAATTGACCGTCTCCACTAATTGTGTTTTTTCTTTCTGTTAACCGCACGGGCCCCACAGAAAACGCTGTTTGTGGGAAAACATCATTAAAAAAAGGAAGAGACAGCGATAATTAGTAGGATAATAAGTCCTATGAAACAACCCTTTTTCCCAGAAGAGGAAATATTTTAAATTTTTTTTTTTTTTTTTGAAACCTTACAGTGGTTCTGACTTCTTAGAACTTGAAGAAACTGTTGATTACAGAAAGTGTAATCCCTGCTGGGCACTACAGCATCAAAACCGGATGTTTTGGGATGATTACATTTATTCTTTCTTCTTGCTACCACATGAGGGCGCACGGCTGATCATGCACCAGCACAATATATGGACCGAAAAGACTACAGAATCTCATGATCTGGAGCGTTTTAGCTGAAGAAGCTGCAGCTCTTATCGATACAGCACGCAGCTTGACTGCTGACATCACTGCAGACGGGTTTACACACTTTTATTTGATATCATCCGGTTTAATTAACAAATCTCCACTCAAATCAGTGATTTTATTGAAAGACGAACTTCAAATTCGCTTCTACAACAGTACGAGGGACTGTGGGCAACATAATAAAACACACTGGTTCATGCTGTAGTGTTTTTTTTACTTTGCCAGAGATAAAGAAGATGATGAGGATGTGATTAGACATAACTACAGAATATGAAATGATGGCAGCAAAATTCATCTCCTCCTGTCGTGACCTTAGACATATCAGTGTAAACCGAAGTGTATAAAGTAGATTTTCAATTGAATTAGAGCTGTTTTGAATTAGATCAAAACAGCTGTTATTACTATCACATTTGATTATTATTATTTATTGCTTCTACACACACATACAAAAACACAGAAATACATACATGTGGATACAATATGACACAAAACACACACAGAGCAAAAGTTGCTGTGCTACTCTTTTTTATGATTTTTTTTTTTTCGCCTCATTAATTTTAGATGCTTTGGCAAAATCATTGGGCCTATTACATTCATGCCAATAAAGTAAATTTTAACTGAATTGAGACCCGCACGAACACGCACATAAAGTTTTACTGTAAAAATACTGTGCTGCTCTTGTTTCAGTTTGTGAAAGTTTAGTTTCATTGATTTTAGAATCCTTGGCAATAGAACGATAAATGGGAGAGAGGGAGATGTATGGGGAGGGGAGAGGGGGAGGGGGGGGGTTGGGGGTGGGGATATGTTGGGATGCGTGGTGTGCAGACTCATCCCGGGGGCTGGTGGACCGGGAGAGGCCACTGTCTCCCAGCCTTCCGATGCCACAGTCTCACTTTTGGAGACGTGAGCGCGCGTTATCTGACATCCGGAACCCCAAACTGCCCCCACCCTCCCTCCCTCCCTCTCTCTCTCCCTCTCTCTCCCTCCCTCTCTCTCTCTCTCTTTCCCACCGAGTCCTCTATCAGCCCAGGTGGCAGAGCGCACTTCGGCCGGGGGATGCAGCGTCTCATCTCCAGCACATGGACAGCGGAGCTTGGAGCTGCCGCAGCGCGCCACGGCTCCACCACTAGCTGAAGACGCCACCTCTGCAGCGGCGGAAATAAGAGACGGCACACCTGCGTTCAACATCCCGGACTTCAGACCAACAAAAAAAAAAAAAAGAGGAATTGGTTCATACAGCCTCCCCCTTTTTTTTTGTTCCTTCTTTTCTTTTGTTCAAACCGCAAGTGAGCAGAACAAGTTGTGTTCAATGCGCAACCATGCTCATCATCTCGTCTCGCAGTGCGCTGCTGTCCGTCTACTACCCACAGATCTTCCTCATCCTCACCAGCGGTAGCTACCTGTAGGTTTCTTATAAATGCACTTGCTCAATTTAAACACCGCTTGGGCTTGATTTTTTTAAGGTCGCCTAACACGTGTGTGTGTGTGTGTGTGTGTGTGTGGGAGGGGGGGGGGGTTGTGGCTTATGCGCAAATTGGCCAATTACGCACGCTTTAGATCACGCCTAGAAAGCAGTAGCCGGTTATTGCAGGTGTTTATTACGCTCTCAGCGTTTCGGGCTTTGAAATGTTAACTTTTAATGCCGCTAAACGGAGTGACTGGCCTCGCTTGGAGCTTTCATGTGGCTACGGTTTGTTCTGGTGTGGCAAATAGATGTAGGAAACGGAAAATAAATTGTAACTGTAATACCCAGTCAGACGAAATTTTGGAAGAAAAACGGTAGGAAATGTCTGCTGTTGTTTAAGCAATTTAATTTTTTTTTTCCACATTGGAATCACGGACTGCCAGTTGTGGAAATGTCCCCTTAATACGAACTGCTTTTGTCCCTTTTATTCCGATATTGGGTCATATGAAGCCAATATGTCATCTACAGTGCATGATTTTTACTTATTTATATTTGTATATATGTTCTAATATGTGCACAGATGATGAGATAACCAGCTCTTATGGATTTACACATTACACCAGAGCATCTCTTCAGACACGGGCCGCATATGGAAAAGACTGATACTGGAACTAAATCATACTCTGCCTATGGAGCACAGGCATAATGAGCCTTTTTCCCCCCTCTTATAGCATTAAGAGACCCAGGCCCATACAAAGAGAATGATCGCTGCACCATACATGCCTCTCATTCATGACAAGGGCAGGTCCTGCAACCTAAAATAGCTGTGGTGGTTCATGTTTTCTGTTTTCAGGGAGAGACAGGCAGACAGAAATGAACTGGATTCGGACCCGTTTCTATAATTAACCATTTTTTCCCTCTTTTATGTCTTTATTACGAAGATTAGATTACGAGTGATGTGGTCTGGGGCGAGGATGAATGTCGCAGAGTCTGCTCTTATCTTCTCGTTAGGTTGTTTGCTCGCTGTTTATTTGGTTTCTTAACTTTTAAGTTCAACCGGCAACTCAAAATGTAAATGTTTATCGGAACCGATTTACTTATTGCACAGACTTCAAATCAAACTGTCCTGTTTGCTGTACACATTTTGAATGTCTTTCCCCACTTCTTCTGATCTGTTCTAATCTTATCTATTCTCAATCTTCCAGAGAGCAAGTCATCAATGTTTCTTTGTAGTAAAAACCGTTCCGCTCGCTAATCTCTGCCTGTCTCTCTGCCTATAGGGCGCTGTCCTCTGTGGTAGCCCTGGGCGCTAACATCATCTGCAACAAGATACCGGGACTGGCCCCGCGTCAGAGAGCCCTCTGCCAGAGTCGCCCCGATGCCATCATTGTCATCGGCGAGGGCGCCCAGCTGGGCATCAACGAGTGTCAGTACCAGTTCCGCTACGGCCGCTGGAACTGCTCGGCCCTGGGCGAGAGGACGGTCTTCGGACAAGAGCTGAGAGTAGGTCAGTCTGTTTGCACCTGGCTGCTTGTAACTCAGCTTTTCTAGCTTCCGTTTAGGAGATTTGACTGTTTTTTGATGTTTGTAGAGACAGTAGGAAAGAGGCGAAACAGGCTGAGAGACGATGAGGAGGACTGTGGTCCGGTGGAGCGTTTGCTTCAAGAGCTTTAAAAAAAAATACCAAGGGTTTCCTGAGGCAAAAAGTGTTAAAACTCAACACTTCAAATTAAGAAAATAAAATGCAACAGGTGGAAATCAGAGCCTTGAGGCACAGGCGTGGGCTGATGTGTGTGATAAAGGCTGCAGGGTTTCCGTCCTTGTGTTGCTTGAATCTGAAAAACAGTAAATTGTGCTAAATACAACTGATTTCCACAATCATTGAAGTTGAAAGAACTGCGCTTCTGTGTGTGAACGGGCATCGTTCCAATGCCGTTCAGCTCTGCGGTTTGACCTCAGGCTGTCTTCTCATTCTTCTTTTATTGTCCTTAAAGCTCATGTGACTATCATCAGTGTGGCATGAGAGGGGGGCTGAAGCGTAGCTCAACTAACGGCATTAAAAAGACTTTGAGACGGGTGGCGAAACTTTCATTGAAAGGCATTTCCATTCAAACGGGGCAGCCGCTGTGAATTCTCTACTTTGGAATAAACAAATAAAGTTTGATTCGATATGTAGTTGCTGATTGTGACATCACTGTGCTTGTGACACCCACTGTTATAGCCCTGCAGTCGTAAACGGAGTGTCAACACTTCCTTATGAAGCAGGTCGAAGGCCTATCTGGGTGTGCCATCTTCTGAAAGCGTTTATATCAAACCTCTGCCATCTATAAACACAGAAACGCACACATCTCCCTGGTTTTAGTCAACATTCTTCCCAGTTTTATTTCTCAAAGAAGCCTGTTTTGCTCCTAACGTGAACCTCTTATATAAATTGTATTTCAGACTGAAATGTTTTGTTGCGGTCTTGCTGTGGGTTTGGATCCATGTTTAATCTAGCAGCTCTGGGAGCAATCACTTTCTTCTACACGGGAGACAGGCAGACAGACGTCTGGATCCCTTTCTTTCTTTTGTCAGAGGAAATGTCTCTTTTCTCTTGTGGTGTGTAAACGAGCTCAGAGAGACACTTTGGACCCGACTTTGCTCCCCATGTCCTTGTTATATAGACAGCTTAACCAAAAAAGAACATTCTAGACCCTAATAAATCTTAATAGAAACGCATAACAACTAATTATGCCGTTGTAAAACCATGAACGCTGCGCAGGGATTCCGAGTAAGTTTAATCGTAATCCTTTGTGAAACCATTTCGCCATTTTTCAAAAAAAAAAGAAAATGGTAAGGACGTACCCCCTCCTCGTGTCGCTATCGCATCATCGGTACCACTTCGTTTGATTGACCCTGCCGGGCCTTGAGAAACACCAGAGATCCATGCTAACCACTAACTGAAGTCAGCTCCAGCTGCTGGATGGCAACAATGGGACCTTGCATGCACTGGTGTACAATCAAAACAAATCACAGTGCGAGGAGATGGCTGTTTGGCTATTGCATGCGCCTGATGCCTTGAGAAATGCTCACGATACAATATATCTGAATGGCCCGCGGATTTAGCCTGATGAGAGAAGACTTCAGAGTTTGTTATGAGTTATGGACCGGGGGAACCGCAGGCCCGATGGTTTCTCCGAGTGAGTTTGTCAGGTTGGAAGAGAGCCATTAGAATCGCCTCTACCAGAGACGCCATGCATTAATACTCTGGGCTGTTGAGAAGAACGAAGGCCCAGCATTATCCTGATTGGTGAGGGAGGATATCCCGTTACACAGGGCCAATTGTAGTGCCAATAAATTCATTTCCCCCCTCCGTGCCATAAATATATATATGTGTTTATTCTGAAGTTCAAATGGTGACATACAAAAAGCTTGGAAATGGGCATCTCTGTCAGGCCTGGCCACAGATTATTTCAACATGCAACACAGCAGTATCATTTGCTGTAATAATGCAGACCGCCTAAAACAGACACAAAATGACACTTAAGCTGCGTGAGAAATTCCATTGATGAAAAACATTAAGACGTAGCAACTCTCATGAGTGCTGAACCAGAAGAGAAAAAAAAGCTCCTCTAGTCAGCCAGTAGATGTCACTTGTGTTTTCCTCACTTTACTGATTATTGTTTAAACAATGACTGACTGCTGATGCAGATCAGAGATGTGAAACAAGGCAGAGAGGGGAAAAAAAAACAATTAGTGAGATATTATGAGATTATATAGATGCTCATGCATCCTCAAATCTAGCCCAGCAAATTATGTGAGACTGAAAATATAACCTATTGAAATCCTAATACTTGATATTAATAAATATTGGGAAAAATAAGAATAATTCTGTTGAAATCTCCTCACCTACTTGTCGTAAAACAATTATTTCTGTGTTTAACAGTGGTGTTAAAAGGTTCCTGAATTTTGATTTCTTTGCATGTTTACAATGTTAAATGTTTCAAATCATCAAACAAACTAAAAAATTAGTCAAAGACAACACAAGTGAACACAATATTCAATTTTTAGAACGAATGTTTTCAAAAGCCCTGTTTGAAAAAGTGATTGCCCCATAAATCTAATAACTGTTTGGGCCCTTAGCAGCAACTGCAATCGAGCGTTTGCGATAAATGGCAATGAGTCTCTTACAGTGCTGTGGAGGAATTTTGGCCCACTCGTCTTTGCAGAATTTTTGTAATTCAGCCACATTGGAGGGTTTTGGAGCATGAACCCGCCTTTTTAAGGTCATGCCACAGCATCTCAATAAGATTCAGGTCAGGACTTTGACTAGACCACTCCAAAGTCTTCGTTTTGTTTTTCTTCATCCGTTCAGAAGCGGACTTGCTGGTGTGTTTCGGATCATTGTCCTGCTGCAGAACGGATGGAGCTCGCACCTTCCAAGAAGTTCAACTGTTGTCTCGTCAGACCGCACACTATTTTCCCAAAGGTCTTGGGGATCATCAAGATGTTTTCTGACAAAATTGAGACGAGCCTTAATGTTCTTTCTGCCCAGCAGTGGTTTTTGTCTTGGAACTCTTCCATGCAGCCAGTTTTGCCCTGTCTCATCTCTTTCTTATGGTGGAGTCATGGAGACTGACCTTTACTGAGGCAAGTGAGGCCTGCAGTTCTTTGGATGTTCTTGTGGGGTCTTTTCTTCTTGAAGTTGTTGCTGCTCTTGGGGTATACTTGGTTGGTCCGCCACTCCTAGTGTTTTCAACATTTGTGGATAATGGCTCTCACTCTGGATCGCTGGAGTCCTAAAGCTTTAGAAATGGCTTTATATGAGGTGTGATGGGGGGGCTATGAAGGTTTGGATTCTTTTTCTCCCTTAATAATAAAAACCTTCATTTAAATACTGCATATAGTGTTTACTTGTGTTGTCTGGGACTAATATTCAAATTAAACATTTAAGTAACATGCAAAAAAAAAAGAAAACAGGCAAACACTTTTTCACACCACTGTTTATAGCAGTCGATTCTTCTCCATTTCAGTGATGCAAGATTGCATGGCGGCTATCTTTCCTTAATAGAACTAGACCTGCAAATAAGTACTGCACTTCAATAAATATGGGAACTTGAGGTAGACAAGGTGGAAGTTAAAATTCCCCGTGTTTTATTCTCTAGTACCAATCAAGCTCCAGAAATGCAGGATCCTACATTTCCCAAAATGCAACACAATACCTCCTAAATGTCCCCTTCTTTCAAACCCAGTTTGTGACGCAGGTTTCTGTAAAAAAATGTAAAGATTGAAGTTTCAATAACCATGATGAACATATATGCATATTATGATAGATATCATCACTGTCGTTAGAATGCCTAAAAAAAAAAGTACCGGTACATGGAAACGCTGCTTCATGTCTTCATTTTGAATTTATTGAGATTTTGTTCTGTTCTCTTCAGGCAGCAGGGAGGCAGCCTTCACGTACGCCATCACTGCAGCTGGAGTTGCCCATGCAGTGACCACAGCTTGTAGCCAAGGCAACTTGACCCAGTGCGGCTGTGACCGAGAGAAGCAGGGCTACCACGACCAAGAGGAGGGCTGGAAGTGGGGAGGCTGCTCGGCGGACGTAAAGTACGGCGTGGATTTCTCGCGGCGCTTCGTGGACGCCCGCGAGATCAGGAAAAACGCACGCCGGCTGATGAACCTGCACAACAACGAGGCGGGGCGAAAGGTAACGCAAGCATTCGGATAGTTTTACACATGAATTTTAAACTTTGAATCCATTTTTAAAAGGCAAAAAGCCAAAACTGTAGAAAGCTACGTAAAGGAAGAAAAAAAAAGAAAAAAAGAATCAATAAACAGGTGTGAGATAATGGTGAAGATCAATAATTTGTTTTTATTTTGTAATGTTTTATTTATTCTTATTAATCTATATTAATTTATCTTTTTAGAAAGCCTCCTCTGGACAGGTGTTTAAATTAGCCCTTTGCTATAAGCACTAAACAGTGCATCTGTTGTCTGTACATACTTATCTCTTGCAGTTCTGATGCTATTGTGATTCAATGTCAAATAAAAATACACATATCTCGACTATATGAGCCACAGATCGCTGCCGAATTATAAATAAAGAAAAAGAGTTCCTGTAGGCCAAGTGTCTGCATGTGTGAACCATAGACTGTATATCATCTATGGTGTGAACACACTTGGGTGTGTGTGTGTGTAAGTGCGACAGAAATTCGACACTTGGCGGATCCAGCTGCCAGATGGAGAAGTGCCATAGCCCTACAGTCCACTCAGTGAATTACTAAGCATTAAGTGAGGACGGAGGATATTATCGCAAGTCTCTTTCTCTTCCTTTCTCAGTGGCAGCACCACAGACCACGCTTTTGCCCCGCCGCACACACTCGACCGACCAAAGTCAAGAGAAAACTCTCCAAAAAATGTGATAACCACGAAGAAAAGGCAGACAGAGTTGCTGATTTGACTACTAGCTACAAGATGTTCTAATTACGAGATTATTTGCTCAGGAATCCCAGTTGTATTATGAAAGAACCAAATCTACTGTTACTGTAAAATGTGGATGGAACCTTTTCTCCCCCCCAACGCCAAGCTTGGTCACTAAAAAAAAAAAAAAAAAAATCAGCAGCGAAAGGCCAACAGTCACCTGAAAATATTTGTATGGCATTATACTGTAAATCTGGCTAAAACCACAATGTAATTCTATACGTGCGTGGTTACACAACAGCTCTGGTCAGTTCTTCTGGGCTGTCACGCCATTGTGCGGTCTGAAGAAAGGTAAAGTTAATTACAGACTGCAGTCTTGGGCTATATGTTATTTTCCCCAGGTTTCTGACATGAAGTTGGCATACTGGCTAGTGTGCTGAAAAGTTGAAGTCTCTACAAAAAGGCCCAGCTTACAAAAGAAAGAAAGCTGAAGGCCATGTGTTTGTTACGCGAGCAATAACGTGTCAATTTACACTGGTCCTTTATGGATTGATCAGATTACTTTAGTGAAATATTATTTTAACTAATTTCTTTTATTTCTTTCTATATAAGATCCTAGAAGAGAGGATGAAGCTGGAGTGCAAGTGTCACGGCGTGTCTGGCTCCTGCACCACGAAGACCTGCTGGATCACCCTGCCGAAGTTCAGAGAGATCGGTTACATGCTGAAGGAGCGCTACAGCGAAGCGGTTCAAGTGGAGCCGGTCCGGGCCTCGCGCCTGCGCCAGCCCTCCTTCCTGCGTCTCAAAGAGGCCCGGGGCTACCAGAAGCCCACCGACACGGACCTGGTGTACCTGGAGCGCTCGCCCAACTACTGCGAGGAGGACACGGCCACGGGCGCCACGGGGACGCGGGGACGCCTGTGCAACGGCACCTCGACCCACACGGACGGCTGTAACGTGATGTGCTGCGGCCGGGGCTTCATCACGCACAAAAACACGCGGGTCTGGCAGTGCAACTGCAAGTTCCATTGGTGCTGCTTCGTCAAGTGCAACACCTGCAGCGAGAAATCGGAAGTTTTCACCTGCAAGTAGGAGATGAGGAGGTGGAGGAGGGGGGGGGGCACTGGGGGGAGGTTGGGTGGGGGGAAGGGACAAGGGTCAAAGGTGAGGGGATATGACGAATTTGAAGTGAAGGACTTGGAAGTATTTATTCAACATTTTGCACATTTGACATCCTATTTGGAATGCTTTAAAGAGCAGAGAGAGAGAAAGAGAGAGAGCGAGAGAGAGAGAGAGACATGAAATGGGACATGGTTTGGAAGGTTTTGGAAGACAAGAGACATGAACATTTGAGAAATATATTTTCTTGCGTGCTGGTACAAAACATGTGACGTGACGCAAGCATGTTGCAAAAGGATGGTTTGTTTGTTGGGTTTTTTTTGTCTCCAGCAAAGTGACATTTGGAAGACGAATCACCTGCACGAAGATGTAGTGTTGCTGTCTTCGGAAAAAAAAAAAAAAAACATGTCACGCACAAGAGAAAAATTGGAAAAAAAAACAAACAACAACAACAGAAAAAAAAAGACTCTTGCTGGATCTTGAGACGGACTTTTGTAGTAACGCCCGAACTGGGAAAAGAAAAAGAAAAAAAACGCTACAAGAGCGGAAGTGCTTTCGACTGCCGTGAAAACGAGGAGAGTCGCCCTTCAGTGGCTCCCGCTGAAGGCTGGAAGATGGCAGTGGAAACCGTTTAACTGTACACTCACACTGTATTCTGTTTGAACACTGAAAATAAAACAAGATTATTTATGTAAAAGTATATTGCAAACCTATATAGGACAGATAGCAAGTTCAATTGCATCTAACATTTTTCCTCTCCTTCGTGATCTATTGATACAAGCTTGGAGTAACCGGCTTTTAGTCGAGCGGAATCACATTTACAGCCACTGAACCAAAAAAATATCCAGCTAAATCCTCCGCTATTCTCATTTTTATCCATTATCAGTTGTCAGTAGCATATTAAGCTATAGATTAGTTCTTTTGCACTCACATAGTCACATTTCTTCTTTTTCACGGAACATCAGAGTTTTTTGGGGGTTGTGCTGTCGAGTGCCGTGCTGACATCTCTCTCATGGACATATCCCGGCCCCTGGGCCCGGACCCTTTGTTAGGCCGAGAGCCAAAGAGGCAGAAAATACTCACATACTATTTTAAGCGCCCAACCTTGTCGGTCTGAACGGCACTTTCCATCCTGGCTGTGTTCATTGTTTTGTTTTGTTTTTGGACGGCTCTTGACTTCTGAGAAAAAGCATGTAGGCCTCAATGGAACCCCATAGAGGTGCAATCAGGTTCAGATACATCGAACATTCCCATGAACGGCAGAGACATGGAATTCCACATCGTGGCCTCTGCTTACACAAGGCCTTCCAACGCGGTTTAGGCCTGCCTGGGTGGATGGCATGTGTCCTAACCACACAGAAGGGGGTATGAGAGGATCAAAGGCCTCAAAGCTATTTTTGGACAGCACCCTTAATGTATTCAGAAATGTTTATTTAGGCTTTATATAACTTACAAAACAATTTGAAGAGTATATTTTTATATGAGGAACGTGGCACTTTATGTCATTTATAGATGGAAAAGAAAGTCACTATTTACAAGTGTTTTCTAATGTCATTGTATTCAGATTTGAGAGCTATAAATTATTTGGAATTTATGTCTATGATCAAAGTTCCTAAAAATTGTAAATAGTCCACGTGTTTTTATCAAAGTAGCCCAGATTGTCCACCTCGATATGATCCTTCACAATTCAAAGTAGCCCATCAATTCTGAGTGATTCATTAAGTGCATCAAGTGTTGGAAAGTCCAGGAAATTGTGTGGAAACCACTGTCAAGTATTTGAGTAACTATATGGAAGTAGAAAATATGATGAAAGTGTCAGCAACCGACTTAATTGTGCAGCTCTAGATCGAAGAGATTTCAGTGTTTCCACTTGTCTTGTTGCCGCTTTCAGTAACTAGAAACGACTCACTGCTTTCTAAAGGCATAGTTATAACTTCAAATACAGCTAATTTAGGTTTCTTTTATTTGTTTTGTGGCAAAAAAAAAAAAAAATCAAAGTCTGCATCACTTACAAACACGGACAGTTGTATTTCTTTTTTACCAATAAAATTTGAGCATCCTTTTAAAGCCTCTTGAGTTTTATGTCACATCCGGCCCTTATCGTTGTAAAATCATTACAAAAAAAAGCTGGTCGTCACACACACAATTCTTTATTAAGCCGTATATAAACATATTATTTGACCCAAACAGGAAGCAGATACTTTACACCTGACAAAGTGTCTTTCGCTGCAAATATCAAACCAGAAGGCACAAATACGATATAGTAGAGGCCTGTGGTACAAAACGCTGATATGGGAAACACCAGAACTTCTGGCCTTGACTGATGTGGTACTAATTTGTTAGGAGGTGAACAGACGGCCGCGGCCATGCCACCTCATTCAGCCCGGCTGACTCGCACAGCCTCTTTCCTGTGGGGTTGAAAAGCATTGCAGCCAGCCAGTCGAGCGCAAGTAACAGCTGTTTTGTTAGCTGTCTGAAATCCTTGGGGACCGGAACCGCATAAGCTCCCTTCACTATGCCGGCGGATTGAGGGGAGAGTCCAGCCGATTGTTTCAATACATTTTGTCATTAAAAATCAGAGGCAGAGCAAACAGGGTGGAGCAGGGTGTGGGCAGGCCTGTAAAGCGCGGCATTGTTGAGGTGTCAGGACCATTCAGCTTATCCAGCAACGGGAGGAGCAGGGAGGGATGTCATTCTGCAAACTAATGCTTCTGGTCTGATTCACTCCCTCATCCCTCGCTCACTCTTCGGACACACACTCGTACAAGAGAAGATGCGCACAAACGCACGCACAGGCCACAGCCAAATCAAACGGAATTTACCGAATCTCTAAGAAAGTCTATGCAGTCTGGTACGACTAAGCTATAGTTTGCAAAAAGCAAGGAGAAGCAGTCGAAGGTGTGTCAATGTTGATCTTAAAAATGGTTAAAGATCTATATTGCATGCCGCAAGCTCTCTCATTGCCTTACTTATCTACAGTAATCTCCAATAGGATTAATATAGAAGATGGAGACTAAGATGACTTTTTACCTTAATACAAGCAGCACTGCAAAAGCAAGTATCTCATGCTGTATACTTTGGTTGCACAGTGTGAGTTAGTGATGTATGTTGAGATTAGATGATATTTGTATTAATATTATCACTGTGAAAACAAGCAGCTATCACTAATGTTTCATGCATGAGAAAGTCCTCAAACCTCTGGTAAAGACATCACTGTTTAATTAGGTTAGGCGGGAGGAGGGAGGGAGGAGGGGGGTTTATTACATCATGTTTTGGTCATTCTCTGTTTCGCGGTTACTGCAGAAGTCACTATGGGTGTGGGATTAAACCCCAACTCCTGCTGGTAACATCAGTGTATCTGAAAAGTGCAAAAGCCAGGACACTGCAGTGCTCTTTGTCTTTGGATTAAACCCAGAAGCATTAGCTTCGCCAAAAGGTTCCAGCATGTCCTCGCCTCTCACAAACTCTTCATTTCCCAGACCCGGGTCAAGACAAAAACAGAGAGCTCTGGATGTCTTGACCTCCGCTTTTATACCAGAGGGACCCCGTGGACCTTTTGTGTATCAAGAATGCTTTAAGCCCCATCTGGACATGAGTGCTAGCATCACTGAGGTAGAAAAGTAAGTTATACTATACTTCTCTGATAGAAATGGCCAATTCAGCCTTTCAATTAGGACAGGTGCAAATCTTATGTGTTATAGAAATAAATAAAGCTTACTCTAAGCATTTGGTAGCACTGATGAGGTTTGCAGTACAGGTTAACATATATGTGTGCACATGAAACTCATTCCTGTCATGGAAACCTGCTTTTGAGGGTCGAGGGCTGCTCCTTTTCAGGAATCTTTCCTCACAGTTTTGAGCAGCAAGCTCCCGTCTCGCTCCTCCACCAGGAAGCCCAGCTCCTTGAGCGCGGAGTAGTCGGCGGTGCCGCGGCGTTCCAGGGCGGCAATCTGCTGCTGATTCTGCGTGTTGTGTTCTAGGAGGTTCCGGATGGCAAAGATGGACCACTGGCTGATGACTGGGGGCATTCTTTAAGGACAGCAACATTGAATTTGACACAGCGAGTCATTTTGATTCGATTTTTTAGCACTAGTTTGCAGCCGAATACAAAACTACTAGAATAGGATGAAAACCGATGGGTGTAAAATGATTTTGTCGTGTTTTAACCCATTGAAGCCTATGAGCCTTTAAGTCTATGACTTAAAAGTCTATGAAAAAATCAAAATGTTACACATATTCTTTTTCCTGACATGTATATATCTCTAGAATAACCCCCCCCCCCCCAAAAAAAAAAAAAAAATCTTGTACATGGGATAAATAAGTTTTTGTTTATGGGTGTATTATAGTACTATAATAGCCATTAAAATGCTATTTTCTGCACAGAAAAAAGGATAAAATGGAAAAAATAGATACATGACATGATTGTTAATGACTCAACTTATATAATTATATGCATGAAATCTTTAAAAAAAAAAAATCTGTGTTTAAATGAGTTAAGTATGAAATGTTATTACACATTTTGGTGTTTTACCTATAAACATGTGACTAAGAATCAATATATAAGATTAGACATGAGAATGAGCAGCCCTTTGTAATGCAAGATATATTATCAAAACACATTTCATGAAAAACATGCATACATGCAAGAAATGCCCCTCCCCACTCAGCTACCAGAAAGCTAACAAATTTATACAGTTAAGGTACATAGACTGGGAGCGAGATTAGCAAAACAAGCAACACAGGCCAATTGTTTTGAATGTCAAACTCATGAGTCCCTGGTATTTATTTTAGGTCTCCCGAGTATACAGACGGCCCAACAAACGAATTTCGCTCTATGACACAAAACATTCGCAACTCGCCCGTCTCAGGTTTCCCACATGGATCCGTAAACAGTTCTTCCTTAAAAAAAACTCACTCTGGGGAAAAAAAACAAAAAAAAACCCAAATGCTGACACCTACATGAAAAAAAGGTGGGAGGCATAGGCTGTGTGTGTGTATATGTGTATGTGTGTGTACACCGCCTCCACTTCTAGACCTGCTTTTTTAGAAGCATCCACACAAGCTGAAGGAGTGTGGGAGCAGAATATGAAACTAAAGTACACAGTTACCACTTAAATACATTGGATACACAAGTACACTCAATTTCACTAAATGATATATTTGTAAAACTTTTACATCTACACATTGACACTATGTCAAAGCACCAGTTAGTGTTAGTTTCATAGTGTATTGATTACATTTCTAATAATCTAATAAAAATATTCTGTCCACTTTAAAGTGGGGTGACATGGTGACGCAGGGGTTAGTGCTGTTGCCTCACAGCAAGAAGGTCGCAGGTTCAAGACCTCCTTAGTCCTGGGTCTGGGACCTTTCTGTGTGGAGTTTGCATGTTCTCCCCGTGTCTGCGTGGGTTTTCACCGGGTACTCCGGCTTCCTCCCACAGTCCAAAAACATGCCAAGGTTAATTGGAGACTCTAAATTGCCCGTAGGTTTGAGTGTGTGAGTGAATGGTGTGTTTTGGCGATTGGCTGGCGACCATATGAGGTGTATCCCTGCCTCTCGCCATAACGCACTGGGATTGGCTCCAGCAGACTCCTGTGACCCTAATGAGGAATAAGCAGGTATAGAAAATGACTGACTGACTGACTTTAAAGTGTACAGCATAAACTGAGGCACATGTCAAAATAAAATCCAAAATAAAAGCATCTCTGTGGTCAAACAAATGCCCTTAACCCTTTAAACATGGTGTCAATCAAAACTAAACAAAATGAAAAGGCTAATAATGTGATATTGTAAGCTACATTCGTGTTGAAAATAATGTTTCTATTTTGATGCAGTGGGAACACTGCATTTTATATCCCATATCAAAATGTGAAAAATGCGTTGATTTTTTAAATTACTTTACAGAAAAAGAAGGGAAATGACTATCAGGCTGTTCAAAATAATACTCAAATATTTACAGTGTAAACTGAAGAAACTTCAGGATTTAGTGTGTACCTGTGAATCACTAAAGTAATATTTAGTTGTATAACCACATTTTCTAAGAACTGCTTCACAACAGTGTTGCATGGAGTCGACCAACTGCTGGAACCTATGAAAAGGCGTTTCAGCCTCATAATTCCTCTGCATTTCTTGGTTTCACCTCAGAAACACGATTTTTGACGTCACTCCACAAGTTTTCAATGGGGTTAAGGTCCGGGATGGGGCTGCCCACTCCAGAACTTTCATTTTGTTGGTCTGGAACCAAGATGCTGCTCGTTTACTGGTGTGTTTGGGATCGTTGTCTTGTTGAAACACACATTTCAAGGGCATTTCCCCTTCGGCATAAGGCAACATGACCTCTTTGGGTATTTTGATATAAGCAAACCGATCCATGATCCCTGGTCTTCGTGATGAAGAGGAGACAATTTGCCAAAGAACACATCTCAAAGAGAAATGGAGAAACATTTAGTGGACTGATGAAAGTAAGTTTGTTCTTTTTGGGTCCAGGGGCCGCAGGCAGTTTGTCAGACGACCACCAAAAACTGAATTTAAGCCGCAGTTCACTCTGAAGACAGTGAAGCATGGTGCTGCAAGTGTCACGATATGGGGATGTTTCTCTTATTATGGTCTTGTGCCTATTTGTTGCATACAAGGGATCAGTTTGCCTATATCACAATACTTGAAGAGGTCATGCTGCCTTATGCTGAAAGGGAAATGCCCTTGAAATGGGAGTTTCAACAAGACAACAACCCCAAACACACCAGGAAACCAACAGCATCTTGGTTCCAGACCAACAAATTTAAAGTTCTGGAGTGGCCAACCCAATCCCGGGACCTTGATCCCATTGAAAACTCGGGGGGGTGACGTCAAAAACTGTACTTCTGAGACAAAACCGAGAAAAGCGGAGGAATTGTGAGGCTAGAAGGTGGTTGACTCTCTGCAACACTGATGTGAGCAGTTCTCAGAAACAACTAATTACTTTAGTCATTCACAAGAACGGTAGATTTTTCAGTTTATACATAAATATTTGTAGAAAAAATGTAGAAACCGCCATTTTCTTAACAGTCTCGTATTATTTTTGCTTTATTTTCTGTAATGATAAAATGCAGTGTCCCCAATGCATCTAAATAAAAAGAATTATCCTAAGGATTTTGGCTTTACTCATGTTTTTAAACACACGGCTATTATTTCGAACACAACTCCACCTGTAGGTGTTGGGAGCAGCCAGCAAACAGCCCAAAATGATTTTAACGTCTGTGTAAAACAATAATAACCACACGGCCAAAAAGTACATAAAATTAGGTTTGGTTCTCTGGCAGTGAATTCCTGGAGGTGTGTCTGCTGAAGGCGCTGAAAGCACACAGCACAACAGCCTGGCTCATGCCGAATTCTGTTAAAAAAAATTACACAATTCGGAACAGGCCTTGTTTGTAGGTGTAGGAAAATCAACATGGATGATATTTTAAAAATAAAGTTTAGGAGCCACCGTTTGTTTTGGTGCCTATTTAGTAGGAAAATATGGACATATTTCAGTAAAAATTGTAAGTTATTGCTGCTACGCCTGACCATACCCTAAATCCTAATTTCAGAGGTGGTGTTATGGAAACACAATTCTAACAGGAGGGGAACTTTACTTGAAAGGGGTTGACAAACTTCGACACGACACCGGATCCCTTTCCGTTTTCCTCAGAGCTCAGCTCAATGAAGACATGAGCAATACCACTTTATAAAAAAGAAGCATGTTCACTCAAGACGTAACTTGTAACATCACTGCTTTGCAGGCAGTAGCTAGCGGAGGGGTTGGCGTCAGGGTAGAGAGTAAAGTCCACGGTCTAATCTAATCTTGTGCCATAAATGAAGCATTGATTTTGTCGAGAGATCCTGTGGATGACGCACATAGTGGCAAAGTAAAAGTCAGGCTAGTAGGGAACCAATCTAAATGCTAAAGTTTTTAGCATTATACTATAGCTGTTACAACGTGCAATCAACTTTTACTTCATAATAAGTTAAAGCAAAAAACAGCCCAATTGCAGTATGTAACCACCAGAAGGAGCCATCATTGGCCTGGCGTGTCCAGGTGTGTTCTTGCTGGATTCTGCATGCAGGACATTTTTTTTTCCTAGGATAGTGAAGTAATTACCCACCCTACTCTTCCTCTGACTGGTTTTCCATGATATGCTTACCTAACCAATCTCTCTTCTTACGCCTAAACTTAACTAACAAGCCAACCAAGGGAACAAATACATGCCAATCAGAGGCAGAGTAAGGTGAGTCATGACTACACCATCCTAGAGGAGAAAAACTACTATAGGGAAAGGTCACGCTGGTGGCCTCTAAGTCATCGAGCCACCACTTTAGACCCTAAAAGCTCCTGAATGCATCCTGATGAAAAAAAAAAACATTTACAGAAAAATGACTCAAGTCTCAAGTCTTTTCACGTGATTTAAAAGTGGAATATGCAAAATGAGAAGAACACGACATCTAGTGCCTCAAAATTGTAGTTGCAGCAAACAATCGAGCGGGCGGGTTGCCAGGTTGGTTGGCAACTGTGTCGAGCGATCAGCCTGCACCATCATCAAGTGATGAGTCATACAGGGTAACTACAAATTTCAACAACTTAATACATTTCAAAACAGTATTTAACATTAGCAATTAGCAATAATTTGACCGACGGGTAACATTAGCCAAGTTAGCAAGCGTTACTAACCTTCCCGAAGAGAAAAGTCTGCACGTGTTCTATTTCCACATGCGTTTGATGCCATGTAAATCTCTTATATGAATCCATCTAGCATACGTTTCACAGATATTGACTCTGATTTTTGCTCTTCTCCAGTCACTCTTGATTTATAATGTTCTCCAGGGCTTTGACTCGTTGCTCTGTTGTACATAGAGACCGTATCTGGCAACCTGTAATGCCTCAGTCACTACTGGCTGGTGCGTATAAACATAAAGTCATTACCAAACCCTTCAGAAATTTTTAAATAATTAATTCACATTATATATATATATTTTTTTTTTCTGAAAAGCTATACTTTTATCATCTATAGCTTTTAATACAAATTCTACTTATTCAACCTTTAAGCTTCAAACTCTTTTAAGTGTAATATGTGATCTTTAACGATGGAGGCAATAAATCGACTGACGCTGCTGAATAGCTGCAGACAGAGATATATTGTGGGATGGCAAGGCTGCACATACTGCAGCAATCAAAGCTCGATGCCACACTCACTTTTGGTTGCAAACCCGCCGGCTCTCGTGTGCAAACATGCCAAATTCAATTTGAAAAACTGCCAGTATGAGATACACAATGTCTGGAAAGATATCTGGGCATAAATACGAACAGTGATTTAAAACAATTTGAAAAATATGTACATAAACACAGATGTCCATTTCTGAATCATTAACTCCTGGTAGTGAAAGGATACATGGGTTGTTGCTGTCTATGTTGCAGTTGTCCAAGATGAGGGGGATGCCTTCCAGTTCTCTCACCTGAGGAAACACTTTCAGTAAGATGTAGAAAAACTTTGATTTTCCTGAGGTGTTTGGTATCATTGATGATTTTCCAATAGAATATTGGTGTGGACAACTCGAAGCCAGGAACAATACTTTTACTGACAACATGTCTTCACTCAACAAAAGCTCATTTCACAGTGGTCAATCAGAATATCTGGATACGGCTTTCAAGATTATATTACACCATGTAAAAAGCCTGTGTCTAGATAAGACATCTACGAGAAAAGAAAACCTGAAATTGCAAACTTACCAAAATGTCATTTTTGGCACCTTTTTTCTTGATGTTCAATTAATACCCCTACCTAATAGCACCGATCGGTTTTGCTTTTTAACACAAAAACCTGATGTCAATCTCTGCTTTGGTCAGGGGAAAAAAAAACAAACAAACATGATATTTCATGCAAGAAAGCGCTCATCACAACAATTTAACCGAATTCTTGCACAGGAGGGTTACAGTAAATACAGTTATGCATCGCCATAACTATGCGCTACAGTAATCACAGTTTTATCGTGAAAACAGTCAGGATGAATTTATTTAAAGGCAAAGAAAATTATACTTGAAACGTGAAATATGATGAGTACTTCTTAGGTGGCCAATTCGAGGCCCAAGGGACAATAAAAAAAGCCGTGCAGAAACAGAAGGTCAACACAAAATAAACAATACGCAGTCGACCTAAGTGTCCCTGTCTTTCTTAGAGACCGACGTCCGTACAAAAAGCAGCAGTGTGGTTGTCGGTTAGTCTACGACCGTCACAACAGGGTGATCTGCTCTGTATCATGTGTATAGGCTTAATTATTGTCTTTGCTTGCTGTTGCCTTCCTCTTGCCTTTGCGGTTACCCTCCAAATATATTGGTACGAGCAGCAGAACAAGAGCGGGAGTGCTGAGTTTCAGAAAATGGAAATGTCATTTACACTGCGAAAAGAAACAAAGTCGCTGACTAGCACAAGCGCCCAGGTCTGCGTTTTCCACATTCACAATGATTGTCTGAAGTTGCTTACATTATGTCCAAACCCATAAAGAGATGAATAACAAGCGACTGGACCCTGAATTCGGCCCCGTATACGCAGTCGAGCGCTTCGCATGCACATCTAAAATTACAATCACTCCCAAAGGTGAACAGAATGACATTTGGTTTACTGGAAGGGATCCTAGTGAAAACAGATATGGGGTGATTTCTGACCACTGACAGACCACATATCAGCATCCATAAATATTACAGAGAGGGCAACTGAGGGTGGCCATCCCACAAGCATTCCACAAATCTGTTTCTATTAAGTAGGACAGGGTCTATATTATGCCAGATATATACCAACGTCTCCCCATCCGCTTTTGTTATCTGTGGTGCTCCGGGTTAATAGTGACACGCTGACAGATGGCGATGGAGGGAAGCTGATAAAATCACTGGAGCGAGCGAGGGGAGGGAACGGTTCACATTTCAGCGCAAAAACCGACTTGTTGTGATGAAAGGTATAATCTTCCAGGCAAAGGAACACACAGCGTCCTGCTCCATTAGACATTTAACTCATTTGCACTCGGCAGTTGTCCGCGGTCCCCGTGCGGTTTGATACGACGGAGTCTGCCTCTCTCTTGAACTGTGAAATGCGAATGGTGGATGCCGTTACAGGCACGGAAAGACGAAACCAAACAGATGTCTTGCTCGCTTCTTGACCCGCCATTGTGTTCGATTGATTAACAGCGCTCGCTCGATCTGAAGAGGCTCCGCATCCCATCACAGGAAGAAACGGGGCAGATTAGGAAAATACAAAAAAAAAGGAACTACAATATATTTGGATAAGCACATTTTAGGGATATTTATGTATTTTCCTTTCCTGTTAATACTTATTCCAAACGGCCCTGAGAGAACCACGGCTTTAACCAACCATTATCTTCATTATGAATTAATCTGTCTGAAAAAACGTCACATCACAAGATCTCAGAGCTCTAGGATATATATTCTTACTACTTATACCCAAATGTATATAAATATGTAACAGTTTTCCATGAAAAAAGACAATCAATTGTCAAAATTAGTGACAATTCTACAGCAGTGACAGTTGATTAATCGTTTTGAGACATTTTATGGAAATAATGTCCAAATTCTCTGATTACAACATCTCACATGTTAATATCTTCTTTATTCATCTGTTTGTCTGCAAATTAAAATGTAGGTCCACTAATTGATTATTTGAAAAACTCAAACAAATGACTTATTCTTGAAAATATTCATCTTTTGTAGCCCAAAATGTTCTTTTAGTCCATCAGCTAATTAATTAGTTGAATTTTCTGCTTATTTATTTCTTGCCTGTGTTAAATACCATAATGAGGTGTAGCTGGAAATTGTACTCTACAACTACAAGACTCCATATGAAATTGCAGAGGGTTTCAGGGTTCCTATCCATATTCCGTTTCAGAATTCCATACTTTTCCAAACTCAAATTTCCCAGACTTCTCTGTAGATTTTTCAGATCATATTTGACATCTGAGTACTATAAACTGGCGATTTTCCCATAACGAAATGACTAATGGCAAGGCAGCTTTATTATATAGCCGGTTCAACACGAGGCAATTCAATGTACTTCACACATTTGTATCAAATTTCCCATAGTACATGAGAAAAGTTGATTTCATGGACGTTTGTAAACCAAACAACAATTAAATTAAGTAAACGCTCATTTTCGGATTTCAGAACGTGCACAGGAAACCAAACTTGAAGAGCCAGTTGGTTTGTTACACAGAACCGTCTGAGAAGTTGTCCTTGGCAACTGTTTGGAAAAGGGCATAAAAAAATACTTGGCAGATCTGTCTAACGCAGGCTGAGCGAGATCATGCATTTAATGTACCTTCTGCATGATAGATAGATGATGGTAATTCAATTACACAAGAAATCCATCTATTTATTGATCTGATCTTTCGTCCGATCGTTAATCCAATTCAATCGTATTCCAAACCTGGTTCTGGTTGTTGGTATTGCCGTAACAGAGGTTTCCTATCAGCCGGATCAGGTGGGCCTTGAAGCTGATGACAGGAGAATGGGAGGAGGAATCTCCATCTTCGCTCAAGGAGGAGAAGTTCTGGGCGGGACTGAAGATATTCTTACTGGCCTTCCCGACGGCATGCACCTGCTTCAGGAGCTCTGCGGAGAAAAAAGTAGATGGTGGAAAGAGATGGAAAAGAAATTATTTACCCTAAGATCAAGGTTGACCCATTATAGAATTTTTTTTAAACCATGCAATTATTTTAACAGAAAAGTTCAGTAATGATAGGCCTATAACACAAGGGCTCACTGTAAACTAGACCTACATGTCCAGTTCTACACTTTCACACAGGAGCAATGGAATTTTTGTGTTGCTGCAATTTAAAGGCATACCTTTAAATTAATATATGTTAATTAGATTCCAACTTTTACTTCACTCAAGCAATCACAGCTATCTCCTTCTTTTAGCAACGAATAAGAATATTAGGGAAAAGTTTATTTATGCCAATAAAAATTAAACTAATTCATCTATAACACCCGAATGAAATATGAATAAAACATTCATCTGTATTTGTATGTGTACTTAATTTTATTCACAATGGTTGAGGCAGTTTATTGGTATGCAGCTGCAGCAAACAGCCAGTCATCGAACATGTGTAGGAATGAAGCAGCATCTCAAGGATCTCTTGATTGACAACAAGTAAAAAGAACATATCGACAGCAGTGATTCTTACATGAATCGATTTTTTCCCCCACCTCTATTATTAAGGTGTAGTTACATTTACTTCAGAAATGTTGTTTAGGTGCTGTGATAAATGTTTTGTGCTGTATATCTGGGCTTGTTTTTCTGTGATTAGATGAGGATGTGGTTCTTTCACAGCGACACTCAGGTGTCATGACATATTTATCATGAGATCAGATAAGTTGTGCGAGTCTGTCATTTCATTTACCGACAGTAGTCTCTAGAAGTTGCGGATGGTCCTGTAGGAAAGTAAACTGCCCGTTATCTGAGGTCATCTCACACAGCACGTCCAGCAGACTAATCACCGTCATTGCCTCCTGCAGGACCTAAGGAGGATCATGACCAACAGGTGTCAAGTTACTCAAGTCCACTCAGGTTAAATCACTGTCCTTGTTCCAGTTGATGCGATAGGTTTGAGGCTTGTCAGGTTTAGTAATTTACCTCGTCACTGGAGGTGGAGCCGGTAGCGAGTGTCAGCACAGCGCCGCAAACTTTCTGGAAGGTGGACGCCAGGAAACGAGCCACGCCTAAAGAGATGCCGCTGTCCTCCGAGCCTTCTTCTTTTAACTGAGCAAAGAGCAGCTCTAGCAGAGTAACTCTGAAAAAACACACAGAAACACAACTGTGGTACTGTCTACAATTAGATGGAAGCCTTCTCTGGCTTCACCTGACAGTATTTCCTTACAGTAATTTACTGCACCTTTGCATTTTAACATCCTGTTTTTATAACTACTGCACTAATGTTTTAAATGTTAACGTTTATGGCACTCTGACATCAGTCAGTCTCTTGGCCAGGTCATCCTTGTAAAAGAGCTCTTGATCTCAATGAGTTTATTAATACCTGGTTAAATAAAGGTTAAGCAATTCAATAAAGTTTATTTTTAAAGTATAAATTTCATCAACAGATCAGTTTGTGTGTAATGTTAATGGTGTACTGACATTTATTTATTCTAAAGTAAGTAAAGTACCTTTCATTGTGTGACATCCCAGAGTACATGTTTTCCACCAGAGCTGGAGACTTGAGGAAATGCTGAGTTGCAATGATAACCCTGTCGATTAAAAAACATCAATGAAAACTTTAGTAACAAACACTATTGAAATGATACACATGCAAACCAGCAACTGCATCACAAACACTGACACAGACACACACTCTTACGTCCAGTCCAGCTCTGGTTGCGTCCTACAGAGCTCCATTATCCTGAGGGCCAGCTGGATGTTCTGCGGCTCAGACAGTTCTTCCACCTTGACTTCATCCAGACACGTGTGGAGCACCATGGAGCCGTAGTTCACCGCCTTCTCGTCATCGACACAGAGCAGCCGCCTGCTCACACATGTTTGAGTTGACTCAGTGCGAGGACAAACATTTGTTCATTCTGTGAACTAAAGGACTAAATCTGTTGTTCTACTGCTACTACGACGCGCACAACTTACAGGAGGAGGTCCGGGAAGCTCAGCTTCCAAATAGCATCTTTACACATTTGGTTTCCCACTGCCAAGTTACCCAGGAACTGGATCCCACAACGAAGAGCTAGCGGAAAAGAAGAATAACAGGTTAGTATAAAAAGATTGAAGATCAACTAATTGTATCACGGATTAACTGCCTAATTTAAAACTCACGTTCAATTACTCCATCTCTTCCCTCCAAAAATTTGTTCTGAAGGAAGCTCAGGACTTTAAGTGAAACATCAATAAAACCAAGTTCCCTAGAGAAAAAAAAACATAATTAGGTTAGTTGGTTTTGTGTGATTTATAATCATATTTCTGTTTACAACTTAAATATAATGAAAGCACTAGAATAGCCTTATGCATTCTGCAGTGTGTGTTGTGACTGTGTCAATCATGGCGTCTTGATTTTGTCTGTGCAAGGAGGCACAGTGCCAGACGTTTAACTTGGGGACACTTGGGGAAATAATAAGTTAACAATTCAATCAGCTTCTATATGGCATAAATCTATTTTCTGTTTGCTTTTCCTCTCATCTCTCAGAAACACTGCACTGCTGAGTGTCATCAGTCATCCTTGCGACTGTCGCTACCTGAGCAGGTGCTGGTTGCGAGTGCTTTGCACACAGGCGTTCCTCTGAGCCCTGAAGCATTCAGCAGTCATCTGCAGCTGCAAGGAGAGGGACTGCATGTCCTGATCATCCAGGTTGGCAGCGTGCAGCTCATCGCACAGCTGGGACAAGACCTGCAGAAGACTGGAGAAAGCCTGCTCCTCGATGGCATCTCTGAAAGAAGGAGGGTAAATTGTAAAATAGCAGCACACGTTACCATGCAAGCTACTGGCCTGACCATCAGGAGCTTTTCCCAGTGACACTTTTGAAATGCAGACCCAAAAGATCAAAATGTCAACCCAGTGATTAATGGACAACCAGCTCCACCTCCTGACCTACAGAAGCTATGAATGAAGAATAGAAGGAAGCCAATGTTACTTTTGTTGACCAAAATTGTGGAGAGGTGAGGGGGTGAATATGAGCTTACAGAAGTTTTAACTTAAATACAGGTGGAAACAGTAGCACTACAAATTACTGCACTGTATTACAATAAGTACAGGTAGAAATCTCCATTAATCTTATTAATTCAAACCCGCACTTCTGTTGTGACAAATCTGGTTAAAGGTTTATTGATATGATTCTTTTAGGAACTAAAACTGGAAAAAAAGACGTGGGAAATTTAGATGGACATGTTTAGAATGTGTGTCCTCTGGCCCTCCACCTCTGGCACATTTTAAAATGTGTTATTTGTAATATTATTGTATTCCTAAAGGGGTAAAATAAAGAAAGCATATAAAATAAACCTGTTTGTGGACAACACTTTTAATATAACCATTTCAAAATGCCAAAGGCTCGCAACGCAATGTTTAATGAGTTATTCCTATTTAATTCTTATTGCAGCTGGTTATTCTGAACGGGTTATCCTGCTATTTCAGGTAAAACAATACAAACTAAAAGTACACATATTAAAGAACCACAATTAAATAGCTCAATAAACGTTTATTAACACAAACAAGACAATAACCCGCCCTGAATGCTGCTGCACGTTAAAATACGAGTCAGGCTAGCTAATCTAAGCTAACACCTTCGGTTTCTAATCCAAAAAAACAGTAAATAACGTCCTCCGCACCTGTATTCCTTGTCCCGTAACGCGGTTGTGACTGTTTTTATAACCAGCAGGTGTTCCGGGAGGTGTTCTACTTTCAAAATGCCAGAGAGGGACGCTGAAACGTCCACGGTGATGTCGCTCGTAGCTGCCATGTTCGCCTACTTCACGCGTATGTGCGACGGAACTTCCGGGTAGATTTTTCTGCAACGCTATTGGTCCAGGGCAGGCTGGGGGCGGAGTCAGAGCATGTGCTGCTGTTTTCATGCCTTCTACCACCCCCACCACAATAAAGACGAACTTTGAACATACAGATCTGGAAGAAAATAAGAGACCACTGCATTTTTTTCTGAAATCAGCATCTCTACATGTATTCCAGTCATTCCATTCCAGCCTCTGTTGAATTCCAACACATGCACACCTCATTCTGCTTAAAGAGGTACCAGGAGTGGAATAAAGTCACCCAAGAACAATGATTGTGGAGAGCATGCCAAGACACATGAAATCTGTGATTAAAAATAAGGGTTATTGCACCAAAAATTGATTTCTGAACTCTTCTTAAGTGCAAACATTAGTATTATGTTCTTTTAAAATGAATTTGATCTTGTTTCTTTGCATTGTTTGAGGTCTGAAAACATTGCATCTTTTTTGTTATTTTGACCATTTGTCATTTTCTGCAATTTAATGCTCTGAATGATGATATTTTTATTTGAAATTTGGGGAAAATGTAGTCAGTAGTTTATAGACTCAAACAAAACTATTCTTTTTGCCCAAACACAAACCTATAAGTAGTAAAATCAGAAAAAACTGATCATTTTAGAGTGGTCTCTTATTTTTTTTATGCAGCTATACTGTATAACTCTCCTGTGCAGCTGATACCAATACTATCTCCACAATGAAATTTGTTTTGCAGAAAGGTGAATCATACACATGCTTTCACATAAGATATACTGTATATATGTACTGTTGATATGGAAATATATGCTCAAACCCAAAATAGCCTCAAATAAAACAGTATGTTCAACAATTGACAGCATGAAACCTGTGATACTTTCAGTCATGACTCATAAAGAGAATAAATAGGATAATTGTCTTTTCAATGGATATGACATGCTCTGTAGTAAACATTACATTATTCCTCTGTACATTTTAAAATCTTTAAAAGTTGACTTCACTTGCTAGCTCGCATCCACCATGAGATGATGTATTTGCGGGCGCTTTTGGGGCGAGCGGGCAACCGCAATCATTGCTGTAACTATACTTGGACGTACCCCATAACATTACACCTAATCATTTCTCAAACAGAAGCTCCGCATAAGCTGCAGAGGCACTCACATCTGAAACCCATCCACCTAAAGCAATGCTTTAAAAAGGTCTGTGGATCAATTCATTCAGCCCTGACAAGTTGTGGGACAATTGTTGCAGCTGCAACAACAAAGCCACAGGACAAGCCTCTGGGATTTCCATGTCGAGTGGCGAATTTTAGATCACAGGATTTTCCTCTCTATGGTTGTCCCCTGTGTTTTCACTGGCCAGGCGGAGCACACTCGTGGTGAAAAGGCAGAAATCGATGTGGAAGAGACTTGATTATGCATGGTAAGAAGTATCCACCTCAAACAAATTCTCAGCTTTAAAATGAGGTATTTAAAGAACCAAACATTCCCAGTATAGGATTCCCATTATTCATTCTTTGAACGGAATAACTGGAAATATCCTCACAAACTGGAAGTAGTACGGGTACGATGGGGAATCTGAGGAGTTGAGTTACAGGAAAAACAAGACATCCTATCAGATTTTAGTTATTCTGGAAACCTCAGTTATGCTAACTAGAAGATGGCTGGTTTCTGCAGTAGTAGAGGATCTACTGCAGCATGGATGCCATTAATGAGTCTTTATTATTCACAGATGGTGGTGCAAGAACGCACAATTAATGTTGTTGAAAGCAAGTCCACACAGTATGTGAAATATTATCAGAGCACGTTGCATTTATTCACTCGAAACAGATGAAATGGAGCAAATAGCAAACAGTTCCATAGGTTAACCGACCGTGCATCATAGTGGCACTCGCAACAACATCGTCGGAATTCAAGTTAAACAAAGCGGACGTGGTCAGGGAGACGACAGTTGGCCATTAGCACCCTATTAATCTATGGCATTATTTCATTCCGCCCTCTTTAAAAAGGGCCCGGTGATTTACAACGGCTGAGAAATGAGTCTGTTTTGTTGCTTGAAAAAGTAACTTTCCATGCAGGCAGTTTGGCTTCACTGATGTCAGTCTGTCCTCCACTTTTTGGTCCAGACTGAAATATCTCAACAACTATTGGATGGATTGCCATGAAATTTGAATCATCAATCATCATTTGAATCCTAGTAACTTTGGTGATACCCTGACTTTTCCACTAGCACTACATTTTTTTTTCTGGAGGGAGGGGGGGGGGCATTTCTGCATTAAAAAATGCATTGAGTAGTAAAGAGACATGAAAGAAAGGGGGGAGAGAGATGGGATGACGCTTTAACAAGTTAACTACCAGGGTGCCATGGTTGGCATTTTCAAGGACGTATTTTCACAACTTTTGAAAGCCTTGCAATTGAATTTAGTAGACAGCTGTAATAATAACACTAATAATAGTAGATAATATTTCTATTGCGCTTTCCTAGAACTCAATGGCGCTTTACACGGAACGCTAGACATTAAGGGGGTGGCAAAAGTGAGACAGACAACTGACAAATATAACACACACACACACACGGATGGAAAAAGGGGAGGTCCAGTGGAGAAGAGATGGGTTTGGATGGACTGTGAGAGGCTCTGAAGCTGCGTTTCATTAGTCGTTTCATTTCCCCTCATCCACTTCTCCTCAGCCCTTGGAGCTCCATAACAACGAAGGTCATGGCGGAGGCCAGAGGGAACGTGGGCGGGGTAGGAGTGGGGGCAGAGAAATGAAACCCGCTTTCCCTTTTTATACTTTCTGCCCAAACTATCATGGACCGGTTGTAGGTTTATCGCTACCCTGCTTTGCACGAATCATCAGAAATACCTGCAGGCTCGTTTTAATACACTGCATTACACCGCTGCATTGACCATCATTGTTCACTTGCTCGCTAAGACCTAAGGGTCAATGTTTCGAGTTCATTTCTGTTTTTCTTTTGACAACTGGAACAACACATATGACGGTGGCGGGGATTCCCCCCGAGAGCAAGTGCCAAGGGGAAGTTAAACCACTATTGAAAGACAGCACGAGTCTCTGATGTCGAGGATCAGGGAGTTCCAGAGCCTAGTTGCTGCCCTACAGAAGACTCTGTGGCTAAAATTACCAAAATGACCACATTGCTGCAAAAGTAACAACTTTCCCTTTATGGTGCAGCTGCGATTGGCGTTAATGGTAATTAGCTTAACATTAGCACGTCAACAGGCTGGTCTTAGCACTTAGCTCAAAGCATTAACGTGCCGCAGCCTCACAGAACCACCAGCATGGCAGTACACTCCTAGTCGTCTTCGGTATCTATTGATAATCTTTAATATGCTTGTAAACTATTGATTTGTTTGGTTTCCAAAACTTCTACTAGAATTAACTGCAATTAGATTGTTTTGAAATGGGGAAAAAAAAACATGATTAAATTTATATTGCAAGCAACAGCGTTAACTGCATTTTATAGTGTTAAGTACTATAAGACAGGCGTCAACTCAAAACCAGAACTCAGAGATGAAGATATGGATCATTATAAGGCGTCGATGGGTAACTATTCCTGCCTTGAAATATGTAATAGAGACTTGCAGCTCCAGGTCCATGGGGCCAATGATGGGTTTCACCTGCTGTACAACACCTGAGGGATGACATAGATTTACATTAGTATATATAACATCATGCAATAATGTAGAATATGGAATTGCCTGCACTGCCTGGTTTCAAATTAAACTCTCTCCATTTACCGACGATTATGTTTTGGTGGGAGGTCTTCACCACTTTGAAGGGGATACCCTCTGAACTTGAAGGAAATATACCCAGGATTTCAAAGGAAGCATCAGCACCACCTCTAGCGCCATGGTTAGCCCGCGTGCTTGTCCGCAGGAAAGCTATTTCTGTTGGAAGAATGGGGTTTAAAATTCAAGACGCGAACCACCGAGTGTTGAGCTCTTCAACTGTGTAGGTCTATATGATTAAGCAATTGTTCTGCGGGTTTAAATACGTAATTTAAACCTATGCGCTGTGGCAGGTTGGTGGATGGAAAAGATTTAACTCAATTAGACAGCAAAGGATTTTATAATTTGCTATTAGGAATCACTGAGGTAAATAATACGATACGGAATACCACAATTCATACTGGCATCACTGACACATAAGCACATGCGTATAATCATGGGCGATCGTAAACGTAACTGACACAGGACAGAGATCTTAAGACTGCACACGCTCGCTCACAAACACGTCGAAAAAGACGTTTCTATGGATCTGCAACAGTTCCATTTTGTCTCACCCTCCGGTTCTCTGAAGTCTCTAAAAGTTGGCAGGGAGAGGACGGTCTGGATGATGATGTTGATGGGGTCGAGAGCGCAGGCCAAGTCGTTAAGTTGACAAGCCTTAACACAACGCAGGCTGACTGGGCCGTCGTTTTGGGATCTGAGAAGGATAGACAGCGGCGAGGAGAAAGGAGAAGGTAAGGTAAATTCATGAAGGAAAGAAGCATGAGAAAAGATGAACAAAACTAATTCAAAAACTGCACAATTTCTACACAGGATTGGAATGAGAGAATCCAAAAATTCTCATGACTTTAACCCTTATAAGCAAATATCCACAGTTGAGTTGAGCAACCTGGCAACACCTGAATAGCCCCATAGACCTCTATGGTTCACCATGGAGCGGGTGCCTTAAAGAGAGTCCAAATCCCGATTCCAAACCCTAAAATCAAGCTTGTGACGGTTCCCCGATGTGAGGAGGACAGTAGAGCTTTCAAATATAACCTCAAAAACTGTAGTGGGAAGGGAGCCACGTAATTAGCAGCGAGCAGGTGAGTCCAAGTTGTTCACAAAGCTGAGAGGCCAAAGCCACAGAGATGATTATGTGGTGGGCGATTCCACACCAATGAAATGCCACCAAGGAAAATGGGGATGGCAGGAAACCAAGAGAGGGTGAGTAGGAATGAATGTCATTTGACGTGATCGCAAATGACATCACGTTCACTTGGGAGAAGAAGAAAAAGGGTTGACGTTTTTTTTACAAGACTCAAACAGTGTAGAAAGTGATTAACGTAGAATTATGGAAATTAGTTATAATCCAAACATTTAAGAGGACTACCACATATATTTCATATTTTTGCATTTTCAATCAGCTCTATATGCACTAAACCCCCAAAACCACCAAGAAGAAAGTGGAACAGTGGAAAATTTGTCTGGTTGCATTTCTCCAGCTGACCAACACAGCTACTGGCCGTTTGGTATCATTTACAGCAAATTAACTGATAACCACCCAATACCAACACTAAAAGCACCATCCATCATTTGAGCTGTACTGCTGTTCCACCACTAATTGAGCCCCCATGCTGGCCGGGCCCCAGGTGCCCATAAATAAGTGCCACGCTTATTTTTCTTGCTGTCCGCTACGGCGAAGCCTGTTTGATCCTATGGTGAGACTGCTTGGAGCAGATCATAGGAAAAATCGGTTTCTACATCTAAAATGACCACAGGGGAGGAAGCACGGGAGTAGTGGCAAAAACCATTGCCGGTGTGTGCATGTGTGCTTGGATATTACACTGGGAGTAGAGTGAAAAGCCATTTTTATCTGCCATTTTTTTTTAATTACAAATGCATAAAAAGTACATTATGGGAAGCTGCCACACAGACATGAAGTAGGGTGAGTTGCCATCAGTGAAAATTAATGCACATGGACAATCCATCATTGAGCTGTAGTAATCCTCAGCAGCTAATGAGCCCCATCTACTGGTATGGGAAATGTCCTACTATTTCTAATGTCTATTACTGCTGCCCATGTTACATTCAAGTAATGAGTTTTGCTCTGTTCAGAATTTACTGTAAATTTCATAATGTTTCTATTTCTTTATAATAAATAGTTTGACATTTCTTAAAAGAGGTCCTATGCTTATTTTGCCTAATTCTGCAGATTACATATGAAGCTATAGCCAGTAGCCGTTCAGCTTAGCTTCGCGTAAACGCCAGAAATAGGGGCAAAGAGCTAGCCTGGCTCTGTCTGCCTAGCAATTCCTCTAAAATTCAGTAATTACTGTGTTATGTCCTATTGTTTAATCTGTACAAAACCCTGAATTTAAGAAAATATAGCTATAGATATAGAGATTTTATGTAACTGTGAGCCTGGCTAGCTGTTTTCCCTTGCTAATCTGTTGTAAGATAAGCTAACTGGCTGCTGGCTAAAGCTAAATATTTGGTTTAAAGGAATGAATAAATGAATTTCCCCCAAAATGTCTAACTATTAATTTAAAGGAATAATTTATTTTGCTTTTTTTCACAATAATGCATATTTTGTCCCTTTATGCTGCTCCTAATCAGTGTATGAAGTGTGTGAATGATTAGATTAGATCCTGATAAGTCTGGGTTCCAGCCACTGCCATCAGTCTAGGAATGTTAGTGTGAAAGGGTCACATGTCAAAATGTAGTGTCAAGCGTTTGAGTGGTTGGAAAACTAGCTGTAAAATGCAGTTTTATTATCGAAAAAGTAAAATGTAGCCTAACACATAGTAAAAAAAAAGAAATAACTTCAATTACCAAAAAAAATAAATGGATTTTTAAGTAACCACTGTAGCAGTGGCTGCGGCATCATGTTAGCATTGGATGATCTATGAAGTTTTTATTTTTATTTTTTGCACTGAATAAGAATTATTGACTCCATTGGAGTGTGGATGGAAAACCAGAGCTCCATAATGAAACGGATGAATGAAAATAAAACCATAAAAATATACGAGTGTCGAGTATGAAATAGGGGCAGACTTCCCACAGCCCAAATTATTCTTTTAAATTCCACAGGGACTTCTAATATAGCATTCTTGTGGGCCTGATAGGATGCTCGTGTGTGAAAAACACAGCGATCTTGGCCATGTAAAGGTATGCAGTCCCGTAGCGAATCAGCCTCATCTCCACGGTCAAATAGAAGTCCCGGGGCTCCGATAAGGCCCTGTGCAGCGTGATCACCCCTCCGTGGGCCTGCTGCTGCACGACGAAGTATCCCTCCTCGTCTCCGGAGACGATGTTAAGCAGCAGTTCGTCTCCCGGCACGGAATTGGAAGGTCCCATCCGGAAAACGTCGGCGGGGACGGGAGCGCTGACGGGGATGGTCATGTTGTAGAAGGAGATTCTCAGCGGCAGCGAGAAACACGACGCAGGGTCCGGCGTGAACTCGCAGGCTACGCGCTCGCAACGGCTGAAAAAAGGGGAAAAACGAAAGGCTCACTGGGGTGGGAAGGAGGGGAGAGACAGTTGCATATGTGGGTGGAAAGGAAGATGGAAGACAAGGGAAAAGACTGAGCGGGAAGAAAGGACGAAAACCTGAGAGTGGGAAATGTGTCAACCGTTGACGAAAAAAGTGAATGGTAGATCCCAACCCAACGAATCCACACCACATGAGGAAATAACACCAGGATAATGAGCCTACTTAATTCGACAGGCCTTTATAACCAGGTTGCCACTCATCGTCAGCTCTCACCCCTTTACTGCCTCCTTGTAGTTCCAAGGACATTGCAAGGACAGACAGCGAAATCCTCCATTGATGTTGATGCAGTTCTCATTAGCGGAACAGGTATGGCTGCCCACTGCACACTCGTCGATGTCTGAACACACAAGGGGACACAAATGTTATTAACCTTGTCAAACACTGCGACATTATTCCTAGGGGTGATTGTAAGCTGCTTGTCCTTGAAGGTTCTCAGTCATCAAGGTCGTCTTATTGTTGTGGAGTTCTTAGCTTGACTTGACTTCTTAGCTTGTTTGAAGACCCGAGAGTCTTCTTCATTTCCCGAAACTTGAGTCACATGATCGACTCAAGTTTTGGGGGTGTGGTCATGTGACCAAAGCATACGACCACCATGGATGTAATATAAACCTGGATACCGGACTGAAAAACGACCGCCATTCATTTCAATGGAAGTTTCTCGCCTGGCCCATACGCCGAAAAAGTTCCTGACTTCCGGGTTTTTCTGGTTAGAAAGATCATAAAGAGGATAAAAAGTCCATTGCTTTAAAATATAAAGATTTGTTATCAACAGGGGTTATAGCTGGGGGTGTCCTATGAACAGTTTTACGGGCTTAGATCGCATTTTTTGTTGCAGCACCACGAGTTTCCACTGGGGAAAAATCAGCGTGCCTGGTGAAAAGCGGTACCCTATCCAGGTTTTATAATACATCCATGAGGACCACCCACTCTGGGTTTAAATACCTGGGTTTTCTTGTGATTAGTCTCAGAACTGAAGAAGCCTCTTGGATGAGAGGGTTCAGACAACTTCAGCTTTTTTTCTACAAAAAAAAAACATGGTGTAGTGCGGGTGTTTGTCCTGACCTTGGCATGTGCGTCCATTGTGGGCGAGTGTGTATCCCGTGAGAGGGCAGATGCAGTAGAAACTCCCCGGGATGTTGGAACAGTTGTAGGAGCACACGTGACCACCGGTAGGCAGTGCACATTCATCGATATCTGAAAGGAGCAGAGGAGAATGATTCTGCTGGAAAGAGGGTTGAGTACTATGGCCGACAGGGGCGAATGTGCTGCAAAAAAGGGGAAAACGCTGCAAACATAGAAACCACGCAAAACCAAAAACACAACTTTTACATCTTTCTACAATATCATAGAAGAGAAGCATAGTGACATGGCTAATGCTGGTGTGCTTTAATTTAACTTAACCATAGCTTTCACTCTGCATATTGGAGACTTAATGTTACTTGGTCAGAGAGATGACAAGCCGAGTGCAAACTGAGTACAGGCCAGGGAGATGGCAAGCAAAGAAAAAGGGAGCAAATGTGAAAGAAGTGAGTGGATTTGCAGCATTTCCCTCTTGCAATTGTTGGGGTTTTGTGTGCTTTTTTGACAATCGCAGCATTTTTCCTTTGCATTTGTTTTGTGGGTTTGTAAGTCTTTGTTTCTGCTTCCTTTCTGTGATTGCAGCATTTTTCTCCTGCACCGCTTTTTTTTTTGTTGCACTGATGTGTTTGTGTGTTTTTGGTTTTGCATCATTTCTGTGTATGCAGCGGTTTGCTCCCGTTGGCCACCGTAGTAGAGATTCTTGTAAAACAAGTTTGTTTTATTCCGCTTTGCAGCAATAACAATGTCTGTGTTATAAACTGGTATTCCACCGCCAGCAGTACCTTCACATGTTATCCCATCAATGTCGCTCAGCTGGTAACCACGGCGACAGTAGCACTGGTAGGAGCCGAAAACGTTGGCACACTCCTGGCTGCAAGGGTTGGCCTCACATTCATTCACATCTGTCAGAGCAGGCATAGACACAGCATGTTTCCTCTATTCTTTCTACATTTTACATTAATACATTTTACTAACTCTGTTTTCTTATTAAAACCAGTTAAATTACTTACTTTATCTAAAAAGAGATAAAGACATAATTAAATCAAGATCTGAAGTTTCTTTCTCAAGATAACACATTTATCAAGTTGTATCAAATTAATGAATATGTACTATTGAGTTGAAATTCAGTGAAAATAATGAAGTTTAGTAACAAATCTAACACATCTCACCCAACACTTTGCATTGGAAGAAGATCAAATAAACAAAATTGTCACATAAGGTATAACAACTGGATCTGAATGAATTAACGAAATGAAGAGTGAGTTTACCTTCACAGTTCCTGCCGTCTTGAGACAGTCTGAAACCGGTGGTGCAGCTGCACTGGTAGGACCCCTCTGTGTTGTCACACTTGTGGGCGCACAGGCGTCCAGGATAGTGATTGCACTCATTGACATCTAAACGACAAAGGTCAAAGATTATGAATTTAAGACCGAAGCTTTAAAGGAGATCCCGATTCTGTCCTGATCCACAAATTAGAGCTCAAATCGAGACAATCGTGAAAACATTCAATTCCGTAGATGCAGTTTTTTGCCGCCTCTTCCTTCTCTATTCACTACATACGCTACCTTTCAAAAGTTTGGGGTCACTTAGAAATTTCCTTATTTTTTGAAAAAAAAAGCACTGTTTTCTTTAAATAACTTTAAACTAACCAGAAACACACTCTACACATTGCTAATGTGGCAAATGACCATTCTAGCTGGTTTCTAGTCTGGTTTTTGGTGCAATATCTACATCGGTGTATAGAGGCTCATTTCCAGCAACTATCACTCTCATTGCATCAGAAAGCTAATGGATGATTAGAAAACCCTTGTGCAATCATGTTAGCACAGCTAGAGCTTGTTAGAGAAGCTAGAAAACTGGCCTAAAATCGATTTTAAATTTGTGACTTCCCATGGAAAACACAGAATTGTCTTTTAAATGGCAGTGTAACACATGTTAATAATTGTATTGTACCTTCACACAGTTTGCTGATGCTGTTGAAGATGAAACCGATCCGGCACTCACAGCGGTAGGAGCCCATGAGGTTGACACAGCCGTGGAGGCCGCACACGTTGCTTAAACGACACTCGTCCACGTCTACGGGAAGGTGGGGGTGAGCAAGAAAAGGAGAAGGCAACGGAAAGGGAATCACACCTGTGTCATTTAAAGCGGGAGACATTTCGGCGAGATGTTAAGATGGAGACGCTGCAAACAGGAAAACGCACCTTCACACTGCGTGCCGTCCACATTGAGGTGATACCCTCGCCCACAGTGAACCGTGTTCCTGCGACAGGTGTAAGAGCCCAGGGAGTTGATGCAAGTCTGGCCGGAGGGGCACGGAGCGTGAAGGGCCACGCACTCGTTTATATCTAATGTGAACCACAAAAACAAAAAATTCAAAGAGTTAAAATACTCTTTCTACCAGACTATAACTTCAAATAACTACTTGACTACCTCATACAGCTGTGACTGTTTTGCCAAGAACATGCACCTTATATATTTTGCACATGTGTTATTTTATTCTGTGTTATTTTAATTTTAATACCTTATTACTACTTTTTATTATTATTGATGCAGCATTCATGTGGACAGCAAACAATTTCATTGTAGAGAGACTTGTCAATAATCGCTTTGAATCTTGACTCCACTCATCATTCAACCTGAGGTTTTGGGGGTTTTTTTTGCCAGCAGACTCACCGATGCAGCTGCCGGCAGCATCCTGGATGAATCCGACAGCGCACTTCTCCTTCGGGTAGCAGCGGAACGAGCCGGCCGTGTTGGAGCATACGAAGCCCTTTCCGCAGTTATGGATGTCCAAAGTGCATTCGTCAATGTCTGGAACAGGGAAAAGAGGGAGCAAAATTAGCTTTGTCATGTAATTATATCATTATTTAACCAGGTAATAACGCACCCATTGAGATTTACAAGGGTGACCTTCACAAAAGTTGAAACAACTACATTAAATTAAAATGTGTAAATTAAAAGTGCAGCAGAAAGACTTTGATGCTAAAGTGCAATAAAGTTCACATTCAAAACATAAGTGTGGTAGTTAAATAGGATGTTAAAATGCAAGGGTGCAGTAATTTACAGTAAAAATGTTTAAAAAATCTATTATATTTATATAATTTTTTTGCCATTTTACCTAGGCATCTGTTGTCATCAGTGAGTTCGTACCCAGTACCACAACTGGTTTCCCTCTGGCAGCGGAAAAAGCCCTCCGTGTTGATACAAGTTTGACCGGAGACGCAGTTGTGACGGCCGGTCAGACACTCATTGACATCTGAGGAGACAATACAACAGTCAGTCAGTCAGTCATTTTCTATACCTGCTTATTCCTCATTAGGGTCGCAGGGGTCTGCTGGAGCCAATCCCAGCGCGTTATGGCGAGAGGCAGGGATACACCCCAGATGGTCGCCAGCCAATCGTGGGGCACACACACCATTCACTCACACACTGAGGAGACAAATACCCAGTCAAAAAAAAAAAAAACAGAAATGCCATCTATACCCCGATTGCTCTGCTAAACCAAGAAGGGGTGAACCCTGCTTTCAGGATAATGAAATCTAAAGAACAAAGGGCATATATTATAAATTTAACACTGAAGGTTCAAAAGAGATTCTGATACTGTTCTAATCTAGCTCAGATTAAGACAATCATGAAAACATATAAATCCATAGTTGCAATAGATGTTAATATTTGTCAAACAGAATAAATTGAATGCCTTTTATTTTATTGTTGCATTGTTGAATGAGATTGAAAGCACTCACTTCAGTGCAGACATTTAAGGGATATACTGTTCAATATATATATATATATATATATATATATATATATATATATATATATAAAACAGGGGGATATTTACATTAAATTACATCAGAAGAATAGGATTAAGAAAAATACTTGTGCAAAAGAGGAACACACCCACACACACATTTCAGGTGCTGCAGTTGAGTGGCCCTGGTCTGGGTCAGTCAACTATATACATGCTATACATACATGCATTGTAGAGAGATGTGGTCCACACTCACTATGCATTGTATAATAAATAAATAATGTCCAACAAAATATGGCACCGTATTGAATATTGTCCAAAAAGTGAATGCACGCCTCCATTCATAGTCTCCGTACTGTACCTTCACACAGTTTGCTGACGCTGTTGAAGGTGAAACCCACTTTGCATTCACAGCGGTAGGAGCCCATCAGGTTGACACAAGCGTGCTGGCCGCAGAAATGGGCTAAAAGGCACTCGTCCACGTCTGCAAGGCAGGAGGAAGGCCGAGGAAAGAAAATACACCTGTGTTATTTAAAGCAGGGGGGATAAAGGTGCCATGTTACGTATGATGGAGACGCTACAAACAGGAAACACACCTTCACACTGTGTGCCGTTGGCATTGAGTCTATAGCCTTGTTCACAGTGATGTGTGTCGCGGCTGTGGCAGATGTAGGAGCCCGCTGAGTTGATGCAAACCTGGCCGGGGGGGCATGGAGCGGGATGGGCCAAGCACTCGTTTATATCTAACGTGAACAAAAAACACATTCACAAACTTCTGTTTTTGTTTTTTGTTGGGGTTTTTTTTGCATCAGTGCGACACCGAACTCACCGACACACTTGCCGGCGACCTCGCTCGTCCCAGCGGGGCACTTTGCGTCGCAGCGGAAGGAGCCGGCCGTGTTGGAGCATACGAAGCCCTTTCCGCAGTTATGGGTGTTCAAAGTGCATTCATCAATGTCTGGAACAGGCAAAGGAGGGAATAGATTAGCTTTCTGATGGAATAATCAAATATTCATTTAGTAGAACTAGCCCCGTGCCCGTAGCAAGTATGCATTCCTATAGAAAAGCGGACGCTTAAGTAGGTTTTTCATAGTCTTAATAGACAAATTGTACATTGGGTAAAACATGGACATACATTAAGATAAGGAAACATGCAAATGCAGTCATTGTAAAATAAAAAAAGCTACACTTTATTTTGAAAGTGCAGATCTCAATCTGCATAATCAGATTCTGTTCTGTTAGGTGATAGTGCTGGGATCTCCTGAGAATTAAGGAATAAGCTAGCAGCTACACACGCTAACGTCTGAGATTGTGGTTTCTGAGTGACGTTACAACCCTTTTGTTGAGTTTGGCTGTACGTTCTGTGCAGGAAGAAACCAGACAATTGGGCTTTGAATTGTAGCGAAAGCGCCGGGAAGCAGCTTGAGGCAGAGGGCCGTGACGTAAGAAGATCACTGCTGCAGGTTAGCATTGTGTTTGTAAGTCTATTGGATTTAAACCTTTAATAATAATAATGAATAACCATCAAAAAAATCCATAAAAAAAGGATATCTACCATCGTGCCATGTGTAAGCTACACCCGAAAGCTACAGTTAATCTGACAGTCCGACTCCTTGCTTTTACAGATAGATAACAGAAAAACAACTTTATATGTGATGTTTTTTTTAATCAGTGTTCTTGACATGTTGAGCTTGTACTTACCTTCACATTTCACTCCATCCTTTTGCAGTTGATAACCGTTGCGGCAGGCGCATGTACCATTACCCACACACAGCTGGGAACAATTAGATTCTGAAAACAGCACGAATAAAGAAGTAGAGCAGAAAAAACACAGATTGTGGTTAGACATCAGTGTTTTTTTTCAATCAGGCAAGGTGAAATCTTCTCCCCAGACCTTTTGGGGAGAAATCTTAGAAAAAAAAAATCTTAAAACGTCCTCATTTTTTATGGATTTATTCCCCATATTTTTAACTGGAAAGAAAAACTTTGTATTTGTAAAAAAAAAAATTTTATTTTTTGCAGGTTTTTCTGCCAAGATACTAAAGAAATCACACTAAAATGTGAATGTTCCAAACCTTTACATAGGACCGTCGTCACTGGAGGTTTTGTAGTAACATTTTCAGGCTGCGCCGCCGTTGGAACTATGGAAAAGCAAAGATTCTTTACAGTAAAGACAACCGCATTCCTCGCATAACTACTGTTAACAGGGCTCCTACATTGTTAGACGAGGCACAAACCTTCAGGGCCTTTACACTGATATGCTCTTATCACTCTGGCCTTAGCCTCACATAAGCAAGGCATTGATTCGCCCTTCAACAAAATCCTGTGTTTTTGCAGCTCTGCGCTTCCCGCATGTTGTTTTTCAATTGAAGCCAGCAAGGCGACAAAAGCTGCAGGACACAACAAGCCGCCAGTTGGCCCTGAGAGTCGCCATTTGGCGAGGTGTCTACAGCTTAGCCAATCGAATACTTTTGTAACCTAGAACGTCTGTCTGCCAGCATTCTGCTCCACGGCACCAAGGCCTTTTAAAACAGGCCTTTTTTCTGAAGGGATGCAAAAAATGTTCTTTTCGCCAGAACACACTTTTGACATTCAAGAAACACTCGGCGTCAAGGTTGATTTTGTTCCAAGTGCCGATAAAAGTATAGTCACCGCTTTCTAATAAAGATTCCTTTGTTGTTGCATTGAAGGTCTATGTGATATCTTGCTTCATGGGTGATAACGCTTAGAACAGTTGTAAGCCATAAGAAAAAAAAGTATTAAATTTGAAGTCATGAATCGGTGGTCGTCAAGACTGAAGTGTTAATAAGCACCAAATCCCATCTGTGCTAAAAGTCATTTGGCACCTAATGTGTGCAAATGGCCAAGTGAATTGATTGTTTCACAGATGCCTCCAACCGACTTGAGTAGCAGCCGCTCCTTCATGATAAGACAGAGTGGAGCTAATCAAGGCACAAAAGGCTGAAAAGCGCACAATTGTTTGGGTCCCTTACCTCTAACAGTTGGCTTGATTTCCTCCAACGTGGTCTCGGCGCAGCAGGCCTTCGCTGCTTTTGCGCACTGCTCCTCCAGAAACAAACCGTGGAGCTCGCAGCTCGATTTCTGGCTCAGCAACTTAAGGCCGAGTGTGCAGCAGTCACAGCACATCTGAGCAGGAGAGGGGGGGAAAACGGAGCGAATAGGATATTCTCAGGTGGGAAAAAAAAGCCATTTCGTATTGATTTTTTTAAATTTGATTGGGAGGCACCTTGGAGATCCGGGTTTCCCAGGGCGCTCCTCGGAAGAAAGGCCTCTCACAGGGCCCTCTGGAACGGGCCGCGTTTATGCCGTCGGTACAGCGCTGGCCTCCTGCTATCAGTGTGCAGCAGTGCTCCTGAGCAATCCTGGATGAGACACAATACAAAACCCGAGATTTCTTCTTCACATTTCAAGGCTAAAAGACCCAGTTATGTCAACCTCGTGGTGACGCTTGAGGAAAAGTCAGGGGATCACCACAGTCACTGGGATCCATCCTCTGGGGAACATGAATTCTCTCAGTCAGAGAATGTTCCAGCTTCACAACGTTTAAGGGTCATTTGAAGGACATTTGCTCAGGACAAACCAGATCTGTTATTACATCTAACCACCATACTAAATACACACATATATGCATACACTACCATTCAAAAGTGTGGGGTCACCCAGAAAATCTTGTGTTTTCTATGAAAACTCAGACTTTTCTTTACCACCATGAGTTGTAAAATGAATAGAAATGTTCTTACATTAGCCTCCCGACACAATGAGCAAACACATTGTACCATTAGAACACTGGAGTGATAGTTGCTGGAAATGGGCCTCTATACACCTATGTAGATATTGATGCACCAAAAACCAGACATTTGCAGCTAGAATAGTCATTTACCATGTTAGCAAAACAGCGCTTTTCTTTAAAAAATCTGGATATTTCTTAGTGACCCCAAACATTTCAACGGTAGCGTACCTACGTACGCTAACCTTGTGCATGCACACATTTGTAATTGCAAATCTTGTGCAATAGATCATTGTGCAATATACATTAGCACGTTATTGAAACTTCCAACACACACTTATGCATTTTAACACCGGCCACATTAGCACTAACACTCTATTACTCCTGGTTTGTCTGTTGTGTGTGTGTGCCCCCGTTAAGTACAGTGTAGCCGTAGCTGGAACTTGGAATCCGAACAATAGATGTTGCGAAATTTCAATCTGGTGGGCGGACGGGCAGAGAGCGGCCCGCCATCCCTGCGGCGCGGCCTACAAACTGGAAAATCGAGCGTGAAACCGCAGCCAGAGCTGCAGCTGCATGTGGAGAAATTTTGACTCTTTACATTAGATACAGTCTGTCAGCTGACTGGGAATAGGATTTACTGTGTGTTGTAATAGCCTGGATATTTACTTGTAACACTCTGGCTGGCATCAAGGAAGACATGGAACCAGTTGCTTCTTTGCAGCCAACCCCCTTTCTTTTCTTTTCTTTTTTTTTTTTTGCAAATGCTCCTTCCACTGACCTCCATGTGTTGACCAGGTGTTCCCGTACTTCATCAGCCACTGCTTCCATGTTCTTACAGTCAAACGGGGGCCCTTTAGTGTTAAAATGCTCCAGGGGGGCACTTAACGCCTGTACTTACTGTGTAGTTATTATGTGGCAATCCTTCCCTGTAGTGGGATGGTTGAGGGCTGTGGAGATGATTTGGGGCTTGTGACCCCCCCCGGGGGTATTTCCTGCTTTTGAAAGATCACCTCCACCAGCCAAAAAGAACACACACTTGCAAGAGATTTCACACTTTGAAGGTTTTGTATCCAATTTGATAGAATAAGAGCACATTTGTTGTTGTATTTAAAATCCAATCTGGAATCTGTGACCCTTCCTCGGTTCCCGTGTTGAAGGTCTTTCAGAGGTTGTCGGAGAAACCAGGTGTTGCTTACCCGCAGGTTTCGGAGGAGGCCGTGAGCGCGATGACTGCACAGTCTTGTCCCAGCTTGGCCTGAGTCCTCCCATCCTGGCAGCACTGCTGCAAAGTCGTCTCTGAAGTGACGGGGCAGGATGGCACGGAGATTAGAAAAAAGACAGCATAATGGAAAAGATGTGCAAATCTGCCCCTGAGTGCCAGGCAACTCCAACACTGACTCAGTTTCACCTAAAACACGCCGCTCACAATAAGTTAGGAATTTTGTTATTTTGTGATTTTCCAATTCTGATGCTCTGGATTTTAATGAAATAAGTAAAAAGTTCCCTTTGATATTGCTAATAATGACTGGGAAGAAACATTTTCATTAGTTTAATATTTATTACCCCAAAAATGCATGGAATCCACTGAGTCTCTCACAATAGCATTGATTTATTGTGAGCAGTGTAGATTTTCAGGAAAAAGAAAGGAAAATTTAGGCTTTCTCCAGGTTAGATTTTAATATTCACATATTTAACGCAGTCTCAAAACTCTTGAACCCAAAAGGCTTTTTTTCCCCGTCTTCATCCGCGTTCTTACCTTCTCCACGCAGAGCTCCGTACAAAGCCAACAGAACGAAGGTCCACAGTGCCATCAGGTTGAAGTGTTGCTGTCAATTTGACGGTTCAGCCGGTTTAAATGAAGCGATCAGTTCCCCCGTGGATCGCAGGACAGGACGGGACGGATCGGTGCGCGTCTCTACTCCAGGGAGCTGGACATCAGTCAGATGCGACAAACGCACACGCGCGCGCGTGTATGTGTGTGTGACTGTGGAGGGGGGGGGGGGGGGGGGCGGTGAGGTGAGGGCGGGGTGGAGGGATCCGTGGCTACTGGGTGGTTCATCCAACGGGGCCGTGCGTAAAAGTGCGTAAAGACCTCTTTTTTATTAAAGATAACGTATTTGAAGGTGAAATTGTTTTCTATACAATGTCAGAATTTATCTCTTATTTCGTGGTCTTTTAATATGAATTCCCACTGATATGCTGCTGGTTTAAACAGCTGGTGGAGTTAAAATCATTCATTGTCCTTTATTATGAAGTAGTAATATCACACTGTAAAATATTACATTACAAGTAAAAGTAGTGTCTGCAGCAGATTACTATGAGATTATTTTGCCAGGAATTAAAAAAAAATAAATAAAAAGATTTTTTTTCATTGTTTTATACTCTTCCATGGACTTCCATTAGCAATTATTCTGTTTATTTTCCCAAGCGGATTAGTTATTCGGTCCATAAAATATGAAATTTTTCCCAAAGCCCCAATATGCAACCAAAGATCTTTTTTTTTTTTTTTTTCCTCATCCCACAGAACACAACCAAAACATTCAGCTCGAACTAAAGAGAACGGAAAATATTCACATTTGAGAAGCTGAGAATTTGGCCTTTTTACTCCTAAAGATAAATTAAAAAAGAAATGTTGCCAATCAATTTTATGTCAACCGATGCAGCTCTAAAAACTGCTGCATTCAATATTAGTGAAAAAATAACAACCAAGTACACGTTGACTGGTAAAAAGTAGAATTATGCATTATGCAGAACGGCCTATATCTGTGTTATTATATTGCTGCAGCATTGTTGAAGGTGAATATATAACATTTTCATAAATTAAAAACTGTTTATATACGTTTTAGATGTAAAACTTTATAAAAAAAAATGTAGAAAAACAGTAAAGTAGCATAAAATCATTAGATCTAAACAGACAAGTATTTATGAAAAAAAATCAGGAAGAGTCAGATCCACATGTAACCCTGTTTATTACAAATATTGCAAAAGCAGGATTTCTTCTAATGCTCAACATTGTGGAGTTCATTAGTAGGTTTCAGTATCCTCAATAAATAAAATAAAATAGTGATATCGTGGGGGAGAACAGTATAGATGATGATGATTGTTATTTTAGTGTCATTGGCATCCTGTGCATAGTTGCACATGCCTTATTATTCCAGTAAGGGAGTAAAAACAACGGTGGAGAAGGTCGAGGACACTGGTTTTCATGTCTCTGGATTATTTGTGATGTCTGCAAAGAAATGTTTTCTGATAAAAAAAACAAAACAAAACAAGAAAACAAGGCTACTGTAAGATACTAACAAACGGGATTTAGGGATTGAGAGGCCTCAAATCTGGCAACACAAATAGAGAACAGTCCATTTGCCAACAGCACAATTTCGAAATCAATGAAGTACTGATAGAAGTGGCACTTCCTTGTGTACAGAAACTACAGTATATATATATCCATATATATATATATGTGAATATAGCGGCCCTATTTCTTGCATACATAGCATAGTAATTTATAGAGGACTAATCAAATAAAAAAACATTACCATTGCAATAAAACATCAGCTAATGAGCCAAATGGCTCGTACAAGAGAGCTAAACACAGAAAACGGAGGCATCATTAGTTCTATCAAGACATCCTGCATGCACAAACTAATCCAAAAGTCTCATTTTCCTATTTCTGATTGCAGCATTTGTGCCTTAAACGGTATGTACACATCAGACCGGCGAGCATGGTGATCAATAATAACTTACACGTGATCCTATCAAGAAAAGAAAAATCTGTCGTGTGCTTTTCCGTCGTCGCAGAAAATAATCTCCTATGTTACAGTAAAATTGTAACTTCTGTTCGGCAAAGACGCGCCGTGAGCGTCTCTGCTCCTCGCAGTGTGCGTCTACAGCAGAACCGCGACTAAATAAAAAGTCTATTTAGTATAGCTGTACCCTTTTTTTTTTCTTTTTTTTTTTTTTTTTTTTTCCTATTGCGAAGAACAGTACGAAGATGATTGCAGCAAATGGACGTCCCCAGTGGGGCCGCGTCTGTGGAAGACTTTGAATCGTCCGTCTTTTTTCTACAGTTTCTCTCTGCTGTAATCCGTCTATCCCTCCTCTTCTTTGGTTGGGTTTTCGGGAGTGGTTTCTGTCGCCTGGCTCGCGGAATCGTCCGGGGTTTCGTCTGTGGGAGGCTGGGGGTCCTCCTCTTTCGGGGAGCCGGTGGTTTCCCCGTCTGTCGTTTCGCTCTCGGCGGCTGGAGGGCTTTTGGCCTCCTCTGCGGGAGTTTCCTCGTCCTGTTTTACCTCCTCTGCAGGCGGCGTTTCCTCCTTCGTGGTGACTTCTTGGTCCGTTCCCTTGTCGCTCGTATCCGTCACCTTCTCCTCCGTTTCCGGCTTTTCTTCCTCCTCCGCGGGGGCCGTCCCTTCTTCCTGAGGAGCCATGTCCTCCTCCACGGGGGGGATGCCTTTCTCCGCAGGGCTCGCTGGTTTATCGTCCTCTATCGGAGCCATGCCTTCCTCCATCATTTGGTCCTCTTCTTCGTCTATCTCGTCCTCTAACGGAGGGATCATCTCTTCCACCCTTCCTCCGGGAAAGATCTGGTCTGGGTACACGAGCTTCAGCTGCTCGTCGAAGTAGACCTCCAGGTACAAGCCTGCGCTGCCCACCTCCGAGGTCCCCTATCAGAGAAAAGCAAGTTGTTTGGTGTAAAATACAGAGCGTTTGCTAAGTGGAATTTTTGCAGATCACTGTGATGTTGGGCGAAAATGGAAGGTTTACCTTGTAGTACTTTGCACAGTTGGAAAATATGAGCCGGACGTCTGCGACGAACCCCTCAGGACAGAAGTAACATTCGCTGTCCTTTGTCTTTGACTCCAGCCTCCTCTTAACTATTGATAAATCCATCGGGGTCTGGATCAGCTCTTTGTACCTTTTGGTCTCCTACATGAGGCGAAGAAAAAAAACACTTAAGAACTACGGCTTCTTTTGCAAGTATCTAAAACTAATGTGATCTTTTGGTGTGTCCTTCCATGAAGTACACAAGTATTTTTAAATTTGGTTTGGGTAGCAACTGATCTCTTTCAGAGCCTAATTTTAGTGATAAAATTCACTAAAGAAATATACTTACTTTCGTTCTTGTGAAATGTACTAATCACTGGGGAAAATGGATTGTTTTAACACCTTAAATGTTGACATGACATTGAACCATGTCGATTTTAACTGGTTCTTCTGTGACTTACCGATGGGGTAGCAGCCTGCTGGAAGTCGGCGCTGAAGTCATTACAGAACAGACGTAGAAGCAGCCTCTCGCATTTCTACGAGTTAAAATGAGGAAAATAAGGGAGAAAAAAAACAAAACGTTAACTTCATATCGAGCGAGACGTGTCATCCTTAGGGACGTTTAACTTGGTCGAGATGTGAGGTTACCCTTCTGTCAACGGGTGATAATCTCTCAATCGTGGGGTCGTCCTTGCTGTCGCAGTCGTACACCATCTCAGGAGAGACGAGGTCTCTGCAGAACGAGCAGAACCACTCACCGCTGAGGAGGACGGGAAGAGACATTAGGACAACGCATGGATTCTTCAAACTACAGCTGAATCTGACACCAGGCTGTGTGCAAAGACAAGACTAGGACACTATCAGTTTGTTAGCTGCACCATCCTCAGTATAAATGTATGCAAACTACGCCTCTGATAGATAGAACATAAGAAAAAAAGAAAATACTTTGTACACTGATGTCCAACATGTTGCATTTTATTTTCATCGGTTTCATTAAAACATTTTAGTACCTATCTGAATTGTTACATAATAATTACTGTATGCAAAACCTTATTTTAAACAATTAAACACAATTCTCACTTCACAGACCAATAGTTGTGCTGTGCAGGTTGGTCCCAAATTTCACTGCAAAGTAACAGTGCCCTCAAGTGGAAGTTAACTGCAATAACCTCAAGAACAACCAATAATGTAACTATAATCCAAGTTTGAAACATAAGAAATATCAGGTACCCATTACTTCTTTCTTTCAATTAAATCTACTGATGCATGTTGCAACAGCCTTTTCTGTGTGTATTTGAATATCTGTTGGGTGCCAGTGGGGATGGTTTAGACTCTTCTCTCTGCTTTATTGTTATTTTTTTTATCCTCTGTGGGGATAAAAGGTTTATACAGTCAGAGGTGTCATTCTAACAGAAAGCATTTTAATTTATAAAACTTGATTTTGTTGCATTTCTGAATTCTTGCCTGAATCATATAGGCAACAAAACAGGAAAAAAGGAGAAATGAAAAGAATTCAAAGCAGCATAGCATTGTATTTTACATGATCAAAATCAAAAAGGGAAAAAAAAATACAACAGTAGATGAAACAAGATTTGAGAGCTCCCAGGCCAATCATCGTCCCTGAAAGTCTTGATTGGAGGCTACATTGAGCTGAGTCACTTTGCTAAATGACTCTAAAATTAAAGACTAAGGTTCCTATCCTGCCTACATTATGTAGACTAAATATAAGGTTTAAAAGTTTTCACGCCTTGCCTTTAGCCTACTGTTTGGTCATTTTTCTGAATCAAAATGTCACCCTGGCTGTGAGCGTGTGTGATCCTTGTGACACTGAGACGACCCCGTCTCTCACCTGGGAGACTCGTTCAGAGTGGGGATGTGACAGGACAGGTGGAAAACTTTAGGACACTTGTCGCAGCAGAGCAGCTCCCCTCCGTTCTGACAGACGGCGCACCAGTCCTCGTTGGGATCCTCCTCCGGCTCCTTTGCCTTTTCCGACTCGGGCTGGGCGGCGGGCTGAGGGCGCTGCTCTTCCCCGGGGGCGGGGTCTGCGGATCGAGGGGCCGCCGCTTGGGAAGACGCCTTCGCCTGCTGCCGGGGTTTGGACTGAGCTCCGGTGCTGCTGTCCGGCAGGCTGGACTGCACCTGTAGGAAAAGGGTACGCGCTCAACGGCCTGATTCGGAAGACGGAATAGCCCTTTAACTCCGCAACCGATGAAAACTCGTCTAACTAAAGTAATCCTCTTACAAAACGAACTTCGTCCTCGTCCTCTGGTTCATCCTTGATGACGATAACGGGCCCGGGGGACAACCTCCTTCGTCGCTTGGCTGAGGGAGCGGACGGCGTCTCGGAACTCATCTTCCAGGAAGTCGTCCTTCATTACACAGGTTTCCAGAGAGAGCAGAAGGGAAGACTGTGACCATGATGCAATAATTTAAAAAAAACTGGTTTGAATGACAGCGGTGCGTTTTTGAGTTTGAAGCACTTGAATGTCGCATGTTGCAAAAACATGTGTCACAAAGACACACAATTACAGTCTTTTTGTTGGAGGGGAATCAATTATACAATATGCTAGGACAAAAGCGTGATGGTTAATTACGAACAGCGTAATTAAACTGTCAGTAAGACGAGACAATAGCTGTCTAAACGTGACACAATTTAAAGAAAAGTTTCAAAAATGTCTTTGTGAAAACTGACATTCATTAAGCGAGATGCATTTTTTCGGGGAAACCAGCCCCCGACAGACTTTTACATGTGTCTATAAAATGCATAAGATCTCAGAGCAACAGCACGAGAGAAAACAGCAACTGCTGAAACAGAAGCTTAACACTTAAACACCAGCTTTAAAAAAAAAAAAAAGTGTCATGTTTTTACCCAGTGCTTCTGTCTGAAGAAGATGGTTTGGCCATCGGTGAGTTCTGCCTTCCTTGAACTTTAAACAAGAGGGAAATTTACTTACAAAAACTGAATTTAAAGATGAACTTTTCTCATGAGATATTCACAGTTGTTGCTCAGTCTGCAGTGTGGATAACGACCTGTGATGTGATTGAGAGCGCTGGCTTTGTCTGCGGTTGCTGAAGCCAGATTCGGAGCGAAGCTGGGTTTGGGGATGGAGATGGTGATGGAAGGGACGGACCCGCTGGGTTCGCTTCTCTTCAGGTAAGAAGACGCCTCTGCTAGGCTCCGCTGCTGAAGGAAAAAAAAAAAAGGACAGTTAACGCATCCTCATCATCATCAGTTAAGCATCCAGGATCGTGCTTCTTCATTGTGGTCTCCTCCTACCTGCTGCAGTGACGTCTGTGTCGCTGCTCCGGTGGACAGAGGCTGTGGGTAGCGGGACCCCTGCAACACATCCATGGGTTTAGGAGGGAAGTTGGAGCTAAGGATGAGATCTCTCAGAGACTGGATGCAGAAAAAAATACAGTTTAGGTTGTTTTTGCTTTTTTTTTAGCGTCAAGTTAATTTGTCCCATTGGACGAGTATGGTGCTTGATCTGGGTCATGGGTTTTATTCATTCGAAAAAGTGATTCGAAAGTTTCATTTTTTTTTCAGGTTCAAATCAGTTTGTTGCGAGTTTCGGCTCGCAATTTGAACATGATATGGGAGCTGTCAATCATTGTGGCCACGCCCCCTTCCTCCGACACCACGCCCAGATGCAAAATGAGGCTCAAAACTTAGTTGGGAAAAAAATTTACCCGAAACTGGAAGAAAAAATTAGGTTTGAAACTGAAAAAAACAATTTATTTATTTTCTTATATTAAAGCTTGGAATTTTGCTTTCAAATTACTTTTTAGAATGAACATATGACCCCAATCAAGCACCATAGACAAGCCCATTGAGTGTTTGTTTTTTACCTTAAGAATGAAACCAGTGACAGAAATTTATCACAAAGCTGAAATGACAAACCTTAAGAAAACCTAAACCAGCTTCACTTCATTTTCTGATGAAAACATCTCTTGTGATAAAGCACCAGCTGGATGTTATCTTGTATTTGACCCTTTGATAAGCAGCATTTAGAAACTCTTTCCGAGTGGCAAGCAGCTTATGTTTGCCATGCGTGATCTACTGCACATTTCCCACATACAGACACGTTTCTCGTCCATTCGCCCACTTACGTGAGGAGGCTGGAATCCGGCGTTGTGCAGCATGGAGGACGTGGGGCTTCTGGTGTTGGGGCTGGGGTTGGGGTGGGAGCTTCCGTACCTGCGTCCCGGTCCCTGCTGGGCCAGGCTGGGGAGGCCCTGGGACGGCGAGGACCCTCCGTGGATGGGTCTGGTTGGGGGCGGGGGGCCCGGGGGCCCCGGGAGCCGGACGTTTTGGTACCAGGACCAGTGGTTAGGAGGGGGCTGCCTGTGGGGCTGCTGAGAGAGTTTGTCCACCTCAGACAGAGGAATAAGAGATGCCAATGAAATACATAAACAATACATACCCAGAATTTTAGGTTATTTTCGCAGCTGAAAGCCACGGCCTCTGAGGAAAACTGTTCTACCTGCATCTGGAGCTGGGCCAGCGTGCTCTGCCGCTGCTGAGCTGACATCGACACGCCTCCGGGGGGCAAATCCGGTCTGGGGCCCGTCTGGTGGTTGGTGATGGGCAGGCGGCCTGGGCCCCGTTCTACAATCAGAGAACCTGGAGAAAACAAGCAAACAATCCAAAAAAAAAAAATCAGGATTTATACTTTTGGTGAAAGGGAAGTCACACAATTTCCTGTACATTTCTGTCAGCACTTGGGCAGAGCTTAAAAAACTAAAACCACATTCCTTTTGTACATATCTGCAACGTATATAGAGAGGGAGAACAGATAAGATTAGAAAACCGTAGGCCAGATGAGATTTATACGCTTGAAGACGTGCGTCCGTGCCGTGGCGGGCTGGGTCAATAATTCAGGCCGGGAATTTGACGTCATTCCAGCCCACACTTCCCATGCAGACCACCAGCCCTTTCGTTTTGTATTCTAACCCCGTTAGTTGATATAATAGTTAAAAGAAATTTAAGAGTGACACACACAGGCCGACCGACTGTCAATCCAGAATACCTAGAGATACATGAAAATTATGATCTTGTTGCATAAAGCTTGAACCACTACAGGGTAGTTTATATATGATGAAATAATAAATCATTATGAAATACAGCAGGATTTTTTTGGTTTACCCTTAATCTAGGCTGCAGTCATGTGGCTCCTGGATCCTCATCTATCAAATATATATATAATAAATATCTATAATATATGCAATCTCTATATGTATATATAGTGAGTGTGTGTTCATGTAGAGGGGACTGGGGTGGTGCATATGACTTCCAATATATTCCGATGGAATATAGTTACCTTGAGCCTAGATGATTCTTTTTCCAATAAAATCTCTATAAAAGAAGACAGTGTGATTGAATGGTATAAACGACAGCTAGAGAGGTTTTTACTGACCTTCTCTGTCACTGATTTACGTTTTCTTTCCGTTTTTTGTCCCTCTCTCTCTCTCTCTCTCTTTGCTCCACGTTTCCTTTTCTTCTGTCCCTCCTTTCTCTCAACTAGAGCGACAGGGCATAAGACAGCGGCGCTAACCGATTGCTGTGTGTAGCCGTCGCAGAGCGGCGTGGTTACGTAACCGGATAAGTGGATTTGATTTGGCTCGCCCAGGGTGTCCGGTAACTGATTGTTCAAATCAGGCTGGAATGACCATCAGGCCACCAGGAGCCGTCCTGCCACTGGGTCCAAGAGCACACTAACGGATGAAAACTAAAGATGTCATCATCGCCTTGTCCTCCGTTGATGCCGATCTTACCGAGATCTACGTTTGTGGCCCAGAAACCGGAGCGGCACTGGAAGCGAACGGTGCTCTGGGGGACGATGGAGGGGTTACAGCTTGCTCTCATCAGGTAATGGATCTGGAAAAGTATCTAGGAGGCGAAAGACGGGGATGTCTGAAGTTTTACTGCAGAAAACATTTGATTTCCTACTAAAAGGCAAACACATGGATTCAAACGGATGTGTAATGACAAGTCACTTACCAGTCTCTTGCAGTATAGGAGGGCTGTGCCACTATGGCTGGCTGTGGCCCATTTGGTAAAGCTGATGACATGGTCTAGGTGCCTGGTCAGAGCGTTGACCTCTTCTTGCTGCTTTTTCAAACCCAACTCGTGGTCTTTAGTCAGAGCCTGGGAGTACAAGTGTGGATGACTTGTCAGTGGGGAAAAAAATATCTTAAAAAGGTCAAAATTTATTGGTTTTTGCGACTATCGACAGACTAACAAATTCTAATTCGATGAATCCTACCTCAAGCTGGTTTACCAGGATCTTTCCCTTCCTGTTGATCTCCATAATCAAGTTACAGATGGACTTCTTTATTTCATTAGTGACAGACTTCCGGTTATCTTCAACTTGCTGAAGTCTAGAAAACAGGCAGGAATTTATTTCCCCATGCCTCCCATTCATCCGGCATCACATTTTATATATGTATAGGATAACCGTACCCAGTGTTGATACAGCCGGAAACCTCCTCGATGGCTTTTCTTTTCTCTTGCAGCTGCTGTGTCATGTTCTCCAGATACTGCCTGTGGTTCCTGTATGCGTCCTCCAAAAACTGGTAGCTGGACAATTAATGAATGAAAGCACTGTCATTTATTTTCCCAGTTCAGCTGTTTATCACCTGAATTAAACATTGGTTATTCAGTATTGGCAATAGATAAGCAAGACTGAATCTAAACTCTCGTATATTCTGAGAATCAGAACGGAAACAGAGTATTAGAATATATCAGAGGAGTCCAATCATGCTCCTGGAAAGCTTCTGCCATGTGCTTTTTAGGAATCTCCCCATCTAAACACACCTGATTCTAATTATTAAGGATGCACTGAATATTCTGTAACAGAATATATTCAGCCGAATATATAATTAAGAGAGAGAGACTGATGCTCGACTTGGTTGCGCCCTGCGCTGTAAGGAAAACGACAACGTGGTAATGTGAGTCGCAGAATTTAAAAGTAAATCAAAAGCGATCATTTTCACATCGGATCCGCACGGTATCTTGAATCATTCAGTGACTTCATTCACCACCAAAGAGTCCAAAGTAGGCACCACTGGTGACTGATCATTTTGAACCCTTTGTGAAAATGATGCTCTTGTGTCATGTTTAATGTCTACGGTTCACAGTAACACGTCTTTGTTTCACTCAAGTCAGGCATGGGATCATGTTTCCTTGGAGACGGAAAGGGACCGCGACGTGCTGCTGTTTTTGTGCAACTGGAGTGGACTTCATTTCTGTGACTGCAGCATTTTTCTTTCTGCAGCTTCTTTGCTTGTTGCATTTGTGTGTTTTTGGTTTTGCATCATTTCGGTGTTTGCTACGTTTTCTCCGTGTTGATGATTCTTGAAAACCTGTCTAAAATGTATTCTAGATTACTTATACAATATTTTAAAAAAAGTGAAAAACTAAATTGCATTTGATATTCAGTATTAAGCAAATTTTCTTTGTACTATTCAGCTACAAATTGTCATTTCGGTGCATCCCTACTAATTACTGAGTGGTTATCGAGACCTTGACAAGCTCCAAAGTGTTTGGGTGAGCGCTCTAGGAGCAGGATTGGTCACCCCCTGCGACAGAGGATTCTGCGTACTTGTGATCCTTGTGTTTGAGCAGCTGACAGTCTCGACAGGTGAGTCGATCGCACGTCTCGCAAAACAGCTTCAGGGGCTCCTGCTTGTGGACTTCGCAAAACACGGGCTTCTGCGTGGAAATGCCTACTGCTTCTGGCGTGTAGACAAGGAGGAATTTTTCAGAACACAAAGTGCAGTATCAGTTCATGAAGGGAACCGGCTAATGAAAGATTACATAACCGTCACTCTCTAAACATTTGCTCAGCTCAGCTATCAAAATATGACAGGCTACAACATTTTTGGATGTCAACAGCCCACAGCGGCGCCACACCCTCTCCTCCTTACAGCCTTTCCCAACCTAGAATATCTTCTTTGCAGATTTGACATATTCCAGTATTAACAGTGTATCGACAAGTATGATTCATGCATATTTCTCACAGTGCCGCTTAATCGGATCACAAGAAAACAGCACTTTTGCTGCCGTGGAGAACACTTACTACCTGGAGACATCTCCTCTTTCTGCCGTATGGTGTGGTCTCTGGTGAACTTTACCCTCTGATGCGCCTCGATGCATGTCACACACAGAAACTCCACACACTCCACGCAGTAACCCGTTGCCTCTGTGTTGTCATCGCAGCTCATGCACACCTTGTTTAAAAGAACGTACAAAGAGCAAGAGCTGAGCCAATTTAAAAAAAAAAAAAAGAAAAAACAAGTACATAATGTGGTCTCAGGAGAATGGTATGATGAAAACAACCATCTGGTGAGATGACAGCTCGGGGCAGGCAGGAGTCAACCTACCTGACTGGTTTTCTCCACAGTGCTGCTCGGCACTTCAGCGGAGTCCTTCACAAAGAAATTATCCAACACGTCCATCTCCCAGCATTCCTGTCTGCATACTGGACATCGGATGGCACCTACTGGCAGAGAGACGGTATGGCCCACTGAAGGCATCAGCTCGCAGCCACTTACATGACTTTATGGCTTGAAATACACACAGAGCTGGGCGATATACAGCTAAAATATAGATATAAGCATACGGGACAGTGCAAGAACTGTCATGTGGTGTACCCCAAAAACGGGTTACTAGATAGTTTAACTCTCTTAAAAAAGGTTTCAAAACATTAAAACACATGCTATCAATCAAAAAACAAACACAAAATGGATATTTTGAGAGACCTGAAGAATCCTTCTTAATTAAAATTGTTTTTTTTTTTTAATTTTCTCATTTCACCAACCATGATTTGTCACTGACCCATATATACATACATATATACAGAGGTGTGCAACAAGTAACTTTGATTCACAATGCAATTTGAGATGTGCATCCTTGTTATATTATGATGCAGCTCATATTTCTTTACAGCTGATACTTAAGGTTTCACCTAAGATGACATTATGTTTGGGAGATTAGGTGATTATATAAGGAAAGTGAAATAAATAACAAACACCTCGACCTGAATATCCTCGGATGACAAGCAATACTGACAATTTATCATTAAATTTTTCCTTATATTCCCCATAATCATCCAACTCAAAAGTTACACTAAATTTAGAATTTGCTGGCCAGTCCAACCTGTTTTAAACAGGCTTGGAAAACACACAGTAGTGTAATGTAACATAAGTAATAATACTTTATTATAGTACTTTTGAGGTGTATTTGTACTTTTTAATTTCTATGAACATTTCCTACCCCCCATTTCCCTTAAGCATTGAGACATCTGTATTTGTGTATTTGGTGTGGCGTTCAGGTACTTCATACGCCACTGAAAACATAGTCGCACAATTAAAGACAGTTACGGCTATCGCGGACTCCATATCAATAAAGGGCAGCATCCTCACTTGATTTGTTGCTGTCCACTTGACTTTGCGAGTCACGCCTCGGATCAGCACTCCTGAAGGGAGCAGGCAGACATCTCTTGCAGAAGGAGTGGAGACATGGCAGTAGTTTGGGCTCCCTGTTGTGGAAACTCAACTTGCAGATGGGACAAGTGTCCATGAGCCCGAAGGTGCCTTGCTGCTTCAGCCTCTCCTCCTCGGCTGGCAAACTTTCCGCCTCGTTTTCCACGATAATGACAATGTCATCGTTAGCAACGTTTTCCGCACTTTCATCCATTTTTTACAAACCGCTGCTTCTCCGATCAATGTCGCGTTTGAAAACAAAAGGCCAAACCTGTAGCTTGTTCCCTGACTTAACGAGCCACGAAAGAAACATGCATACTGATATCGAACATATTAGTCCTTTGTTTGATTTGCTGAGCCGTAACGTCACATTAAAACCTGTGGTTGTTAACGTATTAATGAGATTTCCGTTGTGGGAGCTAACGTTGAATTAGCAACGTAGCCTGTTTTAATTTGCACATATGCTACAGTCAATAGAGAGGGAAATTACCCGGTTTGAGGCGGTTCTTATTGCAATACGCGAAAGATAAAAGCGTACGCGTTTTAAAGAGTGAAAACTGCGGCATATAATTGTTATTTTGAAGCTCACATGTCTCATCAAAAAGCGAACATCTGTGCTTTCTTTGCTCAAAACACGTATATTACCCACACTGCACTGCGGGGTTTTAAAGCTACAGTATCCGGATTAGGCCAAACTAAAAACATACGTGTGTTTTATATGACTCATTTTAATGGACATATGGCGACGGATGTGTGGTGTAAGATGGCAGTGGTGTATAAAGTACCATCTTAAAGACTACACTTGAATAAAACTACAAATGTTTTTACCAGAAAATGCCTGAAATCATAAAAGTTAGTCATTAAAATATTACTTGAGTAAAGTAATATGTGATATTTGTTGTACTCAGCAGTAATTTTCTGATAATAAAAATCAAACATAACAATATGTCAAATCTGGACATGACTAAAATCATATGGTAACAATTTACAATAATAAGTTAATTAAACACTGACAGTTAACTCATGTCTAGTAATCATTTACTAATGGTAGTAATGTTAACAACAGTATTCATCATAACAATATATATTATTCATGCTATTAACATATTTGGTACATTCACAACATGAACATAACATAATAATAAACATTAAGTAACTTAACAAATATATATTGTTAACATTTATTAGGGGTTTGCTTGTTAAGGTATAAATTGATATTAGTAAATGTCCACAGCAGGTTCATGGGGTTTTCTCCGGGTTCACAGACTTCCTCCCACAGTCCTTAGGTCCTAACCTAAACAAAGACATGTTTAGGTTATTGGAGACTCTAATATTGCCCGTAGGTGTCAGCGTCTGAGTGATTGGTGTGTGTGCCCCATGATAGGCTGACTGATTGATAAAGAATGAGCTTAACTTTTTGCTTTTATCTTCATCTTCACTTTTCACTTCACCTATCCTTAAGTAACACTTCACTAATGTATGAGTGCTGAATAAGCAGAAGTAAGAGTATTCATTAATGCTCTTTGCGCTTATTATGCATCTACTAACTGTAATAGAATAAATACAGGTAAAATAAGGAGATATAACCATAACTACTATAACCTGCACATTAGTGAACGTTGGGTGGATATCAATACAGTAGTTAGGTGACTGATTGTCTATGATATTGGAGAAAAAAAGAAAATTACAAGCCCAATTTACTGTGTCCTTTCCTATAGTCCTGCAAAGGTTAGCTATGACAATTCCAGCTTTAAAAACAAAAATAGCACACTACTTTGGTCCAGCCAAGGCAACAATCCAACATCAAAGTGAGAGTCATTACAAAATGGTTTGTAAATATAAATCCTCCCCCCAAATAATCACACACAAGCTGCATGGGCAGTTGAGCAGATAAGTCATCTAAAATTCTCCGCCCCCTACATAAATAACGGTCCCTAAGGTATGACTAATTTATGTGTGAGAGGTTACCCATCCTTTCTGGGAGGAGTCTAGCTTGTTGCCTGGGTCCAGACTTTTGCATCTGCTCACACTCTACAAACTCTGTCCCAGGCAATGTCAAACGAACCTTTGGCCTGTGGCTTTCAATAAGCCAGATACAGCAGTGCTGGGAACGTTTGACCCTCACAACTCCAGCTTTGAGCAGAATGGATTTGACAGTGGAGGCTCACTCCATTCCTCTGAGTGATGGGAACAGCATACCTTTGATAGGACTGGGAACTTATGGAGATCCTCGCACGGTAAGACACATTACATAGGACTTCAAAAAAAAAAAAGTGCATCTGTTTTTCATATGTGCTCATGGAGTGTGTGTGTTTTTTTTCTCTTCCAAAGACCCCTAAAGGAACTACCTGCGAATCAGTGAAAGCAGCGATTGAAACAGGATACAGACATATTGACGGGGCTTTGGTTTATTTCAACGAACACGAGGTGGGACAAGGAATAAGAGAGAAAATTGCAGAAGGAACCGTGAAGAGAGAGGACATCTTCTACTGCGGAAAGGTGCGCGCTTGTGTGAGTGTATGTGTGTGTGCGCGCATGCATCTGTGTTGCAATCACCCCTAATTGCAGTAACTTCCTTTCCATCTGCCCAGTTATGGAACACATTCCATCCACCAGAACTGGTGCGGCCTACTTTGGAGAAAACCTTAAAAACGCTGCAGCTGGACTATGTTGACCTCTATATTATAGAGATGCCCACTGCCTTCAAGGTACACGTGTGTTTAATGTCACATCATTGTATTGTATTTGTAGTTTGAAATAACTTTCATATTATTGAATACTGATATTATTTCCTGAAGCCAGGAGATACATTTTACCCGGCGGATGAGAATGGGAAAACCATTTATCACGAGACAGATCTCTGCGCTACTTGGGAGGTGAGCAGTTTGCCAAATCATTTATAGACAGCACTGACTATAAATAAGTAACATATGATTAAAATCAGCTCCACAGCTTGATGTTACCAGCTCTCTAAAGTTTGAGTTCCAGTCCCTACTGCCTTGTGTTAACTGCACAATGTCCTAGATAACCCTTGATTACCACTGATCGTGGATCAGTGCTGAAGGTCATGAACTGAAACCTTTGACTGTCTACTCTGTGTTTGTACCATTTTGTTCAAAGTTCAAAAGGTTCATTTATAGGTTTCTGCCTGTGCTCTTGTTTTATTATCCTCTTGCAAAGGCTTTGGAAGCTTGCAAAGATGCTGGGCTGGCGAAATCTCTCGGTGTCTCCAACTTCAATAAGCGACAGCTGGAGTTAATCCTTAACAAACCTGGCCTGAAACACAAACCTGTGTCAAACCAGGTACACCGTGTTCATATCTATTTCATGGAAAAAGGGAACATTGGAGTTCAAGAACGGGTTCATGCTTTTTCATGTGTCTTCAGACAATAATTAAATCAACATTTAAATATGTCTCTCCTGCTGTATATCAGTATTGTTTATAGCAGCAAATACAATACCCCTTCATAATGCACTTACAATGTAAGCGATGGGAGCCAAAATCCACAAGCTTCCGTCTGCAAAAACGCTTCGGCCCTCCAAACGAGTCAAATCAAGTAGATATCTTACGACGTCAAACAATGCCAAAGTACCTCTTTTTTGTTTTTGTAATTCCACCGCAGCTCAACGTGCTGCCTGGGGAAACACAGAGAGGGGAATTTATGATAAAAAAAAAGACTGTAAATGTGGTCGTCTAGCCTGCCGAAGCCTTGTATAAGCTTCAGGTCAACTTTTTAAATGCAACGACTCACAAAGTGTGGATTTTGCTCCCTGATACTTGCACTGAAACTGTTGTTTGGGCTTGTTCGGTCTTGGGAAAGAATCCTTTAAAAAAAAAAAAAAAGAGATATGATGATTACATGAAACTGTAACAATGCCCCTGGGAAAACTGGGCTCATAAGACTCACATAACAGTATTCGGTTTGCTAGAAACTAATGATTACTTTTTTTTAAAATTTGAATTCAGATTGAATGCCATCCCTATTTCACTCAGCCAAAGTTGCTCGAGTACTGCCGGCAGAATGAAATTGTCATTGTGGGATACAGCCCCTTGGGGACATCTAGAGATCCATCCTGGTAATGTGTACAAATTCAATATCACCCCATTCAGTTCACGTATTCCATGTTCTCAACTGTACTTGATATAACGATCATGAGGTAGTTTTTTTTCATGACATTTGGACGAATAAATAATTTATTTATTTGAAATGAATTTGCTGTGTCAAATTTCAATAGGGTTAACCTAAAATGCCCTCCATTGCTGGAAGATGAGCTGCTGGTATCACTTGCTAAAAAGTATAAAAAGACCGCAGCCCAGGTGGCCCTGAGGTTCAATGTGCAGCGAGGAGTGGTCGTCATCCCGAAGAGCTTCAATCTAGTTCGAATAAAGGAGAACTTCCAGGTTTGTTTGGAGATAAAAAATCACTTTTTTACTCTTTTATATATTACCTGTTTGCCTCAGTCTGAGAAGAGTGAAATTTCATATGTATGGCATATGCGACAATAAACCCAATTTAATCTTGAACTAATTCAGCATTGCTCTAGTCTTTGAAAGTACCTTGAGAGTTGTTTTTTTTCTTGTGCTGCATTTTCTCAGATATTTGACTTCTCGCTTACTGAAGCTGACATGAAGGCCATCGAGGGGTTGAACAAGAACATTCGTTTTGTGGAGCTCCTCATGTGAGTATATAGTGCATAATGAGTGTTCCGTTCTTCTAATAAGAAAAAAATAATAATGATTTTTTTCTCTTCACGGAATCAACAGGTGGTCCGATCACCCTGAGTATCCATTTCATGACGACTACTAGACCCCAGAAATGGATCAAGAAGTAATTTAATGTACACAAATATGAATTGGCTTATTCATTAATTTGTTTCAAACAAAATGTTTGTGCCTTAACTTGTAAACATTTTTTTTTTACATTTTATGAAATATGGATTCACTACTTTAATGGATTTTTTAAAAACTTTATGAAGAAGGAATCTTGGTTAATTCAATAAAGTCCTTCATTTTCAAATTTATTATCATTTCTGTGAAACAACTTGTATTTTATTGTATGTGTATGTAAAAAATAATTATGCACAAAAGTGCTATATAAATAAATTATTATTATCAATGTTACAAAAAATATAGGTTTATATATTATATTGTAGAACCACAGTAATCTGCAGTACTGCATTATAATAATGAGTAATTACCAGTAATTTACCTAATGTCTACATCAAGTGATAAAAACAAACAATATCCTAGAAAAATATAACACATTAAAATGGGCTGAATGAGTGCTTGGTTATAATCACATTTTATAATACTTCTGTTATTTTGCTTGAGTAACCTTTGAATTCAGGACTTTTACTTGTAAAGGGATATTTTTACAATTTTGCTGCTTTTTAATAAAAAAATTTGAATTAATTTTTGGCACCTCATTTACAGTAAAAACATGCCTTAATCACTGAAAAATAAACTGTTATTTACTTTTGATTTTTCAGATGAATTATATATAGTGATTTTTTTTTTAAGAAAACATTAGTAATTAGTAAGTTTCTCTTTTCGCCCTAGATTTAACTTCACTCAGGGGATCTCCCTTAGTAAGAAAATGAGAAAACAAATAGAAAAGTTGAAAACACAGGGCAGGGTTCCTGCACTTGAACACACCACCACACTCATGTATTCGTGACGTTTGAAAAGAATTACATTTGTATAAGATTATACAATACATTATATATTATATTATATTACGATATTATGACATATTATATACAATGAGAAGGACTTGAAAAAAAAACATTTCCAGACAAAACATTGAGTTGTTGCCTTTTTCTTTCTCTTTTTTTCTTTTAAATCTACCAACTCGGAAGTAACGCCATGATCCCGGGGGTTCCCTGAATGCACCATAACAGCTCTTCCCCAACCTTGCTAACGGCTAGTTGTAAACTAGCACGTTGGCTAACGCGGCTACAATAGCGACAGACGACGTTAAATCAAACGAAAAGTGACACCCGGTAAAAAACGAAAGGATTATATGTTGTATTCCTCATATATAATCCGACCAACCCACCCAGGCCATGGCGGACTGTTCGGCTCAACCAGCTAATGTTAGCTGCGCAACGGGCTGCAGCGGCTAAGCTGGTTCCGGCTAACCACATTAGCTGCTTTTCCATCGCCTGAAATGCATCAATGAATGGGAGGGTTGTTGCACCGAGTCAACAATGAACGCCTGCTACTACTTAGCCTTGTTGTTGTGATCCTGCTTTGTCGCTACATAACGTTCTAGAAGACGGAAGAAAAAAACAACAAAAGCAAACAAACGGATTAGCAGGCAGTCGCAGAGACACCCGTGGATAAGTTTGTTGGAGAAAATGCATCATCACGAAGAAATCCCGCACTACACAGGTACACGCGACGTTAGCTTGCGTAATAGAACATCGCAGCAAAGCGGGGTTATTTTTTTGTTTGGCGTTTACAAAACTTCTTTTTAAATCCTGTCTTTTTTGACTCTCGAGTATTCGCTGCGGAGTTGTCTTTTTCTTGTATTTTTCTTCTTTTTTATTCGTGTGAGAAGGACTGATGGCGTTCCGGACTGACCCTGCCCTCCGTCCCAGGTAGGGGGGGTGGTGGTGAAGACTCTCCCCGGCCCCCGGCCTCCTTCCCCCCGGTTGAAACATCTGTTGTTCGGGGCTCATCCACGTCCTGTCATCGAGTCATTTAGCAGCTTCAAAATCACCATGACGGACACGGAGGAAGTTCCCCAAGAGGAAAATAACTGGAAATAGCAACGGATTGTTGAGCCAACTCTGTGTTGTTTTTGTGTTTGTTTTGTTTATATAAAATATATATATATATTTTTAAAGACTAATCCACCGACACCACAACATGTCTGCGTTCGCTGAGTTTGTCCCCCCTCCCGAATGTCCTGTTTTTGAGCCGAGTTGGGAGGATTTCTCGGATCCTTTGGGATTTATCAACAAGATCCGACCCATTGCAGAGAAAACGGGCATCTGCAAGATCCGACCCCCCGAGGTAAACCTCACTTATCATTTTAGAGCATGGGAAATAAATAAAAAAAACACGTTTCTGTTGGGGAGTCTGCGAGGTTGTTATTCTGTTACGTAAGCCGGTGCTAAATTACTTGGGGCCTGCGTGATTTTTTTTTTTACTAAAGGCAACGACGTGACTAGTTGCCATTAAACCCTAATAGAGGTCAAATAAGGCTTAATTTCCTAGCACCCAACTGTGCATATTTTGCACTTGGGTGACACTTACTTGTGTTTGTTCTGCTTTAAAGTTTTATAAATGCGCTCAAAATCACACTCTCTTTTGTTTTGACCCCCCCCCCCCCCCCACAGCTCGCTGAAAGTACAGTAATTGTACCACGTTAGCTGCAAAGATGCGACATTGGGCCACACACGGGCCTGTCGCTGCTGACACTTTAAAAACCCATGTTCAGATTATATAGATACGTACAAGCAACCATTACATCTTCATTTTCTGAGATCTCTAACTGTTGGATGTCTCTGTAGCCTCTAGGTTTTACAACTTTCAGCAATAGACAGAATTGTAACAGTAAGAGCTTCTGAGAAAGAATCAATGTTTCTGCAGAGCACATCCTGTACTAAAATAGGCCCTATTACTAGAGCTGTCACAATAACTACTTCTGTTAGACGATTTATTGTAGAAGAAATGATTGCGAATCAAAAAAAAAAGATTATTGTCGCTCTATTAAAATAATGGCCTATGTCGTTTTTTGACAAAAGCAAGTTTTTTTCCCCCCATCACCTCTTGATGATGCTGTGTCTGGTAAAATCACCTTAACCCTGAGTTTAAATGATCATACCTTTTATGCTTTATAGGACAATGGTGATTTTACTTGAGCAATTTTATTCTTTGCCTAAGTCGAAGCTTTTTTGCCCAAGTCAGGATAAAATGACAATTTAACAAGCTTTCATAGTGAAGCAAGATAATCTATGGTGCAGAAGAAGCTCTTGAATCACTTTCTACTGGTGACTGATAAACTCTATAGGGTATATTGTTTTATAGTAATAGTCTAAATTTCATATATTTAATATAAAGTGCTGTGCATATCAATAAATATGGGTCAAAATATTGATAAAGAAAGGGAGTTTCAGGATTTCCATTTGTTCCATTTGTTTAATTTACCTACAGGTAATGTAAGTTTTGAATTTGCACTATGGAATATAGGGACAGTTTAAACCAGGTTTAAAGCTGCCTAAAGTTACATTATTCTTTAATATTACACAAGTGACACACAACTTTCTATGTATGCCCACAGTCATCCATTGACAAGGCCTTTTTGATGGAAATGATTAATAAATATAATATTCTCTATATTAGATTCTTTTTCCCCAATAACTTGGAAAAAATATTATTAATGTTAATTTTAAGGCTATTGTTTGTTACTTATGTAAGGATAATATAATAATGCAAGCATACCCTTTTCAAAAGCAATTAATTACATTCAGCAGTCAGTGCAAAAAAAAGTGCACAAAAAGCACAAAATGTATCTTTTTTAATTACTGGCCTAACTATGACTGCACTTTGTAAACTTTGTTATTAGTGGTATTATATTATGAACAGGCAAAACTCCTCAACTCATGATTTTTCCCCTTGTGAGACAGCACCGTGTTCTAAGTTGCAGTGTTGTTGCTGTCGTTTTTCCTGATGTTTTTGTTTTCCTGTCTATCAGGACTGGCAGCCTCCGTTCGCCTGCGACGTCCGCAACTTCCGCTTCACTCCCCGAGTGCAGAGGCTGAACGAACTTGAGGTGAGTTCCTCCGAGAAGATGCATCACGCTGTCGTAACACGACGTTGAGTGGGCGGGGGGGTTAGTTGCAACTTGAATGAAGGAATGATCGACATCTCTTGGATAAACAACGTCTGTACGCCATCAGCTATTCTAAAGTATGCTGTTAATTATCACATTAATGCTCATTGGATACCAGCAGAGTATCTAGACACCAATGCCTCCTTCTGTGTCTTATCTCCTGTCAAACACCTGTTGAGATTTCTACTCCTGTTGTGTTGTCTTAATGTGGGTAAATCCAGTGTAGCTCCAATACAGAAGTCATGTTTTTATCCACATAACCATAGCAGCGCAGAGTGCAGCCATTCAGACATAATTTTGCCCGAGGTATCCGCTGTGCATAACAGATGAACATTCAGATCCTCTCCTCTGTCCATCCTCTCTCTGTCCAGGCCCTCACTCGGGTTAAGCTCAACTTTCTGGATCAGATCGCAAAGTTCTGGGAGCTGCAGGGATCCAAGATTCGATTCCCTCATGTGGAGAGAAAGCTCTTGGACCTCTATCAGCTCAGCAAGGTAAGGTATTCATTCTAGTGAGGTTAAGTGTTTGTGACGGATGGTTTTGATTATTTATCTTAAAAATTGGAGACCGGGGCAAGTTGATTGGCACATTTGTTTCATGTCCTTTGTTGTGTGAGGATCAGCCAATTAGCCAGAAACTGTATTGTATTTTTTTAAAGCAAAAATATGAACAACTCTTTGAGCCTTTTATCCCTTTTTTGTCCAACATGAACATATGCTAAATATTTCTGAGTTTTGGACTAAACAAGAAATTTGAATACTTCACCATTGGCTGTTCGAAATTATAACATATTTATAAAGAAAACAATAAAATAGATTATCAATATTGAAACATATCATTAATTGCATCCTTAATTTCACACTCGCAAAGGAGATTGCCATAATTGCCAGACTATAAACTGCTACTTTTCCCCATGCTTTGAACTCTGAGGTCTATACAACGGTACAGCTAATATGGATTTTTACAGCTAACGTTCACTAAGGGACCTTTTAAATCTATCTTTACTGACTTGAATAAGTTATGCAAATATGCAACTTGTTTGTTGAAATGTTAATAAAATGGACACTTCCCTAAACAGCCATTTTATTCCTGATAATCCCCTCCATGCACAAACCCTTACATATGGTAATTAAGCATTAAAACACCTGCACCAGTGCGGCTTCTATATTGTACACGTTTGTTTTTTCCCTAAATGTAGCTGGTGCGGCTTGTATTTAGATGCACTTTTTAGGCCGTAAATTATGGTAATTTCTTGTTTTCTTACCCATTGCTTTGCACTTATAAAGTATTTACTTTGGTCATTGCTGATAGACGCGTGTGTGTGTGCATGTTTCAGATTGTGTCGTCGGAGGGCGGCTTCGAGGTGGCGTGTAAAGAGAAGAGATGGTCCAAGGTGTCCACTCGGATGGGCTTCCTACCTGGAAAAGGCATCGGCTCCCTCCTCCGCTCCCACTATGAAAGGATCCTGTATCCCTATGAGCTCTTCCAATCTGGAGCAACTTTAACCGTAAGAGCTGCTGACCAAACATAGACAAGCCCTTGCAGTTCATCTCTTCTAATTCTGCTGCACAATAGTAATAACTTTGCTATTGGTAGGAACATTGCAGTTTAAGTAGATTTCAGGTTGTTAAAATGGATTTATTAAAGAATTATTGTATATTTTTCTTGTGTCTTTAGAGACTGTTCTTTTTTTTTGACAAAATTGCACATTATTGCAGTGTTGCTTGGCAGTAAATCTGCTCTAGCATCCTCGAACACGTATGTAAGAAAATAGCTGCCTTGCAACATCATATATGAGATCAATGAATTTTTTTAAGTTGAACAACAACCTCCAAAAGTTGGGGAGTTTGCACCAACCCTATTTTTCTTTACATTATTTCTTATTGACCTAAATGCGCTCTGGCTTTAGTTCCAGTGTCAAATTTCAGTTTAGGGCTGCTTTATGCTACAGGACTCCCACCAAACCCGGCCAGGCTGAAGCTGCAGGTGGCTTTGGGCCAAATGCTGTAGTAACCATATCCTGATATTTTCAAATGAATCCACGGGTCTTAACAGATGTCTTTACAATTCGCTCCTTCATCCATCAGGGCCTCCAGCGGCTGTATGATGAGGGAGAGGAGGATGAGGAAGAAGTAGATGAGGGGGTCGGTGAGGAGGCGGTGGAGGAAGAGGATCAAGAGGAGGAGGACGATCAGGACAAGGAGAGAGACGGGGAAGTTGACGCAACGCAAACCAAAGAGCGGCTTCTGCCTGAGAGACGCTCCAGGCGGCTTAAGTCAGAGGTAAATACAATTGAATAAGTCCAAGAATGTGCTTTGCACAAATGTGTCATTACTAGGGTTGCAAAATTCTGGGAATTTTCTAATTTGGAAACTTGCCATGGAACTTAAAGGGAATAAGTCCAAAATTCACAAAAATTTTAGGTTGGACATTAACAGGGAACTTATAGTAGGGGATAATATATTGTTGCATAATCTTGGCTGAAACAACCAGATTTAAAGGGATAGTTTTTTAAAATTCTCTCAACGTTATGATTCCCATTGTCATAGCAAAAGGTGATCTTTCTTTTGTCCATACAAGCTGTGTCCAGACCAGCGTAGCAGAAACATGAGCTGCTCATCTACTACTATGCGGTTAATGGTATTTTTTGGTTTCCCTCATCAAAATCAACAAATACACAATCCAGGAATTCCCAGATGCTGTGGTGGACAAGTTAAGACCTGCACATTCACTACACTATGAAACAATAACTGTAACATTACGACACATGAAGCAAATACTTAGGACTACTTTCTTCAATAAGCCACTGGGCAAAGTCTGACTTTACATTTACCATGAAAACAGTTCCTTCTCATAATGTTCCGTTATTATCTCATTGCACGGTGAAGTACGTTTACTGATATTATGTAATGAATATATTTGATCTATAATGGTATGAATGTTTAACTTGCAAATATTAAATTAAATGTATTTATATAGTAGCTAGCTAGCTGGTAATTTAGGTGTTACATGTTAAATATTTCCAAATTCCCTATTCCCACCCCTTTGCAACCTTAGCCATTACTAGGTACTAGGTTTATTGGTACATAGTCCTTGAACTTTCCCTCCACTGCGTCAGCATCAGGGATAATGGCACACAGGCTCCCCAGCGGCTGTCTTAACGTTTGGCCTTTTAGCAGGATGACTGTGTTCCCCAGATTGTTTTTCACTCCGCTCGTGTTGCTGCTACTGTGTTTCTCTAGAGGGAAAACAAGGAGCCAAAAGGCCTCAAGATCTTTGGTTCGAGTCCCAAGATGGTGGGCTTGGAGATCGTGTCAGCTGGTAACGCATGCGTTTTTTCACATAGCAGACACAGAGTAATGCGTCAGCGGTGTTGCTATTCTTAACGCTTGGCACTTCCCCCCCCCATTCACACAGATGACGGATTTAACAAGAAGCAGCGTCACCTTAAAGCTCAGGCGTTTGCCATCAAAATGAGACCACGCAAGGAAACCCTGGAGGTCAACTTTGTGAGTACCAAATAATTCATTGTGTTTACAGCTGATTTTTGCTGCATCTCGGGTAAGTCTGGGCAGTAACATCCCTGTTTTATTTTCCATGCGTTGATCTCCCAGATCGACCTGTACCTCTGCCTGATGTGTGGACGGGGCGACGAGGAGGACCGGCTGCTGCTGTGTGACGGCTGCGACGACAGCTACCACACCTTCTGCCTCATCCCACCCCTGCAGGATGTGCCCAAGGGGGACTGGCGCTGTCCCAAGTGTGTTGCTGAGGTAAAGCTTTAAAACTGTGTGCTCCAGTGTTAATTTTGTCGGCGGTATTTATTTAATTTTAGTCTTGGTCTTGTGTCAAATGCCCATATTATTTTTAGTCATATTTAGTCAACTTGTATTCTTTTTTTGTTTAGCCATATTTTAGTCGATGAAAAGTCCTGGCGTTTTAGTCAAAAAAAAAGTATTTTACTCTAGTTTAGTCAATTGTCTATCTTTAGTCTTTAATAGGTTGATAATAATGTTCCAAATTAATCTAGTTAAACAATAGATTAATTAATTTTCTCAAGATTTATTATGTATGTATTATGTATTGCTTGGCAGCACATTTTTACCAGAGAAGCACTCGCCACGTTGCCACATTTAGTGCTGACGCCACTGGTGGATGCTCCTCACTCACACACATACACACCTGGCAGAAATACAAATGACATGCATCCAGAAAGACAGTCGGTGTTAAGGGCATTGATTTCATCTCGTCTTAATCTAATTTTCCTCATGAAAAAAAAAAACATTGATGAATATATTTTCTCTGGTCTCCTCTGATGAAATTAACACTGGTGTGCTCTATCCAAAGTCTTAATATAATTCGAATTACCTCATGATTCAGAATTATATTCATTCAACATATGATTAGGGTTTTATTAATTTCCTCATCCCCCCGTTCTGGAATGTGCCCTATTTATGCATAATGCGTGTGATGTAAATTCCTATTGTAATGAATCGGTTGTCCCCTTTCCCCCTCGCAGGAATGCAGTAAGCCCAGGGAGGCGTTTGGCTTCGAGCAGGCTGTGAGGGAGTACTCTCTCCAGAACTTTGGAGAAATGGCCGACCACTTCAAATCTGACTACTTCAACATGCCAGTTCATGTATGTGAAATCCTGTCATTGCGCTAGAATGTGTATTGTTGTATGAATGTACCTCAATCATACCGTCTGCTTTTGCTTCTCCTGTGAAGGATGTATATCGTTGTATATATCTAGGAAAAAAGAGGACCATTATATTCACATAAAGCTCTCTAAATACTGCCTTCCCTGCACTGCTGATTTGTTGCATACTTCAACAGCTGAAGGTTAAATGTGGCAGGAGATTACATTAGTTCCACCATGTGCCCACAGATGGTCCCCACAGAGCTGGTAGAGAAAGAGTTCTGGCGTCTGGTCAGTAGCATCGAGGAGGACGTCATCGTAGAGTACGGAGCTGACATTAGCTCTAAGGACGTGGGCAGCGGGTTTCCGATCCGGGATGGCAAGAGGAGGCTACTGGGAGATGAAGAGGTGAGAAGAAATCGAGGGAAAGAGTTGAATACTATAGTTGGGCAAGAAGAAAACATTCATAATGGAGGAGTTCTGGCAAAAAAAAAAAGAAAAACATGTGGTCGCAGACCTTGCAAGTTATTGTTGTAAGATTGTTATAGAGACAGAGAGTTGAATGCTATAGTTGGGAAAGAAGAAAACAAGCATAATGGAGGAGTTCTGGCAAAGAAAGTAAGTAAAGGATGTGGTCACAGTCCAGAGCAAGGACAAAATCTGCACTAGGATTATTCTGTAGTTTTTTGGAATATGTCAAGCACGCTCACAGCAGTAAATACTACTGTAGTTAACAGCAAAAGATTGCAATAATGTATAGTATAATAGATATATCGTCATATAATATCTTTACCTTTATTTGTTAACAGAACATCAACTATTCCGGTGGAAATTTTCCAGAATTTTGCAACCCTAATTGTGAAATAACGTGTGATTCCCAGCTTCACCTAGGTGTTGGGGTTAGAATTTGTATTTTTGGCAAAAACCTTTTTATGTTTTACCATTTTCTTTGATAGTTTTATAACTCGTATTTTATTTTAGAGAAAACACTATATTTTAATGGCTATTCTGTGTTCTAGAAACATTGATTAAGACAGTTCATCCATTAGTTTTTTTTTGTTTAAATTACCGTTAAGTCTTTTTTTCATTTTTACTTTCATTCATTATACATGCCCTTAAGTGAACTAAAGCTCCCTTCCCCTCCCCGTCAGGAGTATGCTAATTCAGGCTGGAACCTGAACAACATGCCGGTGCTGGAGCAGTCGGTGCTCACACACATCAACGTGGATATCTCGGGTATGAAGATACCCTGGCTCTATGTGGGCATGTGTTTCTCCTCATTTTGCTGGCACATCGAGGACCACTGGAGCTACTCCATCAATTTCCTGCACTGGTGAGACCTGTGCCAAGGACGCTCGAGACTTTATTACAACCCGCTCTGGATACTGTCGGAGCGTTAGCTAAACGGTTCATATTTAAACTCCTTTGCCCTCTGTTCTCCAGGGGAGAGCCAAAGACCTGGTACGGAGTGCCGGCCTCGGCCGCAGAGCAGCTGGAAGCGGTTATGAAAAAGTTGGCTCCAGAGCTGTTTGACTCTCAGCCTGACCTCCTCCATCAGCTGGTCACTATCATGAATCCCAATGTCCTCATGGAGCACGGTGTCCCTGTACGTAGCCTGGGCCTGGATGTTTATGGGATTGATACTGGAACGGATTTAGATATTGTAGTAACACTTTACTCCCATGGGAGTTCATAAGACTGTCATAATTATAACACCTGTCGTGAACATTAACGAACGCTTATAACAGTTGTCATTTGGTAAATTATGTCACTTTTGACGTAAACTTGACATCACTCTCTTAAAAATGCTGCAAATTAAATGCCACAAACTGACTTTCAAATGACATGAAACCAATATGAACACAAAATTTACTTTTTGAAAAGCCTTATGAATGATTTTAAACTTTATTTATGACATTAAAAAGTGTCATAAGTGTGACAGTAAGCAGACCTTACTGTCAAACTTAATCTATTGCGCTTATATCCTACATTAACATTAAACTGTCATACATGGGTTATTTTTACATTAGCTGTCACAGGTCCATTATGATTGTGACCTAAATATTGTACTTTTCATTATTTTTGTCATAAGCTCAGTAGTTTTTTGTCTTGGTTTATGTCAAGTTGTCATAACAAGACGTCAATGTCAACTCTGCATCAAGTGAGATAATTTAGTGAATGACACTAAAGCATTCACCAATGTTCATGGCAGGTGCCATGTCATGATTACGACAGTGTTATGACAGTCTTTAAACTCCCATGTAAGTAAAGCGTTACCAATATTGTTCACATTGATTATTAAACGTGTGTACATGCGTGTTTCCACACTCAGGTGTACAGGACTAATCAGTGCGCGGGCGAGTTTGTGGTGACTTTCCCCAGGGCTTACCACAGCGGCTTCAACCAGGGCTACAACTTTGCAGAGGCTGTTAACTTCTGCACAGCAGACTGGGTGAGTCAAAAGCGAATTCTTCTTCCGTTAAACGACTCTGGGAAAATGTTCTCTTTTTTTCCTCTGTAAATGCAGCGGTTCATCTTTCCCGTCTGCTTTTCCTCAGCTGCCTATGGGCCGTCAGTGTGTGGCCCACTACCGACGCCTGCACCGCTACTGCGTCTTCTCTCACGAGGAGCTGCTGTGCAAGATGGCCGCCGATCCCGAGAGCCTCGACGTGGAACTGGCCGCCGCTGTTTTCAAGGAAATGGGAGACATGATGGAGGAGGAGACGCAACTCAGACAGGCAGTCCAAGAAATGGTGAGAGAAATCTTTTTTTTTTTTGTTTTTTTTGCCAAAATCCCTTTCATTTTGCACTATGTGAGGAAATTATTCATCAACTCATGTTCCTGTTTACGTCAAGGGGGTGCTGTCCTCAGAGCAGGAGGTTTTTGAGCTCTTCCCTGACGATGAGCGCCAGTGCCACAAGTGTAAGACGACCTGTTTCCTGTCTGCACTGACATGTTCCTGTAGCCCTGATCGGCTGGTTTGTCTCCACCACGCAGTAGATCTCTGTGACTGTCCCCTCGGCAACAAGTGTCTCCGGTGAGAGGCTTTTTGGCCTGCGTACAGCAAATCTAGCAGTTAAAGTACACACCAGTTTCAGTTAGATTCAGTAAAAAGACTTCTGTCGATCTGAGAAAGATTTCTGACTTTAATAAAGTGGAGTATTATTAGCTAGAGGTACTCAACTGCTTTAACCACATACTCAAGAAGATAATTTTCCTGATATATATTTCAGGTATCGCTATGATCTGGAGGAGTTTCCATCCATGCTGTATGGAGTCAAGACGCGGGCGCAGTCTTATGACACTTGGGCAAAGAGGGTCACTGAGGCCTTGGCTGCAGACCAGAAGAACAAGAAAGGTTTTTTTTTTTTTTTTTTTTTCTATTTTTTTTTCTACTCAAAGTTTCTACATGAAATATCCCTTGTTTTTATCCTCTCCTTCCGTATCACCGTCTCTCTCATAGATCTGATTGAGCTTAAGGTGTTGCTGGAGGATGCAGAGGACAGGAAGTATCCCGAGAACGCTCTGTTCCGTCGCCTTAGGGAGATGGTCAAGGAGGCGGAGACGTGCTCCTCCGTAGCTCAGCTGCTGCTCAGCCGCAAGCAGAGACACAGGTCAGTGGAGATCTATCCACACACTTCTTCTGAACCAAAAAAAAGGAATGCACTGTTTAATGCACATGCCAGCAAATATACACACCTCAACATTTGTCTCTTTTTAGTCAGTTTTGTGTACTGTTCAGATCAGAAGGTTCAGAACTAAACCGTGTTTGTCCGTGTGTATCTTCAGCAGCCGCCTGCGTTCTGAGAGCAGCCGTAACCGCACCAAGCTGACAGTGGATGAGCTCAAGGCCTTCGTGGAGCAGCTCTACAGGCTGCCCTGCATCATCAGCCAGGCCCGACAAGTCAAAGTTAGTCCCCCTCCATAATGTGAATATACCTCTAAACTGTGGCAAGATATTTGTAGATTCATGTTTAGCTATCAATATCTGTTGCAATTTTTGAGCTCCTTTTGCAAAAGGTCCTTTATTTGGCTTTGTAAAGCGTGACCCTTCAGTTGAAAAATAACGTTTTTAATTAATCTCATAAATTCTTGCAAAATTTTGCATCCACAAATGTAAATTTGCAAAAGTAAAACCTCTTTTTTTATGTTTTCGTGAAAGAACTGGAGATGTATTTCAAGTCAGTGTCCTCTTAATTAGTCTGATATATCAATATTTCTCAGTCAGTCATTATTACTATTAAACTGCTGTTAAAACGTTAACCTTTTAACTCCTTTTAAACCTCTGCGCTTTCTCCCGTGTCTCCAGGAGTTACTGGAGAACGTAGAGGACTTCCACGAGCGAGCCCAGGTGGCGCTTGCGGACGAGATGCCCGATTCCTCCAAGCTACAGGCGTTGTTGGACCTCGGCAGCGGCCTGGACGTGGAGCTGCCGGAGCTTCCCCGACTCAAACAGGAGCTCCAGCAGGCCCGCTGGCTCGATGAGGTAGGCGTCGATAAGACCCGCAACTCCTGTTTGCCAAATGGCGTAACCACAGCCTCGTCTAACACGCGGGCACCTCGGTCACATCCTGTAGGTGCGTGTCACCCTGGCTGAGCCTCACCGCGTCACCCTGGAGCTGATGAAGAGGCTGATCGACTCCGGGGTGGGCCTGGCTCCCCACCACGCCGTGGAAAAGGCGATGGCCGAACTGCAGGAGATCCTCACCGTCTCAGAGAGGTGGGAGGATAAGGCTCGTGCCTGCCTGCAGGCCAGGTGAGTTTGCACACTGGTTCTCACACAAGAGCAAAGAACCCGTTGAGGTGCAGTTTAATGCTGAACCATCCTGTGCCTCTGGTTCCTCAGGCCTCGTCACAGCATGGGGACCTTGGAGAGCATCGTGCTAGAGGCCAGGAACATTCCAGCATACTTGCCTAATATTCTGGCTCTCCGAGAGGCTCTGCAGAAGGCCAAGGAGTGGACTGCCAAGGTGGAGGCCATCCAGGTACCTGCTATGCATATACATTACATCAGTGGTTCTCAAAGTTCCTTGAGGTGGTTCCAGGGGGTCTCCAGCAAAGAGGGGGGGGGGGGGGGGGGGGTTATTTTAATCATAAGTCCATCCATAAGTAACACAGTGACACAGTTTCTTTTATATCTAAAAGCAAAAAATATTATCAAAAGGGGACCTTGGGACACAATCTTACCAGTTATGTCAGTTAAGAGCTCTTTGACATGAACAAAAATCAGAAAAATGCCTTCAGATTGAGCTAATTGCAAATTAATCACATATTTAAGGGATACTTTCCAAGTTTGTAATACTCCTAACGTGAGCGAACCAATATGCTTGAGGCAAATGTCTGATTATGATTATTGGAACAATGAGAAATATTCTCAAAATTAACCTCAAACCTTCTGTTTTAAAATGCTAACCAGCTTCGTTAAATTTAACATTTGCTGAGTATTACAATGCTACTTTTAATTTATAATCTTTCTACTTATACTTAAGGTAGTGCCACATCTGTCTCATCTGATTAGACAAGGTGTGTTTATTTGTATAGCACATTTCAACACAATTTACAATTCAAAACAAGCAAGATATAATTAAAATATAGTTGATTAAAAGGGGACAAAATCTAAAATAATTAGAAAATAACATCAGCAATAGGCAGCAGCAAACAGAAAAGCCTTCAGCTGTGATTAGTTAAAAAAAAAAGTGATAATACAGCATCAAGTGCCTCACTAAGCATCCTCTTAACCCCTCTCCATCTCTGTATCCTCCGCCCACAGAGTGGTAGTAGCTATGCATACCTGGAGCAGCTGGAGAGCCTGCTGGCCCGGGGTCGCTCCATCCCCGTCCGGCTAGACCCGCTGGCCCAGGTGGAGTCTCAGGTGGCCTCAGCGCGAGCCTGGAGGGAGCGGACCGCCCGCACATTCCTCAAGAAAAACTCTACCTACACGCTGCTCCAGGTGGGCTGTCATGACCTCAGCAGTAGTTAATTTAGACGTGTCCATCATGTACAGAATGCAGATGGAAAACTTGCCGCCCCCCTTTGCGTCTCTTCTCTTAGGTCCTGAGTCCTCGCCTGGACATCGGTGTCTACGGCAACAGCAAGAGCAAGAGGAAGCGCGTTAAGGAGCTCATGGAGAAGGAGAGAGGAGCCTTCGACCCGGACACCCTCAGCGACCTGGAGGAGACCCTCGAGGAGACGCGGGACCCCGCCTCCGTTGTGGCGGCCTTTAAATCCAAAGAGCAGAAAGAGGTGGAGTCCATCCATTCCCTGCGCGCCGCCAACCTGGCCAAGATGGCCATGGCCGACCGCATCGAGGAGGTCAAGTTCTGCCTGTGCCGGAAGACGGCCAGCGGCTTCATGCTGCAGTGCGAGCTGTGCAAGGACTGGTTCCACGGGGCGTGCGTGCCCCTGCCCAAGACGGGGTCTCAGAAGAAGCTGGGCGTGGGCTGGCAGAGCAACAGCAAAGACTCCAAGTTCCTGTGCCCGCTGTGTCAGAGGTCGAGGAGGCCGAGGTTAGAAACCATCCTCTCGCTGCTGGTGTCGCTGCAGAAGCTTCCGGTGCGGCTACCGGAGGGAGAGGCCCTGCAGTGTTTGACGGAGAGGGCGATGAGCTGGCAGGTAGGCGGGGAAATAATATCAAAAAACATCCAAACACCCAATTTACTGTGAAAACTTCATACCGTACAGAGAAAATCAATAAACAGACGTTAATCTTCACTAAACAAGCGCACACTTGTGTAACTCCCCTGCCAGGACCGAGCGCGTCAATCTTTGGCCACCGAGGAGCTGTCCTCAGCCCTGGCAAAGCTGTCGGTGCTGAGCCAGCGGATGGTGGAGCAGGCTGCGAGGGAGAAAACGGAGAAGATCATCAACGCTGAGTTGCAGAAAGCCGCTGCCAACCCGGACCTGCAGGTACGCCGTCGTCTTAAATTAATTTCTCCAGTGTCTCGCTCGGAGTTTGCAGCTCTGCCAGTTCCTAAATTAAACCGTGGCTTTTCATGTGGGTGTGTAGTAAGTCACCAGCAGAGGGCGCTGTTAGGTAAAAATGAAGTCGACCGCATGATTGCACTGACTAATGTTAAATGTGAAGAAATGCAAGGAATGAAAATAGATGTTACATGGAGGATTTCTCTAGTGTGTAATATGCCTGTAGAATTTTTTGTGTAAAAAAAATATATATTTATTTGGAAAATATATTTCTTTAAAAAGAAAAATAAATGATACAAATGCACTTTCAAATTACATTAAACCACTATGTACACAAAATGTACATTTTAAGGTACATGATGTCACTGTCCCGTATACATTTTGTTTTTTCTTCCTAGGGCCACATCCAGACTTTTCAGCAGTCCGGTTTCAGCAGAGCCACGTCACCTCGGCAGTCTGTGGACTACGATGACGAGGAGACAGACTCCGACGAGGACATCAGGGAGACTTATGGTTATGACATGAAGGTACGGGAAGCAGAGACGGCCTCGTTTTTCTCACACTCTTTTTCTCTCTCTATCTCTCTCACTTTCTCTCTCCCTCTCTCTGTCTCTCTATGAGCTTGTGAGCGAGAATGAGAAAATCACATTGGGGGAAAAAAAAGGTGGAATTAATTTGTGCTGTTCTCCTACTAAGCAATTCTCAAAACATAGTAATGGAGTCAGACCTACATGTAATTGAAGCCCGACAAAGTATTACTGTATTCTAATAATTCCCTCTCGTTTTTTGGGGGGTCTTATGTGTTTCCAGGACCCAGGTGAGGTGAAGCCCTACCTTTTCTGTGATGAGGAGATCCCTGTGAAGTCTGAGGAGGTGGTCAGCCACATGTGGCCGGCCGCCACGCCCTCCTTCTGTGCCGAACACGCCTACTCCTCGGCCTCCAAGTCCTGTGTGCAAAGTGAGGCATCGTTTAATTATTAAAATTCCCTTCTGGCTACCCGTTCAATTTCTGTTTTTTTTGTCTTTATACTTTAGTCTCACCTTTTACTAAAATTATTTAAATATCGCTATTTCAGACCTGGGCACGCCTAGAAAGCAGCCCAGGAAGACCCCGCTGGTACCTCGCAGCCTGGAGCCGCCGGTGCTGGAGCTGTCCCCGCAGGCCAAGGCCCAGCTGGAGGAGCTGATGATGCTGGGAGACCTGCTGGAGGTGTCCCTGGATGAGACCCAGCACATCTGGAGGATCCTGCAGGCTACGCACCCCCCCTCCGAGGAGAGATTCCTGCAGGTCATGGAGGTAGGGAGGTCGTCCATTACGCAACCTGATTGCGCAGCTGGATCCCATGGCAACCGATCACTGGGTTTAGTGTTTGAATCCATCCTTCTGGTTTCTTCCTGCAGCCAGAAAACACCAGCTATTCTTTCTATAATCAGTCATTTGTCATTGAAAACCTACAGCAATTGCACAGGGTTCCTACAGGGTCTTACAAAGTTTTGAAGTCTTGCATTTATGAATTTGGAAATAATACTTTCAAAAGACTTGAATTTCTATATCTGGGTCTTAAAAATTGTGCAGTATGTAATTTCTCTGTATCATATTCTCCTCAGCATCTCTTCAAAACGGTGTCCACATAAGTAAAGAGTGTTGTATATAGCAACATCATCATATTCTGATATACTATAATATTACTGTCAACTTTCGTCACTATTTTACATTTTACCGGGAAACAGCGTCTCCATGTTGCCAATCTACCTTCATTCGCTGTGGTCGTGTTAGGGACTGTCTGCAAGTTACATTTTTCAGTATGAATTGATTGAAGAAAAGTGTTCAAAAAATGGACTTTTCCCTACTCTGTTAGCTGTAGTTCATCATATTTGCAATGCCCTAACTACTATAGGTGAGGTTTTAGTGAAAAAATATTTTCCTTCACCTAAAAGGCAAAAGTATTCTTTCCTCAATCCTTTTTTTCCTGCTTTTCCACAGCCTGACGACTCCCTAATGGAGAAGCCTCTGAAAATCAAGCTGAAAGACTCGGAGAAGAAGAGGAAACGGAAGCTGGAAAGAGCCGAGCACCACCACATGCTGATGGCGGCCGCCGCAGCCGCCGGCGGTGGCACCTCGCCGATGGGGGACATACGCCCGGCCAAGTCCAAAGAACTGAAAAGGGTGGGCCTGGAGCTCGGCCTCGGGGGCAAGCCCAAGAAGAAGAAACTCAAACTCAACCTGGATAAGAACCGGGAGATGAAGCAGCTGGCCAAGCGGCTGGCCAAGGAGGACAAGGAGAGGAAGAGGAAGGAGAAGGCAGCCGCCAAGGCGGAGGCCATCCGGGAGGGGCTGGAGAAGAGGAAGGAGAAGAAGATCCTGGACATCCCCTCCAAGTACGACTGGTCCGGGGCCGAAGACTCCAACGACGAGAACGCTGTCTGCGCGGCCAAGAACTGCCAGAGACCCTGTAAAGACAAGGTGAGGACTCCAGCCATTACCCTCCACAATAAAAGTGAAAAAAGAGTTTTGCAGAATATTCGTCACTGGGTTATGAAATCTGCTAACCCCTCCCCCACAACAGAAAGCCAGTCTCAGCACTTCAGGTGGAGTTTGTTGTCAGGCGCTTACAGTAAAAGAGGCACAAGTGGTAAATCATAGATGATTCATAGACCACTACGGTTTAGCAGTTAACAGAGGTCAAAGGTGACCATGTGACTCTGCACATGTTCTGTGTGTTTTTAAATATCATTTAAAACTAATAGAGGTTGGCTACTTGGATAACACTAATACTGTGATAATTATCACTGTTATCTTATATTTACATGTTAAAACTTTTCTCAAGTATTTAAAATCATTTTGTAAAATTACACACTCACTTTGAGTCAATGTGTTTGTGATTTATTAGAACAAATTCATGTAATTTTTATATTAAAACCCCTCAGCTAAGATATCACTGTAATAAAATGTAGCAAACTTGTACTTGTTATCATTCATAAACGCACAAATGTGAATCGTAGCGTCTCGTTGTGAGAACATTTTATAGAGTGATGATAGTGAACCGATACTGATTAGCTGTTCATTCCATAAGCCTGTCTGTGTGAATAGATGTCGAGGATGTCATTTACTTCCTGTATCTTCAGGGTCATAGCACTGCCCCTAACCTTTTCTACGGACTTAATGTAGATTGTGGAATTTCCTCCTTTGCAGCATTACCTAATCAGACCCGGGTGGAAGAGGTTTTTCTTTTTTTTCTGAGAAAGTGGACCTTTTATTAGAATGGGAATATTTGAGCTTTACTGTGCAGAGTTTGACACTAGAAGGCTGTTTTCACATTCATCTGCTGAAAGTGGAAAGTTCTTCTGAGCTCACTGAGAATCAAGCAGGCTTTGTGACATCACAAATAGATGGGAAATCAAGCCTGGCCCAATATTCAACTTACACATGTGATGTAGAAATTTGAAGCCTCCAGAGCACAAACACTGAGAAGGAGATATCTAGTGTAACTTTTAACTCGAAGAACCAGTTGTCATTTTAAGGATTTTAACAAAGATTTTAACCTTTTTTAGACTATTTAACTTTAATTAAAAGTTAAGTATTTTACATATAAATATCTAAAACAGGTCTGGCCATCTTTAACACTTATTTTCCTGCATTCTAGTAATTTTTTCCCTTTTCTTATGAAAGGAACACACAAAATTCAATTAGTTTTGAAATGCACGTTGTTATTAAAAATGGAACACACTAAAAAGGGATAATTTCCCCAGGGTACAGGCCTGATAATGAAATCATATGATGATGTTATAGAACAAAGCGCTGTGAAATAACAAAAGTTATAAGAAAAGTCAAATGAAACCCCAAAATACAGTTAGATTTTTTAATGTTATTACCCTCTTTTTCTTTTTTAGTGCTTTTATCATTTCAGGTTTTTAATGTAAAAAAAAAACAGTCTGCAAAAGCTGCTCTGTTGCAGTACCATGATGATGAGAGGTTACCTTCAGACAACTCGACCCTCCTCACTGACATCCCTCACAGCCTCAAGAAGCAGTAAATTCTGCTTGATTCCAGGTGACAAGGTGTCTCCTGGCAAGTGACACAGTTTTTTGTTCTTGTATAGAGTTAATAACAAACACTTTTCTAAATGAACATCATGGAAGAATATCAACAGCTGATAACCGCACTGGAACACCTTAAAGAGAGTTACATATAACGTATTAACAGGACAGGCCCGTGTCGTCCTTTTTGGCAGCAGCGCTCGAGATGAGCCACTGAGTTAACCAGTGGCCCGTCTCCTTCCCCCAGCCAATCAGAGCCCTGGAATCGGTAGGTCTGCAGCGCTGTGGGCGGAGCCGCAGCGATGAAGTTATGAAGGTGCTGCTGACTACTTGGCCGACAACACCTGAAGTTGGGATGATTAACGAGAGAATTGAGGTTTTTGTGTCTTCCTTGTAACATTCAGGTTCAAATCTGACCTAGGGTTAGAGCAATGCATTCTGGGACAGGAGCCAGTCCTCCGCAACCTTGAGCAATCGATGTGAAGATGAACATATCTATTAAATGTTATGTGGCATATTGCAACAATTGCACCCCACTGATGAGCTTGTGAAGGTATAAAATTATAATTATTATTATAATATAATTACAATATTTTTTCTTTAATAAATTAGAGGAAGAGATGTAAAAAAAGAGGCTGTGTGTGTACATGAGGGTCTTCAACTTGGTGTTGGATGTTCCTTTTGCTTTGATAAACCAAACATTTAAAGGAGAAATAAAAGGTCCTTTTATAGAAACTCTCAGTAACCGTTGGATCAAAGGGAAGTTTATCACTTAAGTAAACCCAAAAGTTTTTACTGTACATGTCAAAGAGAATTCAGTCTGGCCAGGTTTTGATTTGATTATGAACTCATTGACATTTAATTCAACAATCAAGCAATGACTGACTAACAGCCTGAACCTAACGTCAGCTGTTAAAAATTACACTTTGTTTTTTTGAATTTTGAGTCACCAAACCCTTTTTTTGTTTTTTCAATAATTACCATATCGTGGTGCACTGAGCTTTGCTCTGAACAGCCAGTTCCCAGGTTCGAGTCCCGGCCACTCTGGTACATGCCCCCCCATCACTTGCTGTCTGGTTACTCTATAATAAAACCTTTAATGAAAAATAATAATAATTACCACATTGTTTCCTGGTTGTGCCAGCTTCACCGTAATCCCTAATCCTTATTCATCTGTCTGCGTTTTATTTCTTTTCCCCCCATGTGCGTCCAGGTGGACTGGGTGCAGTGCGACGGCGGCTGCGACGAGTGGTTCCACCAGGTGTGCGTGGGCGTGTCGTGCGAGATGGCTGAGAACGAGGACTACATCTGCGTGGACTGCTCCCGGAAGGCCGCCGGCGGGGGCGGCGGGGTGATGGGCGTGGTGGAGGAAGTGACGGAGGAGAGCGTGGTGGTGCTGGCGACGTCGATGTGCGGCGGCGCCCAGAGCCTGCCCTCGGCGGCGGCGACCGTCGTGGCCTCGTGGTCCCACGCGCCCATGTCCGCCTTGCTGCTGAACCCGGCGGCTTCACACCAGCAACAGCAGGAGCCTCAGCAGGGCAGCTAGCGCTAAAAGAAGAGGCGGGGCTTAAGACTGTTCGAGTTTTGAATACCGTACCTCACACGATGTGCATAACACAAAAAAAACACCCTGTATCCAGGATAGCGTTTTCAACCTCTTCAACCTGCAAGACTGTCCGGCATCTTGCCGGGGGAATGAATAGCCCTTTATGATTTAGCTCGGCAGGTGGAGTTTCTGTAACCGCCTGGATTATAGAGCACAAGAGGAGAAAAAAAAAAAAAAAAGACGAGAGAGGATGAGCAGTGTCCTGCCTTCACAGACTGAAAATGGTTCTCTCTCCACTCGACGAGGGATCAGGGTGCACAGACCTGATCCTCCTACAGAGTTTTAGCACTAGAAACGTCCACCAGCTACTTCCCAAAACCACCTCTCTACAGTAATAAAGTCACGGGTCCACTTAACAGTCGGACAAACACGCACTCACCCCAGCTGTCGTGTGTTCCAAACGAATCTGTTCCCAGTCGTGTCCTCCTGAACCGTTCCTCCTCTGCCAGGCCCCTTCAGACAGTAACATCTCAATATGTAGGACTCCTCCAGACTAGGAAAAACAAATGGTTGTAATGTAGTGCAATTATTTATAATGTACATAGCTTTTAAGCAATTAAACAAATGGATTGTGGCTTTTTTTTGTTTTCGTTTTCTCACCTTTAATAAACTATTCCTAGTCAAACGATTGATGATTATGGGATGTTTTTCTTTTCTGATTACAACACCAAATTACACTTGAATTTAAATGTCCCTCATTGTTCATTTCTCCTAAGTTTTGATATCAGTAACAAGATATATTTGTGGTTTTGAGACAGAATTTTGATTTCCTGCCCTCGATGATAACCAGTTTCGGTGGAAAAGCAGCGCTAAAAGGGGGGGGATTGAACTGGTCTTGTTAATGAGAGGTTGATTGATTTAAAGTTGCTGAAGTTATGCTTCACATTTCACCCTGTCACTCATTAGAGGGGTCAGCATGTTGTGGGTCTCGCGTTGAATTCCTGTGCTACATGTGTAGATCTGTTTTTTTCTTCTCACCATCATCCTGGAATACCACCCTTTTTTATGCAAGCTACATGCAATTATGAACTGAAATTATTAGATTTTTCACCTTCACATCCATGATATGATGATGATTTTTTGCAAATGCATACCTGAATATTCCATTTCAGAAAAGAATGTTAGTAGGGTCATAGGTGGGGGCTTGGGTGGTTGCAGATGTCCACTCCTAACTCGTAACTCGGCCGAGTCAGATCCGGTGTGAACTGACCTCAGCTGCTTCTGCCTCCGTCTGAGTGCCTCACCTCTTGTCACTGCGCTGACCAAGGAGGGGAGAGTGTGGCGCCTGCGCGCGGCCGCAGCGGTCTGCAGGGCATCAACTGTAATGATAAATGATCGATTACGCAACGCTGGCCTCGTTATCGCATGCCATTCCATCTTTACCACCCGCTGTCCGTGTCCACTCCTGATTCATGCTCTGGCTGACTGAAAAACACACATTTCTTTATAAATGTGGATATTCTTTCACCAGTCTTTCATACCTCGTGAAAAACAAATTTGAAGATCTGCTTTATCCATTAAATAGCACTTAAAATAAAAAAAATGGGGATGTATTGGATTGCAACTGAAAGGATAATAGCTATTTTTTTTGCTGAAATTTCCCTAATGGTGATGTATGTTTATTATAGGGTTTCTACATGGTCCAGTGTCATCCTATTCTAGTCTTGTCAGCCTACGCTTAAAATGTGGCATCACTGGTAGGTGATGTACTTTGCTCTGAAGGGGGCAGACGAGGGGAAAGAAAGCGGAGGCTGGCCCTAAGTTTAGCATTACACACCCTCCGCCCCTCACTCCAGTCACTTTAAATACTAAAACTTCAACATTCACACAGAATTCCCCAGCGGCAACCTCAGGCGTTCGATTAAACGGTTGTGTGACACTGCAATGAAAGGTAAGATGAAGGTTTTTACTGTCGCTTAGGTTGATTAGAAAATGATCCAATATATCTCCTTAAACCCTTTTTTTTTTTTAATCTAAAATATATAAAAGTTGCATACACAAAGCCCCATTTGTTTTGTCTGGACTGGTAGATCATGCATGCTCTTTTTCTTTAATGCACTAATAACATTGATTTTCAGATCTTAGGGTTGCACACTTGACCGTTATTTGGTGGAATTGAGAATTGTATTTCTCTTCGACTTGTAGGAGACGCTGCCAAAGCAGGCCTCCCGAATGGCACCGGCTTGTCCAGGGACCCGCGGCCCCTGTCGGAGGAGAAGATGGAGGAGCGGGGTCAGTGGAGCAACAAGATAGAGTTCGTCCTGTCCGTGGCCGGCTCCATCATCGGCCTCGGCAACATGTGGCGCTTCCCTTACCTCTGCTACAAAAATGGGGGAGGTAAGTAAGGGGGAATGTAGGTTCATTCTTTTTTCATGCAGCTGGATGCACACATGAATGTCAGCACTAATAAAAACAATGCAAATTATTTAGTTTACTAGTGCAATGAGCTGTTCACGTTATTTTCCACAATGCACTTACTTGATAAACAAGAATTAACAGCTGACCTCCCAGAGCACCTGAGATCAAGAGATGGAAAAACTTAAGTCTTAATTAACCCTTGCAAATCTGACCCTAAAAGAATGTCCCCCCCGCCCCTCCTCATTTGATTCTGCACTCAGTGTTGTGCAGAAATAATGCTTGTGTAGCTGCCAAAACTGGACGGCCCAGTTTCTCTCGCTCCATGGGGTGACGGGGTCAGGGCTCGGGGCTGAAGCGGGATCAGACAGCTGTTGTTGCTCCTTGCTCACAGCAGCAGTCCCCGCGGAGAGGCGGAAATCTGAGCACGCCAAACATCCTCGGTCACCCGACGGGACGCCGGGCACAACAGCTAAAAGAGAGAGCGGCGGTGTGACTCAACCAAAGAGCGTTAAAGAAAATCTCCTTTTCACAACGTCCATGCGTCTACCGCTGCTGTGTTCCGTGCCTCGGGTTATAAAATAACCAACTCCATGTTCAGGGACGCGTTTTTCCTCATGTTTTTCAATTCTTAAATAATACATAAAACATGCTTGAGCTTACGCAACTTTACTTTTGTGCATTAAAAACCGTTGCAAACCGGCGCGATCCGGTTGAAAATGGAAGATTATTCAAAGGCGAGCCCTGCTCTGAAAATAGCAGCAGATCAGACAAGAAAAGGGGAAAAAAAGGAATGTTCCATCATAATTAATAGGTGATCCAACAATGAAAGGCCAAGTTAAAGGAGAGATAGACGGTGTCAGGAGGTTCGTGTGATATTAAAAAAAAAAAACTCCCTGAATCTTCCTGCATTTGGCACCAAACACAGGGGGGCTCGACATGGGCTTTTAGTCAATTTATATATATTTCAGCAGATTTATTATTAACTTTTGTAGCTGCAGTGTGTTTGGGGTCAACATTTCCGGCACTGCAAGAGGCCCAGAGTTCACCTCAGTCGTGACCCTGTGTGCTCATAGGATTGAAAACTCTGAGCAGGTGTGAAAGTGAACAGATATCTTCAGTAATTTGAAGACCTGTCCAGGTTGTCTCCCTGCCTTCTACCACCCCTGCACGTGGATAGGCTCCTGAATAGGAATGAATAGGTATAGAGGGATGAATACGGAATAACATGTAGAAGTATCTAGACACCAAAACCCTAACCAAAGGAAAAAGTCATTAATAATCCAGAGTCCTCTGTCCTCTCTCGACTCAGGTGCGTTCCTCATCCCCTATCTCATCTTCCTGTTCACGTGCGGCGTCCCCGTCTTCTTCCTGGAGATCGCCCTGGGCCAGTACACCAGCCAGGGAGGCATCACCTGCTGGAGGAAAATCAGTCCCCTGTTTGAAGGTAAGGGCAGGTGTATGATCAGGCCAAAACTACAGAAGCTGTCCCACCAGATTCTGAAATTTAAAAACCATTGGATTTTCAACAGAGTCAAAATTGAAATTATGTATCTGAATTTTTTAGATAAAACATTGGAAACCATTGGATACAAAGAATAAGCAATGGATTCTGCCTCAAATCAAACCCACATCCAGCCAATCAATATACCATTGGTCATCACTTGAAATTACAGGAAGGCGGTCATCGAAACTGTCTTTTTGAACTTGTATGTTAGGATCCAAGTTCGACCTATCAAATTTAAACAGCTTGAATATATATTGTCTGTGCTATAAATACTTTTGAGACAGATTTTCTTCCATAGACGGACGAGTGTATCACCCAACATTTGGGAAATGATGAAAAAGATTCATTCCTCAGCAGCCTACTATCCTATCCCTGGATGCTAAAACCTCACCTAATTATTCAACATCTGAATAAGAGTTTCAGCTCTTATTAATAAGGTCGTTGCTGATAGGTCATGTGCTATATTCTGCAGGTCTTGGCTACGGCACACAGGTGATTGTGACTCTGCTGAACTTCTACTACATCATCGTTCTGGCCTGGGGCATTTTCTACCTGTCTTTCTCTTTCTCCTGGGACCTGCCCTGGTCCTCCTGCAACAACACTTGGAACACAGGTAGCGCATTTATTTGTCTCCATAAATGGGCCGTGACATTACTTTAAAAAAAACGACTGCAGCCGTCCTAAGAAAGTCTGCATTGTCCCCGTAGAACACTGCGTGGAGTTTCAGAGAAGAAACACCTCCATCAACACAACGATCGACCCAAACGTCACCTCCCCTGTCATGGAGTTCTGGGAGTGAGTTTTCCAGACTGTTCCCTTCCCGATGATATATCACTTGTGCGATATATAGAGACAAAGATTCATCACCTCTGTGTTCGTCTGTGCAGGAGAAGAGCGCTGAGGATTTCCCCAGGCATCGACCACATGGGCTCTCTGAACTGGGACTTAGCCTTATGTCTGTTCATAGCGTGGGTCATGTGCTACTTCTGCATCTGGAAGGGGGTGAAATCCACGGGAAAGGTGGGTGGAAGTGAGATTTAGGGTCTTGACCTCATCTGCACCAAGTAATAAAAGCCAAGAGACCCCTTTTTAAATGTATTTGGTTTTGACGATGGTTGACTGACGCTGAACTCTCGGGCGCCATCATTCAGGATGACATCTGCTCTTCGTCTCCTTTGCATATTTTGACACCCCTGCGTGCATGTGTCAACGTAGGTGGTCTACTTCACGGCGACCTTCCCGTATCTGATGCTGATCGTGCTGCTGATCAGAGGGCTCACCCTGCCCGGCGCTGCCATCGGCATCAAGTTTTACCTCTACCCTGACCTGGGACGACTGGCCGACCCCCAGGTAACCGCAAACACCTTCGATTTAAAGCCCAGTTGCAGAAAAATACAATGTCTCCTCTATGTGGCGTGAGGTAATTTCCACAAAAGAACCTCTCCCGCCTTATGAATGAAGGCCCTTTTTTTTGTGTTTTGCTCCCCGTGGATGAGGGCGCACCAGGCGCAGGTGTCCCGTGGTTCTCTGCTGGGGAGCATAGTTTCAGCTGGGTCCATCTGCTCTCCATGAAAGAGACAGGGATCACAGAGATCAAATGCAGGGCCGGGACACCACTGGGGCCATAAACATGAACCCTACCGGTGCTGAGCTGCAGACAGTCAGCAAACCGGCCTTCCCCCCCATCCCCCCCTCTGGGAGGACGAGACAAAAGTAGCAGTGGTCCAGTCAGACAAGATATATCCAGTTGTTAAATTCTGTTTTTGTAGGTCCTGTACTTATTCAAAATGCATCTTACTTCCTTCAAGTTTTAAGATAACTCAATCCACAAACATCCGATCTAGCTAACCATCACAGTGTTTACATTTATGGAAGCTTTGGTTTGTTAATCAGTGTTGAGACAAACGAGACCAATAACAGACTTTTAGGTTTCCTCCTAGTGGTTAACAATTGAAAACTATTCTCTGCACGTGACTTCCTCTGCCTGACAGGTTTATCCATATATGTCAACCTAAGTGCATGGTCATTTATACTTTGATTGTTTTTTGATTTTTTTTTTAGGTGTGGATGGATGCTGGCACCCAAATCTTCTTCTCCTACGCCATCTGTTTAGGGTCCCTGATTGCTCTGGGCAGCTACAACAGATACAACAATAACTGCTACAGGTTTGTAAACTACATAATTTCTATACACACGCTTGATTCAGTGTTTAAAGGTACTAGTAGAAGTTTCCAGCAGCATCTAGTGGTGAGGTTGCAGATTGCAGGAACTCAAAACCTTGCTACTGCAGAAAACCGAGCAGTGCAACATGGCAGGTTCGTGGATGTATTATAAGACTTGGATATGGAACCGCCTCTCAGCAGATTTTTCCCAGTGGCCACTCGAGGTACTGCAACAAAAAAAATCCATGCGACCCAAAAAACATTTTTTACAATAGACCGACCGGAATAGTAAAAGAGAAGCCTTTAAAACTGTTGACAGGACGCTCCCGCCTATACTCCGTTAATAACTACTCTTTGTATCCTACATTTTTACGTCATGGAATTTTTTCTCACGGTCAGAAAAGCTCTGGAAAAATCTGTTTTCTCAGCGTAATGTCACAGCTGAGTACATGCACTCCCAAAGCGCAGGCGTGCTGTGTCTCTAAGTGATGGGAAGCCCCAGAGTGGTGTGTATAGATGCTTTGAAGTGTGGGGAAAAAAAAAACTATGGAATTCCACTTTAAATTTCCCGTCTCGTCTCCCGTGCCTTTCTCTATATTTGTTCCACCTAAATACAAATGTACTGTCTTTTGCAGAGATTGCCTGTCGCTGTGCTTCCTGAACAGCGGCACCAGTTTTGTGGCAGGCTTTGCGATCTTCTCCATCCTGGGCTTCATGTCTTATGAGCAGAATGTTCCCATCTCAGAAGTAGCAGAGTCTGGTGAGGCTCGCAGCAAACACAGTCGAAGCTCAAGAGCAGAATATATATTTAAAGTCGGTATTCGTGCATTCCCTTAACATTTTCTGCTTCTGGCTCTGCAGGTCCTGGTCTGGCCTTCATAGCTTACCCCCGTGCTGTGAGCATGATGCCCTTCTCTCCTCTGTGGGCCTCCCTCTTCTTCATCATGATAGTTTTCCTGGGTCTGGACAGCCAGGTGGTCACTTTACTTTCACTTCATAAATGGTGCTTTCATAGTTTTCCTTTTTTTCACTTAGTTTCCCTGTGTTTACCTTACTTCTTCTAATCCCTCTGCCCTTCCCCTCCATCAGTTTGTGTGCGTAGAGAGCCTCGTGACGGCGATAGTCGACATGTATCCCGCCGTCTTCCGCCGCAAGAACCGCAGGGAGCTCTTCCTCTTGGCCGTGGCCCTCTTCTCCTTCTTTGTGGGTCTCATCATGCTGATGGAGGTAGGCTGGTTGTTCCCCAGGGGCCACACACACACACACACACACACACACACACACAGACACAGACTAGAAACACATACTGTTGATGCTTCAGAAAACAGGCACATGGGGATCCTTCATTCATCCTCTGAAACCCAGGTTAAGGGAATTTGTTTCACTACTGATGCTGAGGGGAAATGCACCAGCAATGTATGGAGTGTATTTCTGATTAGTTTAAAGTTATGTTCATTGAAAAAAATGTGCTTTTTTTTTTTTTTCAAAAATGAGGAAATTTCTAAGTGACCCCAAACTTTTGAACGGTAGTGTATCTAAGATAATTCTAATCAAATTTGGACTAATTGTAGCGACTTTTCAGTGCATTTGGTGCACATTTGGACTTGTTTTAAGACAGATTTTAAAAATTGTGAACCTATCCTTTAATGTGTTTGGTCTAAAACCAACATATAAATCTTCGTACCTCTTCCTCTACAGGGTGGCATGTATGTCTTCCAGCTCTTCGATTACTACGCAGCCAGCGGCATGTGTCTCCTCTTCATGGCCATCTTTGAGACGGTCTGCATCGCATGGGTCTATGGTGAGCCGCTCTCAAACATAAAAGACTGTACTTTTTTTTTTTTTTCATTCCTATTCAGCTAAGATTTTAATGGCGCAGCATGAAAACAAAATGTCTTTACTGTGTTTCCAGGTGCAGAACGTTTTTATGACAACATCGAGGACATGATTGGCTACCGCCCAGGACCTTACATCAAGTATTGTTGGTTGTTCTTCACCCCGGCCACATGCATTGTGAGTGGATCAACAAACTAATTACCGTAGCTTTCCAAAGATGACAAACAGCAACCGAGAGGAGCCCTCCTCTCTTCCTTTATCCTTTTATGATCTCTTCCATTTTTTTTGTTTTCGTTCAAATTTAAACGCCGTCATATTCGTCTAATTGCGATGTTTTATCCAGGGTACTTTTGCCTTCTCCCTCATCAAATACACTCCGCTAAAATACAACAATGAGTATGTGTATCCGTGGTGGGGCTATGTCATTGGCTGGCTGCTCGCCCTCTCCTCCATGGTCTACATTCCTCTTTGGATGGTCTACAAAATCAGTACCACGCAGGGGACATTCAGAGAGGTGAGGTCGACTTTTTTTATTTTTCAACAGCATGTTTACTGAATTTTTAATAATATCTCAAAAAAACTACCTTAACTACCTTAAAAATTACCTTACTCCACTGGCAGATAATTTGAATTATTTAAATTGTTTTCTTGATTTTAGTTATTTTTTTTAAGAAAATGTTTTCATGTTTTCAAGACAAAATTAATCCAAAAAATGAAAAAAAATTGAAATAAGCCAAATTATCTGCCAGTGTAGTAACATAATTCTACTTGGACTAATTGTACCAAAAACAAGATATTTTCACCTGTTAAGATTTCAGTTTTTGCAGTGATATGCACAGTGATCTAAGTGAATAAACACTATCATAGCAATTATAATAAATAAATAAATTCATTGGAGAAATACTATTTCTAAAAAGTCCAAAAAGGTTTCTGAGCAAAATGATCTGCCGGTACAGTAAGTACAGAGTAGAATGAAATATTGAGTAGAATGATCTGGCATATAATTTATCTTATTTCAAGTTATTTTTTTCTTATTTGGGTCAATTTGGTCTTGTTTTAAGCAAACAAGACTAATATTTTTTTAAAAGAAAAGATTAAATTGACTAAAATCAATTTCAATTGATAAAAAAAAAAAGAAAAAAGTGAAATAAGATGCATTATCTATCACTGAAATAAGATAATTCTACTCAATATTGGACTAATTGTCCTAAAAAAAAAGATATTTTCACTTGTTGAGGTGATATTAGTGAACAACAAATATCATCATCATAGCAATTGTAATAAAAATAAATGAATTCATTGGAGAAATACTATTTCTAAAGGTCAGGGGTATAGTTGATTCTTAGGGTCAGATACTCAACATTTAAATCTCTGAACCACTTCCCCCTGTTTAACCCGTTTCATCTTCCTACAGCGCATCCGGCTGCTCATCACACCGTCCGATGACTTACCCAAAACCAAGAGGGAGCAGGAGAGGTTACTGGCCATCTTTGCTCCCGAGAGAGACGCCTCCGTGAATAAAAACGGCTACTTCCCCGTCTCAGAGAGGGACTCCAACTTATGAGGCCCCCACGGTGGGTGATGTTCGTTGGAAAGACGACGTGGAGTTTTTTGGCTTCATCTGCAAGGAAAGGGTGCTGAGTTTGACAGCGCCTGTACATTTAGTTTATCACCTGTTGGATTAGTTAGATTTTGTTTTTTTAGAAGGGATAAGAGCATTTTCAGGGATAAAAATCCTTTGCTCTTTTTGAAATGTATTAATAACTGTGTGTGTTGTTTTGCTCTATTTTACTGATTATGTATATAAACTAAACGTCTGCAGATATGTATTAGTCAACCCCTGTTTTCATAAAGTGCTTCATACAATTTTAAAATAAAAGATAATGGCATTTTTTTTTTTATTTCCTTCAAAAGAATTATGTTAATTCTGGAGACAGACATGCAGGTCTCTTAAATAAAATGTTTTAGTTTGGATAGTGAGTAGGATTTTTTTTTTTTTTACAGATAAAGACGTAGACAAATAAATCAATAATAGTATCTGTGGATACATCAACTTCTTAAAGTCACTTTATACATCTGACATCTCTAAATGGCGCCTAAGCTCTATTTGTACCATATTATTGTATTATCATAGCTGATTCCTTTTGTATTTCCTGCAAAACTGGAAAATTAACTGTAGAAAGTCAGTGAAAATGATTATACTGTTGGCACTGCAAGTAGTTATAGAACTAACATGATATATGCAATGTAGTTTTCATACTGTAACATAATATCTGTACAAAGAAATGTGTAAGGATGTTTTTAAATAAACATGCAAAATTAAATGTTGTCGTGAACAATTTCCTCACTGTAATTTCATTATTTTAACTTAATCGTTTGGATGCTCATGATCATGTTTGCTTTGAATGCACATGTAATTTTCAACACATTTATTATCGATTTTTAATGAATATTCTCATATTAAATTGGCAGCAGCTAAATGCTAACTAAATGCTGTTAAAGAGTCCAGACTTAAAGCAAAGGGAGATTATGCTTTTACTGTTTTAGCTCGCTTTAGCAGCAATGCTGTGAAACAAACTCTCCCTCAGTATCAAATCAGCTGAGTCAGTGCCTCAGTTAATTCAAAACCCACCTGTGCAGACTGGCATCTGTATAAGGTTTAAAGTGTCTACTCATATGTTATTCTTTTTGTATGTGTTTTTTTCCCCTATCTATCTTCTTTAAATCATTGTTTTAATTGCATGTTCTATGTATGATGTTCTTTTTAATGTTTATTTCTCTTTTCGCTACCTTGAGAAAAAATCCCAACAAAATCACAATTGTTATTAATATAATTTCTATTCATATATTTTTGTCATTTGCATTATTATATTCATATTAATTCATATATCATTGTATTATTATTAAATAATGTGACTAGCAAATTTGTTTAGGGTCACACGCCTCTCTGACTGGACAAAAAGTAGTTTTAGAGGACACTTCTGTCACCTCAAGAAGGCTGTGCAGCTACAATGATGGAGCAGTTTTGGACCATTTTTCTAGAATAGTTATAGCAGTCGGCTGGCTCCTGATTGGCTGAAAAATCGCCGCGTCACTCGCTACGTGCCCCGGGGGGGACGCCCACCGCACGTTCCCACCATGCAGCGGGTGATGTCTGAGGAAAGATGGCGGAAGGAGGAGCGGCCGATCTGGATACCCAGAGAGGAGAGGTCGCGGCACTGCTGAAAACGCAGCTAAGAAAGGGAGACACTTGGTAAGACGTGAGCTTAAACCTTTATCAAAGGCGCCGCGTGGCTGTCGGTCGGCTCCGCCGCGGTTGTCAACGCCACGGAGCCGAAGAAAGCCAAAGTGACGGGCCGTGTTGACAGTTAGCTCGGAGCTAGCTTCGGCTGGAGCTAACTGTCAGTTTCATGTGTGCCTGTGAAGAACGACCACATATCGTCTACATGTTCTTTCCTGTTGTTTATTCTATACTTCTAAAACACCATTTTTACTTTCCACATCTGCTGACATGATCATGGGGGGGTACGTGTATATATATTCTTTTCCTGATAGAGCCCGTCCAGTTAGGAGCTAACTAGCTAGCCAACCGAAGCTCCAACTGGTGGGTTTTTTTTCTGTCAGCGGGTTCATCCGTCGACTTTCGGGCAGGGCGGAGTCGGAAAAGAAGCACCTGTCAAAATCACGGAGCCAGCTGGTCAGGCAGCTCAACTGTGCTACTGTTAGAACTGTCGATGTGTGCAACGTTTGCCGGTTCAAAGTCACGTTTCCGAGGCTAACGTTCCTAACGAAAACCAAAAGTCTATTCAATCACCCTTCAGTGTTTTGGGGAAACGTATACGAGCTACACCTCTAACTTTTACCAGAGCTGAAATATTACAGCCTGTCTTCTCCGCAGGTACTTGGTGGACAGTCACTGGTTCAAACAGTGGAAGAAATATGTCGGGTTTGACAGTTGGGACAAATACCAGATGGGGGACCAGAATGTCTACCCAGGACCAGTTGATAACTCTGGTCTTCTCAGAGGTAAGACCAGTGGTACCTCACACGTCCTAAAACCTAAACCAGAATCCTCTTTATTAGCCAAGTAGGTTTATGCATATAAATAATTTATCATTATTCAGTGAACTAAAACAGAATAACACAATCTTCAGAAAATATAGGCACTTTACAACACTTTCTGTATTGTAAATGTAATTATATTATGATTGCCATTGTGTGTGTGTGTTTTTTAATATATGTTCTATTATATTTGATGGTTTTATGTTGTATATTCTTATGTTGTCATGACATGTATATAATGTGATTCAGTGGCTTGGTGCCCAAGACAAATTTCCCCCTCTGGGACAATAAAGATGACCTTATCTTACAAGAAAAGAATATATACAGGTGAAACTGTGTGAATGCTAAACAGAATAGAAAAAGTGCAAGACCATAAGATCAAAGACCATATTAAATGGTCTAAAAAAAGCTGTATGTATTTCACAGTCAGAAACCTGCAGGCATGTATAGCTTTGTCATTCTGGAAGAAGCAACAAAGAGTTGAGAGGAAAAAGGAGACAAAAACAACATTGTTGACTGACTATAGGATAGTCTTTTTTTTTTGGATTGTTCATAGAAAATTCTGTTTTGTGCCGTGTGAGACGGTCAGTCCAGGGTCACTAGTGTGAGCCATTTATGTTATTTAGTCTCCTCTTGTCGTCTAGCTGAATGCGCCTTGTGTCTTCTGTCTTCATACCTGTTTCTCGTCACCTTCCCACTTCTAGATGGGGACGTGCTGGCTATCAAGGAGCACCTCATCGATGAGCTCGACTACATCCTGGTCCCGACGGAGGGCTGGAATAAGCTTGTCAGCTGGTATGGGTTGACGGAGGTTCAGGAGCCAATTGCACGCAAGGTAAGGACTCAGCCCTGAGCATAAGATTTAGAATGCATTTCATGGGTGGAGTGTGTGCAGCTTATTGCACTTGACCAAACCAGTTGGGCAACATCAAAACAGAAAGTGTGGTTTCCTCAAATGGTTGTGGTTACCAGCTATGTAGAATGGCATGTTTTGGGTTGGGTTTAAATGCAGGAATCCAGGCTCACTGGAAAATGGTTTACAGTTCGGTGTACATTTGGCAGTGATTTGACATGATTGGTCAGTTGGAGTTGCACGAAAAAAAGCCAAGTACAGAAGTTGAAAACAAGCGTTACCACTACTAATACACCAGTGTAAATGATGTCACCTTTCAATCCTTTTCTTTAGCTACTCATTCATTCATGTCGTGAACTGCATTCATTCCTTTTTAGGGTAAATATGTGTTTTCAGACAGGTTTTGTCTATAGTGAAACAAACAGTGGAAAATCTGTGTGGTTAGTTGATTACTCAATGAACCACTTCAGAACAGCAACTACAATCACAGTTGTTGGAAGTTTCACATCCCAAAACCTACAGTTTGAAATCTTGCTAGTCATGGCATCATGGCTGCTGCAATAGTTCCCCCCCACCCCACCCCTGCTATCTCTACCGTTCTCTCTCTTCCATCGACCCACCCATTTTGCCATGTATGTCGTGGGACGTATCGGGTAGCGGCGGGGTTTCTATTTTCAGGCAACGCTGTGGATGGGTGAAAAGCTACATGGAGCGATCTGCGAGACACAACATGCAGGAGGTTCATTATTAATTTTCCTCCTTTTTTTTAAAAAAACAAAAACAAAAACCTTCTCTTCTGTGGGGTTGTCATCCTGAGGTGCGCGAGTGTTACGAAGGATTGTAGCCGCGGCTTCGGCACTACGGGCCCTTCCACTGTCTCTGTTGATTGTCGACACCAGCGGAGTGTTCCTGCGTGTCCTTGTTTTTTGAAGTGGAGGAATGCCAGCTGAGGTCACACTGAGAGAAGCAGCTTCTAAGAGGAGTGCGAGAGGCATATACCCAGGATGGGAAGAGGAGGAGGGGGAGGGTGGGTGGGGTAAATAGTTTTGGCTCGGCTCTGATTTGAGAAATTCTGTCAAAGAGTTTGGTGATGAGTGGGGCTTTTTGCTCCTAGCCTCCAAACACATGGGTGTTGTGCTTCAGGGTAGGATGTGCCCACTGTGATCAGGGTTTGGAACAGGGAGGGGTGAGGCACAGGGGGGAGAGAATCTGAGCTGTGTGTGCATGACTGTTTCAGTTCTCTGGGACATTTGTGAAGTCCGTACTGTGTGTATAAATGTGTGTGTGTGTGTGTCGGAGGGGCTCAGCGGTGAAATAAATAGGCTTGGACCCCTCAGCTGTTTCCACGAGGTGCTGCTAATTTAGGCTCTTCACTCTGACTCTTGTTCCTATCAGGACACTTGATGAGTGGCAGCCAGGGCAACGAACTTTCCTCTGCTCTGTGAGACACAGAAGCTAGTACAACCTGAGTTTGACCTCTTTATTTAATTGTTTAAAGGCATTGTTTTAAGAGAATAAGATAATATAGATGCTATGCTTTAGTTGCTGGCACAGTTATTGCTTTCTAGCAAAAGAAAAGCAGATGGCTGCCAAAAAATAGATATAAAATAGTGATTATTTTAACTGATATTGCAACTGTGATGATTTGCTATATTCAAAGGAATAATTTTTACATTATTATTCTCATTTTCACTGAGAAATACATTATAAACTGTATGTTGTGATTTTTAGAAAAGTCTCTAGAAAATGATGTGTAGTCTAGTCCAGACTATTTGAAAATGGCAGAAGTCTAGAGATTGATTAGTTATCGACTATTAAGTTAATCTGTGACTGTTTTGATAATCAATCAGACTATTTTTTTAAGAAAAGAATGTCCAAATTTTTTGAATACAGAGCCTTTGAGAGAACATTTGAGTTTTTTGTTCAGCCCTAGATATTCATTCTGTTTGACTTCTAGTGCAATCTGTCAAGGCTGAAGTGTCTATTGTTGTATGTGGGCAAATTTCTGTAACATCTGTTCAGGTACTAAAGATGGCAAAGATTTCCCTGTCATTTAGTCAAGTTCACCGCTTTTCCTGGCACATTCAGCATATGTTGTCAAATATTAAATATTTGGAATAGTCTTCCTTTGATGCTTGTCTCTCATTAGAGCAGCTGTTGCACATTCAGATTCATGTATTTAACAGGAATCTTCTAGGTTATATACTTTATAAGACTGATATTTGCATTTTTACAATACATTTATTATTCATTATGGATTAATTGAGCTGAAAATAATGCCCACGTGATATTTTTTCCCCCGCAGGTGGTGGAACAGGGTATGTTCGTGAAGCACTGCAAGGTGGAGGTGTACCTAACGGAGCTGAAGCTCTGTGAAGACAGCAACATGGACAACATGATCACACGACGCTTCAGCAAAGCCGACACAATAGGTAGGCCTGAGTCGCTCATACTCGACCGATGTCCATTTCTGAAACTTTCAGAATTCCTAAAATTCGGTCATTGTCGCTCCGTGCTCGTAGATCTGATAGAGAAGGAGATGAGGAAGCTGTTCAGCATCCCCGATGAGAAGGAGACCAGGCTTTGGAACCGGTACATGAGCAACACCTTTGAGCCTCTCAACAAACCCGACAGCACCATCCAAGACGCCGGTCTCTACCAAGGACAGGTAGGGACTTTTTTAGCTTTATCTGACAGTTTCACCTCATGAGAATTATTTCAACACCCCTGGATACACCGTTTACTTTTCCTACATACTGTAAAGCTCCTGTGAGACCCCCCCCGAAAAAATCGATTTGACAGAAGCTATTATTCGTCAGCTCAGTGAAACATACACTTTCCAATCCCCCTCATCAGATAGCTTTCTCATTTTTGTGTTCTCTGCCAGTCGGGCTTTTTAGGTCACAATAGAGCAGAGCTGCAATAAAATTTTCTTTTTCATTTTTCTGTATCCAACAGGTTATGGTTACCTTATTGGGTAACACTTTATAATAATTACCAGTTATAACTAGTTAATTGATTGTTAGTAAACTGTTATTTAATTCGTTGTTTTTTTTACATACTAATGACTTGTTAAGTATCACTTAATAGTTTGTATAGCTTATTGGGATGTTAATCTAAAGTTGCAACTATTCCTTATTTATTAACTGTTAATAGTAACTGAGAAATATTTGCAACTTTAGAACTGATACTTAACAAGTCATTAAGTAATTCGCAAATAGCTAGTTCATGATCTATTACTTATTTATAATGTATAGTTTTACATCATTAACATACAGTTAACAAGTCATTTATAACTCATTAACCACCAGCTTATACTGTTGGCTATCTATAAGGCACACATATAAATCCTTTAACAGTTATTAACAAGTGATTCATAACTAATGAACAGTTTCTTAATGATCTAGTAAATATTAAGGCAATGTGAGAAATCCTTAAAGTGTAAAACATTTACATACTCATTAATAACTCACTAATTATCACTTTGCTAGTTATGACACAGTTAGAAAGTGTTGCCTATTAATATTCATAGTTGGAGTTGTGCTTAGACAATATGGCGAGACTGTCCTGTAATGATTTACAGTTACAGGACAACATCTGTTTGTCAGCAGCCGTGCGAGCCCACTCCACCTCCTTTTTAAAGCCGCTTAAAATGTGCATGTGTGTCCTGGCATCCACCTGGCAGCCATCTAGAAAGCAGAACACAAGCCCAGATTAATTTGGACACCTGGACATAATGAGGCAGCAGGCTTTAGAATAGGCCCAAGTGCTGTCCCGGTCTCCAGCAGCTGTTCCAGAGAACAAATCCCCCCATCTTTCCCCATTAGTAACCACAACATTATTTCACTGGCAGTCGCAACCGGCTGTTGTTCCAAAAAAACATCTATTCCCAAAAAGTGTCATGTCATAATGGCTTTGGGTTGAATCTGTTTTTGATATCATTTCATCATAATTGTGGTCAAATTGGAACTTTCAGAATAAATTGGAATCATTTAATTCCTAAAAAAATATCTCGTCATTCATCCATCCCTGCATTAGAAGCTCCCATATTTTCTATTATTCTGTGTTTATTTGAATGTTTGATTTCCCCAGCAAGATGTATTTGTGGGTTAAGTAATAAAAATTATCTCAATATAGTTTTTGCATCTTCTCTCTCGAGCTCTAGAAATAAGTTTGTCTTGTGGCAGTCTTTAATATTGAGGAGCCATGGTACGGTATTTTTAGGGAACCTACACATTATGGGAGCTCAAGATAAATGCAACTAAGTATAGTTTAATTGTTCTGAGCGAACGCATCAAATGTTTGCTGTCTTTAAACCAGCAACAAGCAGACAGAGCCTCAGTCCCTCTCTGTGTTGCCTCCCACAGGTTCTTGTAATAGAGCAGAAGAACGAGGACGGCTCGTGGCCCCGAGGCTCCTCGGCACCCAAGTGAGTGAAGGGCACGTGTCCCAGGTTACATTTGTCTCTGTTGACTAAAGGAAGAAGTTAGTTTTTACCATAGAAATGAACACCGTTTCCATGCTGTATCTAATCACTACCTTCAATTGACCAAAAAATTACATGCAGGCGGTGTACTGTTGATTTACAAGGGAGTTTGGTTACTGTAATGCCATATGACAGCACCAGATTTCCTCATCTGGGAAACACTTTTCCATTGCTTTGGAAACTGCAAACTGTGTAACTCTTCTTAAAGTTTTCCTGCTACATCACTGCGGCACCTCATCATCTTCAAAAAATGTCTCCTCTCTATGATCTCAGTCTACTTCTTTTTGCTTGATCTTTTGTTGCTGACATATCCCTCACTTTACTTTTTTTTTTTTAAGTTAAATTCATCTTTTATTTAATTGAGGGACACCTTTTTTTTGGGGACGGCTCTTAATTTCCTCTCCTCTAACTCATGATCTATTCTTTATCTTTTGAAGGTCATCTGGCGCTTCCAATCTCTCTGCTTTGCCAAAGATCTCGCCTTCATCTCTCACAAACAATCATAACAGCAGCTTCAACAGCAGGAAGTAAGGCTTAGTAGTGGAGGTTGAATAGCTGAGTGGTGTGTTTGGATGCTAACAGCCAGAGATGGAGCCAACATTACCCCGACTGGTGTTTCAGATCGAGCCTAAACCTTTTCTCAGCTCCTTTCTGCTCAATTTATACTCATTCCACATTCATTCTCATTGATGCAGTTAACAGTATCCCATTATGAAGTTTGTCAAACTTTAGTTCTATCTCTGGCTGTGGATTTGGGGCTTAACGCTGTCTCCTGGTGTTGCAGTTTCAGCTGTAAGAGCTGATAGCACAGAGGGGGATGGTGCTTCCATGGGATTGATCTTCATTGACAGCAGTGCTCTCTATTAATGGTCCACTGGTGCCTCTGGGAGTCTCAGTCAGCATTTAATTTAAAGTCCGCTAATACTTTACCTTATCCATATATCTATCTGATTGATTGCTTTGGCAAGGGCTGCATGATTATGTCAAAAGTGATAATTATTTTTATCTAATCTGTGCTACGTGGCCTTGATTTCTTAATGTTAAATGCTCTGTGATAGTTAATCTAAATTAATCACATTTATCAGTATTGTTCTGTCTGAAGCATTTAATATTCTAATTCTAATAAATTTTGAAACTTAAATAAAATAATGTTTTTTAATTCTGCCACAGCTGTTGTGTTCTGAGGCCAGCGAGAATATGATAATGAATCAAATTTAATGCGTTATTTAAATATCAGCAGTTTAAAACCAAACGGATCTCCAAATAACAGGTAATGACTCACCTTAATGAACTGAGATGTTTCATGATCAGACCCAGGCCTGTTTTTCTATTTTGTCTCGTTTCCCGGCCTGTGTCTCCCTCTCAAGGCGAGGTAGCATTGGAATTTGATATACCATATCACTGATGTCAGAGATGGTAAATAAAGTTGATCTGATTCTTTTTAATTATTCATTAATCGGCAGATTGTTTTCACCATTAATTGTTTAATCTATGAAAGGTAACTTCAATTTGCTTGTTTTGCCAAAACCTTCAGATAATTTAATTGTAATATATATGACAATGAAAAACAGCAAATGTGCACCGTTATTTGTTGTTAGAATAGTTTAATGATTTTCTGACGGTTGACCGATCGATTAATGGCTGTAATAAAACGAATTTAATTATTGTTAATTATGAAAAGAAATAATAATCATGCAGCCCTATTATTTATTATTGCAACCTCTTCAGTATTATTCCTCTGATCGGAGGCAGGATGCAAGTCAAACATCTCAAATATTTTTAGCTCTGTTTCTTCTCTGAAGATGTTGCTGTAGCCTAAATAAAGCTTTTTGTCACTGAAGCACTGAGACCTAGAGGCTCTGGAGGCGCTGCGCTAGAGAGCACTGCTCCACTGTGGGTGGAGCTGTCGCCACCGCTGCCCAGTACACTTTCCTGTCCCCTCCTTCTTCCACCATGTGCGTGTGATTTACTGCATGCTGGAGTGCTTTGTATGTGTGTGTGTGCGCGTGCGTCTTTAGATATAGACTCTCTGCATTTACAATAGCGTCTCCTAACACTGCTGGAATGCAGAAATAATAGCCCCGAGCTGGGCCACCTGAAAAATCAATATTGATAAAGAAGGAAGGTGCTAAAGAGGGCTGAGTGAAAGAATAGCTCCCTGGCCATTTTTCCTCATACTAGTGGCTTGTGCTTGAGTTGATTTGAGCGTGGTTTATCATTTCACAGCACTGTATTATATTGTTTGATAGCGTCTTTTTCTGTGGCGTTGGAAGGTTGACTTGGGGAAATCGGATCACCGCTTCTCAGCAGCGCCTCTGTCCCTGTTTCACTGTAGCGCCAGCGCCATCGTTTCCCCTGAATTATGCATGGGGCCCCCCTTCGCCCCCCCCCCGTTCCTTTTCATATGAAGTGTTCCCGCATTACATAACACGTCTTTTTGATTTTGCGGTATCGGTCCCTTCGGTTTAGCGCTGTAGCAACGCTAAGCGTCAGGTGGCGTCCCCCCCCACCCCCACCCCGGATTCTCTCGCCCCTCTTTACCTCTCCTCTCCCCGAGCTCATTGCGATGCACACGTTCTGCGGTCTAAGTGACCTTCAGAATACATTTCATCTGCTCCTGCTCCTCTCACACGTGTGCAAAAAAGAAAACTGCTCTTTCTTCTGGGTTTTTTTAGTTTATTTATTTAGATCCTCCCCTTTTGAAGTCTCTCATTCAGACAGCCGTAGCATATTAAAGAGGGCAAAAGAGGAAGTGTCAAAGTGGGTGCACGATTAACTCAGGGGGGGAGTGCCATAGGGTGCCTTTCATGAGGCTGGAGCGGAAACGGGAGCCAGGATTTGTGTGTTAGTGTGTCGGGACGAGAGAGGAAATGATACAGTGCGTGAACGAGTGAGAGAAAAGGTGATAAATGGCGTGTCGGCGTGCGTGTATGTGTGTTAAAGTCAGGCCTGTGAATACTGCAGCCTCAGCTGGATGCAGTGGATCAGCTGCTCCCTCCATCCCCATCTAATTTCTCTCCTGTCAGCCCCCCCCTCACCCCCCCAGCACTGTCCGCCCCTCCCCCTATTCTCTCTTCCTCTCCCTCTCCTCTCCCTCCCTCTCTGTGCACCTCTAGCTTCGGTAGCAGTAGTCTTGAGCATCCTCGCCGCTGCTGATGCTGCTATAAATATCCGCTGGAAGCCGTGGAGTGGCAGAGAGCAGCAGGCAGGCCAGAGGGAGGAGCAGGCGACTAGAAGACAGGACAGGGCGTCAAGATGACAGGCGGCCGAGCCCGAAAAAGAAGAAGGGGACGAAGAGAAGAGGGGAGCTGCTTAGTTAGCTCTGAATAGAGTAGAAGAGAGAAAGACAGACTCTTATGTGTGTGTATTTTGCCTTCGGTGGTTTGGTTTTTGGTCCGTTCTGGACTTGGATGTCAGATTGAGTCCTAAACTTGCTCTGGACGTAATTCAAACTGCTACCGGTGAGCTGGGTTAACATCAGGACTCGGCAGCAGGGACCAGAACTGGACTTTTGTTTAGCGGGGCATCTAAAAGTCCGGATTTTGCACGCGCCGAACCCGAGCTGTACCTCGCCGCGGAGGGGGCCAGTTTTAGCGTGGGACATGCGGGCCGGCATGGACCGGGGCGGGGCTGAGATGCCATGCTCCTGTGCTGCTGGTGGTGCCTGAGACCCGAGGCGGTGGAGCTGGACGGCAGGAGGGTGGACCACCGCGTGCTGAACTGCGAGGCCGCCGCCTCCACCGCCATCGCGGCCGTTTCCCTCGACCAGTGGGAGCCCGAAGCGACCGGCGCCGCCTCACAGCCCTCGCAGAGGTCTGCTGATCGCTGCAGATTGGGGAACACCTGGCTTTACAAGCCTGAGAGGGTCTCTGTGGGTGGGGACAGTGTAAAAGGAAGAAGTAGGAGCTGAATGTTCGCCTGGTGGCTTTTTTTTGTTTAGTGAATAATTGAATGTATAACATTAATCCTGATAGAAATAATCATAATGATAAAAATACTATCATGTTGCTGCCGTATATACCTGTTTTTTATGTCTGCAACAGGGTGTTCATGACCTTTTCTTTGCTTCTTTTTTTTTGTGCATTTTTGTGTTTATTGCACAGTGTGAAGAATTCAAGCTATAGTCTGCCATCCTACCACCCCTACAGCAACAGCTATGACTACTCAGACCAGAGCAGGCAGAGTGAGCGCTCAGGCCTCTGTGGACTCTCCAACCTGGGCAACACCTGCTTCATGAACTCTGCTGTGCAGGTAACAGCATGCCTCCCAAGATCTCCACACAAACTATGAAAGTCGGGGCGAGTCTTTGGCTTTGTTTGCACATGTCACGGCAGGAATTTGCTAAATGATTGTGGCGGTTCGGAAGTTTGGAATGAAGGGCTTAAATCTTCCCTTTACTTATCGTCTCTCCTCCAGTGTTTAAGCAATATCACTCCGCTGACGGAGTTCTTCCTCAAAGACAAGTACACAGACGAGCTGAACGAGGACAACCCGCTGGGCATGAAGGGGGAGATCGCCAGAGCCTACGCCGAGCTTATCAAGCAGCTGTGGTCGGGCAAATTCAGCTACGTCACTCCAAGGCCTTTCAAGGTGATCGCCTGCAATAAACTGTGAAAAGCAGTAAATTTCTTTAAGCAATTTCTGTATGCTGAGGCCACAATCAAAACAGTGTCCTGTTGATATATTTTTTTGGAAAGGGCAGTCAAATCGTTCACCAATTTAAGTTAGCAGTTTTATGATGTGAAGCAAGTAAATCTCTTGAAGAAGGTTGTGAATTGTGTGACTGAAGTTTTGAAGTCTAAAAACTGACTGATTTTCAAATGATAGATATCTAATATCCGGGAGAAAATATCTTTTTTTTTCCCCCTCGCACTGCTGTATGTCAATTTTTTAAAGTCCGAGTGTGTTTTTTTTTACATCATGCAGACCCAGGTAGGCCGCTTTGCCCCTCAGTTCTCTGGCTACCAGCAGCAGGACTCCCATGAGCTGCTGGCCTTTCTCTTGGATGGTCTTCACGAGGACTTGAACCGCATCAGAAAGAAGCCCTACATACAGCTCAAGGACGCCAATGGCAGGCCTGATAAGGTGAGACTAAGTTTCTGGATATATTAAGACCGATGTTGCTCAATCCTGATAAAATATGACTAAAAATGTTGTTTTTTATTTAGGGTTTTTTATAGTTTCTCTGTTTTTGTTTCTCTCAGGTGGTGGCGGAGGAAGCGTGGGAGAACCACATCAAGAGAAACGACTCCATAATTGTGGACATCTTCCACGGCCTTTTCAAGTCCACTTTGGTGTGTCCCGTGTGCTCCAAGGTCTCCGTGACCTTCGATCCGTTCTGCTACCTGACCCTGCCGCTCCCCATGAGGAAGGAGCGGACACTGGAGGTTTATCTGGTCAGACTGGACCCGCTGGCCAAACCCACACAGGTAACGATGCCTGGGAAAAGAACGAGACCACACCGGTGGAGTCGCGAGTTCATTAGGTAAATTGTGATTTGCCCTTTTCTTCAGTACAAGCTGACCGTGCCGAAGGTGGGCTACATCTCCGACCTGTGTACCTCCCTCTCCGGCCTGTCTGGGGTGCCTGCTGAGAAGGTAAAAACATGGCAGTCCGCCTAGCTCCAGGCTGCTGTCTTATTAGCCGTCACACTAGCGCTGACATCTCCTCAGACAGCACAGACCAAAATAGTCTATTCCCTTTAACACTGCCCACCCAGCTTCAGCAGCTGGTGAGAAAAATGTTATCGGTTTGTCATTTGAACAGAAGAACTATAAACCACTAAAAAAAAAAAAAAAGCAAAATAGGCCACATGGTGAACCACTAAGTCAAGAAATTGAATTCTGCTACAACATCCTCAAACTATACAATCTTTAGCTCATAAAAAAGATGGTTATGTTATGCTTACAGCAAAACGTTTGTCACAAAATATCCTTCCCATTTTTTAATGGCGAGGCATTTTATACAGAACTAGTATCTCCAGGGCGTAATACGATTTGCGAGCGATCACATGATCGATTGACCAATCTAGACCAATAGAGGAGATGATTTATGACAACAGACCATGGTTTTATTATTTAATGTTGCTGATACAGAGGAATTCTCCCAGAAATCTTGCAAAGTGGGCCAAATGGATTCTAAACAGTGCTTTATACATATTCCCCTCCATGAAGAACATTGGAGCTTAAGACTTATGTTAAGTCATTATGATCAATAAAAGAAATATAAGTGTAGTTATCAATGACCAGGACCATTAAATTATTTGTATTTTCTAAATACAACACTGATCAACCATAAAAACAATCTGCATGAATAATATACCATATATGAAACGACAAGAATGTTAATGGAGATGTTACCAATGTAATGCTGAGGTATATATATATAAAAGGTCTACACACCCCTGTTAAAATGCCAGGTTTTTTGTGATGTAAAAACCTGACACCAGGATAAATAATTTCACAACTTCTTCCACCTTTAATATCGTTGCCACCCTGTTGCCGTTAGGTCATAAATCAGCTATTGGTCTAGCACGGTCATGTGACCATTCGCACCACCACTCGTGAACCAAAATGTTATTACGCCCTGAAGAACTAGTTCTGCATGAAATGCCCTGGCATAAAATATTGGCTGGGATTTTTGCGACAGACTTTTCGTTCCTTTTTTTACGAACTAAAGATTGTGCAGTCGCAGACATCAGAGCAAGGTGAAACAATAACAGGATTCACCTTACATAAACATGGACGGTGTATGTATATCTATCTCGACTGACCTTTTTTTCCGCACCCCCGCCTAGATGATTGTAACTGACATCTACAACCACCGCTTCCACCGGATCTTTGCCACCAATGAGAATCTCAGCAGCATCATGGAGAGAGATGATATCTATGTGTGAGTGTCTTATCATACGCATTTTTGTTTTTAATCATTACTATTTTTTATTTTACTCGTATTCAATTAGATTTTTTTCCAATTACTAAATATTGCCTTTACAAATTCAAATTGGGAAGACTGAGATAGAGTGACTTGGCGTATCCTGCGTGGTAACTGACCACTTGCCTCCGTAGGTTTGAGGTGGCGGTGAACAGAGTGGAGGACACGGACCACGTGGTGATCCCAGTGCACCTGAGGGAGAAGTACAAGCAGTCGGGCTACAACCACACCAGCACGCCGTTGTTTGGACAGCCCTTCCTCATTGCTGTCCCCAGAACCCTCAGCGAAGACAAACTCTACAACATGCTGCTCCTGCGCCTCTGGTAGGCTTCATCATACCTTCATCGACAATACAAACAACTTTATCAACTCTTTCAGTGTTTAATTGAGTTGTATTTTTCAAAAAATCATGACTTTTAAGAGAAAAGTAATAAGCTTGTGCTCTCACTCTCTATGACAGAGCTTCTTATTTCAGACTTGTTTCAGTGGTCCATGTTAAAATCTGTTAAAACAGTTGCTGTAAATGAGAACGGTTGTGTGTTTGCAGCCGGTTTGTGCGAGCATCCGCAGAGGAGGAGGAGGACGAGGATGTTTGTGAAGAGACGCAGTCGTCCAAACAGCACACCGTCAATGGCAACGCCACTAATGGACTCCTGGAGGAGGGGTCGCCGAGTGAGTGCACAAAACACCCACACAAACACATTATGATGAAAGTTTTGACCTTTTGTCTGCGTCTTTTTTTTTTTTTTTTTTTTTCCCTTTTTTTTTACGACTTGTTCTTCGAAGCATTCAGAGGGGTTTTAAAATCCACTCTCTCTTATTTCAGGTGAGATGGAGACTGACGAGCAGGACGATGAGTCCAGCCAGGATCAGGAGCTGCCCTCCGAGAACGACAACAGCCAATCGGAGGACTCTGTGGGCGGAGACAACGAGCTGGAGAACGGAGTGGTCGCCCCACAGAACTCCAGCAAAGTCCAGCAGACGTCTGGGCACAACAGAAAGAGACTTTTTACATTCCAGTTCAACAACATGGGCAAAACGGACTTCTCCCTCATCAAGGAGGACACCAGGCAGATCCGGTTCGATGAGGGACACCTTCGACTCAGTGGTAGGAACCGGGACAGATTTATACTATTTATTTGTAGTAGTTTCAAATCAAGAGAATAAATTACCCTGTCGTTATATAGATGAAAGTATATGAATAATGAGAATAAAAGAAGGATAAATGACACATGGCTCATCATGTCTTCCAGACCGTTCTTATCTCTCTTTGGACTGGGAACCGGAGATCAAGAAGAAGTACTTTGATGAAACCATTGTGGAGGTAAAGCCAGCAGCAGAAAGCGAAGATGTTCTCTGATACAGACATCGTAGCCAAGCAGCTGGTTCACTTTTTAGCACCAACACCATGACGACCACGTTACAAAACCTAGCAACGTGAAGCAGACAGGAGCAGCAGGGTGTTTCAGAGACGAGCTCCGCCGTATTGTAATAAAACACTCACAGATTTAAAAGACATTAAATAGCTGTCTAGCTCATTAAAATACGCTTTGTTTTAAATGTATAATTACAATGAAAATGTATCATTGTTCTCATTTTAACACATAAAACCTTTACTTTAAATGTTTGATTTTACATTCAAATAAGCCGATTTGCTCTCTGTCTGTGCAACAAACCTTAAAATATAACATTAATATATATATTATTAAATATAATAATATAACACTTGTGCATTTTGCCCTTATATAAAATGTGAAAATATATTGTGCATAACACTCATGTAAAGCCGCCTCAGAGTAAAGTATGATCTGTTTTTTTGTTCTATTTTGGGACAGTGATGTAATCCATGTCCATTGAGACACAGTGGTACTAAACAACTGTGTTTGTGTGTGTGACTGATAACAGGACTTTGATAAGCATGAGAGCATGGAGTACAAACCTCAGAAGAAGGCGTTCTTCAAGCTGAAAGACTGCATCGAACTGTTCACCACGAAGGAGAAACTGGGAGCAGAGGACCCATGGTGAGAAATGGCTCCGCGATCCGCAAATGACAACCAAGAAAAATAGGCACAAGCAGGTTCGTGCGCTGCGTCGTTTCCTAACACAAACTCTTGTGTGTCTGCAGGTACTGTCCCGACTGTAAGCAGCACCAACAGGCCACTAAGAAGCTGGACCTGTGGTCTCTGCCGCCGGTGCTGGTGGTCCATCTGAAGCGATTCTCCTACAGCCGCTACATGAGGGATAAACTGGACTCCCTCGTTGACTTCCCACTCAGGTACACACACAACACTGTTGTTTTGTCATACTTAGTAGAATACTACTTAGTAGAATACTAACTTTACTTTACTCAATACTTACACTAATTCTAAGTCTGTACAATATAATGAATTTTGAAGGTGATTTCCACTACGTGTCACATGATCTCCAAACTCATATAATCGAGTTGTGAAATGATTTGACTTTTTCTTTGCAAAAATTCTGAAAGTGACACGCATGTTGAATACATTCTCACAGAATGAATGAGAGAGCATAGCAGAGGGAGGGCAGAGTAGTTTGGTTGAGAAAAAGGGTTGGAGAAGTTCTTTTATATGGGAACACTTTAGAATCCAACGAGGATTCTAATAACGTGCAAGATTAGCTGTAATGTAATATTCATGACTCTTGGCAATGCAACATATCTGTGCTGAATATTCATGCTGAATAAATGCATTGTGTAACTGTGAAAAAAAAAAACAATTGTTTGAATAATTTTAATTTAAATATTGAACAAAATAATCATGATAATAGTCGAGCAAATCTTTCTTTTTTATTTCACAGCAATTATACGTAACGTTTCAGTGTAAAATTCGGAGTCAGTTTGGTTAGAATCCTTTTTGGTACCTTTTGATTCCATCAAATTGCTCTGACAATTGATGTTTGTCCATTTGTAGCACATTATGAACCTCTGTGTTTTTCTACAGAGATCTGGACATGTCCGAGTTCCTGATCAACCCCAACGCGGGGCCGTGCCGATACGACCTCATTGCTGTTTCCAACCACTACGGCGGGATGGGTGGAGGCCACTGTAAGATTCACATCACATGTCACAGAGCCGTTTAAAAGCCTCTTTTCTCCCTTAGGTGTCACATTAAACCCCAAAACAAGACCCGACTGAAAGTTCTATTAAACTACATGATTAATAAATGAGATTTCTTTGTCCTCATCCTGTAAATAGTGCTGTTAATGTGCTTTGCTGAGTAGCAAGTCATGCTCATCTTCCCTTTTTATTATAGGATGCACCAACACTTTGCAGCAGGAAACAAGCTGTGCAAATATAAATGTATAATTTTTTATCATTATACAGCTGAAAAGCAAGGGATTGCAAAATGCTAACGAGCTTTATGTTTACATTAGTCATGAGTTATTTGCTCCTCATCAGCTTTGTTTCGCTCCGCAGCTGCATTTTTAAAGATAAATCAACGTGTTTTAAGGGCTTCTTGACTTAATTTCTGTGATTGTCATGCTGTTGTGATACTAACCAACTCTCTGCTTGTATTCAAATTTGCCTTCCCTATAGTCAGAACAGATTATTCATGTAATATGTAGGCTGTAATATGTAGGCTTTTCCTCACATACATAGCTGAAATCTAGTTTATGTGAGTGGATCTTATACTCTACCCCATTTTGACACCAAAACTGTGTCAGTTTTGCTAAATGCTTTATATAACACAAAATCAGTGCATATAAGCATGCAAAATGATGCATATTAAAAGGAAACCCTATGTAATCCTACAGTAATATGTCCTAATCTGGTCCTGTGCAGATACGGCGTATGCTAAGAACAAAGACGATGGCAAGTGGTACAACTTTGATGACAGCAGCGTGTCGCCTGCCAACGAGGATCAAATAGTGGTAAGTGTCCTCATTTGGGAAAAAGCATGCACCGGTCCTGCTGTGTATTCATCAGCAGCAGTTTTGCTGGACACAGACTAGAATGCGTCAGTCCATCAAAGTAATGCACTTCCATTAATTATTACATCGCCAAACAGCCCCGATTCCTCAACCTCATCCAGCTGTGTTGATACTAATAAGGCACTGAGGGTTGGCACATGGAAACGAGTTGGTGATTCAAGCCGGGGATTCTTAAGATGAGTCGACAGTGGGGAGTATCAAGGCTTTTAAACTTCAAAACCCAATAAACACTTGCAGTATTTAGAGGATTGCTGGCAGCACTAAAGTAAAGAAATCATCTTCCTTGTTTGTCAAAATGTGTCTTTCTATTCTGCCGGCATGTGATATTTAAAAAAAATTAAAGATTAATTAAGGACCATGTACAATATTCAGTGGTGGAGGAAGTATTCAGATCTTTATTCAGTAAAAGCCCTGGATGGAAATTGTTATGCAGCTCCTTTTAGGGTGTATATTATTATAGTATATTATATTGTTAAAGAGTATATGAGAATTTTATTCTTCTACTTCATTAGTTTTGAGCCAATTAAAAATACGCCTTTCTACACTTTATTATTTGTATTTATTTCTTATTTATTAATATAGCATGTTTTACATGTGCATAATATTTTATATTATACAACAGTGATTATATTATGATTTAGTCGAGTAGAGTAGTAAAAAGTTCAGTAGTTCTCTAGTGGAGTGGAAGTGTTAAGTAGCAAATGAAAATACTCAGGTACAAGTACCTCATAATTGTACTTCAAGGTGGAGTGGATTATGTTTTCCTGGAGCATTTTTTTTATCATATTGCTTAAAATCCCCTTCACACCCAGATTACAACCAATCAATTTATTGACACATTCAGAAAAAAGCAGTAACCTGTGGGATGGGCAGGATGAATAAAATATAATTGGATGGTGTCTATCAAACTCCTGTACTCTGGAGGCGTGGCTTCAGAAAGGGGTTTGGACTAAAAAGCTGCATGCTCGAACCTTTTTCCAGGATCCTCCACCCTGCCATTTAACTACTTGAGTAAATGCCCTTGGAGTCTGCTGTAATTAATGCGGTGTGACTCATCTGTGCAGTAAATGGTGTGTAAGAGAGTAGCTGAGTAATGTTGTTCTGTGTGTGTGTGTGTGTGTGTCTCTAAAGTCCAAAGCAGGATACGTGCTGTTCTACCAGCGCCAGGACACCGTGAAAGGCACCGGCTACTTCGCTCTCGACCGCGAGGAAGAGGAGGAGGACGAGGAGGAGGAGGAGGAGGAAGAAGAGGGAGAGGAGGAGGAGAACGAAGGCGAGGAAAGGCAGGAGAGAAAGGGCGCCTCGTCCTCACAGGGAGCCTCGTCCGCTGCCGCTGCCGCCGCCTCTGTCGCTCAGAGCGACGAGGAGGACCTGAACGAGAACCTGCGCAGGAAGAACGACAACGAGCAGCAGGAGGAGGAGGAGGAAGAGGAGGAGGAAGAGGTGCCCAATCAAGACGTCGCCATGAAAACCAACTGAAGCGAGCGGAATAAAAGCGGGGAGAGCGAGAGAGAGACGGGTCTTTCCATCCAAAGCCATACGGACACACAGCATGGCGGGCGGCGGGCGCCACCGGTCCCACCCAGCAGCTCGGACTCGGCCGCCCCACAGGCGGAGCCTCTGCTGGGGCTGAAAGCTGGTTGGTCAGGGTAGCTGCCGGGGTACGCAACGCTAAGAAATCAGGGCCCTCTGTGGTTGAATCACTGTGTGTGCGTGCGTGTGCGTGCGTGTGTGTGCGCGAGTGTGTGCGTGAAAGTGTGTGTGTGTGTCGCCACGTCCATCCGTTTTAGTTCAGTTCTACAGGATTTTCGCTCCCAGCTCTGTAAAGAGTCACTAAACGACCCCGCCGAGCGATTCTGTGGCTTCACGCTGCTTATGAGTCTCCCTCCTGCTTCTTGTGTTCCTTTTGTTCTTCTTTTATATATATATATCTATATATATATTTTTGCGAGCGATGCATTGTGGGCATATCATTATTTTAGTATCATTTAGACCTTGTATATATTTTAAACACTGAATTCTGTGGTTTCATGATGCGCTGAATTTTTTGAACTTGCACAATCACAAACCATCCACTTTTTTTTTTTTTAATGTTATTAATGCCAGGCACACTGCAACTGTTCAGCAACGACTCAGAGGGTTTTCTCACATTAAAAAAAAAAAAAAAAAAAAAAAAAAAGCTTCAGACGCTGCCTTTAGTAAGCCAGTGGTGAGAGAAGTGATGCTCGTAGCTGTGTGGATTTATATAAAAGTGTCAAACAGCCAAACTGTCTGAGCTTTGTGCTGCTGCTGCTGCTCCTGCTGCTGCCGTGATGTCGCATTTTTCAGACAGACTATCAGTGCATCAGCACCAACCTTCATCTTTTAAGGTCCTGCTTTTTTGCTGTCTCTCTCTCTCTCTCTCTCTCTCTCTCTGTCTGCCTCCTCACCTTATCCTAAAGTAAAGCAGGATCGAGATGTAATCCAGCTAATTTAAGACTGATTCTACAAACGTGTGTCTTTTCAATAGAAAAAAGGAGATGCTTCAGAAGTCTTGAAGCACTCTGTCTTAACTTAGTGTTGCAGGGATTTGAAAGTTCAGCTGGCAAAGACTCCCGAGATCCGACCTTACAAATCGTCGACGTCTTCACGCAGGTGGCGTTTTTTAAGAGCTTTTTCCCTTTCTCCCGTCTCTATCGGAGGCGCTGCTGCGAGATTAGGAAACATGGGTGACTCCGCCGACGTCGGACGACCGCTGTCCCTTGTGCGGATCACCTCGGCCTTAAATCTTAATCTCGAAACCGGTCGCCTTTTCTTTGCACATCACAATCAACACTCTCGTCTCGCTCCCCCACCCCCTCCCCAACCCCTTCATACACAACCACTCGAATGTTTGTTCCTTTTTATATCGCAGCCACGTCATCTCGAACTGTTTTCGTTTCTTCTTTTTTTAATCCAAACGAGGGCCAGAATGTATGCTGAATTAAATGAACACTGACCAGATGTATGTGGTTTATGCCTTTTTTTTCCCCCCTTTTGATTCTTCCTTTATAGGGACAGATTTTTATTTTTTTCCCCCGTTTTTTTTCTTTTCATGGCTCCCTTTCTTGGTTTGTTTGAATGTGATGGTAATGGGTTCCTCGCCTTTGATATTAACCGTATGAATTCATAATGATGAATGCGTCCCTTTTTTTCTTTTTCTGGAGGGGGGAAAACCGCTTCTTTGTGGTCCTGAGCTTTGAGGATGGGGGGGAGGGAGAGAGAAAGGGAGACAAAACTGACATTATTCTGGGGTGAGTCTGCCTAAAAGGCCTTTTTCAGCTTTTGGGATCATCATACGTTTAAAAAAATATGTATTCTGTGGCAGATGGTTGCGGGATATTCCTCCATCAGTGTACCATAAAGCTTTTTCTCCATGCTGGAGTGTGGCTTTTTATCTTTTTTTTTTCTTTTTCTACCTGTTCTTTCCATTGTAAACAGCATTAGCATTAGCGTACCTGTCGCCGCTGCAGAATATCAGACCAGGCCTTGACGAGCGACCCCGCGCTTCGACCTCAGCCGACTTTACTTTCTTGCTTTTTGGCGCGACTCACCCCCTCCATCCTGACTGAGTGAGATGTGATTGCTACTATAGGCTTATACAATACTGTACATAAGAGTTCACTCTGTGAGTGCACATTTGATAAAAGTTTATTTATTTATATGTAAGCATTTAATAATAAACAGACAATATATTTAAAACCTTGGCAAGACCTGAAATGTCCGGGGAGAGGGCGGGGGTGGGTTTGTGGCTCGGGTCCACACATACACACTAGTTCGCGAAGTCTTGCCTGTGCTCTTGTCAGGGAGGGAATCTTTTTAAAATAAAAAAAAAAAGAAGAAGAAAGAAAGAAAGAAATGAATAAAAAAAAAGGATGGCTCTGTTATTCTGGGACTTTTTTTTGTAAAAATAATCCAGACATCCTTGCATGACGACATTAAACGGGGGTTTCCAGGTTTGGCTGCACTTGAGTTCACTTGGGTTTACATTTGAAAAATGTGCATGTGTATTTATACACAATCTTCAATAAAGTTGTGTAAAGCTTTCTACGGGTCCTGATCTGGTTTTCTTCACCGCGGTGTCTCCAAATGTTTTACTGTGTGCTTTTCAATAATAAGAAGCTATGTTTTTAGTCTAATCTTATTTACACACCCCCACACACACACACATTTATGTCCCTTTTAAAATAATGTGCCATTCTAAACTAACATTATTGAATACAACACTTATAGTGAGTCTTCATACAAGTTGGATTGAATGAATTGAATGAATTCCTTTCAGTAGCAGCCCCCATTAGGAATGAGAAGCTTTCAGCCCTCTGAACTATATATGAATTGTTCATTTATTTTTAAAAAATCTTTCCTAGCAGGCATTTAAATGAGGTTTGCCCTCCATTTTATCTTCACTGCACCTCAGTGTGAGCAGCTGCAGGCTGATCTAGTGCAGGATTCAGACTATTAGACAGTGGCTGTATGCAGTGAGGCAGTGATCCATGGTGAGATGGCACCTTATCATGTTTTACCACTGGAAGGTAGAAGGAACTTTATTATGTTTTCCAATGAAAAGGGGACCATGGAGTCCTGGACAGCTACTGCCATGCATGTTTGAGGACAGAGGTTCTCTGTCCTTTTTCCACATCAAGGACCCTTAAAGCCACAAAAACTTAATGGACCCTATCTCATAAGTTTTGTGTTTTAAGATATTTTAGAACAGAAAGTGTAGGATTCCCAGTGTCAAACTGCCATAACCCAAAATAAATGAATAAATGACTGGATACATAAATATTTCAGTCAGTCATTTTCTATACCTGCTTATTCCTCATTAGGGTCGCAGGGGTCTGCTGGAGCCTATCCCAGCGTGTTACAGCGAGAGGCAGGGATACACCCCAGATGGTCGCCAGCCAATCGTGGGGCACACACACCATTTACTCACACACTCACACCTACGGGCAATTTAGAGTCTCTAATTAACCTCAGCATGTTTTTGGACTGTGGGAGGAAGCCGGAGTACCTGGTGAAAACCCACGCAGACACGGGGAGAACATGCAAACTCCACACAGAAAGGTCCCAGACCCAGGACCAAGGAGGTCTTGAACCTGCGACCTTCTTGCTGTGAGGCAACAGCGCTAACCCCTGTGCCACCGTGCCGCCCTAAATATTTCAGTAAATGTTTAAATATATTGATTTATTTAAAACTTGTTTAACCATGTTAATTTAATCAAGTTTTCGTTACTAGGCCCATAACCAAAGAGCAACATCATGACAAAAAGATTTAATTCCAGGCAGCGCTCCTACTTTCTTAGTTTTTGAAATGTCCATCATTACTTAATTTTCCACTTAAATATTTCATTAAATATATTATAATAATATATAATTATTATCCTATTTATTTTCCATTTTATTTATTAAATGATCATTTAAAATTTTTTTTTTTAAAATTAATTATATTATTTATTCATGTATTTTCCCCCACTTATTTTCACCACATTATGTAATACAATCCATATATCGATATGGAGAGTGGAATTTAAAAATAAATAAATTCATGCGCAAAGGGAAAATAATACACAAATATCAGAAAATAAATGCTACTTAATTAAATAGAATAATTTATTTAATTTTATTATGGCAATCCTCTATGCAAATGGTTCTACAATCTGTCTTTTTTGTTTAATTATGGATTAAATTATGGTGAAAATAAATTTTCCAGAACCTCTGCTTGAGGAATCTTCCCACTCAGGCACACCTGACTCTAATTAACTCGTTAACGAGCCTTTGAGGAGCTTCAGCTGCTTGATGAGGAGTAGATAATTAGAATCAGGTGTGTTGGAGTGGGAGGGGGTTTTAGCTCTCCAGGACTGTACTAGCATGTTTTATTTACTCTATCAAATGGCCCTATGAGGGCACTTTGGCTGTTATTTTTATGGAAATGCATAAAAATCGTGTGCCCCCTTTCTGTGAGTCCATCCCATGGCTGATGGAGGAACATTCCAGGCAGCAGCAGCTAACAGGAAGATGGAGAAGTCAGAAACCAAGTAAATGGAAGTCAATGTCAAATTAATGATTCATTTTAAAGAAGAATCCATAAAATATTAACACTGTTCTGAAAGTTAATTTGTGATCCACATGCGTGTCCTGTTGGTTTCAACCAACAGAAAACTAATTAATTTAATGAGTGGATAAAAAGTGAATTATTTTTTTCTTCCAAGTTTGAGTTTGTCCTGCTTTTCTCTGTTTTGTGTCTGATTTTGAAAAATGATGACATCACACATGCGACACAAAAAAATAGTGTAATTAAACAAATCCACTATAATTACAATAAGCAAGATCATTTTTTTATTTACATAAGAATAGAAAATGCATTAGAACAAAAATTGGCACAAATATTTATTGTGTAGATGCAGTAATGTGCTGTAAGTTGCATAAAGATGATAATCAGCTGCTGGATCCTGTTGAAAAACCGTCAGTCAGCTGTTGAATGCGTCCGCCTGGTGGCGCACTTTGACCGGTTTCTCTCCTCCTGCTGGTGTTCGCCGGTCCTAATAAAAGGCGTCAGAGTGGGAGCTCCCTCTTTCTTCTTATCTCTGGCCGTGCCTACACCCGCCCTGACGTTCCCCGCGAATTTTATCCACGCTGCTCCCGACCGAAAAACCCACACATTTCCGCCCCCATCCACACCTAGGAGGCGTGCGGCGGTTCGCGGGGAGGAGGACGGGACGGGGAACGGTTTTCTTTTTTTTTTTTTTTTCTCTGTGGATTTTCTGGAACCTGTTTGAGATGGAGCGGACTGGATGACGGGACAACTTTCCTTCCACGACGCGGAGACAGAAACAGACAATAGATTATATAAAACAGTCTGCAGCTGCAGTTCAGCTGCAAGGTGAAGGACTGAGGAGCCGATGTGGAATTATTCCGTTTTTACCTCGGATCCACCAACCTGGTAATATTAATATGGAATAAAAGCTTTATTGTGACTTTTTGATCATCTAATTTTAATCTAAAAAAATCATCATTTGGAAAACTGTACATTTTATATAATTTTAGTTAAAACTTGTAAGTAATGTTTGCTTAGGATGTTTTTTTACACGCGTAATTAAATGTTTTTTCAATTCTGGAGACGTTTCTCGATTAGGATATAAACAGTTTTATTCGTTCCACTCATTATTTCTAATTAATAGACCAATAAATGCATTTTAATATACATTTTCTATTAACGTGAATACCAAAATCCGTGTTTTGTGCCATAATATTGTCGTGAATGTTCCGGGAATCCACGGACGGCGCCTCCGTCCTCACCTGCCGTCTCCTCTCGTCATTTTTCCGCCGAGGTCATTTGAGGAGAGCAGCGGGTGCAGGGAACGTGGGGTAAGGTACAAGAGGTGTGTTGGTTTTTTTTTTTTACCCTCTCTCCATCTTTCGATCCTCTGGGTGGGGTTTTTGTCTCGCTTTATTGCGGCGGTCACGTTTTTTTCCTTTTTTTTTACGCGCCGCGCCATTTTTCGTGCGCTTTTACGCACAAACGGTACTAAAGAGAATCCTTAAAAAACTGGAGAGAAGAGAGAAGGAAGAGGACAACGCGACCAGGGGCCAGGCGCTGGTTGAGGTAGTAGTTTGTGCTGTTGATCGGGTTGTCATATTACCCCTTGTGGAGATGACTGCGCAATCTACTGCCTTGCCGGCGCTGGTGACTTGCGACAGAGGAATGGAACCGGATCAACAATCTACAGCTCACCATATAGTTTATGGCTAATGATGAACTGAATAGACGCGTCATCTTGTGCGTAAATGAACTGAGCTTCAATCTCTCTGCTTTTTATGACTAATCTTTTAAATAAAGTAATTCCAAGTGGAATCAGGTGTTTGTGTTATCTTATTTTAAACAAAATAAAACTAATTGAGGATTTATATATAGGGGAAGAAAAACAGTTCTTTTGAAATTTAGATATTTCCTCTCAGCTGTAAATTGAACTCATCATTAGACCTGTAGAATATAAATAGAACTGTGACAGTTAAGGGACTGTAGGAAAGCATTAGATGGTTTTAATGTTTTTTTTTTTCCTGAAGAGTTGGTCATTATAGTATATTTTTTTGGGCTTAAAATAATTACTAGACTATTTGGGAAATGGCACATATTTTTTAGAGTACCTGTGATGAAGTTGTTGGAGGTTTTCAAAGAATTGAAAGAAACACTTCGAAGGCAGCAGTAGTCTTGAGGAAATGCACAAGTTGGATTTTATCTAGTCAAAAAAAAGGGGGGGGGGGGGCAAAAAAAAACAACTGTTGCTGAAATAATCAAAGGTGCAGATTTCCTGACTGGGATCCACCCAAATTTTAACGCCAATTCTACACATTACCAGAGTTAGTGGGAATTGGCCCAGTGTTTTTTTTTTCTGTAATTCTGTTGCAATAAACCATATAAAGATAAGCCTTTTTGTGTCTTGCGCCTTGAAAAGTTGAAATATTTGGCAAACTATTGACATTCTTTCTGTTTAATGACACAAAAACCGCTTCTTACATTGATCTTTAACATTTATTGTCTTTTCTTCATTTCTGGAAAAAAAAAAACATTGAAAGTAAATATTGCCTTCCCTCCCCAAATTCAGAGTTGCACAAGAAAACATTAAAAATATTTCTTTTCGACTTCATTATCTTTCTGTTATACAAAAATGTACATTTCACATTCACAAACGGAGAGGTTGAGAGCTTGCACAATGGTCACTTAAAACAGTTTTCCCCATGGCCTTCAGACTTCCTCTTGCTACACAAAAAACCTCTTTTCACTGGCCCATAAATGAACCCGATTATTTCAGTAGAAAACAAAACAACGGCAGGGACTATTTCACAATACGGTAACTTCAGAAAGGAGAACCTACGGCTGAAAGAGACAAAAGAAAATGTTCAAGAGCTTCCTGTACACACTGGTCTCTCCCCCGTTTTAACTTTCCTGTAACTCTTAATTGAACCTGAGTTGATGTGCAGCAGTTGGGTGGCACAATAGGATGAGGAAAAAAAAAATATAAAGTCATTCTTTCACATTCATCTAAGAGAAAAAGGCTTAATGACAGGTAGAAGGATGAACATTCAACCCATATGACATTCTCCCCCCTTCAGATGTTCAAAACATCTCTCTATTGTGAAGTCTGGCAGTTTGAAATGTTAAACTCAGACAAAACTCGACCAAAAAGGTGGTGTCAGGACAACGAGGTGCCAATAACCTGCAGCTCAACACCACCCACACTGTTGAGATAGTTGTAGCAACTACAGCTTTAAAAGGATCTATGCTGCATGTCATTTGTAATTTTTTTTTTCCTGGGAATAAATGTCTTAATGTTTTTGAAAGCAGAACCAAGGCAAATTTCTCGTGTATTCCAAACATGGCAGTAAAGATCCACAAATAAAAACAGAAAAATATGAAACAGGCTTTCAATAAATAACGGATACATAGAATAATTCCATATATTAGGTCAAACATTTCTTTCAGAGTGCACAGGAGGGGAAAAAAAATACACTACATTATCTCCAGGTAACTGTAAGTGCTTGGAGGAATGTACATGGAAAATAGTTGAATGCAAAATAGCAAAAAAATGGTGATGAACAGCCAACACAACTGCACCTACATAATGTGACGCTGCTGCATACTGCACAATTTCCAAACCTGTATTTAGAGCCAGTCAATCACCTGTTTGACATATTCTCAGTTTGCAGTTAATTTTACATTAAAGGAGTCCTATTTGACCATTTCCCCCAATTTAGTATTTCATTTCTATGGTTTATTTATAAAAAAATGCATATTTCCATGGTCCAAAAGCACCTAATTAGACATTTAGCAGCAATGCAGTCTGCCTTCTATCACACTCACTCTGAAACCCCCCCCCCCCCCCCCCTTCCCCTCCTGATGAACCGCCCACTCTGTTGTGATTGGTCAAGCATTATCAGAAATGCCCCATCAAGTTCAAGCCTTCTGGAAGGTGAGGGCAGCTCGATGGATCGATTAACTTCCTGGTTCCTGTTGTGACATCACAACAGGAGCCAGGAAGTTGGGTTTCAATAAGACTAGGCCAGACCACAACAACTAAATAGAACTAAATATTTACACACAAGCACTGATTTTATTTTCTTTCATAGAAAAGGACCCCTTTAGCATAAAATTCTTTATCTAATGATTCTGAATTGACTCTAACTCTTATCTCCTGCATCTTAACCCAATGATGCGTCTAGCTGAGCAGCCTAGCTAGTATGAACAGTACGATATAGTATGGATAATGTAGGGAAGGGCTGTAAACACACACACACGCATGCACCACTTTGAAGTTGAAACTCTTGACTGTTGCTTTCAGTCTGAATCCGGCAACTAAATAAAAAAAGAGCGACAAAGCGATTTTCCCATTTCATTCCTCTTGATAAATCTTTCATTCCATAGTTCTTACACTAAATGTCTGGGATCCTATTAAGTCTAAAAGGAAAAGAGCGTGGTCTCTGCACCTTAACAAACAAATAACATTGTCACTAATTTTTTCGACTACATTACAGAAACACAAATTCAGTCCATATAAAAAAACAAAAACAGCAGTGTAAACCATTGCACCGTCACTCATGTTCCCAGGCCTACAATATGTCACTGCATGCACCACACAGTAAAGAACTACATCCAAACACGCTAGGTCGCTATTCCCAACCCTTACCTGCGGGGTCAAGCATCTCCAGCTTGTAAAACATGCAAAACATGTTAAAGCAAAAGGTTTTTTTTTTTCCTCTGTGAAGCATTTGTTCAGCTTTGATTGTATGTCATGTTTTTTTTTTTAAATAAAGTTATTCATTAATTCTCCTCCCTGCTGCAGGGAATATTTATCTTTTTGTACTTCCTTATTGGGGTCAGCCTAAAGTGCTTCTACACTGATGTCCAAGTCCTTTAATCAAGTGTTTTTTTTAAATGACAAATTTATATGAATTTTAAGGACATTTCTTAATATCTTTGAAATTCATTGCTTTTTCTTTTCTCAACGTACGAGTTAGCATGTATATTAATTACCTTACCTTAAAGGTACAGTGTGGAATTTTTGGTGGTGAGGGTGCAGATTGGAACTAACCCAGTACCCTGATTCTGGGCTACTGTAGAAACATGGTGGGCTTCGTGGAATGTGATCTGCTCCCCATGTAGATATAAATGGATCATTCTAAGGCAATAAAACAGTGTTTTGATTGAATTTGATATATACTAATTAAAACATACTTGGTGTCTAGCAGAATAGAATTGGCAGAAATTGAATACAAATTCTGCTACTGTTAAACAATGCTAAATCTTACACACTGTACCTTTAAGGCTATACTCATCAAAATATATATATATATTTTTTTATAAGAACAATCGATCAAATGACTGTATTATGTGAAAGGGGGTCACGGTTACAAATGCACAGAGAATTATCAGAACTTTTTAGCTCTTTACTTTGGTTTTCTGCCCCCGCAACTTTTCTGTTTAGGTTCACTGTCACCACTCATCTGACATCTCCAGTAAAATCATCCGATTTTTTTTGCCTTTTCCTTCAATTATCGGGTTTACGCTCAACTACGACCAACTAAAACCACAAACAACCAAATTCTCTGAAGTTACAGCTGTCCGTACCATGTATGCAAATTAAAGATCTTTAAGCTCAACATCTAATTAAATGACTTGACGCGGTGATAGTTTCCTTTACTTGTAAGGGTGTAGGATGACGGAGCAAGTTTAACTAACGACATCAAAATTTTGTTCAGGCTTTTTTTTTTTTTTCGTCAGACTTCATCCCTGGAGTTGGTACAGAGAGGCTCAGATTTCTCACTTGACAGTAAAAACCGACTACAGGTAAAACACACCCCTCGACGTTTCATGTGACATAAGATTTCTTCCCGAAATTATGAACAGCAAACGCGGGTTTTCCAGACAAAATCTCAGCGCTGCGATCAGTCAATCTGTAAAGCAGATCTCCAGCGAGTGAATCCTTCACAGCCACACTGTGGCGAAACAGAAAAACGCAGCTGACCTGTCAGCTTGGTTCATGGTCACGAGACAAAGGAGGTATTCTCTTTTTTTTTTTGATATATATAAATAAGTTGACTGTACAGAAAAGAGGGGACTAAAAGTTGGGAGAAAGGAAGTTTACAGCACTGAAAAAGAGGGAAGGAGAAGAAAGGAAAGAGGTCTTCTCTTTACTTCACTTCGGAAGAACATTCAACCATTTCAGCTTCCACATGTCTGCAGAAGTTCAGGACCGATCGACCTCCATCTTCCCGTCCGACATTTAAGACTTTCCTTTCTGATTTTGAACTTCTACAGAGACATGCCGACACAATCTGAATGTTTCACTTGCCCTTGGTCCAAAAACAATTGTGCAAACGGCACTGGGAGAACGGAAAAGGGGAGGGGGGGGGGAATTCTGAGTTCCAGGATTGATCCCGATGGTTTAAGAGCCATGACGGGCCCTCCTCTCCTCAGGGCTGGCGGTTGCCGTACATCAGCGGTATGATGAAGGCCGAGATGTCGTCGCCGGACCCCAGGCGCTCGTTGGTGATCCTCCAGCCTCTGTCCCTCAGCACGCCACGCGCTCTCATCACCAGGTCCTGTGCTGCCATTGTATACCTGGGGACAACAGAGGGAACAGTAATCAAGTCAACAGTCAGTTACCAGGGGGAAAAAAGAGAAAGAAACCTAAGGAGGAGAAACAGGAGGAGGATTCCTCTTCCAGGACGAAAAGCATGCGATAGATGATGTGTGCACTGGATGGAAACGATACAGTAAGAAGAGGAAAAGAGTATGACATTAAATAGAATAACAGAAATATATTCATTCATGGTGTATGTGGAGGATGAGGTGACAATGCAGCCTCCAGGACAGAGTCAGACCCTCCAACGTTCTGTAAATGAGAGAATGAAGCCTTCAATTCACACCAAAATAAAGGAAAAAGAAGCCCCACCTGTGCATGTCATCAGGGTCGCAGTTGGCCAAGAAGGTGGTGACCGATTCGGCTACTTCCTGGTTGGAGAGGACGTCCCACAGCCCGTCGGTTCCCATCACCAGAACGTCATCGGCCTTGTGCTCATACTGCGTCAGGTTATACACCTTCACCTGCAGGTTGGAGCCACGAAGCATGACAGGGTTCAGTCTTAGGGTGCTCATACATGCACCGAAAGGTCCGTTTCAACCAAAGATGCTTAGTTGGGTTCATTTTCATTGGTGTGAAAGCATCAGTCGCACTCGGGAACACTAAATCAATTGGATCAAGACTTTAAAACAAAAAAAAAAAAGAGGTGGTCTCAGTCTGCTTGACTCCGCACCTTTTTGCCAAAGAGTGGCAAATACAGACAATGTAATATATGATGAGAGCAAGTAGCAACGTGTGTAATGAGTCAGGATTGGTGCTTATTGTTACCGGAAGATTAAACATCGATCAGACCAGTTTTGGTTAGTTTGCAGGTGTGAAAACAGACCAGTTACTAAAGATTTTATTGACTGGTGCAGACCAAATAATCAAACTAGCGGTGTGAAAACATCCTAATAAATCCAGATGTGGTTCAGATTTACACTCTTCAGTGCAGTACTCAAACTGAAGAACTCCTAATGTTGGAGACTGGCACTTATCTACAAAAGTTGCTCCTTTCCCTTCTCTGCTGATCCGCATGAGCTGAACAGATCCATGTAGACGCACTTCGCTGATGAACACTATGCACAGGTGCTTTGATTCATGCACTTCATTTCTTAGCTGGGTTGATTTTATTACTCTTTTGTTCTCTTAAATGTTTGATTTGACACATATCTTATCTGGCTCGTAATGAGCACGATTTCACCACTGGTGGAGCTGAGATGTGTTTGTGTGCTCATAATTTATTAAGGTGAACGGTTTCAAGATGGGCAGAGGGGAGGGTTTGGAATTCTTGTATTTTTAACAGTTTATTTATTTATATATGTGTGTGTGTATTAAAGTAATAAAAATCAAGCTTAACCATGGCCTACTTTGCAATAAATAAAGTAAATAATTAAAACAATGATCAGATGAGATGCTGTAGTGTGTCTGAATGGATTTTGACCTACATTTTTATTTTGTTACATTTTTTTTTCTATTTTTTTATTTCACATATACGTATCAAGCCCTTCACAACCTCTTCAGCTGCTTGTTAATAATTACAGCAGCTCTCCAGGAGCAGGATTGGGCATTGCTGTATGCTTTACTTTAAAAAAAAAAAAAAAGTTTTGTCTATTGTTAAGACTTGGTGGTTGTTTCCAAATCAATAATCAGAATCTCAAAATCTAACTGTACACCAATGTGAAACAGTTATTTGCTTGGCTGCAAATCTAAGCTAAAGTGGTTAAATGAAGCTTTCATTCAGGGAAAGAGAGAGGAGCGTAGTGTTTGTGACAAAAAGACCCAGACGGTGACATAAACTGATGAGAAGTTAAGTCAGTAGGAACCTGCTATGAACCCGAGTATTAATGAATAAAAGATCAAGCAGCGAGCTCTGGGAGGGGGAGAGGGGGGGGGAAGAGAAGAAAAACTAAGACCAACTACATCAGGAGATGAAAGCGCTTTGAAACCAGCCTCAGACAGACAGGTGAGCTCAAGTTCCTCTGCTGCCGAGGAGCTGGTTCAGACAGAGGCAGACGCTTCCAGAGACTGCAGAGCAGATATGACAGCAGGAGAAGTAAGTGACGGACATGTTCCTCCTCACATAGGAGCCAAATTATGAGAAAACAAGGTGAAATAGGGAGCGGAGGAAAGATTGATTGCCGTTGAGTTGTAACTGAACCAGCTACAGGACGCAACCGGGTCCAGGAGTTAATGGGTTTAAGAAGATAGATGCTGACATGTTAGCCCGCAATCCCTCAAGCTCAGAAACCCTGCCGTGACGAAACGAATCCCCGGCTGACTGCAGGTGAAACTGAAACCTACTGCATTTCTCCATGTGTCCTTAAAAATGGCCACAGCACCTGGACAAGGTTGTGATGCTCAGATGCAACTACAGCGTGGAATCATCTAAAAACCCATGAACTAGTAGAGCACCATCACCTCATGTCTAATGAAATGAGGTGATAGCCGGTGCACGTCAGTTTCTGTTTAACAGACACACTTCATGTAGCTGGGTGAACCAGTAATGAACCCGTATATATATATAAAAAAAAAAAAGGAATTTCAAAGCGTATGCAACTTTTTTTCTTTTAAAGAAGTCAACTTGCTTTTCAAGTCTTCAATTACTTAAAGTGTGTCAGCTGCTCACCTCGGGGCAACAGGAAAGGAATGGCTTGATGTAGATGTTGGAGTCGTGAACTTTGAGGTCGTGGTCACCGAGGCCACGGGTCACACCGATGGTCGCCAACACCCGAGCCTGCAAAACACGGAAAATGTCCTATATGTTTAAATAAGAAAAAAACCAAAAACACACCTAAACGGAGCTTAAAGTCAACCTGAAACAGCTTTTCAAGTATCAAACATCTGCAGCGTGAATGCTTTCCAGTATAAACATTATATACAGACTTTTATTGTGGAGGATTACTCGCTTTGATTGACAGGTGGATGTCATAAAACTAGTAGTTGGAATTGCTCTAAGCAATAACGAGTCTACACTGAAAAAAGTGTAACATGCAGTTTATTCAAACTAATAACTGCCATTTATACAGGATATACTTATTAATTTGATTGTGAAACTCAATTTTGCATTAAAGACATGAAGTTTGATTCATATTATCTTATCATATTCTTATTTTTTAATTAACTAAATATGCGTCCAAAGGACCCAAACCAATGTTTTGGATTTCTCTCAATTTTGTTTTTCTTTAGTTTGAATCAAATGGTAATTGCATGTATTTCTACTTGTTGCTTTAGTCTTATTCCAGTAGTTACACTGAGAAATGAAGGTACACAGATCACTTGTAACATTGACAGAAGGAAAACCTACAAACCATTAGCAGTAAATTAAATGGGTCCTCACAATAAACAGAGGCCTGTAAAGTGGCACGAGTTCAGGTGACACTTGACACTAATGTTTCGCAATTCTTTTATCTACAGTAATTCAGTGTTTTTCCCTGCATGTGTATTCATCCTCCACGTCTCTCTTTTGAATTCAACAGCTATTCAGACAACAATGGAGCTGCTGTGTGGTCGACAGATGCCGCTTTCCTTTCTCATGGAGATTCTCATTATTTTGTCTTCGCATCAAAGTGAATTGATTGAAAATATGAAACAAAAAGTGACAGAATTTTGACACATTTTGTGCCATTTGTTTGGTGGAGTGTTTTCAATTTGGGTCTCTTCTTCTCATCTCTCCGCTGCTCCCAGTGGGGATTAACTTGAACTTCTCAGAGAGACGACTGTCATCTCCCGAATGGTGTGTGTGTGTGTGTCTGTCTGAGTGTGTGTGTGTGTTAGATGTAGCTACTGGAGTGAAACAGATGGACAGTCTCCTTTCTCTAGAGCATGTGTACATTGACACACATGCACAATGTGTTACTATCACATATCAGACAGAGACCAAGTGTTCACCCACTGTCTGTGTGACTGGCAGGCATGGTGTGTGTGTGTGTGTGTGTGTGTGTGTGTCAGACCGACAATGTTACAGCGAGTGATTTACCGTTTCCTCTTCTGTTCTGAATTCCAGAGCAGAAACACGCATACATCAACACCCACTTACCTTTTTCCCTTCACCATATATTAGCGGGAACTTGAGATCTTCATCCTCGATCGTCTTATAGGCCCTGCGTGTTTGAGGAGAGAAAAGAAACCGGCAGAAAAGCAGTGAATGTATCTTTTCTTTCCGTTTGACACACACACTAACAAACACGCTTTGAAAAATAATTACTTCAGGGACCGATACGAGCAGAAGGAAGCCTCCGAGATGTTTTACTTGTAGCAGGCTGGATTTTGTGGCCACAGATCCAGCAAAAAGAAAAATTCTGCATGACCACATCTAGTCCCCTTTGTTCCTTACTTGTTATAAGAATAGAAGTTACAAAAAGCTTTACAACAGCAAAAATATGAGGCAGAATCCAATAAAATATGACATTATAAAAACAAAAGTATAATAGGATATTTAAAAAATAAAAAATAGACTGGATTAGCACATTTAAAGAGTGTTTTTAAAAGAGATTTTAAAGAGGACAAAGATGCTGTTTGCCTGATTTCCTACAGCAGGTCATCCCTGAGGAGCTCAGGCTACATTTATGGTATTAAAAACACCCATCCAGGCCTTAAAAGTGTTAAATCTGCCATTTGTTATTAAGGCAACGTTATGTAATCAAAATAATAGAGGTTGATAAATGAAACTTTTGAGGAGAATGGAATAAATTTTAAGACCCAGATATCAAAATTCATTCATTCTTCCCAAGTCTTTTTAAGGTATTATTTCCAAATTCATAAATTCAATGCTTTTAAGAATTTTTAAGACCCTGGAGGAAACCCTTCTTCTTTTTATGCCTTTGTTGTAGTTTTTTTTAAACCATCTATAAATCGGATGAAGGATTTTAGTCATGGGATGATCTAGCAGAGCAAAGACTAGCATTAGCCCAGGCAGTGCACCAAACAGCGTTGGAGAAACACTGATATTTAATGTGAAACTGCTTTGTTCAGTGTTTTGGAGAAAGAGGAGACGCCTGCAGGTAATTCACCTCCTGAATGTTTGGATAATTAACAGAGTAACAAGCTAAGCTAATGCTAGTAGCACCTCTATCACTTCATGATTGATGCTATGGTTTCGCTAAGAGACCCGCTAGCATTCTTGTATGCTTGCACGGCAACTCTAAAGCAATTTCTGGAATTCATTAGTTTCAGGTTAAAACTGGACATAGCAGAAATGTTAATGTAAAAAGGTCCCATATTTTACATTTCTCCTGCATTTTACCTTCAATTTTGAAACATGGAACAGTATTTATACAACACCTAGATCTTATAATCAAAAACATTAACGCAAATCTTACTTGCAACAACATGAAACTTACTAAAAATGTAATGATACTGTATGGGAGCCTTGTTTTTACAGCTTGTTCTGCTGCCCCTAAGTTCATGACCATGTGTACATACAAATCCATAATTTACCCTGTGCTGTCATCCATTGTTAAAAGGTTATCCTAGAATTTATAGCCGTGCTTTCATAAAATTGTGGGACTTTCCAGGGAAAAAAAGAAAAGCACAGGCTGCATTATCCAGACATTTAGCCTCAAGCTCCAAATATAATGGATCCCACTCTTCCCATAATGCAACTTGATCAATGCACATGATGAAAGAACCATGTTTTATATCTATGGGAATAGCCCTGATGACATCACCAGGCCTTAGAAAGCTCCACAGCCACAGAAGACATTATCCAACTGTCGTCCTCGCTCTAATTTTTCCCCCCAGTTTTTTTGATTTAGCTTGTGTCTTGTTACAAGCGGGTCCCATGAGTGCAATAACGAGTGCTTTTGCTGCTGAAAATTTCATCAGCAAAAAAAAAAAAAGAGGATGGAGCTTTGATGTCAGGCGGAAAGACACCACAGTTAACGCCGATGTACTTAAATTGGCTAGATTAGACATGGCGTCTGGCGTCAGCAGTCAGCGGAAAAATCCATAACTTCAAAAGGCTTCAAATCTGACCAGGGCCTGCGCCGTCTGTCAGACCGTGTCTCTCTCTCTCTCTCGAAACTGAGACGTGTACTTTTTCTGTCTGGCTTTTTGCCTTTTCCTGTGCGCTGGAGCATTAGAGATATGACTCCTTTAAGCAGCAGGAACCCTGCAAACGTCTGATGGAGACAGATAGACAACACGGAGCAGCCGCTAAATAACAGGGACGTGCTCATTTTCACTGTCGAGCTAGTTTGCATTCGAGAGTTTAAGGAGAGACGTGACAGAAAAAAACACTGATTTTACTTCCATATAACAACTTCTTTTAGATTATTGAAAAATAATTATTCAAATTGCATGTTTAGGTGTTTATTTCAGTTTGCTTTGCCCATGTTGCTCGTTTTCGCAGAACTGTGAGTCAAATCTCCACTTCAACAGCAGTTGCATTACCAAACTTTCCAGTCTAAATAGACTGGAGGTTTTTACAGAAGGGGATTGTCCATCTATCATTCAGACAGATTTATGGGATATTTTATTTCTAAAAACATGGGGAAAATTTTTTTTTTTTTTTGGCTGACAGTATTTTCTGAATTTTGGAGTGATAAAAATGCACATCAAAAATCTACTCTGTAAAAAACTAGAATTTTGAACCTGGCTTATAGGAAATATTTCCAAATACTTCCAAATCTACTAATTACCATAGGTATGGCCTCATTTGCATATTTAAACATAGACTTTCAGAGAACTTGTAATACAAAAAATTATTACTTAATGTCAGATATCAACTATATATTACAGACAAAAGGATACATTCACAAATCAGATTAATGAATGAAAATCATTCTTTGATTAGTTTTTAATTCATTAGTTGCAGATTAGAAGTAGAAGTCGTTAGATTTTCCATTAGTTGACAAGTGAATCTAATAATTTCTCACATGTGAGGATTTTCTGGTTTTTCTATGTTTTATTAGCTGTAAATATCTACATATATCACCTTAAACTCTTGGATATTATGATTGGAATGTTTCATACTTTAGAAACTAAATTATTAAACCACAACAGCACTACCTTTTTCTTTTTGAAAAAGCTGAGATGTGGACAAAATATAACCACCACCCAAAGTACTTCCTGAAGGGTGGTGGTGTGTTTGGAGAAATATATCCCTTGCAACACACACACACACACACACACACACACTCCTGTGTGTGTCAGTGAGAGTGACCGAGGAAGTCGGTAAAATCATGTCTCATTATTGGCTTCCACTGCAGCCACAATAAAACAGCATGGAGTCCTGCCAAGCCACAAAAGCACTGCACAAACTGTAGGGGATCATCTCCTCCGTGTCATTATATCATAGATCAGGTTCTGCTGCTCCCTCATTAGCTCTGCGCTGCTCTCCTCAGCTCTCGCCCGGAGTGTAAGAGAGGTGCAGAGATACAGGCCACATTCTGTTCCTCGGCACACAGTTTGATGCGTCGGTGAGGGGAGAAGGGAGAAAATGAAACAGACTCACCACCCCTTCATGGTGAAGTCCCTGTAGAGCATCCGCTTGCCCACCTCCTTCCTCTGAACCCTCCTGGGAAATTCCAGGTGCGTAAACTCGTTTCCTAACAGGTGAGGCTGCATGAAACCCTGGAGGAGGACAGAGAAGGACGCTCCGATTACATAAAACCACTCCATCTGCCCTTTCTCCAGAAGAAAAAGGAGATTAAAAGACAGTACAACTTGAAATTGAGCCATAAAAATATCTGAGCTGATGAGATTTTTATTGCTATTTTTGATAAGAAAAGGTTGCAAGTTGTTTTTATCAATACTCAATCCACAGAGAAATGCACAGAGAAGCTTAAAACGAGCAGTGAGGACTTTCGTGAAGCTGTGATGTCACAACTATACAGTCACTGCAAATCAAAAGAAGTGGTTCATTAATATAAATGAGACATACACAAAATGACCCGTTCTTTCTACAGCTCCAGAGAAAAGTTTAAGAGGATTTGTTTTCCTTTCTATACTATTTTTTTTATTGTGTATTGGGCGAAATAACCAGATTTATCCAAGATAACTTAAACCCTGGGCATGCTAATGCTAGATGTATGTATATAGTAATCTGTGCATACTTTAGAGGAAGCAAAAAAGAACAACCACTCTTCAACAGCTACTGTTGAGAGCCAGAAAGAGTGGAATTCAGTCGCTGAAGCTTTCCTTCTTTGAGAATTTATTCATGAAATCAGAAGGAAACAGTAGAATCGCAGGAATCGGATTTGCCGTTTGCCACTCCTCCCGACTATAAAAAGGTCAATCACGTTCCAGATATTCATGGCTGACATGCATTGTGCAGCTCTGCAGGACACTGATGGACTTACTGATTGTGTTGCCTGCAGTGCGAACACACAGAGAGGAAAAAAATAGCAGAGAAAGTTTCTCTGATAAAGTAGCGAGTTTCAACAGTCAGGTCGGCTGCTACGGCTCTGTGTGACTAACCTTACTGCAAATATTTGACAAGATTCAGATCATTTGTGCAGCAAACGCGCAGTTTGACTGCACAGATCATACGATTTCTATATTTAAAAAAACAAAAAAACACCTCAATACTGAAGTTTCTTACCAAGAACTGGAGTCGCTGGCGCTCTGACTCTGGCGTGAACTCCGTTGACATGGGAATGATCTCATTGTTTCTAATGATGATCGCCCTGTGGAGTTAAGAGAAAAAGGTAGAAATGAAGCGTGTACGCCCACCCTCACATTTAAAGTAAGCAGCAGCTCCAGCTTTCTCTGCCCCGGGATATTGAAGTACTGACATCATTATGTCTCTGGCTCCCCTAGGGGCCTCGCTGTGTCATTATATAGAAACACACTCACACACCTGCTGTCACCTGCGTTCCCAACATACAGCTTCCCCAGCAGGTACACCACGGTGAGAGCGGTGCATCCCCCGGTGATGTTGTAGGCCTGCTTCTCCCGCTCTATCTGGGCATCCTGGGAGAAGAGAGAGATGGATAAGCTTCATTTTAAATTTTTAAAATAATCCGACCCTTTTCTATTCTGCATCGGTGTTTCACATCATTGTAGACTATTGATCGGCTTCACCCGAACCTTTTATCGACCGCATGTCCGTAAACAACAATTTGTGTTGAGCATGAATAATGTAGACAGCGATATGTGAGAGGGAAGGTTTGTGTCTAGACATTTAGACTAACTAGTGCAGTGCCCATAGGAGGCATGTATTCCTATAGAAAAGTGGAAGTACTTTTTTTGTGTTTGGCCAAATAAAGGTTTGTTGGACTTTACGTAGTTATAAATATATAATACATGATTTAGGCTCAGATTCTGTTCCGTTAGGTGATAGTGCTGGGATTTCCTGAGGGTCTGTGGACACGTCTTTGAGTAAGACAGTTAGGGCTCACAGTAGCCTGTGATAGCGTGAGGAATAAAGTAGCAGCTAACATCTAACGTGTGATTTTTGTGATTTTTGTACTTTTGTTACATTGGCTGCACGATCGGTGCAGGAAGAAACGGGACAAGTTGTGCCACGCGCAGTGATATCTGAAGATGCCGGGGAGCCCAGTCCTGCTACCCTGCATGTGTTAGGAATCTCCTGACTCAAACACACCTGAGTGTAATTATCAGCTCGTTATCGAGCCCTCGCTGAAGAGCAGCTGTTCTCCTGCAGCCTCTGGATGGTTGTTTCTTCCAGAAGCCACAGCTTTATCTCCTGCAGTGATAATCTTCTACAAAGGATGTCAAATCAAATGCAAGAGTGCTGCTTTTCACTTGGGGAAAATGTGGTGGTGGCTGATCTGAGCTTTTTTTTTTATGTTTTTTTTTTTTTTTGTCCAAGTACCACAGCTTGCAGTTTAACTGTTGTCCATTGCCATCTAGTGGTAATACTGCAATAACATAAAATCTGCTCAAAGCAAATTACAGTACAATGACAAGGAAACACACCACTGGAGAGGATGAGAAATTGATGATTGACTAAATGTTTGCTTGGGTTGAGAATAAAATGTTTTAGGCCCAAATTATACAGAAGTATAACTTCAATTCAACAGAAACCTAATTAATTCTCAGCCTAACTGACATTAACTGGGTGTAATATGCAAATATGCTCTCAACATATTGCTTGGCGAGGAAATGAAGCAGTCTTCTGTTGGGATTATCTTTTCATGAATCTTTGGATACTTCACCTTGTGATATTCCCTTTTGTTGTTGCTTGTAGTTGTGTGGAAAAAACTCCTGTGCAATGAACCAACTTCTATAAATTATACAAACTACTTTCTAGATGTATAGCTCAAGACATCTGAGGAGAGAAAAGGACTTTTAAAAGAATCCATTAGATATCTCCTATTTTGGCTGAGAATTAAACTGAGACTAATGGTGACACCATTAAAATAAATCACCGAGGGGGGATATAAGATTCGCCACTAGGGTAATAGGGTGTCGGTTCAGTTAATACGACTGTTAATTACTTGGCACGACTGTAACCTTTCCACAGTCGCTCTTGCAAAGTTTAAGATTTTACATATACTTGTGACATTATGGGGGAAAATATGTAATAGCATTTAAATTGTTAAATTGTTTACACTGCCATTCAAAGGTTTGGGATCACATATCTATAGGGGCCCATTTCCAGCAACTATCACTCCAGTGTTCTAATGCTACAATGGGTTCGCTCATTGCATCAGAAGACTAATGGATGATTAGAAAACCCAGCTGGAAACAGTTTAGCGGCTTAGAGAAGGTAGAAAACTGACCTGAATTATTTCAAATAAAAAAATCCTTATTTCTAACCTTGTCAATGTCTTGAGTATATTTTCTATTCATTTTACACCTCATGGTGGTAAATAAAAGTGTGATTTTTAATGGAAAACACTGATTTGTCTTTTGAATGGCAGTGTGCATATTAAGAAATTGATTGAAAAAAAAAATGCTTAGTTCTAAACTGCACACGGCAACAGAAATCCATCTAATGGTTATGTGCATGATTCACTGAGTAGCCAGGGGTCATGATTTCAGGCCAGATGCTTCCAATCTGTCTAAATAACCCCTAAAATTAATGTTATATAGTCTGAAAATAATTTAGTTTTCTCCTTTTTCTTTTTTTTAAGTTTGTTTGCCTTGTCCTTGGCTCAGTGCATCACTGTATGAATCAGATGTGTCATCTTATAGCAGCAAACAACACATTTCAATGCAGCCAGTGTTAATGCTAATTATTTCCCCCTGTGCCTTTCCTGTTCCGACGTGTCACAGCAGCCTAAATAACTTCTTGTGGATATTTATTTTCACTGGATGGGATTTAGAACTGAGGACGGAACAGTGTAGGTGGTAAAATACTGACGATGGGTCCATGTAGGAGGGTAATTAACACCTTTTCTTGCAACCTCACAGTACATTCCTTCTAGATAACAGCCGAAAAAGGGAAAAAAAATAAAAATCCCGACTTTGCACGCACCATCTCTTTGAAGGCGTTTTCTATGGCTCCGATCACCAGGCTCTCGTGCTGGATCTTCTTCTCGGTGAAGAAGCGAGGGGGCGGGGGCGGGGTGTTGCACGGAGAGCCCGGCGCGCCCGCGGCGCCCCGCAGCGAGGCAGCCCGGGTCAGGGCGCGGTGGGGCCCCGGGGTGTTTCCCTGCAGGTAGGGGCTGCTGTCGGGCTCCTCCCCCATGACGGTGGGCGGCGGCGAGGCCTGGTTGCGCAGGATCTCGATGACGGCCTGCAGCTGGCAGGCGATGTGGTGCTGCAGCAGGCGCGAGGCCACGACCGCCGCGCCCGAGCCGGCGTGGCCGTCGAACAAGGCCCAGTAGTTGAACACCAGACCCTCACTGTCCTGCAGAAGCAAGCAATATGAATAGGTTTAATTCATATTAATTATTTAAGTAAGTAATTATTTAATCCATGTTAGTTTTTTAATGCATCTCTAAAGATTCAAATCACAAAAATAATCTTGACTGGTTACTTTTGTTTCCCACCACATTATGTACACTACTGTTCAAACGTTTAGTGCCACCTAGTGCCTGCTAACCCTAACCCTTTTTTTGTTTTGTTTTTTTCCAATGAAGATAACTAAACTAATCAGGATTACACTCTATACATTGCTAATCTGGTAAATGACTATTCTAGCTGCAAATCTCTCAATCTCTCATCTCTGTGCAATATCTACATAGGTGTATAGAGGCTCATTTCCAGCAACTATCGCTCCAGTGTTCTAATGGTAAATTGCAATCAGAAGGTTAATGGAGGATTAGAAAACCCTTGTGCAATCATGTTAGCACAGCTGAAAACAGTTTAGCTGCTTAGAGAAGCTAGAAAACTGACCTTCCTTCGAGCAGGTTGAGTATCTGAAGTATCACATTTATAGGGTCACAAATCATTATTTCTAACCTTGTCAATGTCTTGACTATATTTACTACTCATTTTGCAACTCATGGTTAAATAAATAAAAGTGTGACTTTTCATGGAAATCACTAAATTGTCTCGATGACCCCCAACTTTTGAACAGTAGTGTATAAGGTTGTTGTGTTTCAATAAGAACATTAGCAGTATTTATTCCAAATCCCCCCCCCATTCTTTTAATACAATCATTACAGACTTTAAATCCAGCATATTGGAACTGGAAAGTCTTGCAATAAATTACTGAGAAATGAAGGGTGGAACCGTTTCCATTGTCTTCATGGGGGCAACGGACGAATGTCATAACAGTGGATAAAAACCTTCATCATGAGGGCAGGACCAGCAGCCAACTTGATGTGAAAATGTTTCCACCATCGCTTCGTCTTAGTAGGGGAGAAAAACGATCATCATGAGGGCAGGACCAGCAGCCCAAGTGTTGTGGAAATGTTTCCACCCTTGCTGATAAAATGTGGCAGCTCTCTGCACTAATGTGTTGCTGTGTTCCAGGTCAAAGACCTTTTTACCCGCACAAATAAGTGACAAAAATCGCAGCGTATCATGGCTGATATTAATCATCCGGCATTTTTAAGCGATGCGAAAAAACAACAACATTTTAATTCGACTTTGGACCCAGTGAAATGACTGGGAGCAGTGAATTGGCAGAAAAACATCATGACTCATGTTTGATTAGTGTGTAAGGGGAGATGCTGAGGTCATTGGACAATAAGCTCCTGGAAACCTCTTGTTACTCAAACTACAATGTTCCTGTTGTTTCAAACACCAACTTTAATAAAACTGGGTGCGGCATAACTGTAAGAAATGGAGTAGAAGAAATAGAGGTTGTGAGTTATCACTGAAAGAAAATGGGGATCAATCGTTGGAAGTTTGTTTTAACTGGGAAAATTGTTCTTTCGCATCGGCTGGTATTGGCCCTGTTTCATACTGTAAGGAGGCAATGGGAATATGCAGAAAAACACAGGACTTATTCAACAAAGTTTCCATCTCACAATTTCCTCAAGCAAGTGTAAAAAATGAAAGAGGAAGTGTTTTTTTAAATTATTTTGCAGTTTTCAAAAGTTTTTATAATGCAATACTTAAAAAATGCACATCAAAATAAATAACAATGGCTATGGAAAAAAAAAAAGCAAAAGGTCATCTGTAGAGCTGTCAAATTTTATACCAGTAGCAAAAACACCCACAGTTCAAACAATCAAGAGAAAATGTGTTCATCACTAACCATTTTGTGTTTCTAAATTGAATATATTTGGTGTTTTGGGCTGACAGTCTGACAAAAGAAGCAATCCGAAGATATAATTTTTCATTTTAGGAGATCGTGAGACATTTCCTGAGAAATGTGCCACAACCAAACACGCTTAGAACAAGAAATGCTCGGAATTCCACATACACGACTTAATGTGGTTGTTCACTGCAGCTGTCGGCCTCTTATAACCTAGATAGGTCACTGCTGCCTGTGTGTGCCTGTAAGCAAAGCAGTTTCTAAAGGCGTCATGTATGTGCACTGTCAACCCTTTGTGTGTATATGAATGCATTCACTTGAGTGCATACCGTAGTGTTTAAAAATAATAGCAGTCCAATGTGACGAACCAGATTAATCCAGGTTTTTATTATATTTTTTATTGCCACATGGCAATACAAATTGTACATGTACAAATTGTTCCGTTTCTAGGATTCACACATCCCATGAACCACTAAACTAATACTTTGTTGTATGACCACAGTTTTTTTTATAACTGCTTCACATCTGTGGGACATGGAGTCAACAAACTTCTGACACCTTTGTGCCGTTGTTCCACTCTAAGATCGAATAACAACATTCCACAATGCAATTGCCTGAAACATCATTTTTGATGTCACCCTTCTAGTTCTCGAATGGATTAAGGTCCATAACATTAGTTTTCTTGGTTTGGAACCAAGATTTTGCTTATTTACTGGTGTGTTTGGGGTCATTGACTTGTTGAAACTCATATTTCAAGGGTGTTTCCTCTTGAGCATAAGATAATATGACCTCTTTAAGTATTTTGATAAATGCAAACTGATCCATGATTCCTGGTATGAGATAAATAGGCCTGACATCATAGTAGGAAAAATGATAGTTTGCCATGTAGCAATAAAAAATATAATAAAACAGCTGGATCAATGTGTTAATCATATTAGACTGCTATTTGTGTATGTTTGTGTTCTCACCTCTCCCAGCTTGCCGTGCTCCATGCGCAGGCCCAGGCCCTCGCCGTTGGGCAGGGAGTTGCGTCTCTTGGCGGTGGGGGTCTTGCTGGGGGTGGAGGGAGGGCAGTAGCTCATCGGCCTCCTCCTCGCCACGACCACCTCGCAGCACGCCTGGTCCTCATTTAGCGCGCTCTTACCCGCATTAATCACCCTGCAGGAGGAAGGAAAAGACAAGGGGAGGGTTATGGATACAGGCTCAGAATTTAGGCTTCGTTCAAAGGTTTAGGGTCACCTGGACAATTTAGTGTTTTCCATGAAAAGTCACACTTATTTACCACCATGAGTTCTAAAATGAATTAAAAAATATAGTCAAGACATTGACAAGGTTAGAAATAATGATTTGTGAACCCATGAATGCGATACTTCAGATACTCCACCTGCTCAAAGGAAGGTCAGTTTTCTAGCTTCTCTAACAAGCTGTTTAAACTGTTTTCAGCTGTGCTAACATGATTGCATCAAGGGTTTTCTAATCATCCATTAACCTTCTGATGCAATGAGAAAACTCATTGTACCATTAGAACACTGGAGTGATAGTTGCTGGAAATGGGCCTCTATACACCTATGTACATGTAGATATTGACCCAAAAAACAGACATTTGCAGCTAGAATAGTAATTAACCACATTGTATAGAGTATTTCTGATTAGTTTAAAGTTATCTTCATTGAAAATAAAACTGTGCTTTTGTTTTTGAAATAAATATATATAATATAAAATATTATTGAACGGTAGCATATCTACAGCCATTCAGAAGTCCCGTTACATCAAAAACCTCAGAAATGATATTTAGCAACATATTTTTCCAACATTTGTCCCATTTATGGGGAGTTAAAACTTTGCTACAAGCAACAGATGATCCACTTGCTCTAATTTTCTAATCTGACACCTGTAGTTTGTTTGAATGATGAATATCAGATGTTTTTTGTTGTTTGGTTTTTGGAATGAAACGGTACTGGAGTCTTTCATGATTATTGCAGTTCGGTGCAGGATCACAACAATTAGAACCACAGCCCGAGGTTCGCATCTGTACAACCCAGAGACGTAGCTGCTGGCTTCGCATGTTTTCCCACTCTGGGTGACGATCAAACAGCGGAGCTCATTCAGCGGTATGGCTCTGCAGGGAGAGTCCTGATGCATCGGGACAGTCGCTGCCGGCTGAGTTACAAGTCCTTTGTTTCTGCGTCTTACAGTACATGCAAACCACAGAGAGAAACAATACCACGACATGAAACCCACTAACAATAGTGGACAGCCACACAATAACCATGTGGTATACATGAACAGGATATGTCTCTATTTTCTCCCCCCCCCCCCCCCCATGTTTGGGTGTTGAGTCGCAATTTTTGTCTTGATTTGATGGATGTTGCATGAATAAAATATAAGCCCTCATATTTTCATATATAAAATATAAGTATAAGCCGTGTAACCCATACAGTGCCACAACGAATTGGGAGAATACATTGGGAAACTGCAACAGCTGCTTTGATGGGTTCAATTGTGATATTTTGAGGTTGTGTGTCCAAATCCAACCATGTTACATATTGATTTTTATAGTGGGTCAAAATGCAGAATCTAAAAATACCCATATGCCACTGTGTGTTACATGGCTGTAGCTTTGTTTTCTGTACAAGTTATCGCATTACTGTGTAAAAAACACAATTTAATTTCTACTTATTAAGAGGTTCTACATCCTACATTTGAAACATAGCTTTTTCTGGGTTAAAGCCCTAATCTGGAGTGCTAATTTTAATCTTAAAACACCTAATGTAATTGTGCATTCAATAAATAGTGACTTTAAAAAAAAAAAAAAAAGTGAGATTGTGGGGAGATGTCAGATGAGACGTGTCCAGAGGGTGTTGTGAAGTGCGTGTGCGCGAGTTAAGAAATTGGCAGAACTATTTATAGACCCAGACTGTGGGTTGTTTTCTGCTAAGGCCATATCATCATCTGGTTCTCAGCCTCAAACGCTTGTTAACCTAAGATGGAGAAAGACGAGGAGAAATTCATGACATCAATGTTATTTTATAAGGCAGCTGTTAAAGCTGACCTTATAAAACTCAAAGTAAAGACTCTTAAAAGGCAAAGATGCTGACAAATGGTATGATCAAGAATGCAAGACCATCAAAAGGCCTGAAAACAGAAAACAAAAGCACACTCGCACGAAACGCAAATATATTGAGAATATCATTGATCAAAATGGTGGAATATGTAGACCAATATTAACACAAACCACAAGTGTTACCCATAAAAATGGTGACATCTGGGGAGCACATTTTTAAAGGCTGTACAATGACATAGGTCCAATGAATATAGATATTTCTGATGTATTATAAAATAAAAACTCAAACGTTAAACTCAACCAAAACTCAGATTTCCCCAATTACTTGGGAGGAAGTGACCATACAGACAAAATTTCTCTGGCCAAAGGAAAGGCTTGCGGTCCAGACAGCATTAAATGATGAAATCCCCAAATGTGGCCCCCAAGAGATGCAGGGTGCAGTGTTGACGTTCAATATCATATTACAGTCGGGATGTTTTCCTGACATCTGGTGCCTCAAGGCCTCATTTCCCCCCAATTCATAAGGTTGGGGACCAATCAAACCCTAGTAACCACCAGCAGTTTTTCTCAGTATTCCAAACGACCCATTCTAAACGACCTCCAACATGTTTTTCAGGTCCAATTATTAGTAATCAAGGAGAACAATTGATATTTGGAACCATGTCATTTTATAAAACATTGGTGTTAGAATAACACGCCCGAATACAGTTTGTTTGTTACAGTTTTTAGTGCATCTTTCTACATGGTTTCAAATAAATACAAATTTGAGGTCCAAAGAGGGTAAACTCTGTTATTAAATAGTTCTGAAAAAAATAGCACTTTTAAATAAATTTATTTTTTGTAATTTATCAGAGGGAAAAAAAGTAGAATTATGATAATTGTAAAAATGCTGAATATTAGTCAATATCAGTCAGGTTGATAATCAATTTTAGGAGTGTTTCTATCTCCACTTCTAAAGTATACCCTTAAATTAATAGATGTTAATTACATATCAACTTTTACTTTTTCCTATCGCTCATTGAGACAGAGGAATCCTCAATCCAAATCAATATTTTACAATTATGAATCAATAGGAACTGTAGGGAGTAAGAATCATGATTCTTAAATGAATAGACTTTAATTTAAGCCCTTTGCTCCTCCATGGAGCATAGGCCACAGACAAATGTCCTCCATCTCACTTGGATGTTGGCAGTTCTTCAAGATCTCCTCAGCTGAACCCAGACATTTCCTCCAGTTGGTCCTGAGATGAGCACTTTTTTCCTCCTTCCTTGGTGGTCCCATTTCATTAATTTCAGGACTTGTGGGGTGATGTTTGTGGCAGGTTTTTTAAGGGAGTGTCCAATCTGGCTCCACTTTCTTTTTAATAAATGCAAGTCCAGGCGAGTTCCTATTCCACAGGGCCACATGGCGTACCCTGTCTCTCTACCAGATGTGTTGTTAAAGATTCAAAGTTTGGTGTTGAGTGAGATGTATTATCAACTCCAGATCTACCCAAACATATTAAAACCATACCAGCCTTGTTGATCCTGCTTATTGGCAGCATTTGTCCCTCCAAGCTACGCATCATAGGATTCCTGGTTTTGGAGAGAATCTCCGTCTACTTTGTATTTGCTGAATTCAGAGTAAGACCAAGTTTTAGTGCAGCTCCGTCAATCTTCTACTGCATTTGTATCTGTTATCCTGTGAATCCGGTTTCTCCAAGTTGGACTTCTCATGGTTGAATTAACAAACCTAGATAATGCGACTGGAATTCCAGTTTCTCGGACTGAAGCCCGACAATGCATGATGCTCCACAACAGTAGAGACAAGACAAGAGATTTTTCTCTGGGGCCATGACCCGGAAGTGGAAGGAGATGGTGGATCATTTTTGCCGGGAATAGCAAAACAAACAATGGAGGGGTCAAAGAGTCATTGTACATCTTAATAGTGTAATTATCAATAACTACACTATGTCAGACGTGTACAAAGACACAGTTCATTCTCCTCTTCGTGTGCCATCTTTTAATAGTCCATTGCTGTTGTTCACATTAAGAGGTCAACCAGAAATGGCTCCAATGCTACCAGTTTAAATAGATAGAGCGTCAACTATCGTAACAAAGTATCATGTTTTTTGGCAAATAAATAGATTTTCTCTGTGGCTTGTATACTTTGACAATTGCTGTTGAGCTACGGCTATAATCCGTGCTTTGTGTGTCTGGCTGTCACCAAGCACAACGTCACATAGTCCATACTTATATTACCTCTGTGGGCACAACAACGGTCGACTTAATTTGGCCTGTTTCAGTCTAACTTGTAGCCGTTTTGTCATTTTTTCCTTTCAGAGTTACAGAGAGGCAAAGCTGTCGGCCATTGTGCCTCACCAAATAGTCATTAATCCTACTGGCCGATGTCTGGCCCAGAATCTGAGAGACAAAGGGGGCATTAGATGTCAGACAATGGAGGGGAAAATTAGGTTTTGTGCCTAATGGGAAGAAAGCTAATTGTTCGGAATGAAACAAAAATTGGCAGCGAAATGCAATGACAAGATGATTAGTAGTAAGAGTACATTCTGTACACACACAGGCACCAGCTGCATCTTCCATGAAACAGCATGACGTAATAGGATTACTGAAGGATGAGGATTGATTTTGCTGATAGTTTTCACCTTCAGGGTTCAAAAGTGCAGGTAAAACCTGTATTTTATCACACACATACCCACCCACACACACCTACACATCTTCCCATAACTGTATTTGCCGACAGCAGATCAGAAGAAGCGGGTGAATGTTCCCTGGGTGTCTGCATGTCAACAAGTCAGAAACTGCTCGATGTGCCAGTCGGATTTATGGCGGTAATAAATCTGAGGTCATTTTCTACTGTAATATGAGGTGCAACAGTAATGCACTGACATCACAGCTGAGTAATCAGTGACGATCATACCCCTGGGTATGATGGCATTTATACAACGCAGGATAGATGACAAATTTCAATCGAAGTCAAGGCTGTTTCTGCTCAGCATCTCTCTGGATACCGTATATGAAGGACACATTCATGCTTTTGGAGGCTCCAGGGATTTAACCTTTTATGGAGTTCCTGTGAAGATACAGCTCGAGGTTTGACAGCTCATCCATCAACATGTACTGGCAAAGTCTTGTATCAGATAAAAATGAGAAACTCCTTGAGCTTTTTACAGCTTTTACACTTCCAAATGCAAACTGTTTACTTCCCTTCTCTCTTGAAATGCAGGTAGTATCAAGGACAGGTGAAACCTACAGCTATGCAAGGCTTTCTCTTTCTCTCACTCACTATGTGATTTGTTTGCTTTGTCATTCTTTAAAAGATCTAACATTTAATGGGTAGTGGTCACTGTTGCAATTGGTTTGTGTGTGCCTATTTTTTTATTGGATGTGGCCTTGAAAAAAAAGGAAAAAAAAACATGCACATGGAAAAATAACCAGTGTTAAAACAGAGTTCATTTGTTAACTAGTTAACACTAGTAGTGTTAAAATGAACTGTTAACACTAGCGATTTCAATGTGCAGCTGAGCTATCACATCAGCTGCTTTCCAGGCTGCAACCAAACATCTAGAGTAAAAACTACATCTAAAGTCATGTCTCTCCTATAATATTTAGTTAGAGATGGAGGGTCTGGGTGTATTTTTAGCATCACAAACTCTACTAAATGATCATAGGAATAGATTACTGGAAGCAGTGTGTCACTCTTCCACAACTACACATTTCTACTTGTCATTTTGATCATGAAGGAGAAACTACTTAAGTATTTATAGTATATAGTAGGTGTGCAAGTAATTGAAATTTCGATTTGGATTTGTGTGTCAAAAGATCTTCAAACTCATACTGGAGTTGAAACGCCATTTTTCTTTACACAATTTCTGAAAGAGACCTGCATGCACAATACAATCCCTTTCACCTTTATGATGTTAAAGCTCCTTAAATGATTTTTAGCCTGAAAGATAACAGCTGCACTGCTGCACCCTGGAACTCATGTCTCTTTCAGGGGGGCTTTGTAAATTAAATCCCTAAGGGTAGATCCAATATTGACCATTTTACACACTATATTTTGTCAATTATCGATCATATATTGCAGCTAGCAATGACGCTAATGGCCATATTTGTTTACAATAATGCTTTGCGAGAATCGATTGACCAATCAGAGGCTGATCCAGCCAGAAATAACGTCTTCTCCTCCAATTAAACGTTGCAGGGTGGGCCTCGGGGCCTGGCCAAAAGTGGGCGGGCCTAGGCCCGTCAGGCCCACCCATAACGCCAAGAATCTGAGGAGCAGCAGAAGCTCAGAACATGCAAGATTTGCTATAAAGAAATATCTGACTCTTGGCAACAAAACAAATGTGTTTAACCATCTTCAAAAAAAAAAAAAAGAAATGCATTGTGCAACCAATAAATAATTGTGCTTTCAATATTAATCATGATAATGATATTTTCCATAATAGAGCACCCTAGTAGATAGTTTAGGGAATATTATAGACATTAAGACAAAACAGAGGGGTGGGACTGAGAGAAAAACAAATCCATCTGCTACTTCACACCAGTGACAGCTCCATGGTTTCATCAATACACAGCACAGTTAGGCTGCCGATATTTCAGAGCCAAGGTCAGGATTGTAGATTCTAACTTACACAACCAGCAGTCAGATAAAGGATCAATGAATCAGACTAGACTCACATATTCAATTAAACGACCCCTGCTAGACGATGTAGGGGCAGGTTAACAAGGTGGAGGTTTTAGGTCATTTTTCTAACATGGAGGACGGCATCCTGTAGGTTTTTTTGTTATAAGAAGTGGAGAATGAGTCGAGGTGTGAGGTAGGTGAGGTAAGAGCCAAAGCGGCTGCTATAATGGCTACACAGAGGGTTTTAATTACAGATAAATGCTGATTCGACCTGTACTCATTAACCACACCGGTCCCAAAGAGACACTTCATGGATGCGCCCAGTGTGTGTGTGTGTGTGTGTGTGTGAGTGAAATACAGAGGAAAAGTAAGGTGTTTCTCTCTTTCTCTGGATATTTTCAAAATCTTGCAAACTTTCTCAGCATTAATATGATCCAGCAGGAGAGAGTAGCTATTTCTACTATATATATATATATATATATATATATATATATATATATATATATATATATATATATATATATATATATATATTCTGGGGAGAATAACATTACAGGAGTCAGCAATTTCTTTCATTTTCCTTACAAGAGCACAAGCCCTGTAGCTTCATTTAAAAAATGTAAAGCTGTGATCTGTTTTTGATAAATAACTTGATTGCTCGGAATATGATGATAATTTTCATTAAACCAGCGTGTCGCATCCTGCTCTGACCTTTATCTACATGACAACTTTCAGTTAATTAGCCGAGTGCCTTTGCACAAAAGCAAACGTTAAGCAAACACCTGGTATCAGGGTGGAGAGCGAAACTGTTATCTCGGAATCGACTTCTGTGTTTGACAGGGGCGGAAAAGCCGATACAAGAGGCAAAGATCAGGCGACTGCGAGGCAATAAAGGGGACCTTTATAATCAGAAAGAAGCAGATTCTGATCTTTACTTGAGGAAACGTGAGCATAAAAACGAGTAGAAAGACACCGAGGCCCAAAAACTCAAGTCGAAACCAGGAGCTTCAGGCTGCAGCCGGCGACATAATAGGTTCATAAAACTAATTACAGCATTCCCCTTTCAAAATAAGGTGCTATTTAATTGATTTTATTATTTAAACATATAAATAAGAGCTGGGCGGTATGACCAAAACTGATATTTTTCTAAATTATCAGTGTCACAGTATTTTCTTTCCATAGATGACTAGGTGTCAACCCAACAGTCTAATAATTTAGAGAATAATTACTGCAGTAAATCAGCTTAGAATAACCAGACTAGTATTAACACAGGTTTGAATGGTCCCTTTGGCAAACTCAGTGCCAACATTAACGTTACCTGCAGACGTAGAAGAGGACACAAATATCTTAAATATCATGCATTAATAATATTCTAGGATATGTTTGGAGCAGAGGTGGTGAAGTAAAATTGCAGATGTGTAGCTCTGATGTTCTCAGACTGCTATGGAACAATATAAAGACAATCGTCTAATTTGCATTAATAAATGTCAGCAAAAAAAAACGGTAAGCCCATCCAGAATATGCGTTTATGCATCTTTTTGAACTAGATCTGTAGATATTGTTGAAACACATAGGACTCAGGTGTAGAGCAGATGCTGCTGGTAGAAGGTGAATCACCAGCTTGACCCATCTGACCCCATCTGACCCGGAGGCTACATGCAAAAGCCTTATTGTGGATGGATGCATGTATGGATGCATGAATGGATGAGGTCACACATACAACAGGTGCCGCTCTGGCTCCGAGCCTGCAGCTTTGCACGTCCAGTGTGCAGCAGGTGGAACGCCCTTATTAGGCCCGAGACTGAACAGGTGCTTCACGTAAAGCCTCCGTGAAGGCTCCGTGGGGGGGCCGCTACCGTCCGGGTGACTTACTCTGCGTATCCGGTGGCCCACGGTAGCCTCCTGGTCTCCTTCAGGATGAGGATGGGCCGGGCTATGTGGTCCGCAGAGCACTCGATCTCATCCGGGGACAGTCCGAGGAACTCGGGTCTCATATACGGGAATTTGAGCGGCAGCTCCGAGCCGGGGTTGCTGCCCCCTCCCCCGGAGCCGCCGCCGCCGGCCATGATGCCGCCCATGAACCCCGCCACGGCGGACTTGACCCGCGTGAGCATGCTGTTGGCGCGGCGCGGCGGGGCGTCCGTCGGCCGGTGCGCGGCGCCGCGGCTCCCTTTGCCCGGATTCCCCCCCAGCTCGGCCGCGCTGGTCGACGACAGCTCAACGGAGAAGAAGAAGAGGAGGAGGAGGAGGTGGGAGGAGGAGGAGGAGACGCTCAGATCGTTAAGGTTTCATTCATTCGTTCATTCAACGCGGACGCGGCGGCCGCAGCCGGAGGGAAGGTGATGATGATGATGCTTGCGGTAAAGCCCCGCACACCTCCATGGAGACTCATTGATAACAAGCGGCTCGGCCGTCGTGAAAGCGGAAATACTCACACGGTCGATTAACGGGTCATGTGACGCAACCGTGAGCGCACACTGCAAAAAATTGCTCGCTCTTCCTCCTCTCCCCAACACAAGTCTACCTGCGTCTCTAATGATTTTGCATAATTTCTTTCATCGGTCAAAAGCGGAAAAGGAGTAAGAAAGATGCGTGAAGATCAATCACATTTCTAGTTAGTTACAAATTAAACTTTAAAAGCATGAAGAGCTGAATAATTCATTAAAACCAGTCATTTTATTTGTATGAAGCGTGAAACCATTTAGGCCAATATCGCCTATAAACATATCTGGAACCTGGAAGTAAAAAAAGGAAGATTTGGACGAATTTACGCAGAAGAATATTTCAAGGATTATTCTGTCCTACTCTATCTCTGATTGGCTGAGCCGCTGATAGACCCTGACCATCCCTGACCATAGAGGGCGGGGCGGGTCTTTGCAGAATGAGAAATGAAACGGAGCGATGAGTAGCTTAGAGCCGCTGACAGCAGGTTAAAGGTAAATCCGCCCTATTAGCGTCTCCAGGCTGCGATCTTTATGCAGCGCCAGCACTTGAATAAGCGCAACAGTCAGTGGCGTAATCTTCTTGTTCCACGTTTTAAATGAAAAAGGTCGATGAGCAGGTCGAACCTGGTGACACTGAGTTTGCTGACGAACCACGTGGGCGGAAGATTTATGACATTTGGGGCCAAATAAAAACTCTTGGGTGTTGCTCACTATAAAATATTCCTCACATCTGTTTAAAAATTCTTTTGAATATAATCGTGGTGCGGTGACTATTTGTCAAACTACAGTATTTCAGATACAGGCTGACGATCAGGCGTGAATATAACTTTGATGACTACGGATTTGTAATCAAGTGAACGGTAAGAATCTTGGTCGTTTACAGCTGTGAAGGACAAAAGTATCATTTATCTTTAATATTTGGAGGCAAAGACACAAATACGTCATATGTATCAATAACTTAAGACTCACGGGAACTTATCTATATGCTGCAAAACTGTACTTGCTTCCACTTTAACTCGTGCATTACAAGTTGAGCCTGTTCTGGCAAGTCTACAATTCCAATCTGATAAAGAGGAACTTTATTATGATTTAAATTACTATTTATTATTAAAGTTAGACCGAGCATTGGAGGCAGCAGAAAGTTAGTTTGTAGTATGTAGGAGATGAAAAACTGTTCACACTCTGATGCTGATTGATAGCAGATGGGTTGGGGGTAAATTTAAATCTCTTAAAGACTACAGATTCAAAAGGTCAGCAGGTCACACACACACACACACACACACACACACACACACACACACACACACACACACACACACACAACACAGGTTCATCAGTAAAATTGCATGGAATAAAGCAGCCATCCTTGTAAAGCCTGCGCTCCATCAGAGCTGTCAAACAAATGTTTATTTCAGAGTTTAAAAGTCTATTTCCTCTGGGGAAAAAAGGTTTACAGCTACAGTTTTTAGTCTTGTGATTTAAATGTCTTATGATATTTGCTGCAGTGACGTTACTGTGCTGCATGGGAAGGTTGCTACCGAAAGTAGTCTCTTTAATCTTTAAAGTAAATCCTCAAGAAAACATCAATATACATCAATGCAGCTCACAGTGAAGAAATCCACCGAAGAGCTTAAGCTGCTCAATATATCTGTATATCATACAAGCACAGAGGTGGTAATGTCCATGGGTGGATGATTAATGTCGGCAGAGCTCTTCTCTAGGCTGATTCTTTGAGTAATCCTTATCTGGTTTTGATATGGCAATCTTGCTAGTCCAGGGACATTTAAGCTTCTCTTCCCGTCCAAGCACCTCAGACTTAATGCACAACTCTGAGTCAGTCCATCTGCAGAAGCTGATTGAAAGAATTGCATAATGGATCTTTTTGTTTTAGTCATTTTAAATCCGGACATTTCAATCAATCAGTCAGATTTTATTTCTAGAGAACGTTCCGAACAATAAAATTCAACACAAAGTGCTTCACACAATAAGAGAAAAGACGTCGAGTCTCTCTTTATTTGATTGGATTTGGCAGTTTTCTGCTGCAGTTTCATGTGATGATTCCTCAAAGGGAAATCTTTCCAATATGCTGAAACTTGCATCAGGTAAAATACATCAAATAATACATAGATGTTCTAAAACAAGCTACCTAAGCATTTAGGTAAATCAGGAAGTCCCTTTTTATTATGAATAGTACAGAACAACTAAATTCATTAAATGATACAGGAAGCAACCACCTAAGATTATATACCTAGGACAATGTTATGTTTTATGTATAATTGAGTAAAAGTGAAATTACAAAGTATTTGCATCCTCATATCGCAACAAGGAGTGCTGCTATGAATATAAAGGCCTATATTCCTTTATTCACTTAAACCCAGGTTTATTTTTCAGCTTTCCTGCTCAAAATGACAGTAAGTATGGAATATCTCTACAACCATAAGGGCTATGTAGGAAAGAAAACTACATGTAAGGTGACTACAGAAGTTTCAGAATCAGTTTGTCGAAGTGACCAAGCAAATATAGTTAGAATATTTCATAAGAATCCAAAATTGTGTTTTACTACAGATACAAATTCTTTATTTAAAAATTAAATGAGATCAAAGTGACCGAAATCAGCAAGAAAATCTTGAAATAACCAAAATGATCTGCAATGCAAAGTTCAATGTTTAGTAAGATACAAGTTCAAAGATCAATTATTTTTATTCCATAAAAGGTTCATTACAGAACATGAAGGATATATAAAAATATAAAAAGGAGATTATAAAGGACACAATTAAATAACCACACCGGCGTGGCTTAGTAAATAAAAAATGGCTTTCTTAAAAAAGAAATTAAGATCCTGGAGGAAATTGAAAATTCAATTAAAACCTGTTTTAAATATATACAGAAAACCACAACTGCATGTGACCATGGAAAAAATGGCACATATTGTAATACATACGGAAGCCCAGTAGATAGAGCCATAGTGCTTTTTTCAACACTGTTTGTGCGTGTGCATGCGTGCGTGTGTACACCTGTGTGTGTGTGTATGTGAGTGTGTGTGTGTCTCCCACAGGTACAACACAAGCTGGATAATCACTGTTCTAAACACACAAACAGTAAATGGGTCCTATATTCTAAATGTTATGGAAATGTTGGTGGTTTGGTGATTCAATAAAATCCATAGGCTTCATTGTCCTGAGCAAAATAATAAATTAATGCTTAATTAATTAAGAAGTGGTAGAGATGTTCCTCTTAAGGTCTGAAAATAGAGATGTGAGCAACATCTATGGAATCCAGATAAGAATTTGTTTGGCAGCCAGTGTTTTTTGTTTGTTTTTTTGTTTAGGCTACGATATAGAAATCAGTTTTTGAAGCCATGTTTAGCCAGGTCTGTTAAGACTGAAACTAGGCATAAGGGGCAATCAGCCTTCACTTGTGCCCCCACTGTGTCATTTTCTTTTATGGCCTCAGTGGTATTGCATAACACTATGTGGCTGACAGTAAAAACTGCTGCATTTCTCTGCTATCTGTGTTGAGCTTATTCCCAGCAATAGGATGGTGTAGGAAGTTCATGTTTCCTTAATAAATTCCTCAATGTTGTATCGTGGAAACACTTCCTCACCAGAGGAAGGGAAATATAGTATGTGGTGAGGGCTGGTGTGAGAAATGTTCATGCTCGGTACTTCACGACTTCAAATGTTACTAGTGTACAAGATTTGTAAGTAATATTTATGAGCACGAAAAAGTAAAATAACAATGGCTCACATGACTAACATGGAAGGACTCACTCAGTCATAAACCAACATATAGATATCATCATTCTCTGCAGTTCCCCTCAGTTCTACAAAGCATTTTAGCCTTTAAACTCATTGTTTTGGCTTTCATCTAAGATAATGACTAGTTAGTGAACTAATGTCATGTTTAGCTACTATAGTTGGACATATATTTCCTCTCAAGAGCTGAATTATTAGACTATTGATGGATAAAAACTCTAAACAAATGCTAATGTCATAATGTTGTGCATGTTGCTGTGTAGCTAAGCAACTGTCTGCTACCAAACAGTGAAAGTATATTATGTAACTAGAGTGGAGGATAATTAATCTTTCTTCAGAGGATGAAGAAAATCTTTCTTCATATAAATAAACCTTTCTTCAGAAAGCAGAAACTGAATTTTAGCCTACTTGTCTATGTTAGAGCATGAAGTATGTTAGTGACAGGTGTGAGTTTTATTCCGGTGACAAAACAACTGAAATTTCTTTTGTTGGTGAAACTCAACTCAGCTAGCTTCACCCATGCTTTTTGGCATGTAGTTCTCCTTTAAAAAAAAAGATTGTAGGCAACAGGATAAACACATTTTCATGCACGCATCATGTTTCACCACCCAGCGTGTCCCTCAACTGGATTTAATTCTAGTGGCTTTTATACATGATTTAGGATGCTGTGTGTCTGGTTCCATTCTTTTGAAATAAAACAAAAAAAAAATCATCCAGTAAATTAATAAAGTAATAGTAATAAAAAAAAGTTGTTTTGCGGTCGGCTTGTTTGCACATTTCCAGTTAATCCGATACACACACCTATAGTAGTGCTCTTGTTTTTTGTGTTTCCTGATGTGGTGTGTGTGTGTGTGTGTGTGTGTGGGGGTGCTGGTCAGGGACTTTATCATTTCCACTTAATTGTGGTTCTATTGTAGTAGTACAAAGGAAGAACGTGTTGATTGCAAAATATAAACTTATTGGAAATGTTGCTGAGTCCCCCCCCATCACCAACACCATCTCACACACCACACACACATACACACTTTGTGGCCCCGCCTCCATTGAGGAATATTTGAATCCTCTCTTTTTAGCAGCCTTCTTCCTGTGTGCTTGACTCTGCCTCACCAAACCACAGCTGATGTCAACACATTCAAAGCAATAATTAAGTAAGTAGCCTCCTCACCATCTGATTTCATACCAGGCGGTCTCCCAACCAACCCTCATCAGACCCTGCCATTCTGGGGGGGTGGAAAAAAAAAAGAAGAGAAGGAATATAAAGAGCAAGAACAGCAACTATCAGATTAGAGGACTTGGAGAAGCAGAGGCTGCTGTAAAATGATCCTGTGGTGGGTTGCCTTGCTGATGACGTTTCACTGCTGTTTGAATGGAGCTGCAGCAGAAAACATGGGACTGGAGAGGATAAAGAAATGTAGAACCAAGTGTGCTCAGGTAAAGCCGCATCCTCAGGAGCATTAACATTAACACGACATAGATTCTCATTGTGCTGCTGTACATACCTGTCTACTATCTAACTGCTGATGACCTTTAATACTACATTCAAAAGATGGGATGACTCCTACTTCTTCTACTAATTATACAGCTACTGCCATGGCTTATTATATTTTGGTGTATATGCTATTATTTGCGCTATATATTGACGTAGCACAAATACATCAATTTCAGAATTTGCTTTACTTCCTGCTGTGCTTTGGTTGAATGGACTTTTGTGGTGAAGCTGGGACTCTAGATTTCCTGGAAGGTTTCTCCATGCATCAAAATGAAAGTGCCTCTATAGTGTGGACAGCACTTAAGAATATGAGTTGTACCCTTATCATAAAGTGTTGCTAACAAACAATATATGATTTAGTTAAATCCACTGCATGTTAAGTGAGACGTGTGTTTAGACCTTTTTTAAAGCCAAGATTTATTTATTGGTAACTGTTACCATGTTTAACCCCTGAGGATATTTTTGTTGAGTTAAACTGTGATGAGCTCATATCCATCCACAGTGAATACCTCAGGGAAAAAAACTGCACAAATATTACAAAAGACAGGCTTCCACTCAAATCTCTGTTGAGATTTATTTATTTTTTACCATATTGAGAAAAAAACTAGACACATCCAGCGATAAATGACGTCACTTAGGTCACAGGAAACCTGTTGTCAGTAATCTAGTGATTATCTTGTTCATTTCCTCACTGAAGGAACAAGAATATTTTTGACACTGACCCAAACCAACTCATGTTATTGACCCCAATCTATCTGATTTGTGAAACTGTTTTACAACAATTTTACACACTGAATTTTGTTGCAAAAGAAGCCAAGCACAAACACAGCGTATGGTATTTCACCACAGATTAAATATATGAGCAAGGCTTATCCTGGAGCTCAAGACATATCCTGGAGCTTAATGACCTGCAGCACAAATAAAAATAAGGCAAACAAATCATGTGACGGAGCAATGAGGATGTAAATTAGCACCTTATTGTTGGGAATCCCCTTTCCTGATATAACCTTTGGTCTTATTGACACTTACTTGTTTTCTTCTCTTTGCAGGGACTTCAATGCAGGACCAAGGCAGACTGTGAGTATAGAATGTATGACTGCCACATTGTGTGTGCAGGTATCCTACGCAATAACTCACCTAATACTGAGTGTGTGTGTAAAATAGTGTAAAAGTTCATGTTAAAATTGTGTCATGTTACACCAAAACTATTGAAACCCTTTTGAGAAGAACTGAAAGCAACACTTAGTGTATCATAAAGAATATGACACAATCATCAACTTGAGGTCATTCACAGTTTGACTTGCATTGCACTCACCATATTGCACCACTTAACTGAGAAGCATTAAGCAAGCGGTGACATTCCAAACAGATGTGTAACAGGCACGAAGACTTCAATGGGTTCTTTTTCCCATGAAGAATACAGGGGGCTCTTTTGTAATTGTCAGTGCATATGTGTGCGGTGGAAAATAATGTGCACTTGTGTGTGTGTGTGTGTTTTTTCTGGTCTCTGTCCTCCATAGATTTCCCTCTGTGCCAGAACCCTCCTATAGGTCTCAACACATCCTCCGTGTTCCAAAACATCAGCCTCTCCACAGTCATGAGATGTGAGGGGAGGCAGAGGTGCTCGCTGCACCTTAGAATCAAAACCGTGTTACAGCTCACAGGTATGTACACATGACGGCATTGGAACAATTGCTGGTCGCTTTTGTTACGAAAATGCCACTTTTGCCAAGTTTTGGGTTTCTCTACTCTTCTCTTACAGTGACCATTTAAGGTCATCCACAGAGTTGGAAACGAATGAATAATTGGCACCGGTAACCACTTAGACAGCTCACTGACAGTGACTCACTGTGAACAGCAGAGAAATGTATCCACTGTTGTCAGATATACAACAGAATATGTTAAAATATGAACAAAACCCCCCGCAACCCTAATGAGGAATAAGTTGGTATAGAAGACAAATGAATGAATGAATAAAACCCATCCAGACTGTTAAAATGTGTTTTTTTTAGAAATACTTTACATCAAGACATATTTTCAAGTGAAGAGAGGACTTAAATGCAACTTTGCAGCAAAACAGCACAGTGTGTACAGAAATGAAGGCCTTTTGATTCTTATTTGTTCTTGAGATGCTGTCCCTGTACTTAGAGGCTCATTTTCAGTCGAGCAAATGTTTGGGTTGTTAAACATTCATATTTTTTGGTGGGTGCAGGAATAGGGTCCGGACCAGGAAGGCGCTGCGCTGCTGGCTTCTCAAAATCAGGATATCATTTAAATATTGGCCACATCATGTTGAATGTGCAGTATCAATGTGTTCTCTAGAATTGACTTGCAGAAGTTGTGAGTTTGCATAGTTGGCCTAACAAGGAAGTATTAGTATAGTATACGAAAGTTAAGCCAACATCATTTTGTCCTGGCATGAGATAGTTGTCATGACACCTTTAAAAACATTCAGAAAACATTAACAGTGGAGGAAGTTAAATGTACACGCAGTAGCAAGTCACTTTCCATATACAGACTTCTGCTTTTGCATTATGGACGCACCAATTGACGATTTCTGTTCCTGATTCCTGCTGACATGAGCCGCATGTTCTGATAATTTGTGTGTCAGGTAAACACATACTGTACCTGCTTGTTTACATCAGCAGCACACTCTGAGCCTCTCAGCCTGTATTTCCTCTGAGTGGTGTGGGGAAATCCCTTTGATCACGTTGGTTCCTTCCTGCACCAACACAAACTGAAGATTTAATCACCTGGTAAGGCAAGGCAAAGTAAAGAAGGTTTATTTGCATAGGACATTTCAAAAACAAAGTAATTCAAAGTGCTTTACATAACATATTAAAAGCATCAAGATACAATTTAAAAAGTTGATTAAAAGAGGAAAAAATCAAAAATTTGAAATTAAAAAAGCAAGAAAAAAAATAAAAAATAGGATTGAAAATAGAAAAGTAAGATTACTTATTTAAATAAGGGTAAAAATAAACAAAGAAACAAGAATAAAGGTATAATGCAGTGAAAAATAAGTAAGAAATGACATCAGCAACAGGCAGCAGCAAACAGAAAGGTCTTCAGCTCTGACTTAAAAACAGTGACAGTTGCTTCTCCATGTTTAGTTCTGACAGACCTGTCCCAGATGATTCATAAGGGATCAGCAGTTCAAGGACACAGGACTCCGCCCTAAACCATTCCGTGCTTTATAAACCAGTATTTTATAGTGCAAGGACAGTGATATGATGTATTTTTTTAGTCTAAGTGAGGATTCAAGCAGCATTTTGAATTAGCTGCAGATGTCTGATTGACAGGGTTAATGACCCTATTAAAATGGTCTACTGAAAATAAAAGAATGGACAAGTTTTCCAAGGCCTTTATTCCTTTATATATTCTTCAGGTGGGAGTATGCTGCTGGTAGACGGTGGCTCTTACTGTTTGACTGCAAGTCTTTACCACTTTCTACAAAGATTTCTGAATCTGAGCCATTTTCTTTCTCTCCAGAGTCTATCCAAGGGGTCTCTATCTGCACAGAGACACCAGGGATGATAATCCAATGCCAAATCTTCAGCTTCACAAAAGCATCCAGAGAGAGAATGACTGGACAGCAGGTACTGTTAACAGCACCACTGGACCTTAATGTTTCTCAACAGGATTATACAGAGGAAGCAGGAGATTAAGGGAGGAAATTTGATTTAAAATATTTCTCTGTAACATCTGGATTATTTTGTTCATGCATGTTCTGCACCAGCAAGTGGGGATTTAAAATGTGCGTATTTCAGTTCATTATGAAACTGTAACAAACTTCCATCTGTAGTGCATTTTTATACCATGCCTAAGCTATGAACTCTCATAACTTGGACTAGAACAGCAATTAAAAACCTGCTTTTTTGTGTGGCATGCATTCTTTTGTCCAAAACAGGTACAGCCAGTACATTCCATGACAACATTGCTGATTCGATGCAGACATGTGACAGTTTGTGTGATTTTCCCTTCTCTTTAAGGTGAAGGTTGAGAATGATTGTACTGGCCTCATTCCGAGCCAACAAGTGCAAATAATAGTGAAAACCTTCCCAAGCTACTGTGGCATAACATGGACCGGCACCTATAATGCTCCAGGTACAAACAGGTTCACTCATTTGCATATACACATGCGCACACACTCATGAGCAAACAGGAAATTGAGAATCCAAAAATGGATCTTTTTACCTAGCAAATAGTTGACGCCAATGTTTAATCTCCTAACTATTTCCTTGTGATTATTATCATTCAACAGTGGAAACCCTTTGAGTTTTATAGGCAAATAATTAACAAGGAGGAGCCTGTAGTCATGGTTATTATGTAAAAGCACACATGTAAGGGTTATGTCACCTATTGCTGTCATTTTTTTTTTTTTTTGTCCATGTTTAATTTTGTAGTTTATAAGTTGTTCCATTTCACCACAGGATGCACTAATGAAGATTTGAAAAGACATGTCCCAGAATGCATCAGTAAGTATGTTTCTTAACCTGTTAAACTCCAAGGTCCACCAATTGGAGGACCCTGAGATTCACCTCAGCAAGACAACATTGCCCTAATTATGTAGCGCATATAGGTCATTTTTACACACAGCAAACACAACTCAAACACCAAACATATTAGTTATCAAAGACTAAAATCAGAATAGCGTCAGAAAGTTAACCCACTCTTGACATTTCCATTGCTACCACTCTGATTCTTCATGGCAATTCAACGGTACCACTATTATCTCCCTATGACAGAAACTCTGTGAAGCAGCAGGCAGCAAAGAACACAAAGGTTAAACAACCACTTAGTTACAGTGACTAACAGAAATTCTGTCTTACCCTTACAGTTTTGTGATGAAAACCTGTACTTGAGAGCAAAAAACACTTGTTTTAGTAATTTTGTTTGTTTACAACCAACACTACCATTCAAAGGATTGGGGTCACCCAGACAATTTTGTGTTTTCCATTTAGCTTCTCTAACCAGCTAAACTCTTTTCAGCTGTGCTAACATGATTGCACAAGGGTTTTGTAATCATCCATTATCCTTCTAATGCAATGAGCAAACACATTGTACCATTAGAACACTGGAGTGATAGTTGCTGGAAATGGGCCTCTATACACCTATGTAGATAATGGACCAAAAAACAGACATTTGCAGCTAGAATGGTCTTTTACCATATTAGCAATGTATAGCTTGTATTTCTGATTAGTGTAAAGTTAAGCTTATAGAAAAACAGTGTTAAAGAAATTTCTAAGTGACCCCAAACTTTTGAACGGTAGTGTGTGTCAGCTTCAATCCGACTTCACTTACCTAAAACCTAAAAAAAGAGACGAGAGGCTAAAGAGGCTACATAAACCATGTATGTGTGATATGCCTAGCTGCTTTGTCCAGAAGAAGTTATCTTTTAAGCCCTAGTGTGTACATATCGCTGACTGGAACATTACGTTGACTAATATTGACCTTCTGATCTTTCAGCTGGAAGGCTGTCCTATGATGTAAACCCAGACAGGAAGGAGCTGAGTGTCAACGTGACCGACATGCTTCAGGATTATGGCTACCACCTCCGTCTGTGCCTTAAACATTTCATCTGTGTCGGCACAGGGGCAAATACCCTGGTTAGTCCCTCTTATAATTGGAATCAGAATCACTTTTTTGTGCTGTAAAATACTGAAAGACCCAACAGGATCTTTAATTCAGTACTACACAAGAGCTCATTAAAAAAAAATACTCATAAGATATAAACGATTGGTAAACTGTAGCATCAGTTTCCCATTAGTAGTGAACATTAAATATCTGTTTTATAAATCTAACCATCTAAACAAATGATTTGTGAGGGTCAGTGCCCTTTCTGCCTCAGTCAGTGGGTCATTTACTTTGTATTTCTAATGTTTAAACTCACCGACTCATTTTAAAAACTTCGTAAAGTGGTCTTTCGAAAGCATCTGCCTGTTGGTTGTCTAATGGAAGAATTGAGATAAACGATGGTCTAAACATTGCTCGCATTCCAGTTAAAGAAGGAGGAACCCGTGAAGAGAGCCATCCTCCCATACTCCAGACCTTTGCCCTGCCTCTGCTTGGAGGTAAAGGTTTCTGTCAAGAGTTTTCGTTTTTCAACACTTAAGACTCATTTTATCTCAGATACTAGTTTCATTTAGTATTAGTCAACTGCACACAGGGTTAATCTTTATCTATCTTTCATTCATTAATACATTCCTGACAGGGATGGTCTGATGTGATGGACGCCCCCAGAGTCCGGGTCTGCCCGTTTAAGGACCGTAAGTCACTTGGCGTTAGCCGGAAAAACATGACACTCTATTATTAGTTGAAACTTCTCAAATATCATATCATGTGTTATCATCCCCAGGGCTGGAGGAGCTGTGGCTTGGAATTACATTTGACCAACTGGAGGAGACGCTAGTGTGGGAGCCCACTTGTCCAGTCACTGCCGTTGTCACGTTGTGTCAGAAAAGAGATAACGGCATCTGCGTGGACCTGCCCCATTCCTCCCAGAACGTTAGCAGAGAAAAAGTAGGAGCCTTTGACATGTTTAAATCCTAAGAGCCACAAAGTCTATGACTGTCATTTTATACTTAACCCATTTAAAGTCAGATTTTTTTCAAAGATTACATGCATATAATTATACCAGTTGACTCAATAACAACCCATCAGGGTTGAAAATCCTTATAATCTGAATAAATGACCTCTTTCTTGGAGGGTTTGTTCATGTTCTCAGGAGGAAGGGGATGTAGATGATGTCATGTGACAGGATGCACTTGGAAACCTAAATTATTTGCTTAAAACCTTTTTTTTACGTTGTCTACTATCTTGTCATTAGAAAAAAAACTGTATGAGTAACATTTAGAGCTTTCATGTTAAGTATAAAATGACTTACTCATAGGTTTTAATGGGTTAAAAAATTCTGAGCGAAGTTCCTGTCGGCCGGTATCAGTCGCAAATCACAAATCATTGAAGTATGAAATCCACAAGCGGCGTACACTTGTGTCTATGGTAGATTCAATAAGGGATGATATATAGAGTGTGATAGATGAGTCGCCCTTTGTGTAAAGAGATTGAATGTGACATGGTTTTATTATTGGAAAATACCTTATGATTTTCATGTTGGGCAACATCTTCTGTTATCAGTGAGCACACATTTGTTCATCACTTTACAATGGAAATATGTTACGATGACAACAGCAGAAGTGTTTGTTTTTTTTTTTTTTGGACTTCAAAACATGCCCTAAAGCTGCATAGACTATGCAGGTGATTTCAAGATTTGACGCAAGAAGGGAATTCTCTGTTAGTGAGAGGTTCTCAGTGACACAGAGAACCTCTCGTCTGAAATCTGAGTCCAGCTGACCTTAAAAGACAATTAAGACTGAACAAAATGAGTCATGTGGCATTCATCTGATATTCACACTGTGTTGGGATTTCACAAATAACCAAATCATCAATCTTTGCAGATAACATTTACCAAAGTGGATCCACACCCTCAACTTTGCATGAAGGTAATAATCATTTCTTCCCCTTTGGCACTTTAGGATGTTCGCTGTAAAAAAAAAAAAATAACACAGCTCAGATTCTCAGGTTATTGTTAGTACAATACCAGTAATGCAAGTAGACATGACTTCTTACTGGTGGGATGCCAAGCTTTTACTTAGGGAGACACAAAATGCTTTTTGTGGTTTTCTGTAATTTAGATGTCAGATGTCTGGGATAAACATGGCCAAAGATCCAAAACCTGAGGTGAACTTTTGTAAAATTGCTGCCAGAAAATATGAAGTCCATGGGTCTCATTTACTAAAGTACTTTAAATCAGTACTTTAGAATGGACTACGTTTGCAAAAGAAGACTACATTGTTAAAAAAGGACTAGATGGAGAAGACTCCATTTGCAAAGTTACATCTATTTTTCCATCATACTGATCTAGTTGGGTGACACGGAGTTGACATTAGTTTGCAGAGAAAACCGGCTAGGTAACTTCACTATATAGAATATAACTGCAATGAGTGCTCTCTTGGGAGCTAAAAAGCATACTATAGTGCCCTCTAGAAGCCAAAATGTATGATAAACTGTCCTCTTGGTAGCTACAAAGATTGTTAAAGTGCCTTTTCGGGAACTGAAACACATGCAGAAATGCCCTCTAGGAGGTAAAACGCATGCTTAAGTGCCGCCTAGAGCTAAAAAACATGTTAAAAAGCCCTCTTAGGAGCTAAAATGTGTGTGTGGCCAAGTTGCCAAGTCTGTGTACGCCACTGTGTGCAATATTGTGTTTAGTTCACTGCAGGAAATCAGTCCTGGACCAGGTGTCCCTTTGCTGATAGGCGATGCCAAGGTAATAAATAACATCAGCATGTCTTACCATGTCAGTTTTACAGTTTTGCATACAAACAGTTCACAATGTACCATTGCAATAATAGCGGTGCAATTATTTTCAGCATGGGAGGTGACCGTGACAACACCACAGGGTCGTGAAGAGGTGAAGATGTTATCCCAGGTCACGGCGACTTTCTCTGTAGGTGTGTGTGAGAGATCTGCATCGTCTCCCATCTGCAAGACTACTGAGACACACACCGTGCATGTGGTAGGTGTCACACTCTCTCCATGGGAAACTACATCTGTCAGGGCAGTGCTGATTTGAAAAAGATAATTCCTTATTCGTGTTTTGGTGATGTTGGTAGAGGGAGTTCAATGTCTTTCCTTTTCACACTTTAATGACAGTCTTCAATTGTGTTCAAATTTTTTATAACAGCTTTCTTTTGAACTTTGTCTGACTGAACTTTGAATTACTTTGTTGTTGAAATGTGGAAAAACGGGAAAAGGTCTTATGGTTTTACAACCACTGCTAGTAAATCACATAATCATCATGTTTGTGATCAACAAAGCGATAAAAGGTAATTACATCTTCAAACTGATCGTTAGCAATATCATATTAGACATCTGTCAACACAGCATTGATGTATGCAAAATGACATGTTGGGTCTTGTTGCAGAAAGCCACTTTTATGTCCTTTTGTACTTCATGCTTTTCATCTTTCTCTTTTAGGAGAAAGACAAATCCGTTGCTTTAAACCTGACAGGGGAACTATGCAAATTCAACTCTTGTCTCCAGGTATGTTTGTGTAGAAAATAGCTCCTCTGAGTTTAACCAGCACATTCTCCAAATAGACAATAACTTAGAATATATATTTTGTTTGGGGACAGATGAAGAGGCTCGACGTGAAGTATGCAGCCACAATCATGCACTGTTTTGACCATTGTGGTAAGTATGCTTCTCTACTTTTATCTGTCTTCCCAGAATCATTCTGAAACATAATCCGTATGCAAACCATAAGGCTTCTGTGAACCGTCTTTGATGCTTAATGTTATTTCAGTTCCAATTTCTTCAGGCAAAACTGAAGGAAGAAGAAGTTCAAAGATTGCGGAACTGCGGGGAAGCAAAATGCACACTGACTATATCAGTTTACGCTCAAATTAGCTTCCTTGTCCTCAGAAGATACTGCTTTCAAGGAAGAGTTTAACATTTTGGATGATATTATGAAACAGAACTGGGTGTGAAGTTTGTTACCCTCCCATGTCTGAATGCTATGAAGCTGAAACCATGAAATGCTTAGGTTATGTTACCTTAGCATAAAGATGATAAACAGAGGCAACATTTTTCATACAAATTAATTAATAATTAATTAAACTGTTTCCCTTTGTTTCCAGCCTTTATGCTAAGAGAACTAATTGGCCTTAGCTTCATAGTGACCAGGCTAATATAAGAGTAGTATTGAGAGTCGTCCTTTTCGCCTAAATTGTCGGCAAATATCAGAAACATATGAAATCCTTCCAACAACCAGGTGCAATATGTGTCCATCAGTCTTAATGTTGTGAATTCTCTTTATAGACCAATCACCCCCTCTCATGTCTGTCAAACAACCTACTTGGGACTTGACCTGGCTTATTGTGCCTGCCGGTGTTTGCCTGTTTAGCATCATATTTGTCACTCTGGCGCTGCATGTAATATTAACTGGTAAGTAAAAAAAAAACAAAAAAAAACTCAAGTTTTTTGTTATCAAGCTCAGGGCTGCTGTTATCACTGGTGCCATGTGCCCACTTGCACATTTTAGTTTGCCTTTGTTCTATGATCTTGTGCCATTTCAGGAAAAGATTGGTTTGCCTGGGGCCCCCCACCAATGGTCGTAGTTGCTGGGCCTCAACCAACCAACCTAAAAAAATGTTGAAATGTTGATGGTTCACACAGAGTCATGTACATATGTTTATAAATTATTTGAAATAGTATTAAATTAACTACTGGTTTTCTTGGCATTTTGAGACAGATGTGTTATCTGTAATCTTTTTCTCTATTTGGTGCCAAAGTGACTATTAGGTTTCCATTTAAATTTAATCTGTTTAAATAGAAAGTTATTTTCCTTCTGTCCAATGACCTTTACTTTACTTTACATCCTCATACTTTTAATCATATAAGGGGAGGCCCCATGCATACGTATGTATGTACCATACATACGTATGGGGCCCATATACCAATTGGGGGTATATGGGCCCCCAATTTGCTAAGTCCACCACTGGAAGTATCGGGCAGAGGCAAATGAGCAACTGATTTAATTTGCCACTTTATTGGTGGATTTTCTCATCTGATTTCCTGTACATTTTACTTCAGTTTATCGACGGAGAAAACAAAAGAAAAACCAAGTCATCTGTACCCCTGAGAAGCAAAAGGGTAAGATAATGAACAGATCAACTTTCGAATGGCTGGAGCCGGTAGTTTCGGTGAAAGTCCCCTGAAATCTCAACCTGATTCTGTATTTTGTCAGATCCTGCTCTTGACTGTGTGGTCCCTACATTACAAACTCGTCCTGCTCACCATGGAGGGGTCCTGTTACCGGATTCACCACAGTGTGGAAACACAGAGAAAGCCAACTTACTCTCCAACTGACCAAAAGAACAGTGCTCCGGTCAAAAGCAACATGGAGTATGAAATTTTAAATGATGTTACACAAACCAAAAAACAGAGAACCCTCCATTGGACATGGGGGATGTTGGGGCAGATATTTCAAATATTACGTATGTTACTGCAGTTGCTAGCTTATTGTGATTTGCTATAGTTAGGAGCTGTTCATATAATCAATGTGGTGACCTCATGTCTGTCTCAGGAACGCCTGGAGGTAATTTCAAAATAACTGGTACAAATGACAACTCGTCCTCAAGGATTAATTGATTAGATTTTGGTGGTCAAAGGTCAACCGTGACCTCACACAACATGTATCTTTTGGAGCCTTACTTGGAAATTTGTAGGATAATTATGTAAATATTTTTCAGAAATAATGTCTAAATGGGATAAAATGATGACATCATGACATTTTATATCTAAAAGGTCAAAGGTAAACTTTACTATGACATCACAATCTTATGTAAGAACACTTTAAAGGACTTTATTCATTGTCATAGTGAACAGAAGGGGAGATTATGACCACAATTCACTTTGGCCAGATTTGAACTGTTGACATAAACCTTGGATGCCCATCTTAAAACTGTGGTGTATTCTCCACATATTGGGAACAAACTCCCAGAACTGCAGGTCTGCTGCCTTTCCTGTTTACCACTGCCTTTTATTAAATTAAATTTGAGGCTTTTTATCACTATCTTACACAGCACTGTAACTTTTACTCTGCTGTTTTATTGTTCTTATTCTATTTTGGTTTATTTTTTGTTTTCTATTTAACTCACTGAATTGTAATTAAATATATTTTTATATTGCTTTATGGTTATACATTTCATCCAGATGCCTTTTATGTTTTATGTAAAGCACTTTGAATGGCGTTAGTATTAGTATGCTAGGTGATCCAATCCTCTTGCCAGTTTGAGCCTTTGATCTCTGGAAGGTGCTATAGAGTCCCTCCAGCAAATGAACGTTGCATTCAAATCCTTCATTTCAAGTGCTGTTGATATTCTTAACTCAACAAACTAATTGATGATATCTAGCCACAGACATTAACATGAACTGTTGTACATATTTAGTGTGACCATATATTTTTGTATCTTTTAACTGCTTGTTTGCTTTAAATGCTGCTGTTTTAAATTTTACGAATCCACCCTGGTGGACAATAAAGATATATTCTATAAGCATACCTAACTGTACTTTTTGTGCCTAAAACCTTTGCACAATACTATACTGTATTTATAACTACAATTTAGTTAAAAACACCCATAAATGTAAATTGTATGTAAAAGACAGTCTGTGTGTAATTGCACTCTCATTGCCAACAGAGGGAGACACAACTTCTGCACTATAGCTTTAAATAAATTGATTAGGCCACAATGTCTAGTACAGAGGTGTTTGCAGTCTGTGTACCTTTTATCAGTTTGATATTTCATTTTCAAAATAAAATGGAATATTGGAAGTAAGGCTGTTTTTTATTTAAAAATGATATAATGGAGAAAAAAAAATTGAAAAAACTGTTCAGTTCAGTTTTGGCAAAGTCATCTATAAAGTCAGCAGAGGCCCCCATCACCAATAGCCTAGTAGCCTATTTACTGTTGGCTAGTAGCCGATTGACCGGACCACAGACTGTGATAGAGGTGGGTCTCTAGCCTTTTCTTGATGTGGATCAAAAGGAAACCTTCATGTCAGGAAAAGATGCTAATCTCTTCCATCCTGCGTCACTCCCATCTTCCAGGGCTTAAAGGTCCCATATCAAACACTGTGTGTTTAACTGTAATTTTGATACCCATAACATGATACTTATCTATAAAAGCAAGGAACGCCTTTTGTTGTATGTCTTTCCTTCTCTCTCTCCCATTACTTTCTGTCTGGCTACTGTATAATAAAGGCCACAAACAAGTCCTAAAAAAAAAAGGAAAATCTCAAAGACTTACATATCACAGTGCTATCCTGCAACAGCAATTTTGTTACAGTATAAAGCTCTGTATCACTTCAAAGCTTCATTATCCTGTTTCTTCCTGCACTGATCGTGCAGCCAACATAATGATAGTATTGTACCATCTTTCAAAAACCAGACGCTAAGACGTTAGCTGGTTTAGCTGCTACTTTATTCCTTGTGCTAAAACAGGCTACCGTGGGCCACAGCTGTTTTACTCCAAGACATGTTCACACACCATCAGGAAATCCCAGCCCTATCACCTGACAGAATAGAACAGTAACATGCCCAGGTCATTACACTATACAGAAAAAGTAAGTGATTCATCATAAGTTTGGTTTTAATTGGCCTATCAACAACATTTCAAAACTGATATGTACATTGACATCCCAACTCTCAACATAAATTGTAGCATTTTAACTGTATTTTGATGTCTCTTCTTATCCAAATATATGTCTTACCCAATGTACAATTTGTTTATTAAGACTATGTAACAGTCGAACACGCCCTCATTAGGCCAAACATGAAAAATCTACTTAAGCTTCCACTTTTCTAAAAGAATACATACTTCCTACAGGCACTGCACTAGTATTTGCAATTCAAAGTGCAAAGATTCAACTCAAGGCCATTTTATAGCGCTATCTCAAGCACCTCGCTGGAGCTTCAGTAAGCACAGATCGTATTTGGTCTGTTCTGGCTGATTTTTACTTAGAAGACTGAAGACAGTGGAGGAAGCTATTGCATGGCATGACGAGGTCAAGGAAATACAAACGACCCTTTTTTTTGAGTGTCTATTTGCATAATATGGGGCCCTGTTTACTGTTTTTTGGGGTAAGATTTCTGCTTGGTTTGCATAGGGAAATGGTGTTGCTCAAAACCAAACTCTATACGAAGAACACTGTACTATTCTCTGCAGATTTACACAGAAGGCCTGCAGGCACACACTCGATCACACACACAAGGAACTTGTTACTGTAAAACTAGGAATAGATCTGTGGTTTTTGTCCTGGTGAGGTGGACCATTTCCTTGTTAGACTGCTAGTAAATGCACTGAAGGTAAGTATGCAAAACACCTGGTGACTAAAACAGCACATGCCACAAACCACACAGGGCTTGAAATATCAAATGACAAAGCCTTGTATTATCATCTTGGTCTTGCCTTTTCCCCAAATCATCATATACAGGTTAAGCTTCAGAGTCGATTCTTTTATTATTTGATTATTGTCATAATTTCCTTGTTTTATCCAGGTATCTTTGAGTGACCCCCAGCTAGCTTCATATTAGCTGATAAGATAGCCTAGCCACAAGGAAGGAAAAACTTCAGCTTGATAATCAGCAAATAATTGCACAGCATCAGCACCATTATTCATGATGACAAGGCAAATAACCCACAGCAGACTTCAACCCTTAACCTGAAACAGGTGTTTGGTAAATGTTTACAACATTATTACTACTAACTACTCACTTGCTTAAAAGGATCCTTGAGGGAGGCTCAGCAAAAAGTGGAATCATTTCACTCTAATTTCATAAATAACACAATGAATGTTTCCTTATTCATGACTTTTGAGTTTCATAAACTCTCTGTAATATCTGAAAGCAAAAACCTTATCAAACGTGGACATGTGGTCTAATTTCAGCCAGTCCATGACATGTTTTTCCCCCATATTTTGGGATATTTACCACCTGCCATACCGATTTCTTTATTAAATATAAGCATTATACATTTTTCCCTTTTTGTTGCTGTTTTTCACAAGTTGAAATAAAAGATCTGAGACTTACTTCTGTCAAATTGTGTCCACATTCTCTGTGTTAGTGAGTACTTCTCCTTCGTCAAGATAATCCATCCACCTAACAGGTGTGGCATATCAAGATGCTAATTAAACAAAATGATTATTGCGCAAGTGCACTTCGACAATAAAAGGCTATACTAAAATGCCTAATTTTATTTGGAAAAAAGACATTTATTAGGGGGTATCAGAAAGGAAGGATTTGCATCACACCGTGCGACATAAGACCTTCATATAGTTGATCAGGTTGTTGATTGCTGCCTGTGGAATGTTGGTCCACTCATCTGCTGTGCAAAGTTGCTGGATATTGTCAGGATTTGTAACACCCTAACATGGTACATGCTGAACCAGAGCGTCCCAAACAAGCTCAATCAGCGAATATGTGGACCATGTGTGAACTGGAATTTTATTGTTTTCAGCTTCCAGGAAATGTGTACAGATCCTTGCAACATGACACTGTACATTGTCATGCTGCAACATGAAGTAATATAGGTGGAAGAATTGCATAATTATGAGCCTCACCCAGTGACTAGTCAGCCATTGGTTTCAACATTTCCATCCAAAAAATTTGACAGAAATACGCCTTTTTGTGCATTGAAAATTTTTTACTCGTGAATAATTTGCATTTTTTTTGTTCAATGTAATGATAGACATTTGATAAACTAAGTTGAAAACATCAATAGGAAATAGTTCCCAAATTGTCCACAATGATGTGGTTTTTCTACATTAACTAGGAAATGTCATTGAGCCTTTTAAATTTAATACATTGAATCAAATAATATATTAAAAATCATTTATCAGACATTTTTAATTATCCTGATTTGTCCAATGACATAGCTCCCTAAAATTGGTGGACTGAATTACATTAAAATGGCAATGACTTCTACACATTTCACCTAAACTGAAAGTAAGAGCCTTTTGAATTGATGACAATTGGTGACATCCAGTGACATGCACAGTAAATTACAATAATCTGTGAGTTTAGAGGTTTTTTTTACTATTGGACGAAGGACGGATAAAGCAGGAGAAGACAAGACGAGTTTAGAGTTCAAACATTAAACACTCACACAAATATATTTATAGTGAAGCAAAGTTAGATTTTTTATCTACATAGATGTGTGGAGGTGCCTATTTATGCTCTAGGACATAACAGCTGTGATACAATCTTAAAATTATGTTTTATTTCCCTGATTCATGTATTCGTGCTACAGCCACTCCCTCTTTTCATTCACTCCCTAGCTCATGGAGAATCTGACCCCAGCCAGTCTCGCTGATGGTCTCTTTGGCTGATATAGATCATATAAGGGCATCAGTGGAATCATGAGACGGTTTCATAACCTGTTAAAAGTTCCTTGGAGTAACTTTAATTTTAAATCAAATGTGTCATTGCCTCAACTTCAAGTGAAACTTTCACTAATTGAACTGACATTTTAGATGCCACCACATCTTAGATACCAACTGGTTCTTTAAACTTTCAATTAAAATTGTGTTTTCATGAGTTGCTCTTTCAATTAGAATTCTACTGATTGTGAAATGTGCTTCAGCATCAGTTCACATTTTAGCTGTTTTTACTTTACTAACTATTAGTTTACTGATGGTTAGAGTTTACTGATGGTTAGAGTTTACATGCAAACAACTTAATTCAACCAACAACAATAAAGAAACATGTCTCCCTAGAAAACAAAACAAAACATGATAGACAATAGCTGCTTTTGATCTTTAATAGGATGTGTGAAGACTGAATTATTCAGAGCTTCTATTTTGATCAAAAGATTTCCGTCACACTTAACACACGTTGACAAACACACATCAACACCTGGGAAGGTAATCGTGTTGATGTGGTGCACGGAGCATTTCTCCTTAATTAATAACAACATAATGTTTCTTTATAACACTCAAAAACTGGTAGAATGAAAGCATAGAAACAGGGAATCAGTTAAAGAATCAAAGACAAACTCAAATCAAATGCCATGAAAATGACTTATGGCCATAATGAACAATTGAATACGGGGAAAAAAACACATTACAACATCACTGCTGTCACAGTGACTCCATTCTTGGTAGTCACTGAGTGATGAAGCATTGAGTTTTACAGTTAGTTTGCTGAAGTGGTATTTCTCCTGAAGGAGACTTCACATCAAAGCACTGACTGATAAAAATCATTCTTTCAATCTCATGAATCTGATTACAAGTTGAATGCAGGTGTAACAGGAAAACACCGCCCTGCAAATACCCAGCACTGCTTCCTATTCACTAGGAGTCGTGTTGGGACCTGAAAATGTCCTTATTTGACCTGCTTTGAAAAGGAAAACAGATGTTGATAAGGCATACATCAGCATCAGCAACTGCATCAGCACTTTGATGATGGCAAGTTAAAACGAATCACGGATTTCCCTTTTCCATCATCGCCACACAACATTTTAAAATAGATGCTAAATTTTAAAAATCTACAAAGATAGCTATATTTTCTTTTATCATTATCATGGTTCCATGTTACCATGTAAACTATGATGATGATGATGATGATAAATAACAATAGACATGAATGAGGATTCCCTATTTGTCCAAAACGTAGTGAACAGTGCCACCTTCAGGATGTTTTTTCCAGACCGAATTTATTGAACTGCTGGTATGAGTATTGTAAGGTATGATTTATATGTTTATTATTATTAATTTTATATATTTAGTGTTTTTTCACGCTATACATATTTACTGTGAAAAAGCGGTTTCAGATCATCACACAGATTTAAATATTCAAAGATACCACAAGTGAACACCAAATGAGTTTTTAAATGAAGGGTTTTATTATAAAGGAAAAAAAGAAATCCACACCGATATGGCATTGTGTGAAAATCTCAGTTCATTTTCTCTAGCCACATCCTGAACTGATTACTGCCACACCTGTTCTCAATGAAAAAATCACTTAAATAGGACTTTCCTGACAAAGTGAAATAGACCAAAAGGTCCTCAAAAGCTAGACGCCATGCTGAGATATAAAGAAATTCAGGAACAAATAAGAAAGAAAGTAATTGAGGTCTATCAGTCTGGAAAAGGTCATAAAGCCATTTCTAAAGCTGCGGGACAGTAATAATGGCTCTGCCATTATCCACAAATGGCGAAAACCTGGAATAGTGGTGAACCTTCCTCGGAGTGGCCAGCTAACCAAAATTACCTCAAGAGTGCAGTGACGACTTATCCAAGAGGACACAAAAGATGAGTGGGCCACAGTGGTGTAAGACTCATTGCAAGTTACGCGAATGCTTGATTACAGTTGTTGCTGCTAAGAACCTAACCAGTTATTAGGTTTTTTCACACAGGGACATGTAGGTTTGGATTTTTTTTTATCTCTTAATAATAAAAACATCCATTTCAAAATGCATTTTGTGTGCACTTGTGTCATCTTTGATTAATATTTAAATGTGACAAACATGCAAAAAAGTATTAATAAATAGTAAAAATAGTAAATAGTAATAGTAAATAGTAAAAAAAATAAGTAAAACAATGAAATATTATGTATAACCCTAACCCCTAAAGTAAAACAATATTAAACCTTTCAAGACAGATGTTTAATTGATAGAGGATACAGAAGCCTAATGATTCCATACCATAATCAGTAATCATTGAGTAGTCCTCCACATCAGATTCACTCAGGAGAACTATCACTACCTGCATATTACTCTCTAACACTTACCAGGAGATGGCAGTATTCACCAAGGCTTCGCTTGGAGGGAATGATGCACAAGACATGGAAAGAGGTTCCTGCTCATGGTGCAAATCAGTGGAAAATATTAGAGTCACACGGATGACAGCAAGGATTAGTTGAATAAGAGGAGCCAACACAACAACTACCATAAAGTTTTGTGAAAAGGTGCCTGAGAGTCAAACTGCTACTGAATAAATTATACTTGCACTTGAGAAAAGCATTAACCTTAAAGCACAAAAAAGAAGCTTAAATAATGCATCCAAACAATAATCTAATATATGCCATCAGTCTGTGTGTGTGTTTAACCTTCCTGGTCTGGTGATATATCAGTTAGTGGTTTCATATGCTTTCAATAATGCCTTTGTTGAGAACTTAATACATTCAGCTGTGAGTTTTACAGCTGGGTAGACAGAACATCCTGAAACTTTAGAGTCTATTCATGTCTATTTTTGAATGTGTGTGAGCTTGTCTCCTTTAATTCTGTGAGTTCTACAAAGAAGATCTTCCCTTTTATGTTTTTGATTGTTGAAACGGTTCCTGAAATCAAATCAACTATTGCTGTTGCGCTGGAAATATCTGAACATGATGTCATGCTGTCTGAGCTTGGCCGGTTATCCGCTGGGATAAAAATGCCAGGTACGGTGCCAGCAGCTGTTTTCGGTGAAAGTTTCCTTCAAAAGCAATTAGAAGCGTAGCGAGAACAAGGAACAATCGAAGTATTTTTTTTTACAGATCGGAGCAGAGCTGGCTCACAGGACGATGCTGAAGGCCTTCAGGTAGCGCAACGCCACTCCCCTTGCCCTCTTTCTATCAGTCTGTCCATCTAAGCCCATGTGGTGAAAGAATGACAAACACGGAGGCCAGAGATAACAGACAGGGATGAGCTAATCCTTGTTGTGTAGAATTCCAGACATTCCGATGGGGTGTTGTTCCCCGGGGGAGCGGGCTAATCGGGGAGCATGTGCAGGGGCTTTGCTCTAAACAAACAAACACGGCCCTTTAGCGCCTACGAAGGTGGAAATTTGATGTCAAACAGGCAAGTATACACACACACACACACACACACCGAAGCGCTCACGCCCTCAGGTATGCATGGAAAGACACACATCCGGAAACACATACGTACAGGTAGGAGGGAAGCTGGGTAACTGGGACAAAGGTGAAAGGTTCAATGGTGAAAAAGAGAAGGAGATTGAGCGGGATGAGTGTAAAGGTGAAAGGGTGAAGTGAGAGATTTCACATTGATGAGGGAAAACTCTTGTCGTCTTGGTGAAGATTCTTCAGGGATTCAGACTGATGTTTAGAGCTGTACCTGCAAGTTCTGGAGCTATCGGGTGAATAAAGGGATAGATACTATATATATATATATACACGATATAGCTGTGGAAAAAATAAGAGACCACTGCAAATTTATCAGTTTCTCTGATTTTTCTAATTATAGGTATGCATTTTTGTTAGAGTCTATAAACTACTGACAACATTTCCCCCAAATTCCAGATAAAAATGTTATCATTTAGAGCATTTATTTGCAGAAAATGAGAAATGGTTTCAGACCTCAAACAAGGCAAAGAAATAAGATCAAATTAATTCTAAAACAACATAATACTAATTTTTGCACTTAAGAAGAGTTCAGAAATCAATTTTTGGTGCAATAACCCTTATTTTTAATCACAGATTTCATGTATCTTGGCATGCTCTCCACAATCATTGTTCTTGGGAGATTTTATTCCACTCCTGGTACCTCTTTAAGCAGAATGAGGTGTACATGTGTTGGAATTCAACAGATGCTGGAATGGAATGGATGTAATACATATAGAGATGCTGATTTCGAAAAAAAAAAATGCAGTGGTCTCTTATTTTTTATCCAAAGCTGTAGATAAGTAGAGTCTGCGAGAGGTAATACAAGGTCAATGCCATGACAGATGACAAGAAGGAGAGCTTCCTGTAGATGAAAGGATGAAAGACGAGCAGAGAGGGAGTCCAGGGATGAGACGACAACCTTATCAAGGGAGGAGCGACACGAGGAGGCCTCTCTGAAGGAAAGTAGAGCGCAAATTGTCGGTAAGGTCCTGTTGACGAGAGAAGGAAAAGCTCTCTTACATACAGAGGCCTCTTTGTTCCTTTGTGAGTCATTCTAGAAAAGGGCACAGCTGTAAACAGTCGAGATCAGTCCATTAGGCCCCGAGGTGCCGGAGCTCCAGTGTTGACTGAGTATCCGGAAAGAAACGGCAAGCTTGAGTCATCAATAAACAGAACAGTCAGATGAGTGTATAAGTGTGTGTGTGTGTGTGTGAGTTGGGGGGGATAATAGGAGGCAGAGACAGGAGGAGTGCAGGGTTTAGGGGGATAATGGTGCAGAGTAGCACAGGGCAATGATCTCATGCCTCTCCCAGCTGGCAAACAAGGCCTTTTCCATGGACTCCTATCTCTCTGTCTCTCTTTCACCCCTCCGCTGTCTCTCCAAATCCCTCCCTTTCTCTCACACCGGCAACTCCCCCCCCCCTCTCTCTTTCTGTGTTTATACTGGAGAGACATATTTTGTGGCGGTGGTGGCGATTTTTTTCCATCCTTCGCCTCTCTGTAAATGCCTCAATTCAAAACAAGTGGATCTGTGTCCCTCCTACTGCCCCCCCACTCCCCAACCACATATACACACACACATACTGTATACACCATGCACATAATCAAACCTAACCTTTGGATTTATTTCCTGTCTTTTAGCAGGATTGATTAGCTCCTTTTTTTTCCAACAGGACTGGGGGTCAAATCATAAGGGATCGCGCCGTTAAATGCCAGGTCACAAGTAGCGCGGCAATAAAAGGCTGCGGATAGCCAGAGAGGAGCCCTGAGCCAGTGACCTCAGCGGAGCCGCTGGCCTTTGTCGGCTGCGTCGACCTTTGACCTGTCGCGACCCTGGCACACGCCAGGCCTGCTCCTGACGCTCGCCCCATCCGCTGAGCTGTGTTTGTTGTCACGTTAAAGCCGTGTGAGTCCACACAGACAATCAGCCCTTAACTACCCCTCTCACACACACACACACACACACACTATCGGAGAGTCCATCTGTTGGAAGGCAACCTGTGACCCTTGACATTTCAATAGTTGGAGTCAGGGCATGTGCCGATTGGCCAGCTGTGGAGGTTCCACGCTTCTGTGTGTATGTGTGTGTGTGTGTGTGTGTGTGTGTGAGACATGGGCAGGTGGGCTGGAGTACCACTAAAGTCCTAGTCTAAAGATGCAAAACAATGCCAAAGGCATCAGTAGGACACAATAAGCTCACGCAGCACAAACATTGTTGTAAGAAGAGGGGGCAAAGTGCAGGGTCACAATATGGCGAAAGAAGAAAAAAAAGAAGAAATTCTTACATCGCTCTTGTTTAGCAATGAGAAATATCTTAAAGTTCTCTAATTATCAAAAGTGACATTTTTACACTTTTGATTATAAGGTCTAGTTTTCTAGGTATAAACACTGTCCCATGTTTCAAAAACACGTAATCCACAGTGAAATGCACACAGGCCGTATTCTGAGACTTAAAATTCCATGAAGTTGTGATGTAACAACTCTAAGGTCACAGCCATTCAAATCACCCAGAGACAGATACAATATGACCTGTTGTTTCCATATATTGAGATGATTTTTGATACTTAAAACCACAAATATATCATGTTATATTAAATCTTCAAATAATACCTAGAAAAACACAAGATATGGTACAAGATATGGTAGGACTAGTGGAGGGTTTAATGGATGGGTAGATAACTTTGCTGCAAAAAAATGTCCAGTCCATGTCAAGTTGCTTGAGTAGCAGGAGATTAACTGTTAACCAGGTATTTTTACCATAGTAGTTAACCCTAACCAGGGTTTTTTGTGCCTAATCCTAACCAGGCTTTTTGCAACAGTGTTGTCACATGTTTTTGCAACGGTTGCAAATGTTTGTAATGATGATGAGGAAGTTGCCCGCTGGTGTGTCTCATCCAGATGCATCCATACTACCAGATGTTGAGGGGTTGGACCCTGAGGGGCCTGATAAAAAGCCAAGATTTGCCTTTGGGATGAAAATGTGTTGAGAAAGCACAGCACGAATTTGGTCTATCTCATTAATATTCATGATCCACCCCCTGATTGGCTGATTTGAATGGCTGTGAATGAGGGAGGGGGGGCGGTGACCGTATGGTTGTGACATCATAAATTCACAGAAGTACAAATGAGCTGTTTTAAGGCAAGGTTTCTGAACCCAGGCTGTATGCATTTCTCTACGGATTTAGTGTATGATGTATGCAACAGTATTTATCTAACACCTAGCCTATAGTCAAAGAATCCATTTCCATGATATGGGATCTTTAAATCCAGGTGTTATTACCAAAAAAACTAACAAAATAGCCCACATATTTCTTTCCAACAGACCTGGCTGTCAAAGATTTTCATTTTCCTACTAAAGAAGTAATCCCCATGAAAGCTTTTGACAGATTATGTTTAGTAATGGGGACAGTTTTTATGGAAACACAGGTTGCTATTAAATTATTTTTTATGCATTTTTTTAATGCATTGAGCACCACAATGAAAATCCCATTCACCTCCATTGTACTTGGGTTGGTGATAGAAACCTCAGAAGATGAAACAATTAAACCAAAACTATCTGCACGGCCAGATACCATTGGTAAATGTTTTATAGTAATAATCCTTTTAGTTGCTTCACAACCCATTGGGTTTTGATTCTGAAATGAAACAAAGGGGACAAGTATGTAATTCAACATGACTGGAGCATGTTGTATGTTTTTTTTTCTTCTTTGTGTGCGCATCAGCCCAAAACACTTTGAACCCATCGAGATGTCTTTGTTGGAGTGAAAGCTCGGCTGAATTGCAGTGCTCCTGTCTTCGCCATGTGAGCTGGGATTGGCTGAAAAAGAAGAATAACACAGAAACACACAGAAGCTGTTTTCCTGCAGGGGGTGGATGGTGTGTGTGTGTGTGTGGGTGTGCGTTTGTGTGTGTGGGTGTGCGTGTTTGTGTGTGTACTGACCCCCCACTGTGTGCTAAGCAGAGAGGGTGGGGGTGGGGGTAAGAGGCCCATGGGTGGATGCGTGCCAGGCCTTTCCTGCAGTTCTATAAGCTCCCCACTTGTCGGGCTTTGCTTGATAACCACTGATGTGTGTACTTGTGTGTGTGCACGTGCGTGTGTGTGTGTGACTGGCACAAGAACTGGCATGGCTTCACAGGGATCTGCCAACCTCCCTCCCCCCATGCACAATGGCATTTGTTGGTACAGGCCCACTGCACCAGACCACAATCATATTATATGCAAGATGCCAGGATCCCATCAAAGAAAGATGAGAGAGAACGAGAGTGTGTGATGAGGGAGGAGATTCAGCTGATACCGAGTAATTGGGAAAGACGGGTGTAAAGAAAGTGAGAGAAACAGATACTGGTTGACAACAGAGCAAAAAGAGACGAGGACGGAGAAAGATAAACTTGGAGAAAAAAGAAGGGGAGAGTGCCAAACCAGAGCTGAAACCTCAGGCATTTCTGAAGTGACAGATTCACAAATTACTGTAACCTTCAGATTGTCTTTTGCTAAATGAATGCTACAAATGTCCATAAGAGCCTGATCGATACACCAGCTTCACTCATTTATAGGTATCACTGTATGCATTGCATAAAGTTGTATGAAACCGCAGTACAGAAATAGCAAATATAGTGGTGACAGTGCCTCCTTGGCCCTTAAGAGAGCATTTCATAATTATTTTTCAAATGTAAAATATCATTAAATATCCTGTCCTTAATGACACAATCTATTGGTTCCAAATAATGTTCATTCATAAAATGTCTTACAAATTAATATCAGTTGATATATTATTAAATAAAAAAATCTGATTCTATAACAGCCTCAAAAATGTATACTTTCACTCCAAAATGTATATTAGAATTTCTTTTCATATCTTTCAAATCACTCAAGTTTAAGCTTTGACTACAAAAAAATCCAGTTTGGATCCTCTTTAACTTAATAGCAAAATGATCATTTCTTTTGCACATGGACAGGAGAACAATTCCAACAAACAAACGGACATATTGGTATAAGAGTAGAGGACAGATCCAGGAAAAAATGTGAACTCAACTATCACGGTTCACTAAACATTTGATGCTCTGCTTCTTATAGGTAAATCAAGCTCGTGACTCAGCTTACAGTATAGGGATATACAATACTGTGCTGGCAGAGAGCCTTACAGACACTACAGTTACACTGCAGCAGTGGCAGGATGGCTGATGAACTCATTGGCCTTTATGTAGAAAATGGGGTGTGTGTGGGGGGAGTGGAAGGAGCGCAGTATTGTTTTGCTTGAGGGATGCACATCATATACCTTCACAGCAATGTCTTCCATCATCACGGCGTATCCATATGGTTGGCCTATATTCCGCCATGCGTCCCCTCACATATAGGGCCCCTGTGGGAATTCAATTCCGCTGTATAATCACGATGGTCGGATCCCTCCACCTCACTCTCCGTGCTACCCCCTACGTGCGTTGATTATTATTGTCACCTTAGGGGCCAGATTTGGCCTTGTTGGCCCTTCAGACCTTTCTGAGGCGAACGTCCCCAGGGACCACAAGGCTACACAATTCAATGTGATGTATGCATGTATGACTCCCGTGCTATTCCTGCGTGCTTTTCTGAGACCTCTCCTCTAGGTCTCTAGGCCAGTGTTTGACTTAAACAAACCTGATTTCAGATGGTGGAGAAGTTGTCTCAGTGCATTTAATGATGTTCCTCTCAGAGGGGGGAGGGGCTCTCGGTGCGGACGTTGGAGCGGCCCTGAGGGTGAATGCCCTGTAATTATACAACAATACCCAGGGGGGCATTAATGCCACAGCACTGATGGACTGTTGGTAATTGCCATTTCGGAGAGGTGGAGTTTTTGGGGGAAAAAAGGGTCACACACCAGCGCCTTCAGCAAAGAGATGCTGGTCTTGCATTTTCAGCGGAGCCGAACGTGTTATATGCATAATTTCGTTGCCTTTTCTCGTTTTTCACTCCAGCAAATGGCAGCGCTGGTGCCTCTCTGTCATGCGCTGTAAAGTGTGTGAAGCAGAAATTGGAGCAGTAAGGTGTTTGAAATTAGGAGTGTAATCATGCGCGAAGCTATTGGAAAACAGCATCGCCGAAAAGAATAATGTCCCAACCACGAATTCATTCAGATGGACAACGTTCATATTCCAGTCTGATCTTTGCCAGATCAAATCATGTCATATCCCTCTCTCTCTGTCTCTCTCTCCTCTTTCTATGTCTGCTTCTGTTCTATCAACTATCCAATTGTTTTTTTGATACATCTTTAAATATAGGAAATTATCCTCAAATAGCCTACAGAAAATAATATTTGTCATGTTCCTCTTGGCCACATCAAAAGCAATCAAATTTGAGATTGTATCCAAAACTCAAACATCTCTCTCTTATTCTGTTCTATTCTTTAATATACAGTTGGAATGCAGCATTTTCAAACCAAGCCACAGTGACAACTACATGTCAATAATGGATGAATAGCTCCCCTGTAATGCAACATACATGTGCACGCTCATACACACACACGCATATGCTCGCTCACACTGCTGGGCAACCTATTTTAAGGCTGCTCCACAATTCATCTAGTTGTCAATCACAAACCCTGGCAGGCTGTCTCCTTCTGCTACTGGAACAATACATCAAGGCACAAAGAGCCAGACACTTGTTACCACTCTCACAGGAGCGCTTTCTTTCTGCCTCACCCTGTCTTCATCTTCCCCTCTTTCTTTCCCAAATCACTTCTTTTCTCTCTCTCTCTCTCTCTCTCTCTCTCTCTCTCTCTCTCTCTCTCTCTCTTTACCTTCATCTCTTTCCCAATTTTCTTCTCCTTCTGCCCCTTTACATGTGTTTTATGTGGCTGTGGAGATTTTTTTTTCCCCTTGAATTCACTGAATGTTCTGTTTCAAATGATTGTGTATTTGTACACACACACAGTTGTGCACACACAAGCTGGGTAAAGTACTGCATGATTCATTTTCTTCTTTTTTGCTCCCGGTATCCATACATTGTGCATTGTGTGTTTTTTATGATAATCACACAGAGGCACGTGCGCATCATTTGTGAATTTAATTAGGGGGTGGGTTGCTTGTTGTGTGTGGCTGTGCTCACGCACACACATGACATGCAAAAATGCGTGGACATACAAGGGTTTCTTTTCACTGTGAAAGAAAGGAAATACACACACCCCCCCCTCAAAGAAAATGGCGGTAGATGCACGCCGAAAAGTTGGGGGTGGAGTGCACGTGGCTGTGGTTGTGGGGTGGGGGGTGGGGGTCAGGAGTCAGAGCAGATGGCAGACAGCGGCGCTCCTCCCCCTCTTCTCTTATTCCCTCTCTGTTGTCCTTCCCCATGGCGGCTCAGTGGGTTATGGAGTAGGGGCAATTAATGACAGAGCAGGAAGGAGGAGCCCTCCCCCCCATTCCTCACTCCACCTATCCACCCACCTCCACCCAAGCGTGTGTCACAGAGGACCACTCCATCAAGCTGCAGCTCAAGTGCGCACACACACACACACACACACACACACACACACACACACACACACACACACACACACACACACACACACACACACACACACACACTCCACCACCCATGTTCACAGCTCCATTAGTGCCAGAGACAGGTGCAAAGAGGCTCGACAGCTGTCAATCAAACCTCCCCCCCGGTTTTAAATACAGACACAGACACACACACACTGTGTGTGTCTGTAAATATGCCACAGATTTCCAAGCATGCGCGGCCAGAACATAATCCACGCACACTCAAGCACACGTGCATGCAAACAGAAACAGCATGCACACCATCCAAACCAATAACTCAAACAAGAGGAACAGAAGGAGCGTTTCAAACAACAAGTGATCAATTTATCAAACTTGAGCTCTTTCCTGGAAGGATAAAGCTAGTGTATAATTTCCAGGCTTCAAAAGTGACCAATAGTAACCCCACTATCTTTGCAATCAGTCACACAAGCCGTCTTTTCCACCTTTCCCTCCCTCCCTTTTTTCCCCTCTTCATTTCTTCTCCTTTTTGCTCCTTTCTCCCTCCTCCTCCCCTGCCTCCTCCCATCCCAGTGGCACAGCCTGTCATGTACAGCCTATGATTAGAATAATAAGACTAATTAAATCCATATCGTTGAGGCTCTCAAGCACAGCAGTGTATATCTGTGCATGTGTGTGTGTGTGTGTGTGCACTCTTCTGCTACTGTTGCCTACCGTTCGAACCAGACTCCACGCTTTGACAGTGGGTTACTGTGGAAAGCTCTTTCAAACATAAACAAACCATTATAAATGCTCAGCTGTTGAACGGAGTTCTTTGGCCTTTACAAACAGGCAGCATGTATAGACTTTCCATTTAAGGCTGCGTCCAAGAGCAAGAGGCTCTTAAAAGAGCCAAGAGAGGGAACAGTAACACTGTGTATAAATAGAGAGAGGGAGAGAGAGGGCTGTAAAACTCATGAGAAAGAATAGTAATATTGTGTATCAACAGAGGGCGAGACAGAAAAGTGAGACGGACAGAACAAAAGCACAGTGTATAAACACAGAGTTGGAGACACAGAGTCTGTAGTATATGGGCTGCAGATACTAATTTGCAGAGTAAGTACCTGGTCATATAAGAAACATAATTTGCATTTATGATCCGTTTTATTATTCATGATGTAACCTGGAAACCCATTGTTCAACATCAGATTTTGATCATTGCTACCACCTTCACACGCATGTGAACTTATTGGGCTGGATTATGATTTACCAATACTCCTCATGAGTAATTGTGTTCCTGTTCTTTCATTTGCTTTGTAATACAGATGGATAGAAGGCTATACACATATCTGTGGTTCCCGTGGACCTTCTCTAGCCAGCTTGAGAAGGTGACTTGCTATTGTTTCCACAAATGTAAAAGATTTGCCAGAAAAAAATGACTAACTCACCAATAAGCCCAAAAAACGAGGTCTCATCATCAACACCACCAAATCCAAGCGATGCCCATGAGCCACTTAAATAGGTTGATGGGTTTTTATACTTGGAAAGTCGGACTTGTCAGGACAGTGCTGCAGCACCTACTGTAGGAAAGACTTCGTAACATGTAAGTCCATCACCTACAGTCTCAAAAGCAAGATCTGCTTGTGTAACATCTTGGTCAAGTTAGTCAAATGAATTCTATTATATGGGGCTGAGTGCTGGTGAATAACCAAATTCGACCTGAACAAAGTCAGCTGATTCCACACTGAAAGATGCAAAAGATCTACCATATACTTTGACCTAATCAGATAGGATAGGAAACTTTTACATAAAGGCTACCAGAACAGAATCTCAGAAATGAAACACTGTTGCCTAAGGCCACTTTTACACCACACTTTTGATATTTGGTCCAAACAATAAAATGTTTACTAATTAGCATATAGACTTCTGCGTGGTCTGCTTTCACACCTGCAAACAAACCAAAATTGACTGACGTTTCATTAATGTTTATCTTTCGGAAGAAAGCGCCACTTTGACTCATTATGGAGCACCATTCAGAACAATCTGCAGATGCACTGGACTCACAGAGGACTCATATTGCATCATTTCAGGCAGAGGAGACACTATTTTCATGAATGAGGTCATATGGTATGAACATTGTTCCAAAGACCAACAAGGTATGAAATAATTAGGATCCCCTCGATTGGACCCGAATTCATGTTCTTACCAGAGAATCCGCACCAAAGTTTGTCATTGGGTATGGAGTTACTTGATTTAGTGCATGACGGATGCTTTCACACCAATGAAAATGAACCAAATTAAGGGTTCAAATGGATTGTTTGGTGCGCACCAACTGCTGTTGCTGTGAAAGAACCCTAAGACATCTTGCCCCCAGAGTGGATCCCAAAAGTGTCTCTCAAATGGACACCATCAAAAAGAAATAAAGGAAAAGCATAGATCACCTGCAGGAGAACTGTAGAGGTTGAGCAGCTGGAGATAGTTTTCTCATGGGGTGAAGCACAACCAGGAAAAGAGGAAGTGGAGGTTAGTTAAGTTATCAATGCCTTATGACCCTTAGGGGGCAAAGAGTGTAATTAAGTAAGTATGTATAATTAGCTGTAAACTGACACATTGACCTTGTCTTTGGAACTCAAGCATGCCTGTGTGTTTGTGTTCAGTTCAGCCACTGACTAAACTCAGAACTCCCAGGACTCCAGTTCTGTTAATTCCCTTGAAACATTTTTAACTTGCGTGAATCTATATTTGTCAATTCCTGCCTCCCCAGGTGAATTTCTGTGTGCTTGCTTCTTTCTGTTGAGTTTGCATATAACTGTACCGCCACTTTCATTGGATTCGTGTTGTCTTGAACACACTGTTACAGCTTGAGTTTGTCTGTTAACAAATTTGACTATGCAGAGCTCTGTGGCGGATCCACTGATCGCAGTGATTCCACTGAAATGTGTTGGTTTTCTGTGCTCGTGAATACGTCTTTCAGTGCTGACATGGGCACAGACGGGCAGACACAGAGACAGACTAGAAGTCGTGAGGTCCAGGTTACAGAGGACTCTTTCTGTTGAAAGAGAAAAGCTCGCCTTTCCCTCTTTCTGTCCCTTGTTCCCTGTTCGGGAGCGTTTACGTTTTCTATTAACCATGTGGTACTGACGGGGGCAACTCAGGGGATCCCCTACCTGATATAAGACACACATGCACACGCACACACACAGTGGGGTTCTGTCAGTGTTGCAGACTGTCTGTCTCCTTGTCGATCCAGCGGTGACTGTAACTAGGTGTAATGGCCAGCCTGTGGTTAGTGACTCTATGGGCCTATTCACAAGCCCCCCACCCCCTTCTACACACACACGCCACACACGTGTACACACACACACACACACACATACACGTGAACACATACACACACAGTGTTTACAGTGGCGTATTTGGACTGAGCTGCTAATTGAAACATATTTCTTTTTCCATCCAAAGAGTAAAGGGCATCCCTATTTTCCCAGTGTGAAGGCGTGGTGTGTGTGCCTCTGTGTGTGTGTACGTGCATGTGTGCGTGTGCTCTTGTGGAATAACTCAACTGCAGGGTCCACTTTGGCTAGGGGCCAAAAGCATTACCATACAAATCCAAGTGGCGCTGCCCCCACATTCTCAGCCAAGTTATTCGGGGTATACTACACTCTATGACACACACACACACACAGGTACAAATTCAAAATGCTATTTTATACGTGGCTAGAAACTTTAAATATATTATGGATTTTTTTCCCCCTCCGACAAGTAAACATTTATGTACACAGCCCGGAGGCCATCAAGAGAAAAACAACTAATTTGTGCTCGATTTAAAAATTTATGCTCCCAATTTAAAGGATTTGACCGTCCTCCTGACTGATGCACAGCATCGCTGTGGATTGCATAGATTTAATATTTAATACAGATTATACTTTAAGAACAACATTGCATTATCTCTGAGATCCCTAATAATATAGAGTACGGAATAAGGGATAACAGATTGTCTTGCGGATGTGGTCCAGCTCATTAAAATCAGCTTCAGGGACATGGATGCATTATCCAAACATCATTTCTACACTGCTTGTCATTGAGAGTGTTGCAAGGAGCTGATCAGTTAATATTAGACCAGAGGTGGGGGACACCTTGGACAGAACATCAGCCAATCACAGGGCTTACATACAGTATAATGAAACAACAATTCACACACACATCATTAACATAACTTAGCTTATTTTTACTATATAGGAGCACAGAACTGAACAACAGTGAATATCTATCCTTTCTATATGAGTATACAATATATAATAGATTTCCATACTATATGAGTTTCTATGTGATAGTAACAACACAGTGATTAGTAATTAAGAACAGTGGCATGCATGGGGGGCAGCTAAAACATGGACTAAAGTGCCCCATAGCAGCTAGAAAATGTGCTAAAGTTCCCTCTAGGAGCCAAAATGCACAATAAAGTGCCCTCTATATGTGCCCTTTTTTCCCCTGCCCTTCAAAAGGTTTGTGCACGAAACTGCCCGGGAAGCTACCTGTCCCCTATAAATGAGGAAAGGATTCATTTATTTTTATAGGCTGATGAAGGCTGGATTTCAGATAAACAACTAAATCAAGTTGATGATATTTTCCATCATAAAAACGGAGGCTCTTCCTGAGTGAAGTAGCTATTCATATTGCTACATACAAAACTGCATAAACAGATCCTCTTTGACAATTCCTATTTCACAGGTTGTCCCTTCGATTTACAGGCATCCTCTTCTTTATTTGCATTAAAAGTTGGAAACAAGACTTTGAGCACCAAAAGGTAAAAACGAAAAAGTTGCAGTTTGGATGCAAGTATAAATTTAAACACAGCAGGTCATGGTCTGAACTTTATTTAAATATTTTTATGCTAAGTTTTTCAATAAAGGGCTCCACTCCAAAACAAAGGTGACAGGAATAAAATGTGGATTAAGTGAAATGAGATAGTAAAGGTCCCTTGTGGTTCTCTCTATGGGCAGGATGGGTTAGTTAATGTCTTTCCTTGCCCCTTTCTGCTTCTGTTGCTGGTGTCAGCATGTATGACATACAGCAGATTCTTACAGATTAAGTCTACCTTGGTTAGTAATAATGTTCTCTCGCCTCATGCAAACCTCTATTTGATCGAAAAATTCTTGAATGATGGCCAAAGCCAACCACACCATTTTGCTTCGATATTGGATAAATTCAACTTCCATTTCAGATGATCTGACAGCATAGAGGGTGACCTTCAATGATGTGGCACATTTTGCTTGGCAGAGCTTTAATTTAAAATTGCTCAGCGTGACCAAGGAGGGTTGATGCAGTGGTGTCTTTCAAGATGTAAAATCATTGACATTGGCTGACATTGAAGGCTGCCAGGGTAACAGACTTAAATCCAAAGAAGTGTTGAGATCAAATTAGTTTTGATCTATTATCACAGATGTGCACATTTCATCTGAATCCAATTATTCCTTTTCTTCCTGACAGTGTATGGACAGCTGCCCCCAGTACATATCTACATTTAGGCTATGAGATGATATCAGATTGATAGAGTCTGCCTCCACAGGTCCAGATGGGGCCTGGATACGCACATGGGTGCAGTCTATTGTGCCTATAACATTGAGGAAGCCTGAAGGAAAGGATTAAGTTCCAGTTTTTCTCCAGTGGTTTGACTTATTTCATGGAACAGAAAATTAATTTCTCCAAACAATACGGACAAACCTCAAAACCACTTGGCAATTGTTCACAACAGAATTGAATTTCCTATTCATTTCATCGAATTGCAAATATGTTAGTATATGTTTGATAATAATGAAGTACAGTTAGACTACATTTAGCACAATTTCCAAGTGAATATACCCTGTTGATCTAAACTGATTGCTTATTATCAGTATTATTCAGTATTATTACCAGATTTTCTAACCAACTACACACTGCTGGGCATAATTAAAAACATTCTCATCTTCAGTATGTTTTGCCTAAACTAAAATAATTAAACTTGTAGAGAATTCTTCAGTTTAATAATAAGCAAAGAAATGTTTGCTGATACAAACACAATGAAAGGGACATTTTCCATTGAAAAAGGGACATTTGGCACTGAAAAGAGACGTTTGGCAATGAAAGAGACATTTGAACCCTATTCAGTGCATTTACATAAAAAGCAGCATGAATTGTAAAAAAAAATGCAGAAACTTTCTTTAGAGCTTTGGAGACTTGAAAAGAGATTTTAGCCCTCTGTGTGTCACGTTGAATACTTGTGCCAGATACCAGAATAATACATAGATAAACCATGTTTTATAGTATGTGTAGAATTGCCTTTGAAAGCCACTGCAAAGACATTTTCCCTCTTTGCCAGTGTTATTTGGTCATGAAATCATCCTAGACAATAGTGACCATATGTGGACACTGAAATGTCTGACCTCTTCCCTTTCACTTTCCCACTCGCTCATTAGTTCCTTTTACACAGCCTATTCAAGGCAGGTTTGTAGCACTGTTACCCTGCCTCTCTCGCTGTTTTGTGTAAAAGGTGCTAAAGGGGAATGAGGGGTCAGAGTTGTTTCTTTGACACAACACATACAATGGCTGCTTCCTGCTCGCCAGTCGTGGCAGTGAAGATAAGCGGCATCAGCTCGTTGCTTAAGTTGCAAATATTTCCCACGACCAAAGATGGTGTCTGTTATCATGGCAACATCAGAGAGAACCGCAGGTCATTGCAGCACTTTGAAATGTATGACAGATACGGCTATTGCAACATAAGACACAAATAAAATTCAATTCAACACTTGCGGGAGTGCCATTCAGGGTATAGTGCAAAAGCACACAGCAGGGCCTTGAGGTTTGAACCTGTTTTCAGCGAGTTCTCTTACTGCTGAGGGAGCAGCATGATGTCAGGACTCACACCAGACAAGATAAATACAGAGAAGATAATTAGTACAAAGCCTGGATGTTTTAGAGTAGATTAGCAGAGTAGAAAATGAAATGAAATTGATGATTGAAAGTGATGTCCAATTAGTGGGGGAAAAAGCTTCTATTCTGCGACATTTGTAATGGTGCTTTCTTTTTTTTCTGGAAATGAGATGGACACTTGAGTGGAAGAGTATAATAGCCCACTTCACCTAATATGCTGTTTAAACAAGAGAATAAAATTGTTACCTGGCAGTAATCAGGTAACCATCAGATATTTTTAACAGAGCAGAGCAGAGTGTACCCTCTTTGATTGTTCTCTCTCTTTTTTTTTGTCCTTTTCATTTAAGAACAAACGCAGGATTTATGCAAAAGGAGACACTTGAACAAGCACAGAAATAATTATATATCTGTTTCTTCATGTTCTGTCCCCTTCATCCCTCCGTTCTGCTCTGTTCATCGACTTGTTACCGCCAGGGTCACGCGGGGGAAATGCAAATAATTCCCTCCCCTGTGCTCCTCCAACCTCCCTGACGACCTCAATCACACTCGAAAAGCTGCTCTCTCCCACTTCATGCCGGGAGACCGGAGTCGTTTACAACTGCCCCCGAGTTCCATGCTAAGTGGATTTAAATGGATAAAAGAGAAATTCAAGCAATGGAAAGCTATTAAAAGGTTTCTGTAGGTCACACCAGCTACATATGTTTTCCAGCTCACCTTGCATCATGTTAACTGGATTTGAGGAGGGTTGATCGCGCGTGTGTGAGTGTGTATGTGCACATGTGTTCCCCTCAGTGCCCACTGCCCGGGGGGTGAGATAAGAGGAATACAGACAGTGATTTTTACTAAGAAGGGTGAAATTAAAGCTATTTTTCCTCCCTCCCGTGAGGCTGAAGGGTGTCTGGATTTGTATGGAAATCAGCTGCAGGGAAGCTGGGAAGGTCAGCATGTGTGAAATGTTTGAAATCATGGCAATGCTGCAGAGGTATCGCAGAGTAGTGATGGACAAATCATGCACGAATCTTTCGAAACAAACAACTCTTTCTTTTTTTACTGACTCTGCAGTGAATCCTCATCTCCACTAACAGTAAAGATCCATTTGGGCTTTAGTGGATGCACCTGATTGGATGAATGCTTTCTCTTGTTGGGCCGCTTTGGATTTCAAAACAACTTATTAAAATAGTTCACTGAAAAGTTTTTTAAAGCAAGAAATAAACCATTTAGTTATTGAATCTGTCTTTATTACCTTTGCCAAAGAGGTAATTTGATCACCAGCGTTTGTCCGTCTGTCTGTTTAATAGCAAGATAACTCAAAAAGTTTGGCCTGGATTTTCATCAAACTTTCAGAGAATGTTGGTAATGATACCATGAACAGATGATTAAATGTTGGTAATCATCAGGAAGAAATACTGTTTTTTGAATATAAATGGACCTTCAAATAGTAACCATTAAACAAATTATTAACAAATAAATGTTATGGGTATATTGTTATATTTTCTGAATCATCAGGGTACCTGATGATTCAGAGTCTTCATGAGTCTTCTTTCATTCCCCTGGTCTTCCTCCATGCCACAGGGATAAATGGTGGCATGATAAAGGCATAAAGTTTAGTTTAGGTTTAGGCAGAAATGTTGAGAATATGTGTGTTATTTCTGGTTTAAAGAGGTCTTGTATTTGTATTTGAGGACCTCTGTATTCGTTGGACAGATTCTGTACTGGGTCCCCTTTCCAATGATACACCATATTATAGAATATTGACAATGCCCCTACCATGAGCCTAAACCTTATATACATCAGCTTTCAAAAGTAGAATTTATCTTAGGATCATAGTAACTTCATGGGCTGAAAAAGGTGATTTCGCGACCACCCCTGGACTGCTATCATGATTTTTCTAGTACTAGAGGTGTATACTTTTCCTAAACTTGACCACCAGTTTCGGGAGGCAGCGAGTCATGCTGGACATCCCTGATTTGCATAAAGTATAAAGTAGCCTTAACCTCAAGTTTATGCAAATGTAAGCAGCCAACAGACGCTCTCATGTGTGCATCCTACATAGACAATGCATTACTGATCTGGAAACTAATTAAAGGGGTGGAGATGGAATTCATAGTAACAGTTCCTCAGGTCATGTTATTTTAGGTGATTTAACTCTTGAACGAAACTATATTTAACGTGTGCTGTTATGAAGTGTCAGTGCATTCATGAACGCATTAGGACAAGAGAAGGAAAAGTGTGAGTGAGTGAATATACGTTGAGCACTTCTCCTTCTACCTTTCTCTAATGCAACAAAAGGAGCCATCTGTAGCCTTTGTCTTTAGTTCGGGGATAAGCCGAAGCCAATCCAGCCCTCTCAGGACTGATCTGCGGTTGGGTTGGCGTCCTCATAATCCTATTAGGAGTGGGTGATTTCTTCAGATCCAACCAGGGGTATGGAAAGCAGATAAACTGATGCTTTTGGACAAAGAGTCACAGGGGAGTTTCACAGATATCCAGGTTGTGTGATAATCTGGCAGATGAAACAAGAATGCAAGAACGCACTGTTGAATTGAATGATACTGACAGAACCTAATGCCTATATATATATATATATATATATCTATATCTATATATCTATATATATATATATATATATATATATATATATATATATATATATATATATATATATATATATATATATATATATATATATATGATATATATATATATATATATATAGATATATATATATATATATGATATATAGATATATATATCAGTTAGTTACAATACCTCACCACTAAATGCCACCAGAAAGTGCACACTGTACCTTTGAATGCAACGCTAATTCAACCATTTGAAGTATTTGGTATTTTATTCTCTTTCAAAATAAAAGTATATAATGAAATAAAATCCCTCATACATTGAGGATCATATTTTTGCAGTGCAATCGAACAATTGAAATGCATTTTACTGAAGAAGTATATGTTCTACGTCATCTGAATCTTTGTTAAAATACAAAAAAAATCCACTAAAACCAATTTTTTTCTGTTTACTCTTAATAGGTTATGAAAGCCATTAACACTTTCACACTCTTCAAGTAATTGTGGATACACTGAAAATGTACATTTCCGAGTAATTTCTGGAAAGAGGCTTTAAAAGGTTTTGGCACATGATTAGGGTGAAAAGGTTGTTCCCTGAGAAAACAAAGCCAGTGAAGCCTGCACAAGGCCGACTTTTGACAGCTGTGTGTGAAGGAGTAGTATGTTTGTGAGAAAAGAGCGGCGAGGAGGTGTGTTTGTGTGCAGGGGCTCTGCACTCACACGTGCATGAATGTCTGTTATTGTTTTGATCTGACCTTGGCGTCACCTGATTCTTCTCGTGGCTGCAGATGGAGTTTCTGTCACATGCTGCTGCTCTGCATACACACACCGTGCCCTTGCTCTGATTCGGCTTTTTTCTCTCTCACTTTTTCTTTTTCTCTCACACAAATGCACACTTACACATACATACATGAAATACTGATGAATAAAATGAGATAAGACAAAAGTATGAGCCAAAAAGACAAAAATATTATATATAAAGTAAAAAAATGTGAGAAAAAAATAAAATGTGAGATAAAAAAACACAAATGTGTGAGATAAAAATAAAAAATACACTGTAAAACTTTGGTGTGAAATCTGCAGTAATTTACTGTGTTAGCATCACTATGAAAGATTATTACAGCAAACAGTTGTAATTTGACTTAATTAAATCACAATAGACAAAGAGTTTTTGTATTATCATACAGGAAATTTATCCAATATTGTAAATGCTACTAAAATCACAGTATTTATTTATTTTATTTTACAGTACACACAGGACACGATACTGTAAACATAAATACTTCTACTGTAGAAATAATTACAGTAACTTTCTGGATAATTGCTGCCAGTTAGTTACTGTTAATTTTAAAGTAACAGATTTACAGTGTAAGATAAAAAGATATCATTAAACAACATTAAATTTGCCTGAAATCAAGAAATACAACTTGAAATAAGCAGAAAATATTATTATTATTAAAAATTCAAGACAGTTATACTTAATTACACTTATTGTACCAAATACAAAAAAGTTGCTTGTTAAGATTTCATCTTCTGCAGTGTGCATGCACACACACACACACACACACACACACACACACACACACACACACACACACACACACACACACACACCCTGGGGCTTCAGCTGCTGACTGTAAGCAGGGAGGCAAATGGGAGAAGATGAGAAGATCATAATAGTGGAATTAATAACAAATAGTTCCAGCTGAAAGCAGGGTGGCTGTTCTGGGAAACAGACTGGTATGATCCTCCTGAAGAAATATTTACCACACAGTAGGAATAGAGCCAGCTTTCACACACACACACACACACACACACACACACACACACACACACACACACACACACACACACACACACACACACACACACGCACACGCACACACGCACACATGCACACACATAGACACATCACATTCCCTGAAGCTTTACATGATCATCACAGTGTATTTTCACTTCTAAATGGAAAATAACAATTTGAGGGGGCTAGTGTGTGTGTATAGTCTTACACTTTGAATGTGTGTGTTCCCTTTTTTTTTCCTCCCTGCTGCTCTCTTGTACTGTACAAGTCACATTTTTTATTACAATCAGTAATGGACCACCTGTGCTATTCTGACATTTACGGCTCATTTTTCCTTTTAGTGTCTCTCTCAATCAGTAAGATTTATGTAAAAACAAAATGGGGTCATCTCTTTTCACCTATAGAGCACATTCACTATTACATTTATAATTTAGAATGAATTGTGACATCCTTTGAATAATTGCTGTAAAAAAAAGAGACATTGGTGAAGATTTATCCCCTCTCCCATGCCAGTGGTATTGCTGGTGGTTGTTTTTCTTAAAGCTCTTTCACATGTGGAGGACTGGGGTTTCCCATTTTTCCACTTGCATTTCATTCTTTCCATAATCTGCCACTGCAAAGGAACACTTAATGTTTTCCCTTCATCTGCACTGAAATAATAGCTGCCTTTTCTTTTTTTTTATGCTGTAGCAGATTTCCTGTGAAATCACATGTGCTTGAACACAAAGAGATCAGTAGATGCCAAACATGTTATTGCACTTTGTCTTCATACTAATCTTAAAGATCCCATATCATGGAGTCTTATTTAAAGGTTTGATATGCCTATCATGATATTTTTGCAATTTAAAGTACAATTCAACTCATTGCCATTTTACAGTGTGCCCTAAAGCGCCTCTGGAGCTCCAGAAAGCAAAGGTTGTTTTTGGTTTGTCATAAATATCCATGAATCTCTCTTCTGATTGACTCATTTTTAATTGGAAGACTGAAAAAAGTGGTTGTAACAGTCGGGGCAGGTGGATGTTGGGAACCTCCACATGTAGAGGAGGCTACTGCATGACATCACAAAGTCAAAGAAGCACAAACGAGCCGTGAAACGAGAAAGTCTGTGCCCGCCCCTGCCTTAGGCCTTATCAAGAGTTAAAAAAAAAGTGTCTGGCTTTTTGCTTTATATGTGGCTTAAAAATTAACAAAGAACCTAAGCAGCAATACTAATACTACAACGATAGGTCTTTATTCAATGCCAAAGCTGTTAGGAGGGGGGCTTTTATCTCTACTGTTCAATTTCCCTCATGAATTCCTCTATGTCTTTAAGTCTGCACAGTTTGAGCTGTTTTTTAGAGGCTCTGTGGATCTCACTCAGCACACAAAGTGCCAAGCACAATTTAGGAAAATACTTTTTAAATAACCAAAAGCTGGAGGTGGGAGAGCTACTGGGAGCCATGTGAGGTGAGTGTGGTGGTGTGTGGAACTTGGCACCGGTATACCAACTCTGTCCCAGCACACCGAGCTGCCAGGCAGCCGGAGGGGAGGCAAACCTCCACGTGAGTTGCCACACACACACACACACACATACACACACACACACACACACACACACACATACACACACTGTAAACATGCGTGCATGTGCACATAAAACTGCGCACACACACACAACCGTGTCAAACACGCTCAATGTGTTGATGGCCATATTCCATCTATATGAGCGGGGAAATGCAGTATTCAGTATGTGCACCATACATTTATACACACACATAGATATTGGAACACACAATTTATTCAGTGTTGAATAAAACATGTAACCTGTAACAAATAACCACCTCTCCACATGCAACTCATAAATTTTTCGGGCAATTTTTCATGTTTTCCAATATTCCCAAGTAAAGCCCCACAACAGGACTGTCACTTCTAATGTATGTTTATCACGCTGGCTGGCTTTCACTCTTGTTTACTGCTGTTGTGATCTTGGGTACATCTGGGCAATTCTTTCTTTATCAAAGCAAGTGGGAAGTGATATCACCCGCTGTTTGCAGGGAGAGTGAAGAAAGGAACAGCATGTGCATGACTGAGGTGAGGACAATTGCCTGTTTACACTGCACAAAACTACAGTACAGTATAAACTTGAACTCTCTGTCACATGTTGTCTCCATAGATTTGCCAGGTTTGTTTCTATAGCAAAATCAAGTGATAATAATAATAATTTAGGTGTATATATATATGTATGTACTCATTCTCACACTGTAAAACCTTAAAATGTATAGTAACTGACTGGTAGCAATTAGCCAGAAAATGACTGTAATTATTATTATTTTTACAGTAGAAGTGCTGTACTTCTTTTTACAGTATTGTCTATTTATTGTAAAATAATAAAAAAAAAGTTGGATTTGCAGTATTAGGTGATTAATTGAAAGACAAAACAATCATATCAAAACAATCAAGCTTTGGGGATATGAGTTCAATTCTCTGAGTTTTGAAGGCTAATATGAAGAAGAAAGAGGGAAACAAAAAGAGACATTCATCAACAAGTCAAGTCCAGGTAGCTCAGGGTGTTTGAAGCCTTACTGGAAGCTTTGAGATCATCAGTTTTAAAGTCCAACGTCCAAAGAGAAGACGTTAAAGGCACCCAGAGAACTTCTCACAGTGTGAAGGGGAGTGGTGCTTTTGTTTGTGACCATGAAGCATGAGTGATGCAGCATCTGGTTAAAATCCCTCTCTGGAAGTTGAGGCCAACTATGTTAAACCAACTATCTTAAACATGCTTAATAATGAATACCTGCTTTGCAATATAGGCAGTTGAGTGTTTTCAAAAAAAGTGCATCTCTTATTTTAGTTTTTATTTTGTATTGTTCAATTAGTTGTTTTTAACTATACCACAGTCAATTTAGACATGTTTTTATGTGTGTGTGACTTAATTAATTGATTGATTACCATCCAGCCCCACTAGTCAGATTTGAATTGTTTTAATTGACACACTGACTCTGAGCAGCCTGCAGGGGGCAGTGTATGTGCTGTAGTTTCTTTGTTTTAGTTATGATGAAAAGAATCATCAAACAAACATGGAGCCACATTTGTTTCCAGGTTTACAAAAAAAAAAATGAATATATTAGAGACCAAACGTATCAAGACTGCAATCAAAAAATGTTGACTGATTAAAAATCCAGATATTTTATTTCAAAATCCAAAAGTTTTATTTTCAAATACAAAGTCTTTTGTTTTCAATTCTAAACATTTTGCTTGATGCTTCATCCATTTAATTTAGTGTCTTTATTGTTATTAAATAATAAATTTGCTAGATATTTGAGAACAAAAGCTAACAAAAACTTTTTATGTGACCCACAAAAACTGACACCCATACGAACTTTTCCTGCTGAAGGGCATATCTCTCCTTTTTTATTGTATCATCCTAATTTTATTTGTTTTATAAGGGGTACTGAGGACATTACTGTTTGAATGTAACTACACCTGCCAGAGCCAACACCAACCTGTCTGATTTGAATATTGCAAACAAAGAAAAAAATGCAAACAAGAAAAACATTGAGTTTACCCTTGGGGTTAGGGTTAGTGCAGGTAGCTCCATGACCTCCATAACCCCAACCCCAACCATTGTGGACTGAGGATTCTACCATATTAACATAACTACACCTGTTCCTGAGCCTAGTCAACCTAATTAGTCAACCCTAACTCTAACCCTAACCTTAACACTTCAACCATAACCCTAAGGGTAATTTTCTTGTTTTGCCCACAAACCATTTTTTGTTTGGAATTCATTTTTTTTTTGGTAATCTTTTTTTGTGTGAATCTTTTCCTGGATATCTATTTTTGAGAATGAAAAGCTGAACCTTATGGGCGGGACCTACATTGAAATCTGAGAGATGTCTCTACTGGGTGAATTTCCAATGAACTAGGCTTCCCATGTTGCTTTGTCAGCGAATGTCATTCCAGTTGAGACTAGCCAATAGCCATTGGTGTAGGTCCCACCCACGAGGGTCAGCTTTTGGATCGCAAAAAAAAAAGATTCACAAAACAAAAATGGAAAAAAGATTTATAAACAAAAACAGATGCGCAAACCTCCCAAACAAACTTGGCGAAAAAATGAGTTTCAAACAAAAACAAAAAAAGATTTGCAACCAAAAAAACCCCCAAATGTTTGGGTTTTAAACCAAAGTTTTTTGTTCTCAAATCTATATTTTGATTGCAGCATCATTCCAGATGCGGTTGGTGTACGGAAGAATGTTACACCACCTTCTACAACTGATCGGGGCCCACTCCAAACCAGCAAGTCCAGAGAACGACACAAATAAAATCTCTTGAATAATAAGCAAATGTATTATAACATCAGCAGATTATTTTGCCTTCATGTTGGATCCCTTTGTGGTAAGAAGCTCATCAGGTTGTTTAAACTCAGCCATGTGAAATCATTCAGTAGGGAAACAGTTTTATCCTCTTAAAATGTATTATACTCTGACGTATACCACATCTGAAATCCAGCTTGGGAGATAAGTCATTGAACTGCAAAATAAGTTCTAGAATCCATCATTCAGACAAGCATTCTCCTACCAGGATGACTGAAGCAAGTATTGTTGACTACTGAGTGATGTTGTTTGCATCCCACTGAAATATAAAGAGCTTCGTCAATTTAATCTGTGTGTAATGGCTGCTTTTAATGCATGGCCAATGTATGGATGGGCGGACAGATGGGTGGGCCGTCAGTTCAGCTGACTGACAGAAGCACAAATAAACTAACAAACACACACACATGCACACCACACACACACACACACACACACACACACACACACACATGCACTCAAACTCCCCCCTGAGAGTGTTTGATTGACGGATGGGTGTCCAGAGGGGGTCTTTGTATTCAGTGCTCTCTGCTGCAGCTGCTGCTTCTAAGCTTCTTAGTACATGGAGACACACACACACACACTCATACACACAATAAATACAAACACACTCAAAGATGCACAGACCTGCACATATTTGTTCAGAGACACATTCATACACACACACACACGCGCATGTACATACATGCACACAACTATCTCCTCGTCCCTGCATAATGCATTAGCACCTCTGTGTTTACACTTGCCATTCATCTAATCAATACATTTATGAAATGCTTCCACTTTAATGCCTCTCTTGCTGCCACACACACACACACACACACACACACACACACACATGATTATGTCACCGTGGATTGATCACATGTGGTAGACCTCATCTGCGTCCATAAAATAACCAGTATACCATTACAGATGTTTGATCAAATGCACGACCATCAGGTGAGGTCATTGTATGCATGTATGGGTGTGTGTGTGTGTGTGTGTGTGTGTGTGTGCTTGCTTTCTTCACCCACCATATACAAACAAAAACACACAAACCAACCACTGACCTAGGTGTAATAAGGCCACCTGAGTGGAGTCAGAATGGGCTGTAAATGCCACTGAACGCTGACATTCTCATCCTCTGCGAGGTTACCAAGAGGCCAGAGAGAGAGAGAGAGAGAGAGAGAGAGAGAGAGAGATGGAAAGTGATGAATAGATAAATGGATTGATGAATGGATGGAGGGATGGATAGAAGGATGGTTTGGTTGACCTTTAGCCTGGCAGAAGATTGAGTGAATGCGGCCCTCCCCTGCTATAAACTCACAGTATCTCTCTGGCTTTTGCCTTGTTAAAGCAGGATACCATCAAGCCAATGATAGTTACTCCTGCAAAATACAGTCTTGGGACAACTAATATTGATATGATATATACATTATAACATGCAGTGGATAAAAAAGGCAGTTTTAATTTCAGCTGGATTTTTATTGTGAGTCTCAAATGCTTCTTTAAACCCAGAAGACATATCTGAAAGCTGATTTAAGGCTCACTGAGGTCAACTTGAGGTGTTCCCTAATTATAGCTTTGTGTGTGTGTGTGTGTATGTGTGTGGGTGTGTGTGGGTGGGTGTTGGTGCGCAAGTGTTTGCGCATGTGACCTGGCTCAGTAACCATGGAAACCTTTCAACATCAAGTTGACCACTGATTGTCTTGGCAGTTGATGTCATTTCATGGTTACTGACCCTTTGTGCACACACACACGTGTGTGTGTTGGGGGGGTCGGGGGTCACCACAGGGCGATAAAGTTGTCAAGCAGAGTTAAAATCATGGACAGGTTCGATAAAAACAAAAGAGGAGCATGAATGACTAGAAATATATATTAAAAAGAGTTTCCTTCATTGATTGGATAATGGTGTGTATGCTTTCGATGCAGCAATATTCTCTTAAATTTCTCTATTTTCTCATTTTTTGCTAAGAGAAACCAAAAAAGAGAAGTACAAAACATTCTTAATCATCCAAATCTGCTCTTATCCAGGTGTGCTGCATGATAAATCCCTCTTTCATGAATTAGGTCATGGATAATTGTGTATTAGCATAAGTTATGCCCCCTAAGCACTATTTACAAGTGGGTGTTGTTCCATGTGCAAATACTCTGACAAATGGCAGAAATGGTATTTACATAAACACCAGTTGCTTAAGGAACATTTTGCATGTTGCTGTGGGAAATCTGTGGTATAAACCCCTAAAATTAACATAATCCATGTTTTTTTATTGTCTTAATTTGATCAATGACCAATAGTATTTCTTTAGCCCACATATTTTAATAATCCATTCATCATTGTTACTGAAAAATATATAACAATCTCAATTTGATATGATATTCCTGCATTTTTTTACGTTCCATAAATTTTAAACTTGGGTTTCCTTGCATTTGACAAACAGTTTGTGAACTATAAATATTAAATGTTGTTTTCTTACCTTAGTAAAAGTGCTCTCGGCCGCTTATAGAATGATCTCTTACCTGAGAGGAGAGAAAAAAATAAGAAAATATTGATGCGAATGTTGTTGAATCCATCAATCAATGGGTACTAACAAAGTTAGAACAATACATGGATAAGAACAAAAAAAATAGAACATTATTCATGAATCACTTCCTGCATTAGGCTCATTGTGTCAGAGCCAAACATCACACAACAGAACACAGACTCATGAATGCTTAATAACACTGATTATAATTATATTTGTCAGAAAAAAAGCTTTTAATTTGTACATAACATTACAGAGAACAATCACAATGCTACACAGCTGCAGCTAAAACTGTCTCTACACCAAAGTGAAACATTCCGTTCACCAGGAATTCCTTCAAAGAATAGCTTGGTATTATGGGAAATACCTGTTTCTTCAATCTTGCTAAGAATTAGATTATCAGTTTAACATCAACACTGAAAACAGCGAGCTTGGCTCTACATTAAGGTAACAACCGCCTTGCTTTCTTTGGCCGTACTTTCATCACAGGCGACCGACGGAAGCTTCCAGCGCCTGGACAAGAAATAGTCCCAGTATACACACAATAAAAGAACAAAATGGCATTTTTACCCTTTGTTTTCATTACAGATTAAACCAACAAGTTCACTTGTTAACTTTAGCGGCACTCATGTTTGGTTTTTAACCTTCAACCAGGCTAAGTGTCTCACCCTGCTTCCTGTGTGCTATGATAAGCTTACCAGTTGCTTGCTGTACCTTCGTATTTAGCATACAGAAAATATGGTGGTCAAGCAAAAATAAGCGTATTTCCGGGACGTCTGGCCAACGTCCTTTGTTGCATCGCTCTGTCCCTCATTTCCCTCATTCCTCTCTACTGACTGTAATAAAGACATGGCCCAAAATACTACAGTTTTGTGTCCCAAAATGCCAAACTATTAATGGCTCATGTAATTCTAGTGCATATGAGGCCACACACTGCTCCCTCTGTTTCTTTCATTCGTATACATGTGTTTGGCATTTAGTGCTCTTTACATAATGTTTATTACAGCCTATATGTGTCTATGCTATATTAAAAGTCCCCCTTGGCTTTTTTTTTTTTTTTTTTTTGCAGCATTTTTCTCTTTCGCTTTTGTAGTTTCTGCGAAAAAATAAACTACAAGCAAACCTAAATGTAACCTGCAATTGACATACAGTAAATAGTATCCGCCTCCATGTACTGTATGTGGCAGTGGATGTGCAGACCAGTGGTTGTGAATCATCAGATGCCACTAAGTGACAGACTGCGGGCGGCCTGCTCGGCAGGAGGAAGAGCAGAGATGGACACTTATATCTCACCGCCTGCCAGCCGCACCGCAGGAGTCGTCTTTTGTGACAGGCTCGAGCCACACACACACACACGCGCACACACACACGTTGGGGAAGGAGCTCGTTCATGTGAACCCAGTCCACGCAGATGGATGTCGCAAACATGCAACATTCTACACACGGATGAAGCCCACGCGAGCACACAGATGTGAGCGGCAGGCCCCCCCCCTCTGCAAAAAACATGCAAGAACGTAGCATGATACACATAATTACACATCAAGGTTGCATGCCACACACAGAGATTTAACAAATGCATGTACGACACACACATACATGCAAATCTATAGCCACCACGGGGGCTGTCTAGTGTAATAGGGCTCAGTCACGCTATACCGTGGCTACTGCAGTGTTCAGATTAACGCCGGCTCATATGGATGGATCATAGTCTTAACTGAGACATGGAATATTAAGATGGCCTTATATGGGCATCAAACCCCAGCTCTGAGCTAATGGACTCAACCAAAGTTAAAGCCATCAATGAATCAGATGAGCTTCATATATGCAGCCATTGATCTTTACACATGCGGAGGTTATCGAGTCTCTTTAGTAATACCGTGCATATTTTTCCCTTTATTTTTCTTTCCTTTATTCATAATATATATAAAAGACATTTTTATACACCATGAAAATGTTCTCAGCTGGAGCTCAATTAGTTATAGTATATACTATATCTGGCCTCAAATCTATATCCAGTGGCCTTTATACTGTACATCAAAGGCAGTTCCAGTATTGTGTGGGTCTTTTTTCATTATTAAAGTGAGCGTTGAGTTATTCACGCATGCACACACAGACACGTCTCACACACGCACACACACGCGCATGCACACACTCATGCAAAAGGATGCTGCTTTCCTTTGCACAAATTTGGAGTGTTATTCATTTTTCATGCAACCTTTGCCTAACAAGCCAGTCCCATTCAAGTACAAATTCTTATTAGAGATGACAGCCTGGGAAGGAAAACAAGTAGGCATGGAAGAAAGGATTTGGCTGAAGGGGATGAGAAAGAAAAAGAGAGAGAGCAATGGATGGTGAAAAGGGAGAGAGGGAGAGAGAGAAGAGTGGAATCGTGACCGCGACACCAATGAAATGTCACCAATGTGCCTGGCTGTGGCAGCGGAGTTGCAGGGCACTGCTGCGAGGAGGCACTGTGGCGCGTTGGAGGCAACGATGTTAATATCAAATCATTTTTTTTAAAGCGTTTACGTCACAAATATTTGCATTATATCTATTTTCATGCTATTTTTCAAACAGGATTTTTACAATTGTGGTGAAAATGGTCCCTGACTCAGTGCAGATATTCTTTTCAATTCAGGAAACTCCAAATAATCTCAGAGGGTTAAATTCTTGAATGATGCCAACATGTCATTCTCTTTCGTTTTTTCTTCTTTTCTTTTTCTTTCTTTTTTGTTGTTTCTTTGCTTTTCTGGAGGTTGGTAGCCATAAAAGTTGATAAAGTTGATAATGTAGGATATGCTTTTATAAGCAGTTTGATTCTGACTATGCCTTTTCAGTCATTGTTCAACAAATAGTTATTGGTTTTCTGTGAAATGTCAATGCTGTGAATAAACTTGATTCATTCATTCATTATTATTAGCGTTAATATTCATTATAAAAGCAATCCGATGCCCAGTGTGATTCACTACCACATTCTACCTCTCGTCAAGACGGAATGTAGATTCACAGAATGATTTCACACAGAACAGAAAGTACAGAAAACACACAACGAAACGACCTTGAACGTTAATTTAATGATACAAGAGTTTCGCGAGAGCAGTTTCTTTCAGCACATCACATGTTGATCACCACCGCGGGCTGCAGTACATGCTCGATTAGCTGAACAGACATTCTCTAAAGGGTACCAGCTCTGATACTTAGAACTGGATAAAAGGATTGTACTCCATTTAACTCCTGCCTGCTTCTACATTAATGAGAACAGCGTTGCTAAGAACCGCTCGCGTTTTCAAGTTACCCGTTTATTGATTTAAGATTGAAGTCAGAACTGATACCAAAGACCTTCTTTTTTCCTCCTCCTTTCTGTAACAATGTGTAGTCCCAGTTCTGAAATGAGCTTCTTCTCCTCCACCTTTTTTTTTTAAACTGCGGTTTTAATGTCACGGTAGGGAAAATAAGCAGAACAGAAGAACCTACTTTTTTACCAAAAAGGTCATACAAACCCATGAGATTGCTCATATTATTTGCGGCACCCAGCCCAAAAGTCTATGCGATCTCCACTTTTAGTTTAACTCCTTCAACTCACCTGTTGTTTTGAGCTTTTTGTGTGAGACTGAAACCACATATATTACAGAATTACAGAATTAGTCCTCCAAATTAAACCAACATGTATTACAGAATGGATGGGTATCCTTTATTATGCCATGTGGTGCATCAAAAGCAAAAATTCAGCCGCTAGAAAAACGCCATTGACCTTATTTCTTATCACCTGCTGCAGCACAGCCGAGTAATCAACCTGATAAACTAACAAGTGGACCGGTAAGTAAAAACGGTCGCTGATTTAAACATTTCGGGGACGTGAAAAACGGAAGAAAAAAAGAGAAAGAAACCAAGCGAAAAACGGCACAATAAATGAGCAGCTGTTTGGTAGCGATGTCTCTTATTTAACCCAATCAATGTAGCCGATGTCTATGAAGGAGCGGCAAAAATCAATCTTCATTTTAATGGCGAGTTACTGGCGAGAATATCTCTCATTGCTGAGCCCCGTCTAAGGCCGGTCCGATTATTTACTGCAGTAGTGAGGAACGTTAACACTGCATGAGCACTTTTATGGGATGGTAATGATTGTTCCAGGTATTAGTCAGGCCCTCAGGCCTTACCACTGAAACTGAGTTAGGGCTTGTGCAAAACTTCAAATTTTGATTGCGAAAAAAACAACAACATGAAAACATAATTTAATGGCCTTGCTTGTTTCGCTGGCAAATGACCATGGGATCAGCGGGTTAATCGACGACGAGGCCTGCTGCCTCCTTATAAAATAGCTACTACTTGCTCAGTTGCTCCATTGTGATAAACGGGAAAATCCACATTGTGAAGCGAACGACTTTAATATGACACGTGGCGGCGGCTGTGAAGAACAGAAGCAACACACAGCTCAGCATGTAAATGACTGTATGGTTCCAGGTAAGTGCGAACAAGTGCGTGAGACAAAGAAATCCCAGAAATTCCTGTGAAAGCAGCGTGTTGGCTAGGAATGCATGCTTTATTATTAAGGTGCAACTGCTGAACTTTGACATGTGTGAAGCCGTGAGTGCAACATATGTGCATACGTGGAGTTTTGTGTTTGGCTTTGTGCTTGGCATTCATATGACATTCCCTCTGCATGCTATATCTATTTTAGTGTATCTGTGTGTGTGTGTGTGTGTGTGTGTGTGTGTGAGATGCGTCAGGGACAAAGAGTTCACACTGCAGCAATGCTGTCTATCTCCTTCCCCTCTCCTCCTCACGCTCCATTCTTTCTCAATCTCCCTCGTCTCGACTTTTTTCCCCCCTGTGAGTGTTTCTTTCTCCCTAAAGGATCTATCTATATTTCTGTCTGTGTGAATGCGCAATGTGTGCATGTGTGTGTGTGTGTGTGTGTGGGGGTCCTGTGTGCTCTCACATACACACAGTTTAGGGCAGATATTGTACATTTCGTGCCGCCTACTCGTATGAAGCTGCCTGTCGCTGTTTTCAATGTGTGCTTTTTTGAAGTGTTTCGCCCGCTAAAGTTCAATCAAATAAAAGTTCATTTCATCTTTATTTGCACAACTGAAGCCTTTTAAGTTGCATTTAATCTAAAATTCATAATGGGAGTGAATCATAGAATTTACCTTGAAGCTACCTCACATGTACATTCCTGCATCTCTGTTCCTCGCACGCTCTTTGACATTTTAAAATATTGCGTGCATGCGTGCATCCGACTCTTATATTCCCGCTGTTCCCACCCCATCTCCTCGTTTGACCCCTCCGTCTCTCTTCCCCTCAGTCGCTCCCCTGCTGTCTTGTCTCCCTCCCTCCCTCCCTCTCTATAGCTCTATAGATTGGCAGTAAATGTCAGATCTCCTCCTATATTGTGTGTAGTTTACCCTCGGTCTGTTTGTGCGTGTGTGAGCAAGTGAGAGCGTTTGATGCGTCCGTCTTTCTTTCTTTTTTTTTTTTTTTGAAGCTGCCTCTGACGGAGATGCTTGATGTGTGTGAAGCTGGTTGTTACTGATGTCTGCGTGTGATATACTCCCAGTGTGTGTGTGTGTGTGTGTGGGTGATGTGTGTATCTTTGTCTGTTTTCCTCCGATATACGTTTGATTTTTTTTGTTACACTTGCATTGAGGTGTGTATCAGGTGTGTGAGTACCAGTCGTGCTTATGACTAGTGCCAGTGTGTATTTGTGTGTTTTGGAGTGTGTGTGTGTGGCGGGGGAAGCGAGCAGACAGTGCAAACGTGACTCGAGTGTCGGGAACACAGAGTTCAGACTACTGCGCCATCCCTCCCTCTTTCCCCCCTGTCTCTCCTCTCCCTCTCTTCCTGCATCCTTCCTTCTTTTTTCCTCCTCTCCTTTTCCTCTCTCCCTGTTCCCATCTTTCGCTCCTTCTCCTCTTCCTCCCAGTCTTTTCCTCTTTCCTTCTCCTTTTTTCCTCACCTGTTCATCCTCCCTCCTTCCCTTCCTGCTCTCCACGCCACTCTCTACCTCCCCCTTTGTCTTTCTTTCTTGTCTCTCCGTCTGAGGCGACCCACTCAGACGTCGATGAATAATTCAGACTGTGTTGCACTGCAGGTTTTCCCTCTCTCCGCCCCCGCGCCTCCCTTCTCTTCTTCTTCTCCTTCCTTTCTTCCCTCACCTTTTCCTCCCCTGCATCATCCCTCCATCTCTCACTCAGAATCAGGTTGAATTCTCATAAAAAAAAGAAAGAAAAAAAAAACATTCTCTGTTTGTCCTAATTTCTCTTGACTCAGTGTTTAATTCCTCTTTACGGTAATTGATTGAACAATTGCACCTATTTGAGTGTGTCACTGTAAAAAAGAAAGAGGGAGAGATCCCTGTTGGTGTTTAGTATTCTGCAGCACTTTCTGCAGGGGGTTCTGGGGGTGTGGTGTCTCCTCTCTCTGTCTCTCTCTCTCTCTCTCTCTCTCTCTCTCTCTCTCACACACACACACTCAGGAGTTGCCATGTGCACACTCAAGAGCAGGACTCTCCTACTACCCCTTCAAACCTCTCCCTACACACACACACAAACACACACACACACACACACACACACACACACACACACACACACACACACACACACACACACACACACACACACACACACACACAGATCTCCATCAACATCATCCACCCTCAGCCCTCTTTCTTCCTCTTCTTATTCTACCTATTTTCCCTTTCTCTACTGATTTGTGATGCACTAAAAGCTCAGTATGGAGGAGGAGGAGGAGGAGGAAGAGGAGGAGGAGGACTGAAAGGAGAGCAGCGGGTATCGGAAGGAGTGAGTCACAGAGTGGACGGTCAGCCGGGAGCAACGTGATGACCGCTTGGCAACCGGGGAGCTTTCCAAGAATCTGCCTGTGACATTTCCCTGATAATCCACAACAACACCTCACCTCACCGGGCCTCTTACGGGAAAAATGACGCCGCTTGTGTGCGTCTGACGTATGTCCGAAGTTTCGAGAGAGAAAGAGAGAGACAGAAAAAATGAAAAATTGTGACCATGATGTTTCCAGAAACCAGACAATATCGGTCACTGCAGCTCTCGGGAGATTTTGCCAATCAATGCCATCGTTTAGTCACAAACACCCGTCTCTTATGAAGTATTCACTTACTACAAATAATGCAATAATCCGGATGTAGGAAGTTCTCCACAGCTTCACTTAGAGTGGATTTAATAGGTGAAAATAATAAATGACCTTCACTTTAATGTGAGATTACTGAGGCTGTCTATAATATATCATGGGGAGAGTGGGTGGTCCTAATGTTTTATACATATCATGTGTATGTTGATGAGTTATGGCTACTTGTCATGCGTGTGTATATCAATGGGCAGCCAGAAATGGGCAGTGGAGTTCAGATAGCGGGATGTAAATTTGGAAACAGGCTCCAGGCAGTCGTCCTCCTGACAGACGAGCAATTACAAGATTCTTATTTGGTGTAAAGACAAAAAAAAAAGAAGGTCCGTGTGGTAATTATGAGGTAAAGGAATTACAATAAAAGCACAGCAAAGCATAACCCAAAACAACCCTTAAAAGACGAGGGGTTACTTTCGTTCACAGGACCGAAATAGAGTGAAAACAACCAAAGAAGAAGGATGGAAAGAAATAGAGGAAAGACCAAAACAAGGCAGAGGAGGAGAGGGGTGAAGAGGGAAAAAAAAGGGGGGGGGGTATCTACATGACGCTGCCCTCCTGAAGTGGCAGTTGCCATGGTTACCTCGCCCAGGCGTCTGAGCGTTCCCGCTCTCGGAGGGGAGGGGGAGGGGCCCCGACGGCGGGGGAGTGTGCCCCGTGGACCAATGGCAGGGCTCGCCGGCCTCTGACACATTTCCCACATGCAGAGCCCCGGCGTTAACAAGGTTACACAACATTCTCCCAAAAAACACAGAACAATCGCTTAAAAAACAAGCACGGGGCTCCTCCGCCTGCAGGCGGATGAGACCGACTCAGAGATGGCGGTTTTATTCCGCTTCAACGGCTCAACAACGCAACGTTGAAGACAAACAGAGAAAAGCCACAAGAAAGAGAGAAATAAAGACAGAAACCGTGACCTATCAACACACAGAGTACAGAAAATCTTTCTAAAGAAGCTTTTTCACTTGCCTTACATAATTACCTGGCTGAGGGAAAACAAACCTGGAGGTATTGTGTACACAGAGTGCTGGAATGTTCTGTGTCTCACCCAGACACATGACACGGCCGGGAAATAGAAAATCACCAGCTCTCATAGAGTGGGAAGAAAATAAAGGATGACAGTGCCTGTTTAGAGGCTAATTACCTTCTCTGTGTCTGTGTTATAGTCATTTATTCAGGTGAAATGGATAAAAGTCACATCCATGTTCTGCACATGTGAGTTGTGCACAATGCAGGGAGATTAAGTAAAACCTTTTGTCTTTTACCCGAAGTAAATCTGTCTCGCCAGATTTGGACATTTTGGAATCTCGAGGATTAAATTTAGTTTCATTGATGTAACATTTGGAATCTTCAATAACTTGTTTTCACTTTTATATTTTGGGATCTAACCGTGGCCTATTTCGAATTAGAGCGACCTGAAGATATATTATTGAAATTTTGGATTCAGAATTTGTGAAAATTTAAAAAGTTCACAAATTCAGAATGCAAAACTTCAATTATATACCTTCAGATTGCTCTATTTTTTAAGTCTAAGTAAAGAAATTCAGACGGATACTTAATCTTAATCTGATTAAATTTGATAAATTTGAATATTAGATTCTTTTTTCTTCTGACATTGTGAACATTGAAAAATAAAAGTGGCAAAAGAGTTATTGAAAATTTGAAGAGAATTTTATTTATTTATGTATGTATTTTACTGTATTTTGCTGTTTGTTGTCACAATTTCCAACCAATTACTCAAAATACACTACAATCGATAACAAGATGGTCATCAGCTGTTTTAGTAGAAAAATCAGTGATAACTACATCTATATTTTCTCTATATGCAGTACATGCACATTTCAATGCAAGACAATGACCACTTGGTAACGAGGTTGCAAAACTAGATAAGCTTTCTGCTCAAATCAGAATAATCTGTCTCTGTTCAAGCGTATAGTTGAGTTTGACTGTCAGAATTCAGCATATTCCCATCCACAGTGACCTGAATCTTGACATGGCTTGAAGGAGATTGGAATAAAAAAAAATGTTGAGGGCATGTGGCCGAACGTGAAAAGCAAAACAAGGGCGGCCGCAAAGCAGATGTGACGTCTTCTTTTCGCTCTTGTGCGCGTACGCTCAACTTGTCTCTTTTTTTTTTTTTTTTTCAGCTCGCATTCGCATCAGATACGGGTTGCGTCCTATAAAAGATGTGGACAGCCAACCAGAAAATGAGATACAAGCAGCAATGTGGAACTGATCATGAAGGCCTGCAGCGAATAGGAAGACACCGCGGTCTCTGTTGAGACTCCCGTCTCATCTTCTCATGGCTGCCGCTGTCATCTGACCCGCTGCTGATTTTTGGTTTGTGAATGGACTGTATGTCTCTCAGGGGTGTGGAATTAAGTGGAGCACCTTAGAGGACATTTTATCATACTTTAGGAGCACTTTACAGGGTATTTTATTATACTTTGGGGGCACTTCAGAAGACAATTTATCATGCACTGGGAGCACTTTAGAGGACATTTTATCCTACTTGGGGAGCACTTTAGAGGACATTTTATCATACATTGGGGGCACTTCAAATTACTGGAGCGGTCTGATCAACTGTTCAAACTCCAAAACAAATGTTTCATTTAAACAAGAAAAATCTGGCACTAATACAAAGTTTGCCGTTTGGGTTAAATAAACGACTCGAATGATTAATCAGCTATCAGAACTTCTTCATCACTTCTTCATCATCAACACTGTTAGGAATCCATTTAACCTTGGAATTCGGTGTGGTTTCTTGACAATATTTTAATGTCGTCCTAAAACAAAACATGTCAGATGTTGCCAGGTGTTGAGGGGTTATGTATGAACATACAGTAGTGGAAACTGAGGAAGAAGAAACTGAAAAAAAAATCACAAAAGGATATATCTATTAAAAGTAGGTGAAAGGTCTCAGCAGAAAATGATTCCTAGCCCTAAGTGAGACATTTGCAGTTAACCTGGTGAAAAATAGCAAAAATCCTAAATCACAAGTCCAAAAATAATACCTCCAAAATATTTAATGTCTATACAAACATTCTATAACATTTAAAATCATGTGTATGATTGCGTAAGTATGTTGAGTCATCATTTCAGCTATTTTATCCCAAAATTTGGTTTGATTTACTGAGAACATTTTAACACGGTAGTCCTAAAATAAAACATATCAGACGCTGCCAGGTATTGAGTGAAGGTCCTTGGCAACTGAGCATCCAAATTCCAAGCTAAAAGATAAATGATCTAAGATAAAAATCTAAAAAAAGAGCAAAAAGGAACACATTTTTAAACTTAACATCGAGCTCTCAGCGAGAGGTTTGCAAACAACCGGATTTATGCAAATCTAATGTTGCGAGTGCCAACAAAATTGTAAACAGCAAGTTAAAAGGCGCGTTTGTGCACACAGACGCTCAATAACATTGAAATCGTGGGCATGTTTGGTTTTGAGACATTTTACCCTAATATTTGTGTTTGGTGTATTGACATTTTAATGTAGTATTCCTAAAATACAATACAGCAGACATTGCCAAGTATTGAGCGAAAGTCCTTGACAGTTGAGAGTTCAATGTTCAAATGAAGAAATATTGGAAAGTGGGAAAAAAATGATCACAAAAAAAATCAAAGTGATATTTCACTAACCTTTAAATATTTAGCTTTTTAGTAATATAGAAAATTCTATATTGTGTTTTTGGGAGAATTAGTGAAGCATTGTGTCACTTGTGTCCTTTTTAATAAACCATTGTGGAGGTGAAAAATACATCGCCAGGTATTGAATAATTAAGAAAAGGAGACACATTTTCACAGGGTAAAAGGTTTCAGCAGAAGAGGATATCTATAGCCTGCAGAAAGAGGTTTGCAAACAACCTCCCAACATCCCTTATGCAAATCGTCTTAGTCACATGTGCAAACACAATAACAAACAGTGACTCAAAAGACCTGTTTGTGCACACAGACATTCAATAACATTTAAATCATATGCAGATCTGCATGAGTATGCAACAGCTGGTAAAACTATTGGCCCGTACTGTACCTGTCACAAATGACGGAAATGCAAATGCGTGCAGCTTCAGTCACTGCAGAGAGAATTTCCTATGTCGCCCTTGAGGTCAACTAAGGACAAAAGGTTGAAGGGATAACACAGTATGCAAATGCAGTATTTTTTAAGATTAGGTTTTACAGGAAATGGATAGGATTTCGTTCCTCATTGGCCAAGAAATCATTTACATCATGATAAACTGTAAAGCCCATTGGGGCGAACCTGTGATTTGTGATTTGGGGACATACAATTAAAATTGAATTGATTGACTGAAGGCTGCAGATTTGCAGGTTTGATTGCTATCAGTATTTTCAGTTTGAGTCGTCTCTTTGTTTGAACATTTTCTTTTATGTCAGTGGAAATCAGCAACAATGGCAAAGGTTAAAGAAGCAGCTTTGTGCTGAGGGATGAGAGGGAATAATGCTTCCACCCTCCGCAGCTAAAGTCAAGGTGCCCTTGACCGAGGCTTTTGCCCCTGGCTGATCCAGAGCAGCTGCTCTGTGGCCAGTGTTCGGACCGAAACGAGTGGCTAATGTGTGAGGTGGAAAATGGACGCTGCTGAAAAGAAAGGACGAGAATCAAAATTGATGCAAGTAAATCAAAGATTAAAAAAAAGTATAAAAACACAAAACACTTTTATGGAAGCTTTTTAATGCCTTCTCTATGTGTAAATATGCAACAAAACATGTTAAAAAATACATTTTCATATAGATAATTTGTTCTAATTGTGCATTCAAAAGTATTTTTCTTCATGCTACATGATACTGTAATTTACAATAAATAAGGTTCAGAGATTTGAATTAATTAATTGAATTAATTAATCAAGTTAATAAGTGAAAATAACAAAAATAAATATTCTGAAAAAATAGTCAGTCAACACAAATTTCTCTTCAGGATGTTTTTATTTCATGTGATTTTATGATTATTCACCTTAAACTGTTCCCAAATGTAAGTTCCACACATACATACCTTCAAAGGATGAAAGAATTAAAGGAGCCTGCTGAAGTTTTGATGTGGCTGCTTCAGATAACATGCCTGACAACCACATCAATCCCTTTGTTGACAGGTTAAACCTCGCATGCATCTGATATTTCATTTTATGAAATATGAATTTAAATTTCCATGATGAATGAACGCTGCAGAGCCCCTAAACACGTGCCCGAAAGGTGCAACTTCAAAAAGACGACTTCCTCTGTGTACAGAACATGATTCGGAAGCTTTCTGTCATCTGCTGACAGCCTCGCCGTCGCAAAGTTGTGGCATGACGGCAAAATGTGGGACTGAAATAAACGTTTCAGCTGTCATTTAAAAAAACTGTTTGCTTCTATTTCACCCGTATGTATGTTCCCTGACAGGACGCTTTCTCTGATCTCTTTCCTATTTATAGATTATGAGCCACATTCTCTCTTTAATGCCTGAGACATGGCATTTTCTACAGAGAAAACACACGCACACACACTTACTTGACCTCTGACCTGCTATAGTTGTCTCATACGTACACACAAACATTCTTCCATCCTTTCCTGATGGAGTGCTGCAATATGGCAAGAAAAAGTAATCCTTATTGTCTCTCCACCAGTTAGCCAGTGAAAGGCTAATCCATTAAACACTGGAGTTCATCCAATGGTTGACAGATTAACCCACTGCAACCTGGGACAGTCACACACACATGCACGCACATTCACACACACTCCTACCCTCTCAGGGGTTGTCCATGTCTTCAGTGTTAATACTGGCAGCGCTGGAATAGTTCTGCATGTCACAGAGAATCCAGCGTGGTGAATATGCAACGTCGTTTTATAACATGTAAGTGGTAACTGATGACAAATGATTATGCACGCTTGTGTAAGTCACTCGTGGTCTCTGGTAGCGAGGAGGCTCTGAGTGTGTGGCGTGCGCTTCTCCGCTGCGGCCACCAGAGGCTCTCTGGAGTCTCTGCAGCAGCCCCGAGGAGGGGCGCGGCTCTGCACCGATTCAGGTCAATGAGTTCCTTGTGGTGAGGAGAACAGTCAGGCTTGGTGCCAGAGATGCACACATGCAGCACAGACACGCACACACACACACACACGCACGCACGTACACACACACACACACACACACACACAAGAAAACAGTGTGTCACCACATTCAATACTCGTATTATTAGTCCCTGTAACATTTTCAGAGCCCTGCGCCCGTCCCTGATATAGAATAGTTTAGCAGTGGGATGAGACACACACATTCACACACACACACACACACACACACACACACACACACACACACACACACACACACACACACACACACACACACACACACACACACACACACACACACACACACACACGCCACAAACCTGAGTGCAGGACATGCTGCATCTCTCCTGTGACCTACTGTATGCTTCAATTATTGACTTGTTTGGCGTTGAAGATGCCAAATGTAACAGAACCAGTGTTACCTCACAAACATCCCCCCACCACCCCCCGCAGGATTAGAAAACTTGCTTGCATGGTGCATGTACACACTGTGTGTGTGTGTGTGTGTGTGCGCCAGCGCGTGTTGATGGGTAGTTTTGATTTGAAAAAGGCTAGTGAGCAGCGTGTAGCATTGTGCGGCGGTGGGGGGATTGAGTTACATGTATAAAGTGCAGGGCGGAGATCCGGGAGCTGCGAGCCGAGCCAAGCTGGCTAGTGCTTCTACAGTACTGCTACGACTGCAACACACACACACATACGCACACACACACACACACAACCGAGTAGGGGAAACGAGGTCGGCTTGGCACTCTGTCAAATGGTTCTCTGCTCATTCTCGCCAAGCGCTGCGTAGGATACTACACTACACACACAGAGAGGCTCTGCTCTACTGCACCATTTTAGAAGGCTGGGGGCGTAAAGTGCACACACTCTCGTACTTAAACTCACACACGCTGCATTTTTTTTTTCTCCAAAATGAATACATTTTCCTAGTGTAGGGGGGCATATTAATCATGCTAAGTGGTTTCACCTCATCAGGGTGCACGGTGAAAAGATGTCCTTGGTATTTCGAAGGGCTATTTTTATGCAGAGTGGGGCATTTTTTGAGTTTTTTCCTCCCTGATATCTATTATTTTTAAAAAACCTCTGCGCTATAGGTATACGTTCCTATAAATCACCATCTCCATATGCTGCCAATTTATAGCAAGCTGTAATATTTTATAGAATAATTTGCTCCGAAGGGATCAAAAAAGAAATAAAAAAAAAAAAACTTCTTTCATCGTTTGTGCAGAAGTCTGCGATTCCCCAAACACCTCAATTACAGTTCTGATGTGGTTTTCACTTTTTTCTTCTTTTTTTTTTTCATGGTAACTCATGATGTGCTGAAGAAGAAGAAAAATGCAGCATTGAAGAAAAAAGATGGTTTGTTTAGAGTCTTTTTTAATCAATAAATGCTCCCTTCTCCCATGTTCAGTTACATAAAAATACAAAATTTGATGTGTGACATTTAGCTGTGTGTGTGTGTGTGCGCGCTTCACAGCTGCCCTCCTCCATTCTCACTCCCACGTTCACCTTGAAAGCAATCTCTACACACTTTTCCTCCCTTCTTTTCCGTCCCTCTCTCCCACCTCCCTGCATGAGGAAAAATAGAAAAATTCAGTTTGGCCGATATAATCCCTTCTGAGTCCTCCGTGGTATTTTGAAAAGACATTGGCCCTTACACAAGCTAAGCTGCTTAATATTAATATCACAGTCATTCCTTGCAGTTTCCTGTGTTTAGAGTGGATGTGTGTGTGTGTGCATGTGGTGGGGCTATATATAGGCTAACAGGGCTAATAAATAGGGATTAGGTAACTCTGATTGAAAAATGGTGTACATCAGAAGAAAATGGCAACCTGGCAGATTAGACCCCCCGTTGTTATGTTGGATTACAGCACAGTAATCACCTGATATAAGAGGTGGGAATGAGATAGGACAGATGGGATGGAGAGAGAGAAATCGAGAGGTCATTTAGGGAGAATGACAGCGACAGAGGTCGGGAGCGAGGTCGTAGCGAGAAAATGAAGAAACGTAAGTGGCGACAATCTTTAAAGCAGAAGGAAAAGATGGAAAGATTCAGGAGGGAGGTGGGTAAAAGAAGAAAAAAAAAGGACAAAGACAGCAAAAAATATGAGTGCTGAGAAAACAATCAATGGATCCAGAGGAGAGCGAGAAAAATGAGGGAGCAGGAGAACGAGAGACGGCAGGGAGAACAAGCAGGCCTATTGTCGGGAGGACAGAGAGATAATGTTACTGTTTGTGAACTGTACACTAAGCAGGCGTTTTGTGATGAGCTTGCTAAAAGCGGCTGCTAAAAACTCGTATTTATCATTCTCAGGACACCCATGCAGTTCACAGCGCCGCACCGCCTAGCTCAGCTTACAGCGTTTGATTGTACGGCACGTCGCCGTTTTGAGTGACGCCGCCTCCTTTGATCGTAGACTCCGACCGCAGAGAGGAGGAGACATGCGGAAGCTCGTGTGTTGTCCCTCGACGACCTTTCCGACGCTGACATTTTATTGTTTCCTTTCTGGCTGGGATCTGTGTATGCGCGCTTGTATGTACGGTGCCAAGGATTGAGCTAAAATACAAGAAATAAAGACTAATTATGAGGAGAAAACAACTTAATACTGTTAAATTAAATTATCTGTCCATGCAGCAAGATGATTTTGCTTTGGATTTTAGTACTCCACCATTTAAAGGTTTTGGGTCACTTAGAAATAAAATTTGTTTTGAAAGAAAAACACTGTTTTTTTCAATGAATTTAACTTTAAACTAATCAGAAATACACTCTATCCATTGCTAATGTAATAAATGACTATTCTAGCTGCAAAGGACTGGTTTCTGGTGCAATATCTACATAGGTGTATAGAGGCCCTATTCCAGCAACTATCACTCCAGTGTTCTAATGGAACAATGTGTCAATTAGAAAACCCTTGTGAAATCATGTTAGCACAGCAGAAAACAGTTTAGCTGGTTAGAGAAGTTAATGGAGGATTCTTTGATGAAAACAAAGTTTGAAGCAGAAAATTATTATTTCAAATACAAATCATTATTTCTAACCTTGTCAATGTCTTGATTATATTTTCTATTCATTTTACAACTCATGGTGGTAAATAAAAGCATGACTTTTCACGGAAAACACAAAATTGGTGAAAAATGGTAGTGTATATCTTAAGTAACACCTGGAGCGGCTAACTGCACAGAGATCGACATCTCGGAAGCACCCGCATGTTCATCAGTGCAGGATGACTTTCATCACGTTTAGACTGTATGCAAGTCCAATGACGAATTAACTCAAGAATGATCCTGAGTCATTTCACTATGACTAACCAACCAGATTGGTTTGAGTAAAGGGAGAAACAGCTGAAAGAGGAAAAAAATCAAAGAATGGAGGAAGAAAGGCAACTGGACCATCAGGAAAGTTGACGTTGAGTAACGGTGACCTCAGAGAAAACTGCCGGTATCATTGCTCTTCTCTCCTCATGACTGAAGAGGTGAACTTTTCCTGCAGCCGGACCTGTTGCTGCCAGACTCATAAAACTCTACAAGCGCAGACGGACTAGAGTGATCCCAGCTGTGTAACTACTACTACAAGTGGGTTTTACAGCATTTATCAACATCGTTGTCCCGGAGATTGTTTTATCTCTACGAAACCGACTGGAAGAAAAAAAAAAAGAGCGAGGCCGCCTGACCTAAATGTTCAGCTCCACGCGGTAAAGCCAGGTTCAGCCTACAGGGGATTTGTGCCGATTCACCCCTCCCAACAATCACAGGAGGAATTTGGTCTTGGGACCTTGGTCGTTACGTTATGTTTGACCCAAATTATAGTCTGTAAAGTAACTTGTAATACGTAAGATTATATTTTGAAAGTAACTTGGCCATCACTGGTCCTGAGTGAAGCACTCGAGCCCAGCTCCCTGACACGCTAATAGCAGGTTTTCTTCCACTGTATGTATGACTGTGTTTCTTGACCTCATTCATACTGTGTTTTGGAAAATTTGGATTGAAGCTGCCGATTGTCGATATTCAGGTTTATATATAAAACAGATCATTTTCACAGCCGTAAATTACATGGATTTAATGCCTACCGCAGACTTTTATTCTTGGCAGTAACAGTGAAGAAACAGTGCCTCTAAAACAACATTTAAGTGGCACTAAACTGCACTGGAACACATACAAACCAAAGTATTTTAGGTGGGTTAGTATAAAGAGTTCCTGTTATATTAATGCTGTTACATAAAAGGAATTATATATTAAACCTATGAAAAAAGTTTTTTCAAAAATAAAACTTGATGTTTGCACAAATCTGGAATCATAAAACATACCTACAATTCTCACAATTAGGTCAGTTTGTGGCAATTAAAACCATTTATTTAGTAGGTTTTTCTAAATAAGTCATCCCTATTGTGCAGGTGTGTAATTAGCATTCAATTTATACTGTTTTAGCTCAGTACATTTCTTTGTATATATATATATATATATATATATATATATATAGAGTGAGATAGAGATAGATATATATATATAATTGCCTCCTTCACATGACCAGTAGATAAAGGATGCATCAATCCGACCATAATGCACACACGCCCCCATGCCACATCTGTAGTGCTGGACCAGGAGGGAAAGAAATGTCAAAAACGAACGTATTCAGTGCGGAGGTTGGCCGCAAAACTCCAAAGAGGCCGCTGCGTTTTCTCCTGAGTTATGGCGCGATGCGGCTCCCTGTAATTTACCTTCTGTCGGAGCACGTAGGGCCGCTCGCCCGGCATTCCTCTGCCTGCCCACCGCAACACATGAAAGCTTCGGCCACAGCTGTTCTAGATGGAGAGAAATGAGTCCCAGATGGCGAAGTGTTTAGTGTGTATGTGTGTGTCTGTGTTCCTTGCCACATAAGAGAGTGCTTTTACTGTACAAGTGGCCTGAGTCACATCCCCGGGGTAATGTGGGGAAGACTGTTGCAGGATGGCGGGGTGTGTGTGTGTATGTGTGTGTGTGTGTGTGGGTGTAGCCTACTGTATGTGAACGCATGTCCTCACAGCAGCTGGACATGTGGGCATTCATGCTTGTACATGCAAAAAGCGTTCAAACTATTCCATTCGGTGAAAAATCACGCTGGAATCCAAAAGACAGCAGCGGAGAGAATTTTTACAACCTTTCAACTGACAAATTGCCAGCGCTGCTCTGCATATGTGCTGTGTCATGCAGGGTCAATACAGCTCAAAGGCTATTGATCACTCAGCTGCAATCAGCGTCCATCCTGCTGTTAAATTATGCATGCTGATATCCTTTGGAAAGATGGAATAATCCTGACGCTCGAAGAGCGACAGTCAATCCACTAAAATGTTTATGTATACTCTTTAGTTGCTCATCCATATCTGTTTGCCAGCCGTCCATGCATGCAACTACTCATTTGTTAACTCAATACCAACGCAGGGGCCCCCTCTTATATAATGGAAAATCTTTCAAAATCGACAGCAGTTTATGAGCGGAATGTGCCACGTCACCTTCTAAAAATAAATCACAATGAACTGCAGTCTGTCGGGAGCATTAATTCTTTTTTGTAAACTGCTCTTTTGCAAGAATAAGCCGCGAGCAGCGTCACACTGAGAAGTAGCCAGTCATGATGAATGCAGGGCTTTGAGAGCTGAACGTGGTGCTAAGGGTCAACAATGTTTTCACGTCTCTGTGCACGCTTGTGTGTCCCGTTGTTGTGTGCGCTGGTGTAATGTGTTTTTTCTGCACACCAGTGTTGAATGGTGCCTATTTTCTTGTACTTTGATGGATGTTTGTATGCGTCTGTCAGCGTTTCCATCTATAATAAAATGTCTGTGTGCCTGTAATATACTGTCTGTTTCTATTTCAAATGTATGTTGACGGTAAAATGACCGTCAGCGAGCTGTTCTTGTTCCTGCTGCTGGAACTGCAACAGGAAAATGAACCACATTTATTGAAATACTGACATTAGGCCCTTTACACTGTATGATTTAGGGCTGTCCCAGACATAAGGTGACATCTGAGAGAGAAACGTTTGTGGTCTTAGCTTTCCACCAATGGTCGAATTAGATACTATGGTGACCAAAGACCAGTTTGTCAAAAATTCTGACTGACTGCCACAGCCCACATGTACAAACCGACCAGTCAGACTACGACATGAAATGAGCTGTGCAGAAGTGTGAAAGTCTCTTTCTTTTTTCATTCCTCAAACAACTGCTGTCTGTGAGGATAGACCGTCCAAAAGTGTGCACACACATATCCCTATTTATACCATCATGTCAGCCAGGAGGATGAGGGCAGGGTGTGGTGTCACAAACTAGATCGCCTTAAACGCAACTTTGAATGAACGTCAAGGAACTGACATTATCTGGCATCTGACCAGACAACATATGTCGTGGAGGAACCACATGTTTCTGAAATCTCCTCCAGGCCAACAGTGGTTGTCCATAGCGGAGAAACAAAAGAAAAACCTTAAGGCTGTGAGCAGAACTAAAGGGTCCTCACAAGTCGCTTCCCACGTCAGTAGGCGGGGCCATGACTGTGACGCAATACTAAGTAGATGTGTTCAGGGTGAGACTGTAATCAAGTATGAGAAATTCTGGCCAAATTGGACAAAGTGTATTGGAGTTACAACAACTTCCCGTTTAATGGTGAATCAGTGAAATCCTCTGTCTCGCCAAAAATCCAGTGAAAACTTCAGCTTTTATAATATTTCATGACAGAAGACTTTAGACGACACTGAGAAACTATGAAGTTGTGATGATTGATTGTCTAGGAAGAGTTAAGGTATGATGACTGCAAATGGTGAAAATGGTAATGCACCATTCAAAACCTTCCTGACTTCCTGTTGGACTTGGGGTATAGGTTCCAAGAGACTTTTGTGTGTGCTTTGACCTGTTACATGTACCTACCAAACTGTGTCCACCTATGGCAAAGGTAAAGGTGAAGAGTGGATTTTTTAAAATTGATTGTGGGCATCTAGAACCATTTAGTGACGCCCATTGTCAAGATCCATATCAGATCTATTTCACCGGAAAACCTGAGGTGAGTTTAATGCATGTTTAGGCTCCCAAAATATGATCCATTCCTAATGATAAATAAGGAATATTATATTATATATATAATATAAGTTCATAAATCTGTGTCAATGAATGTGAGTTCTAGCTCTCTTGACTTTTATTCTGGGTCAGAGTTCATTATGACCAGTACAAGGCGCTGCTTTCACTCAGAGAGGCCCGTGGAGTGATGAACAGCAGGACTACCGGCGTGTTATGGAGGTCAAAGGTTGCTGGTCTGTGTGCTGGTATGAAATCGTACAGTTAACAGGGGGGTGGGGGTGAGGCGCAGTGTGAGGAAATAACAGAGATTATAACATGTTATTTGTCGCTCAGAGGAGTCTGCCGGAGTTAAGCAAAAAGGTGAAAGTTCAGATCTTGAAGCGTGATGGCCGGGTGGTTGCTCAGTTCTCAGTGAAGGTGATGACAGAGATCGTATTTTGGCTATCAAGCCTCCAACATGACATCAGAGATCAATGCTGCTGGTGACGGTTGAGTGACACGTCTCCCGGCTGCCGTTTGCAGCGTGGTGGCTATTTTTGCTTGAAAACCAATTTTTTGACCCTTTGTTTACTGCCTTAGGGCCATTTTAAATGTTGTTTAAGTGTTGAAAGACCATCTTCTATAGGTTTTCAATCACAAAGACATGCTAAATGAAGAGGAAAGCTCTTAAATCTCTTTCTATTTAGCATATAGAGCCCACTTGAACTTGACTCTTAGAGACTGTCAATTAAACTTCCATTTACATTTTTAATTGAATGGATTAAACTTTAATTGACCTCACGGGTGCATTACATACTATCACCTCCAGGAAACAGATCCTGTCACGGTGGTGTTACGGTACATAAAGCAACATAAGTAAGAGTGATGACCGCGTTTGAATCTAAAGAAAAAAAATCAAATAAATCCTCCTAAATGTTTTGCTCTTCATCTCTGAAGTACCGTGACAAAAACTGTCCACCCCTTTTCTCATCTGAGACCTGAGAAAGAGGCCGCTTCAGCCTCAAAGTGCCGAGACAGTCGGGCGCCACGTTAGCGTCTTCTACGACTAGACAAAGCCGACAAGACCCCTTCCGCTTCCCCCCTCCTTGTCATTAAAACACGGTGTGAAGAGTAAAGTGCAACTTTATATTACACTCACACGCGGTGATGTCACCTCGTCGCTGCCAAGAAAACAGTGGAGCTCATTAGCATTTTGTTTTAGGCTGACAGCATCTTTTAAAATCTGTTCCAATAACGTCTGACAAAGATCCCGGTTGGTTTTTCTCATGTTCTTTTTTTTTTTTCACCCTCCTCTTCCGTCCCTCCCTTTTCTTCTTTCTCAATTACTCTTAACTTTTATCTGCACTTGTTACCCCACAGCACACACACTCTTTCACACACATACATACACACACGGATACACACACACACACACACACACACAGTACACAGCTTAGAGAAAGAGGCCTCTGTGTTCTCCAGACAAAAGCTCCCCTTTCTGCAGAATGGGAGCTGAGCTTCCGGTTGAAGCTCACTGTGTCAGAGGGGAGAGGAAGGGCAGACGACGGGCCAAGAATACGATATGTAGGGAAGTGTGTGTGTGTGTGTGTGTGTGTGCGTGTGTGTGTGTGTGTATGTGTGGAAATTTACATCTCTTCATTTTTCTGTTTTGATCCTGTGTGCTACGTGTGTGAGTTTGAATGCGGGCGCCTTAATTTGAATCTATTAATGCAATTGTGTCTCTCCATTTCATTCTCTGGAGCTTCCCTTCCAAATACATGTGTGTGTGCGTGTGTGTGTGTGTGTATTTGTGTGTTGCCAGGGTGGTCTGTCGGCTGGGTGAGTGCACTGGGTTTGTGTCAGCCTGGTGTGAACCGGTTATCCGCCCCCCTGCAGACACAGTAAGACTGATTGGTCGCCAGGGAGCGATGGGAGCGAGCTCAGTTCTCACCATTTAATACGGAGATACAAACACCAGGGACTCTCTCCCTCTCTTTCTCTTTGTCTTCCCCTCCCGTTCATCCTCTCTCACTTCCTGCTTGCCTCCATCCCTTCTTTCTCGCCTCATTTCTCATCATCAAAGTTTCTAATTCGAATCTATTCTGTCATAATTTTTTTTTCATTTTTATTCATAATTTCTGTCCTCGCTTCTTTATCTTCTTTTCCGTCTGTTTCTTTTTTGCTCTTCTTTTTCCAATGGTTTATTCCTCTCGTCCACACCCATCATTTAGGCGTGACATTCACTCTGACTACCGTATATTTCTTTAAAAAATCAATAAGATGAGAGACGTTTGTCCTTATTTAACCTTTTAATCTCTGCATTTCCTACAGACAAGATTCAGTGATGATGGCGGATCCAACTGGAGTATGTTCCTCTGTGTGTTTGCATGTGCGAACAGTACATTCACTCAGTTGGTCTTAATGAGATTCGAGGGGTGTGATTGAACGTTTAGCACTCGTTGCTTGACATTCACAGCTCTCAATTACAGCATCAGCGGCAGTGAAAGGGGTGCAAACACAGTGGCTCCTTTGATCTGACTCTTGCAAGTGTGTTTTTTTTTTTTCCCAAGGAAAATGAAGCCTAAGTTCCACAAAAGGGGAACTGCCCATTGGTTTGAAGGCCCATTATTATGAAACCCCAATAGTTTGAAAAAATGCCCCATTGAATTGAAAGCCTGTTCAGTTTAGCCCAACAGCCCGTTATCCTGAAAACAAACGCCCATTGCTCCGGGTGCCATTGGTGTGGTTAAGGTCTGGTTGGGTTTAGGCACAAAAACACTCAGTTAAAGAAAAGATCCTGGTTTGGGTTAAAATGATCATTTGAAATGTAGCGTGGGTTAAAGTTCTATGTCAAAATAGACTATGATATTTAGGGCAAAAACTCCAAGGACAGTGTGTATTTTCAGACAAATGGGTGTTTAGAGAGGTTTTTTTTTTTTTATTCTGGATACAGGACCATCCGACTAATGGCCTTGCGGTACAATGGGAAGATTTTCCAACTATTTGGTTTTTGGTATTAACGGATAAGGACATGGCTCCACCCATAAAGAAGAAAGTAGCACTTACAGTAGAACTTACTTTAAGACTGCAGTGCAGAACTTTTACATTTAAATGAACATGTGATCGACTCAAGTTCTTGTTTACACAGGAGTTCATGCAACGTTGATTAATCATCAGCATTAGTTAAATCTCTCTGTGTTTCACAATAGTGAATAGGAGTGCTATAACCTTGTGTCTGTGGAGACATTTTCACTGGTAGGATGAATGTATTCTGCACCAGAGATCCCCACTACTTCTGGGTAGCCCTCTGCTAACTTGAATGTGGAAAAAAAATGTAGTTGTGCAGTTCTTCCAGACCTGCCAAGGAGTATCAGACCAAATGGATCAAATTCTGAAAGTGAAACAAGTTATTTCACAGTGTCTGGTGCTCTAAACAATTTGTCCCATTTTCCAGAGGACAGAGTCAACAACTGGTCACCACTAGTGTGTCATGAACACTATAAACACAGTCCTAAACCAAACAACCTGTCGGTTTGAGCTCAGTTATTAGCATTTAACGTCTCATTAGTGCGGGTGGGGCCCTAACCTTCCGTCTGCGGCTTTGGACAGCCCTCTCCTGCAGGTACGACATGTATGCGTCAGCCGGGACGTTGTTGGTGGTTTCTCAGCCCGCTCTCCACACTTGGACGGCTGTCGCCTCCAGTGTCGCGGCCACTTCCGCACACTCGGATGTTAATGACAAATTATAAAGGTTGATTCTCCACGGGGATTGTCTCTGTCAGTCAGCAGGAGTGTCCATCATTCGGACAAGGTGATACATCTTATTTGGATCGTCAATAGCTCTCAGGCGAGCAAACCATTCAGAGCATGAGGAGCGTCCTCCTCCTCATCACTCAGGCTTAGACCCTGTTGTCATCCTGACTTCCGCCACAAGCACGCGATGACCTCTTTGACAAGACCCTCCCCCAATGATGCTAAAACACCCTAACTGGGCCCAACATTCTACCTTAGCCTGCTGTTGATATTCACGTCAAGAACTACCTTCAGAGTAAAGGATTGTAACTTTTCTTTAACCCATTTGGAAGGTAGTTTGAAATCATATTTCTATCTATGCATCTCTGTCTGCACATTCTAAATGCTTAAATAGGATTTCAGAGTAGCTTCTTTATCACACCGCCTTCACATCCACCCTAACCTTAATCCTATACGTGTGTGTGTGCATGTAGGACTATTATGTACATGCACTGTGTTGCATATAGATATGCGGTGATATGCAAACACTACAAATGAACATTCTTCATTCATACACACCTCCACCTTACTTACAGTAAGGGACAGTGACAAAAGCGCTCTTCCTACTTTCACTCCTCTCCACACATTGATCTGTGTCTGGGGTTCTCTATAAATCTGCTGTGGCCGACAAGAAAGAAGATTGCGGGTGGCCACCCCTGCACAAACACAACCCAGTAAGCCTGAATCAATGGGTCCAATATCGTGGTCATGCACGCAAGAAAGACAACAGTCAAGAAAATGTTGCATGGTCTTCACAGTAGGACTTGAAAGGATGAAAAATTGTGTGTTTTGGTGTATCAGCATGAGATGACAATGTGAGGTCTGTGTGGGAAGGCTGTGTGTGTTGCCTTTAAATGTGCATGTTATGTACTGTTTATGTATCTGTTCACACGCATTACTAGTTTGCGGGTGTATTTCTCATTTCCTATTTGTGCATTTGTACGTGTGCCTGCGCGCAAGCACTTCTGTCTGAATGTATGCAGAATGTGAATACATGTTTGTGCTGCCACGTGTGTGTGTGTGTATATGTGGTTGAGGGCTGTTTGAGGCAGTCCCGCCCTTATTGCGCACACCAGTTATTAGCACATGCTGCTGAGGTGTGTTTGTTGGTTTATTGGTTCATACCCACTGCACACAATTGTGCACACAAACACACACACACACATACACAACACATGCACACAAACACACACACACACACACATACACAACACATGTGCACACACACACACACACACACACACACACGCACCACACACATATAAAGACTGAAAAACTGAGAAAGACAGGGGAAGTGACATAGAGTACATTCTGTTCTGCATGTTCTCTACACTCTGTATGTTCCCACACATGTCAGCACACACATACACACACACACACACACACACACACACACACACACACACACACACACACACACACACACACACACACACACACACAAACATATAGCACATTGACACCTCCCTGCAATTAGCTTCTTATCTGGTGTTAGAATAAGCTACTCTAAACTAGTGTAATCCCAGTTCTTAGCTGTTTAAACACCTCCCGCACAGATCCTCCCATACAGACCGCTGTTAGCTTTGCATTTGTATTCCGGCGTTAACCCTCAGAAGTGGAACAGTGTACATATAGACGGTCTAGAGACAATAATAGAAGTAAAATATACAGCACCATGCAAATACTGTAAACTGTTTAAGGAGAAATGGGAGTTAAATCCCATGTCGCTCATTTCTACTGTGAAAAAACACTTTTCCTCGGATGAGTTGATCGCTGACTCGTCCAGTTAAAAGGGGTTTCTGAAAATAAACATGCAACATTTCATGGATATCTTAAGTGAACATGATATATATGTATATGTTTTCTCTTTACGCCTATGCTTCCCATGCATTGCACATTTAAATTCCAACATTCTTTATGCAAGCTGACTTGTGCAGCACACCCATGCTGCATGTATAGCCACAAGGATATATGTCTCATGAAACGCTTCCATGTGGGATGTCTTAGATGTGCATGGCTGGGAGAAGAAACCTGTGTAGTCAGCGAGGATGGGGAGAGGTGGTGCGTTAAGGTGAGGTTAATTTGTTTGTGATTGGCATTGATTAAAGTCAGTCCCAGGAGAGCCGAGAGCACACAGAGGGACTCACTCATGACTGTCTCGCTGTCTATGCCTGTTGTTTCCCCACCAAAAAATATATATTTTAACCCTGATGATCACTGTTCATGTTTTCCAGTTGACACAACACAAGGTGTATTAGATGAATATTTAAGTGACATCACATTATGTGTTTTTCTTATTATCTGCCGCAATTTAAAAATACACCAGCACCAATCAAATGGTTCCATAAAAGCAGTGTATGCTATGTACACTACGTACTTTCATTAAAGGTTGGACTTATACATTAAAGCAGAAGGGCAAACCCCTGAAAACTCTTTATGGATGCATGAAATTGCACGAAATTACACATTCATCCTGCGCATGCTTTACTTGATATATAATTTGTCTGCAACAACCACTTCAACTGCCCTCTCCTACCTAGACTATTTGAACTGAGCCGAAACACAAAGTGGTCTATTTAATTGCTAACACATTTCCGAGGTGAGGAAAAAGGAGGTGTTAAACATAGTTGTGCGTGTCTATTTGCTGCTAATCCGACTCTATATCCCCACGGAGTAACCCCTAACCTCTTAACCCTCCACTCACAACCTTTCTGACAATATTTTCACAAGGTTGGCAGAACCTAGCAGCGGGGACAGATCTTCTATTCAGCGGACGGGAGAAACTCTAACTCTAAATAAAGAATTAACAATGGAACAATTGAATCAATAGGTGGGATTGTGTTTCCTCTACTAAGTCGGGGACTCTGCATTTTCATGGTGATGACTATGAGGATAATAATACAGAACTTAAATATTAAAGCATAATAAATCATCTGTCTTACATCAACCATGATATTTCTTACACTCTATATAATCAGCTTTAAAAGCTTTCACCAATACACTGTATAAACACATTTTAGGGGTGTGGCTCTCTATTTTCTGTCTATTAATGTTTTGTCTTTTTTATCATAGCTTTTCTATTTTCTATTTCTGCATGCACATAGACAACAGTTGCATTTATTTTTCCAGGAAAAATCAAAATAGCTGCCTTTTCCACTCGAGACGTCATCCAAGTATCTACAGAACCTTCCTGCTCTCCAGTCGCATGTGCAGTTTGTCATTAAACTGCGGGATTTCATCACCCTTTTAAAAAACTACAATGTCTGATTGCAGCCTATTGTATGCCTCTTTCCCACACAGACTCATGTGTTTGTGTTTACACCCTGCATTGCTCCCCACTTGCATTGCTCCTGTCTGTGCAACATGTTGAGGCAAGCGAGTGAATGCTGATGCAAACGCCTCGCCGTATAGACCAAGCTATGGCAACTCTCAGTGTGGAAGAAGGAGCACTGATGCAACTTCCAATGTTGCCTTGCCCCCCCTCATGATGTCATCTTCATTCACATTTCACACACACAGGCGCGCAGATCCATCCCACACCTTCAAAGATCCTTGACGGAGCGAGTCAAGCGGAGGTCCTTTAACGTTATGGTCCCTATCGTTCTTTTTAATCTGTCCGACGTGACAGCCAAAATAATGCCTTTTTCCCCGGAGTGCCCTGCATGTGTTTAAAATATTTCAGTTAGGGAGGTGCAAAGGGGGGGGGGGACCGAAAGTATGTCCACAAGACCCCGGAGACGAGCCAGGGGGGCCCCCACCCCGCTGGTGTATCCCACGCACACAAACACACATCCATCCTGACAACGGGTTCACCGCAGACATCACATTAACCCTGTTTCCCTCCGGACCTTCACCATTAGCAGGCTACAGACCCCCTCCTCCCTTGATCTGTCTCTGCCACTTCGGGGTTGCAAGGGCCCTTTTTGTCTCCTCTCTTGTTCAGGAACCGGGGACTTCAGGGATCATGTACCGAGAACATGTTGGGGGGGACAAAAAGCATCTCATTACACTCTGTGAGCTTTGTACAGGAGCTGACGGGCCCCAGCTGGGTTTTCCAACATTTTAGTTTAACAAAGCGGCGCAACAGCGTCGGACGCAGCGGCGAAAAAATAATGGGCGGAAGGGGTCGAGGGAAGGTGGGTTAAAGAAAGAAGTGAGAAAGAGAGAGAGAGCAACAAAGAAGGACGTGTAGAATTAAAAGATGATGAGATGAAACAGTAATGACCCCCATGGGAAGATTGGGTTATCTCGGCTACAAATCAAATAGAATTCAGCCGGGAGAAATAGATTACAATAGAGCAATAAAAAGCATTAAAAGGGATAAAAGCAATAATAATTGAGTGACAAACGTTGGCAGGCAGAAGAAACAGGGAACCAAGAGAGATGACTTTGTGCATGTTAGAAACAGAAGGGAAAGTTTGGTTAAAAAAAAAAAAAGATCATTTACTGTATATAAGCAGGAAAAATGCTTTCCTCTTTGTGTTTCAATTTCCGGCATGACAGTTGGCACAGAGCAAATGAAACAAATCAGAGGAAAAAAAAAATAAATCAAAAAATTAATTAAACCAATTTGATGCTAACGGGAGCTCCTCTTGAATAGTATAACCAACCCGGCGCTAATTGTTGCTACAGGTTCATTAAATGGTTTTACATGTGACAGCACAGGAGATGCTAATAAAACAGAATTCATTACAGAAACAATAGGAAAGCAGTAATTAGCCAGATCCACTACCCTAACAGAGTGGTGTAGTATGGTAATTCATTCTGCTGATGAATTACAAACAGTAAGGGGCTGAGCCAAAAAATGAGAGCAAGATGCTAACAACATGTCCTCTTTGTAAGACAATTAAAAAAAATTAATTCAAATATTGATTTTTTTTCATTAGCATTTCATTTTTTTGACCTAACGCTTCTTTGTCTATATTCTATATTTAAACTGAATGAACTGTGTATGTATGTTTATTTTTATTGTTTTTTTTTCTCCCATTCTCTTTTATCACATTGTGTTTTCAAGCCTATTAAGGTTTTTAGATTTCTTTTGTTTGTTTTTGTGATTTTATATTAAAGATTACTGATGCATGGTTGATAGATGTTTCACTCATGAAGATCCAAAATCAAAACCTGCAGGATAAACGCTACCTATTTTAATCCTAATGTGTTTCAGATTGATGATCCAGAGTAATTAGTTTTGCCTTTACGGGGCCTCCATAAACTAATTTCTGCCTTATACAGTGAGTATAATAGCATGAAAGTGCTTTTTTCCCATCTGGAATCAATTTTCTTTTCCTTTCCTTTCTTCCTCTGCTATTTTTTTTTCAGATACTATGTTGAGATGACATCTTCTTGATTTCACCTTCACTGTTTTCCTTTGAGCTGCAATTTAGCGGCATGTTTCATTGTTTCACTTCCCTGCTGCTATGCGTGCATAAATTACTGCCCTACAGGAATTTCTCTGATTTATGTATGGAAAAAAAAAAAACACTGGGGAACGATCAATTTATAGCAAACTAAAGCGTATCTGCTACTGTCTGAGATCTGCCAGGTGCATTTTATTTCTTTTTTCTTTTCTTTTTAATTTCACAGTTAAATTTTAGAAGGAGCTTCTCATATTCCACTATTCTGGAAATTAATAAATGGACAATAGCCGGGAAAAAGGAATCAGTATTTACCTAATATACAGTTTTGCAAAGCAAACACGTAACATGTTTAGCGTGTATCTCATCCATTCATTACTGGAGCGGTATTTACATTTCAATAAAACGCCTCACATATATGCACTCAGTGCTCTGAGCAGTTTATAGCCCTCATGGACACAATATGAGCCCACAATATAATTCCATATTAGACCCAATAAAACATGTACAGCACAATAACCTGGGAGCCGTGTAATCACGGCGTCTCCCCTTTCAAATTGCGCCATATCAGTGGATATTAGCATCCACATAACATTGTGTTCCAAAAGCCGCGCCCCAGGTCCTATAAAACTATTAGCAAGGTATCATGCTGATGATGCCCGTACCCCTGGGGGTGACGACATCTGGTTGTGTGAGTGTTGCTGTGTGCACAAAGACGGAGGAAAAGGAGACAGAGGGAAAAGGATGAGAGCGAAAGAGTGCCACGGTGGGAAGAATTTGCACTTTAGACGCACGTGGAAGCCGATGTCGGCCGATGTTGGCCGCGCCGGCGCGGGTGACAACATCTGCGTGTGCGAGTGTGTGAAAAATACGCACACACATGTGGGGACATATAGAGGGAGCCACATGGTTCCAGGCCCATTAAGCCGCTCATTAGAGAGCCAGTCACAGATGGTGCTACTCTTTACACCACGCTGGAAATGGCCTTAGAAAGCTTCCCATAGTCCCCTACAGCCATATTTCCTCGCAGCACCCTCCCACACCCTCTCCACTCCACTACTGTAATGTGTACAGTGCATTAGATATGCACTGCTTGTGTGTGGGTGCGCATACATATATACTCTTCTGCATAAATACTAGGTGTTATGTGCTGGTGTGTAAGTGCAGATGTTTAGGAGTTAGCAGATTTATCTTACTTGCTATCTTGATAATACAGGAGTTTTTTTTCTGATTTATAATAATTTTTTATTATAATTCTTATTAATGTGATGTTTTTCTGATGATACAAAAAGCTTTTGTGACCATGCTCACCTGCACTCAACTTCGGATCCTGCTACACCAGTAGATATTAAAACTAAAGGAGGTTTGCATCTGCCTTAAGGGTCTTCAGTCTAACCTATTTCCATCTTACTGAATCACACAAATTTCAGATTTGTTAAGCAAATGAAATGTGTTGCACAAAAAGGCCTTTTTCATGCAGGTAAATCACAGGTGTTACTATTAACATTAAGATCAGCTCTGTTCTATTCGCCTGTCTCAGTAATGCTATGTTTAGTTCATGTCATTGCGACTGTAAACAACTGTGATAGAAGAAACTGTTCAGTCAGCATCTGACTTGTGATGTCGAGTTGCACATTTTTTTTTTTTTATAGTGCATTATTCTTCCCTTCACACTATATTACACTACATCTAAACACAATCTAATATTAACATCACTTCAATCACTTCAGTTAATTAAAAGGGAGCTGCTCAGTTTGTTTATGGTTTATTAATTTCTCCCTCACACGAGTCAACAAAGCAAGAAAACAGCTCATAATTGTTACTTTGCTTCACATATGGCTGCTAAGTGATTAAATGTATGGCAACATTTGCGAGATTAACAAGCTTCCTCCTCATGAGGCAAATGGTAGAAAGAGTATCAGAGCAGATAATTCAGCTCCTGATTAAAAAAAAAAAACAACAACTCCTGAATGAAAGTAATTATTATTGCCATAGATCTATATTAATACAAACCAGAAAAAAAAACAGTCTGATAGTGCAGACCTCCGCCAAGCATCTTGTTACTCCTCAACATTGCTGTCCTATGCTTACTGAATACACGCACTATCATGGAATGAAAAGTATTCATTTTAATCACTGTTATCTGAATTATGATTGTTGTTGACATACAGGCTTAGTTCGATTCAAAAGTACTGTTTTTTTCAATGAAGATAATTTTAAACTAATCAGAAATACACTCTATACATTGCTAATGTGGTAAATGACTATTCTAGCTGCAAATGTCTGTTTTTTTGTGCAATATCTACATAAGTGTATAGAGGCTCATTTCCAGCAACTATCAGTCCAGTGTTCTAATGGTACAAGACATTTTCTCATTGCATCAGAAGGTTAATGGATGATTAGAAAACCCTTGTGCAATCATGTTAGCACAGCTGAAAACAGTTTAGCTGGTTAGAGAAGCTAGAAAACTGACCTTCATTTGAGCAGGTTGAGTATCTGAAGTATTGCATTTATGGGGTCACAAATCATCGCCGTAATGCGCTGGGATTGGCTCCAGCAGAGCCCTGCGACCCTAATGAGAAATAAGCAGGTATAGAAGATGACTGACATTGGTAATGTGGTAAATGACTATTCTAGCAGCAAAGTCTGTTTCTGAAAGCTGTTGAAGGCTAATGTAATTGAATTGAAGGCAAATTTTCTATTCATTTAACAACTCATGGTGGTAAATAAAAGAATGACTTTTCATTGAAAACACAGATTTGTCTGGGTGACCCCAAGCCTTTGAACGGTAGTGTATGAGCATTCCTAACGTCTAATTTATGGCCTCCAAACATCTGCTTCTTTGGTAGCCAGTGACTGTGAAAATGTGATGCTTCAGTATCTGTGACAGACTGGAGAAAAGAAAAGAGCGGTCGCGGGTCCCTTCAGGGCAGAGGGGAAAATGGGGCTAAACATCATAACCCAGATAATTCCCCAGTCAAACAGCTGGCCCCCGCTGGTCTAGATTGGACTTATGCTCGCGTTTCTGTCACTGTCCACTCCGTAAAGTTGATGTATCGTCTTAGGGAGACTGTAGACGTCTTGTAATGTATGTGTGTGCGACTGCGTGTATTATGATTGTTGAGTGGAGGCTGTAATGGCGGTGCGATAGGTGTGTGAAGGTGACAGATGTTTCGTGCCTGCGTTTCAGATCTATCGCTTTGTCGGGCCTGTCTGTCAGAGATGAAAAATCTCTATTAAATGCTGTGATGAGCCTACGGAGGGCTGATGTACAGTCGCGCGCTTTATCAGAAATGAAATTCCTCATCTGCTCCAGTTCAGCAGTCCTCATTCTCTCGCTTCATTGCCCCATATCTCCCTTAAAACCGCTCCCTGCACTCTGCTCTTTCTCTCTCTCTCTCTCTGTGACAGCCTTTTCTTTCTTTTTTTTTATCTCCGGTTTTGTCTATCTTTACTCCACTTTTCTGTCCTATTCTCTTTCCTCTTTGCTTCATCTTTCTTTCCTCATCAATATATCTCTCACTCTCTTTTCCCGCCTGTCTTTCTCTCTTGACAGCCCCCCCCCCCTTCTCTGCCAGGTTGGGAGACAGGACACAGGAGAGCATTATCAGCCTTCTGTCTCTCTCTGCCTGTCTTGTCTCCAGGGCAAGCAGCTGTGATGGGGGCCTAATGCACTATTGATCTCTGTCACCCCTCAGAATATACCTGCTGATGCACACGTGCACACACACACACACGCACAGACACCCTATAGAAGTCACAGTGATGCTGTTGCATGTATCCATTCAGCACATATAAACCTGTACATAATCACACCTGTACACTCAGACAAAACACAAACAGAAGTCGTACAGATGACAAACTGCATATAGAAGAGGTTAGAGGCTCAATGAAATGCCTATGAATAAAACGCCAATTTTCAAGGTCATTTTGCGTGTTAGCACGACGCATATTTCGCTTTTAAATTCATGAATAACGTAGCTTTGAAAGGCTGAGAAAGTGACGCGTTTTAGTCGACGTCAATATACTCTGTGACTTTCTTTTATTTATAAGGTGATTTGAGTTTCCTTAGGAGGAGGCGGGTTGAGCGTTGAGACCACCGACTGGACTTTTTTTTTTTTTACTGTCACGCCAGGACTTTTACTGCCTTCAAACCAGACCTGTTTAATGTTACATCTGGATTTTGCCAAAACTATTTTAAAATTCTTTTTAGCGCCATGAAATGCAGCCTTTAATAAGGATATATTATAGCACGGCAACAAGCAAACAAGCAAATGAGTTATGATTGGTGCTTCAAATAAAATCTTAAATCTCAAATCAAAATTAAAAAAAAGTCTATTACTTATGAGTACAAGACATTTTAATTAAGAAAAAAAAATGCTCGATAAGCTTGAAAATTGTAATTAGACACTTACTTGATCATCTGTTAAATTTAAGCCCTTAACATTATTAATGAAGTAATTCCATATGCTCTCCAATACTTGTTTTGCCTTTAATATGTAAGTGAATCTTTCTAATGGAAGGCTTGACAACATCTGTCTTATCCACTGAGTAATGCTTGGTCTATGAATATTTTTCCATGCAAATGCAATACATTAAGCGCGAGGTCTATAAATACTCCTTCATTTTTTACTGTAATTATATTTTTCTGGATATCAATCCAACAGAAAAACATTTTTATCGTCACTTCAGGACTTTTTTAACATGACATTTTTACTGTCACACCGGGGCATTTTGACCATTACGTCGAGCGTTTTCAACCAGACACTTTAACTATCACACTGGGCATTGTTACTACTGAAGGCAACATTTTTACCATCACGTCGGGACAGTTTTACTACATTTTACTGATCATGTTAACCCAAACCATGATCTTTTCCTGTCCCTAACCAAGAGCCTAAATCTAACCAATGGCATTAAATGCGTAGACATGACCTGAGAGTGTCCTTAAAAGAGGTGTGCTATTTATCCTCCATCCCCAGAGATCATGTTGCAAACGCATCCCTGACAGAAGGCGAGATTAAGACGAGTACGTCTGCAGGGAAGTTTGACCCCTAGAAGAACTCTGACTAACATATGTCACACTCACAGTAGCAGCATAGCCCTGTACAATATGTGAGCTGTATAGTATACATGCTCTGGCACATACAGATACAGCATGTAACCCGTAGGACAAGAGTTTGTGTATATTTGTATGGGTGAATGGCGAAACATGGCTATGTGCTTTGTCCAATAAGGTAGAAGAGGCGCTGTATAAGTCCAAAGCTTCCAATGTGTCAGAGATGTGGAGGTCATGATTCCATTCCCCTGTATCTTTTCATCTCTTTTCATCATTGTCCTTTTTTTTGTCTTCTTACGTCACTCAGCCTTTGTTTTCAGTCACAGTGGGCAGAAGACTGACAAATGCATCAGTAGGCAGCCTTCAGCGAAACATAGGCTGCAACAGAGCGTGCATTTCAGATGGCGTTGGTGGTGGAGGCGTCAGTTTTATTTACTGCCTCAGCATGCCCTTGGTTACTTAACGTTATCGCATATTAGCCGTCTGTTAATTAAAGAAAATGGCAATAACTACACAATTTAATTGAATTTTACCCTGATACATTCCTGTTGTTTCCAATAAAGTGAACAGATTCCCTCCCACTATGAATCTAGAATATAGCTCTAGAATCTTGAGTGTACAGTTGATAAGTTGAAACACAAGTAATGAAAAATATAAGTACTTGTATAGTCAAATATTTAATAATTGTTGAAATAGCCGTTATATTGTGCCCTCTTTTCTTATTTGGGTTGTGTTGGTGCAACATAATGTAATTTTAGTGAGATTCCTTTTCAATATCTCAACAGATCATGCTGCTCAAAGTTATAATTCTTAGGATTTTTGTGAAGCCAATCAGTTTGTGATACTATTTATGGTCTGTGATTTCTTCAATAGCTCTAGAAATTATCTCTGAGGGAACAATGCATCCATTTAATCCTGTGCTACCATCTTTAATTTTAATTTCAGTCATATCAGCAAGTACTGTTCACGCTCTACAGCTTTATCCAAAAGTTACAGCGAATACAGACAAAACATACCAGTGATTCACAGGGTGGCTTTTATTGTGAAGTAGTCACAGTCCATCGTATTGAATACTAAATATATATGATAATTGGAAAGATTCAGTTTCCCATTATCCACATTAGGTTTTCCCTATCTATACTGTTAATGTCTTACATAATAATAAATTTAAATTGAAATAAAGCCTTAAGATGGCACTGAGGAAAAACACAGTAATTCCTATTTAAGCCCATCATAGTATTCTCTAATGTGCCATGCTATCATTTAACGTAATATAACTCATTATAGCTTCATGCTTACATTGAAGTGTAGCCAATTTGCGATAATGCTTTGTTCCAAGTATTTCCCCTCTCTCCGAGCCATCTCGGGGCTACAAAACAATTTCTCTAAACCCATGAGAGAGCACCATTCCAGGGAAAAGACCTATTTATCGCATATAGTATGTTATAGTAATCCAGCTGTCTCCACAGCATGTACTAAAGATGCGCAGCTTCCAGAAAATGGGAAACCTAATGAAATATGATGTGCATGTGAATGAGATTTTTGAGATTTACTCCCCGTGGTCCTCGCTTGTGGAGAAGGTGGGAGGAATAAACCATTGTCTCTCTCATTGTATGTTAAACACAAGAGTGAACAGTGTGGAGGGAATCTTTGACAGAGTCTGAATGCACAATGCAGATGGATGAGGAGTAGCAAGTGTGTTTATTTCTCAAAATGCTCCCACGCTGGCCCAGTGCAACACTTTGCCTGAGAGATATTGAGGTGTGAATCTAATCTGATTGATAATCTAGCACAAAGACAGACATGCGATGTATATGCGAAAGCATGCATATATTGCACATATTTTCATCATCGTTTAATGCAATGATATTTGTTTCCTGTGTGACAAAATAATGTCAGCTCAAAATACACTGCATTTTCTTAGCTTTCCAATATCATCTCACACTGTTCATGCTTTAGTGTCCGCCTGCTGTTAGAGGGACATGTGACATCATTTTAAACTCAGTGATTTTATGCCTAAATGCACTAGGGGTGTGCTCAAAATACTGATATGGCAATATGGGCAGCGATACACTAAGCCAAAATCCATTTTAAAAGAAATGGAGAGACAGAGAGAAGGGTATAACATGCAAGGACATGAGTAGATCAGTGGATGTTCCCCCAAATATAGATAACCTATTATCACCTGGGTAGTGTAATATGTACAATGATATATTATACAGGTGCATTTGTCATGATCTCTGTCCTGCCAGGTTTTCTTGTGTATTTGGGGGTTTGTGTGCTGTTTCCTTCTGCTGTTTTATTTTGACATAGCATCTCTTTTTGCTATGTGTTAAATTTACTCTCTGAGTTTTCCTGCTTTTAATTCATTGTTATTTGCCCATGTTCTTAGCAAATACTTTTTTGTGAATTTGTCTCCAGTTTTCTGTACAGCATTGGTCAGATTCTCTGAGTTGTTCCATGCATTTCTTTGTGTGTTCACCTGCTGTTTGGTATGTACCAGATTACTTAATGCACCTTGTACAAGGTTTTTATGTGCACATTCTTGAGCCTTTAACTTTTTCCTCAAAGAACCAGATGTTTTCTAATGCAGTTGTTTATTCTTTGAAGTGATGATTAAACCGGGAGAATTTCATGCCGATCCAGGCCGTAGAAATGCTTCAACTGTTACATCATTCGAGGGGAAATTGAATTGTGTTTTTGCTTCTAAAATAGGTACTCAATACAAATAAACTATGTCTATGTTGCTTTTACAGCTGGTATTGAAAATGTGTCTACAGAAGCTTGGTTCAAGACTGCTCGCTTGGTAGATGTTTGATTTTCTGTGAAATCTCAGTTTTATATATAACCTGCAAAAGTGCAGAATTTAGACCAGCCAATTACAGCCATTCTCACAGCAAATATGTTATAACAGGAGAAGCACAGCTGTTCCTAATAATATTAGCAGTGGCTCTAATGTAGTGTCCCAGTAAGCCGTGGCAGTGAGGCCACACAATACCAGAACCATGAAAAGGCTTTTTCCAAATCTGCCTTAAAACAAGCCAGGAGTCCACACAGGGGTGGAGTTGGACACCAAAATCCACCGGGAATCTTCTGACCACGCCGGTCCACTCCCAGCTGCCATTGTGGTGAATTTGGCTCGTTATTGGATATTGGCTTTGGTTTTAACTGTGCTTTTAATCAGAGACAGTGGCAAGGCAAGGCAATGTCCATGAAAGTAAAGAGTGTCGTATATGGCAACATCATCATATTCTGATATACTATAATATTACTGTCAACTTTCCTCGCAATTTTACATTTTACCAGAAAACAGCGTCTCCACGTTGCTGATCTATTGTCATGTGCTGCGGTCCATGTTAGGGATCGTGTGCAAGTTACATGCTTCTGTATATATAGATTTATGTTCACCAAAAGTAAGCAAAATGACTTTTCCCTACTCTGTTAGCTGTAGTACATCATATTTACAATGCCCAATGACTACTACAGGTGAGATTTGGGTAAAAAAAAAATTCATATGGACGTAGTGAAAATATTAATATATATAGTGACAATATTCACGAAATATCAATAAATAGAATAAATGATCATTTTATTGATTGATTTTTAATTAATATTTTCAGGTAATAAATGCGTACTACATCCATATAAAAATGTTTTCAGAAAAACCTCACCTGTAGTAGTTAGGGCCTTGTGAATATGATCTACTTACAGCAAACAAGGTAGGGAAAAATCATTTTATTCCTGCTGAAACATGTAACTTGCAGACGGTCCCTAAAATGACCACAGTGAATGATGATAGATTGGCAATGTAGAGATGTTTTTTTTGGTAAAACCATAAAATTTTGAGAAAACTTGACAGAAATATTATAGTATATCAAAGTATGATGAACCTCTTTAGTTAAATGGACCGAACCTCATGATTACCACCCGGCCTTTGGGTCCAAACGAATATGAAGCAGTTGTTTCTTACCAGAATCATTCCTCTAGAAGATCCTTTCATGATGCACTTACAACATACTGTAAGTGATGAGGGCCAAAGTCCACAAGCCTCTGTCTCTGCAAAAAATGTATTTTATCTGAAGCTAATATGCTTTTTGTTTTAATTGGCCTTCTCATTTAAAAGCTCAAGAAATACGACTGATACACTTACACTTTGCTTTTAGGTAGTGGATTATAATTTAGCTAATGCTCCTGAAGTTAATTTACACATTTATATGCATAATGCCTGTCTGGTAACATGATAATTGTCCAAAGGGAATGTTAGTCTTTTGCTCTGTCTTTTACTCTCTGTCTCAGCGTCTCTGATGGATGACTCTTAGTCATCGCCCATAGAGATTAATATACAGTCTGGGCATCCTTCAGCCCCAGTGAATTAATGGCCGCTGGGAGTGCAGCGATAGAGCCTTGGGATCAATACATCAGAGCAATAGAAGATGCTGAAAAAGAAACACTCCCCCCGTGTTTGTGCTCAGAATTGTGTGACTTGTTTGTACAGTATGTGCATCTTTCTGTCTGTGGATCTGTGCGTTCATGTGCGCGGCTGAATATCACATATCGGTTTGCCCCTGAGTGCATATCTGTGTTTTACTGCGTGAATTACTGGTCCAGACTCTGTTGACACAGACAAATCAAAGGCCCACTTTCCCTCGTCAGCGTCTTTCCGGGCAGCGACGGCAAATCATTACCTCTCTGTTTTTCTGCTTTCTCTCCTTCTATTCTGTCTATCTAAAGTGCTGCTGTGGCAGTATGCGGGATTAATTAGTAAACAGAAAGTGCTAAGTGGAAAATCTTTGCAGGGACAGGAACGGTTTGGTTACAATGATTGATGGAGAAGTGAAAACATGCTAGGAGGTGCCGCGCTCATGTGTTGCTCATTAATGAACTTCGGAGAAGATGCGGCTGGGAAAAAAAAGATTTGAGATTTTCCTCCATGCGCATACACACACCCACTGACCTGTTCATGACAATTTCACAACTTCAAGTCATGAATGTCTTCGCCTAGTAGAATAATGCTACAAATTAAAAATCAATTAAATCGAGTGAGAAGACAGGTAAAAACCACTAACGCCTACAATGACAAGCTTCAAAACTGTAACAAACATTTACATAACAATCACCCGACAAAAGCTAGAGATGTTATATAATCCATGTCGGCAAAGTGTTTCAATCACTATTAAAGACTTCATTTGATTAATGATAAACATCAGATAGATGATTCATTTGAAGGAAGAACTAAAATAAACTGTAGTGAGGAGATACACCCACACTGTTGATATTGTATTGATACTCCTGTGCAGCTCACACAGGGAGTGTCTGTATTTTCCCATACTCCTTCGGCCCTGTTTGTTCCGATGCTTGGAGAGGGGATATCCTTATACACACATACTGTACATGGACACACACTAGTATCTAAACGTCAGGTGCAAGCGTGTTTACGTTTCTCAAGTGTTTGCGTTGTGCTACTGGCTCGCTCTCCTGTCGCTTTTAGGGGAAGCGCTACTGAGCATGTGCGGCAGATGTTTACCCTCCTTCTGTGTTTACTACCTGGACAAACAGAGGTGGACTACACACATGGGCTTCTTAAACATGCGTGACGCACAAAATCTATTATACACACACACGCACACCTCTTTGGCTGCAGCGTGGTCTTGTTTGTTTGGTTTCAGAGGAAGAGGAAATCGGGGTTGAAAAGCTGCGCCTGGCCTGACTGTCAAAGTCCACCTGGAACAGCATTTCGAGAGTATCTATCACTCGTATCATGACTTCTTTCTGTATATTAAGTGGATACAAAAAAGTCTAGACACCCCTGTTAAAATGTGAGGTTTGATGATATAAAAATATGAAATAATTTCACAACTTTTTTTCTACCTTTAATGTGTTTTATATCCTGTACCACGCAATTGAAAAAAATAAATTAAACCTTAATAAAAAGACTGGAGATTGTTTTCACATGAACTACACAGCCAAGACTTATCAGATATTCCTGCAGCTCCTTCAATGTTGCCGTCAGCCTCTTGGCAGCCGCCTTGACCAGTTTTCTGCTCGTCATATCAATTTTGGACGTCCTGTTCGTTTTCATGTCACTATATATTCTCCACTTGATAATGACTGTCTTCACTGTGTTTCATGGTCTATTTAATGCCTTGTAAGTTCTTTTGTATCGTTGAACAATGAGATCCCTCTGGTGTGTTGGAAGCTCTCTGTGGACCGCTGCTTGTGTTGGAAGATGTGGCTACAGAATTGTCAGTAAAAGCTACTAGAACAGCTGAACTTTATTGGAGGTTAATCAGAGGCACTTTAAATGGTGACAGGTGTGTGGTGGCTCCAATTTAACATGAGTTTCAATGTAATTGGTTAAATCCGAACACAGCCACATACACGGTTATAAGAGGGTTTGCACACTTGTGCTTTTACTGTTTTTACTGAAATTATTATTTTCTTACATCACAAAAACCTGGATTTTAACAGGGTGGTGAAGACTTTTTATATCCACTGTAAACAGATGGGACAAAACGATGGAAGGAATTTCATTAGACTGTTGAAAAGTGTTTATCTTAGATAATTTTAATAGGATGTAATGATACAATTGGTTGAAATTGCTCTGGGAAAGATGACAAATGACATATTTTCTTTTTATAGATGAAAATGTGACTGAATTTTGACATAAAAACACAAAGTGATCTAAAAGGATTAAAAATACATTTTCACTTCAGTTTAACTATACATTATACACCATACATGCACCTTTTGTTTGTTAATAGTGTAGCAGTAGAAACTAAAATTACAGTTCAAGCATGACTGAGGCTGGTTTTACACAGTGAAACCTTCCTGCTACTTTCGTGGTGTGAAACTGAGTTGCAAATGAGTTGCCTGGTGAAATCCTTCTGCAACACACTTAAAACCTGCCTGAAACTCACATGTCAGACGATGATGAACAGTGGATCCATGTCAACAGAGCACACCCAGAAATATGAATGCACAGATAGCTCTTTTTCCTGTTCTCCAGGAGACTGAGAGCCATAATGAAATTTAAAGAAAAGTAGTCAGGCAAAACGCAGAATTATTAATATCAGAAGTCGCTACAATTACAATGACACGTCCCACCTCATATAAACTGGCGAGAAAAACAAGAAAACAATATATGAGAGATGAATGATTACCCGTCCAGCTAGATTTACTAAAATAAACTAGTGTTGCATGAGACGTAGGCCTAACAGCTGTTATAGCTGTTATCTAAGAGTCTATATTGAACGTGGTGACGGGTTACAGAGAGATTCCTGTTATTTTAATCTCACATGGATTTGAGGTTGAAAGTGCATCTTGACCTTCTTGACAGCAATTGACTAACACAATCTCACCACAGGATCCACTCAATAGCTGTTCGGGAGCTTTTGTATCACAGGATCTTTTGTCAGCATATGAAGCGTCCCCGGGCCGATGTGGAAATGGAAACGCTAAAATGTCCGTTTTTTTTCCCCCCTCCGGGGCGCTTAAAGGACTCTATTCCATTTGGGTTTGAAATCATAATTGAATGTTCACTCTTTGACCTACATATGGCCTCACAACCTGCAGACAGAAAATACACACGTAGTTTTGAACAGTTCTTTACATTTATGATGTATGGATTTATTTCTCGATCCATAAAGCACCAGGATTCAGGCAAATGTATTACTCAAGCTGAAATATTTTTTTTGCTTCTAAAGTTTTGACTGAACCCATAGTTATGACATACTATGGCCACACTGATTGACGTGATTTCTGGGAAATGCAGAGCAAAAAATACCACAGTAATGAGCACTAGTACTGTTTCGGAAACGTTGCTGAAATGGAAGCTTCTTCCGGTCTGTTGTGGTTGGTAATGTTACCCCTCTGTGTCTGTGTTTTGTAGATTTTTTTCTCACTTATTACAATCTCTACAGCAACAGAATTTAGTGTTCCATACAAAATATCCCTCAAGATTGAAAATAAAGCATAGCATCAAAGTGGTAAACCTCTGAAGGCTTTAGATTTAGAAGGCTCCGTTTTAAAGGTCCCATATTTTACACTTTCCCATACACTTTTCCTGGGTTTTTATTTGAAGTTTTTATATCCTAACAAGATATATTTGTACAAAAAAAATCATCTCTATATAGTTTTAATCTCCTCTCTGAAACTCTGGAGCTCTAGGCAGAACAGGTCATGTTTTCATTGGTCTCAAAAATATTAATGAGCCTCTCCTCTGATTGGCTGATTCGAATGGGAGGTGGGTGGACTTCCTGACGGCTTGTTGTGAAGCACAGTTTCTGAATACAGGTTGTATGCATTTCTCTGTGGATTTAGTGCATCTATATAACACATAGACCTTCTCAAAATCAATTCAAAACTCATTCTCTACAATACAGAAGATTAAAGTTCACATTTTGATCCCTTAGGTGCAGCAGTGTTACTGGAAATGGCTGAAGATAAGAACTCATTTATTATCTGTCTATGTTACACAAATATATTGATAATTCAATTTAATTTTACATTATACTAGACATGAGATACAAAATACTATAGGAAATTCCTTCCTCTCGAAACTGTACCACAGTGTTGTGCCGCTGTGTGTGTGTTAGTGAAAGTTCAGACAGGAAGACCTTTTGCATGCTTAGGCCATGAGTGTATTTCTCACCCTGCATTCACATCTCTCACGCATGTGCCATCATTTCTTTGCTGTCATTTCCCAGGTTGTCTACTGTTATCAGCCGTGCTCAGCCTGCCCTGTCGATCGTCCTCGTTAGGCTGATGCATCATCCTGCTGATGGCATTTTAAGTGTTTACCCCCCCTCCTCAGCTGGTGCGTTCATGTGCCTTTACCCCTCCGCCTTCCCACCACCGCCCAGTCTTCGCAGTTCACCAGCTTCCTCATTTATCAGCCTCATCAGGCTCAGCAGAATAGTCAACCACCACCAAATACTATTATCCACTATCCATTCCAGCAGGACATAGTGGAACTCTTCCATATGACAAGCGTCCGCCTCCAAAAACATTTGGAATAAACTCAAGAATACACAAATGTTCGCAGATTAATAACTTATATCATTGTTTTTTCCCTGGGATAATAAAAAAAATATGAGCATCATGTATGACAGTTGCCAAAGTGAGATATGAGCTACAACGGGTACTGTATGACTAGAATCAGCCACTGGGTATATGAGCTATATAGGAGTACAGTACATACATATATTGTATTTACTGTACATAGAGGGCTTTGTGACATGTACTGTATTTGCAGATAAACATATAGGTTTCATATATGCATATATATATAGATCCTTTCCATGTGGGCAGGGATAATCACAAAATCTCCTCATAGTGTATAAACACAAAGAATTTATTTAACGATGTATGCATGATAAAACATCTCTTTATTTCATTCATGTGTCTCTCCTGATTGAAACATTTTCACTCTGTGTGTTTTCCTGCATTTGACCGTGAGTGACACACGCACGGCTCCATGTGGGTTGGGGTGACTCCGTGTTGACATTGTGTGTTTTTTTGTTTGCACGCGTGTGTGCCGCTGGCCTTGGCCGCGGCGACACTGCAGTGACACGGTCAGGATCTCCTGCCCTCTCCCCTGTGTCACCCACTGTCCGGGTGACCCTCACCTCGCCTCCTGTCTCCGCCCACACCTCGTTCTTCACCCCTGCTCTTTGTCTTTTCATCCTCTTTCTTTTCATTCCTCTGTTTTGGCCTATTTTCTTTGCACCCCTCCCTCTGCTGAAAATGACTGAACTTTTTTCTGTGATAAACTTTAACCTCGGTCTCTTTCATGTCCGACCACTGCCCCGACTACAGAAGAAATAAATGACAAACAGAGCTGGATTGACAGCGAGCCAGATCAAACTCGCAGGCAGACACAAATATTTTTCACTGTAAATGTTTATTCAGGCGTTGGCGGGCTCACTTGTAATGACCTCACCGGGCTCACACACACACACACACACACACATACACACACACATCAACATGCCTTTTACAGTAATCAGATCAGCAGGAATCACTGTTCGCGTTTTGAAAGTAGAATGACAGGGAGTCTCACAGCATCTGTCCTGTGTTAACATGATCGTGTAATCCCATTATATACTGTATGTTATTTTACGTGACTACGCTTGAGTAACACTCACACACACGCCCGCACACACACATACACGCTCACACACACACACACAAACAGCTTATCCAACAACACAACTCCAGAGCAGTCGTTGGTCATTGTTATGAAGACACAGGCTGTGGTGAACTCAGTGAACCAGAAAAACAATTGGCTCAGACTTCCTGCTAGCTTCCTCTATAGTGGGGTAGGCCCCTAACACCACTACTTTCTCCCTTACTCTCACTCATGCACACACACACACACACATACATACAGAAACAGAATGCAGGGTGACAAGCTCCGAGTGTCTTCCCGCCATCCTGTTTTTGAGCCAAAGTTTATTTTGGTCATGTGCCGGATCTGTGCTGTACAGGAAGGGAAGGGGTAGCCTCTTTGCCTTGTGTGTGTGTATGTGTGTGTGTGTGTTTCAGGAGTACGGGGGGAAATTCCGAAGAAAATTCTTCTGTCCATCATAAGATAAACAAGTCCATATTTGGAGTGCTACACAGCGTAAACACGCATCCCCCCCCCTCTACTTATATTGTTATAAGAGGTGACAAATATTTAAGAGGAGTGGTAGAACAAAAAAGATTTCAGTGGCTATAATTTACAGTATTTGTGGCTACTTGCTATATCAAAGTATGTCCATGTGTGCTTGCTGCATTTAGTTTTTTTTGCAAATTGAAAGTTTTGTGGAGTGTTTTGTTTCTCACAGATGAAAGTTCAACTTCATTCATCCTCGACCTGTTCAATGGTTGTACAGACAGATCTCCTGTGTATTTTCTCTTATTGTAGAAGCAGGTGCTGCTACAAATGCAACACAGGTTTTCAGTCCCTGTTTGCAGTCTAAGAAGAAGCCGAAAGAAACTTTTGACAATAAGAAAATGCCACTATCAGCTTTGCCATAGATAGAGTCATGTAAACTCACAATGGCATATGCATATGCATATTTTACAGTTTTACAGGTCATGACTACTACTGCCACTATTACTACTGATGAACCTTCACAAGAACACTCATTACTTAACTACTAGAGCAGCTACTGGTATTACTAGTATGATCACTCTTGGCTAACAAGTCATTTGACTGCATCAACAGACACTACTAACAGACTGGTTCTTTTGCCAGAGGGCTGTTGCTGTATTTGCGTAGAGTGAATTAAAAATGACTAATATACACAAAACCCCTTTTGTCTTTTACCATGACTCAGCATACAGTCGATGTTCAGAATGAATCATTCACTGCCGCCGTGGTTTGTGTTTGTTTGATGCCTGTTCTACTGAGCCTCACTGACTCACTGCACTTAATTAGCAGTGAGAGTTTGGAGTAGACGGGGACGATTTTTATGTAACAAACATCTTGTCAGCCTACTGTTTGTTACAAACAGAGGCTGCAGAGTGGAAAGTCACATCCCTCTTCATTAAGACTAAGTAGACTTGCCATTATGTCCGGAATTAAATCCCGGGTACACCTCTCAACCTAAAAAAATGAACCACTATGAACCCTGAGCTACACTTTGACTCGAAGCAAAAGACAATTGACTAATAGGAAATGTATTATTTCTGAGCACTGAACTTCCATCTTTTCCTGGTATGTTTTACAGATTCATCAAAGTTCACCCAGACAATAGCAAAAAAACCCTCAAATATTTTATTCTAACAATCACTCAGCTTTTGGATATAGCTTGTGCATGGCATGATTCTGTACATCCTCTTTTTGTGGAATTTATTTGATAGATATTCAAAACATCATTATCATTAAAGTTAAAATTCCATAGACTTACATATCACAGCGCTATCCTGCAGCAGCGCTTTCGTTACAGTGTAAAGCTACTTATCACCTTCCCAGAGCTTTCGTTACAATTCGAAGCTCCGTTGTCCTGATTCTTCAAAGTTCGAAGAGATTTATCACAAGGGGTTTTACTTGGCGTAGCAACACGATTTAAAAACTTTCACCAAGTATTCATTTTGAAATTGTATAGGAAAGCATATTTCCTACGAACACTGTACTAGTTTATAAAAACAAACTAACTCAATGAATATTAGTTCATGCCAGAGATTCAAACAAATTCACACTAGAAGGGTGAATCATTCGGTATTATGTCCTGAGATTCATTGTTAGGTAGCTGCTGTTAGTGAACTTCAGTGGCGTTGTAGGTGGATTTCTGACTGGTGCACGCTCCAGCCTAGCCAAGCTACTTGACTCCTGGTTCTAGCCTCATACTTAATGTATATACGTGAGTGTGATATAAATCTTCTCATAGGCAAGAAAGTGAATATGCACCTTTAAATGTAGAAGCAGACATATTTTAACCTCTATTCAGATGGTGAAACCACACACATATTCATATATATATATATAGAGAGAGAGAATTAAGCACATTTTAATGGGCACTCTCAGGGAATATCGAGCATGAACGCTCCTCACAGCTGCTGCGGAAAACATAACCATTCAGGGGAGAACACTGGTGTGATGTACGCTCGGGCTTAGCTGCTCCATGGTTGGGCAGTCAGTGGTGTGCTGACCTCACACCATGCTCCATTTCCTGTTTTCCCCAGAGCCTGTGTCAGCACAGGGGCTAATAGTACCCAGGATACTACAGTACTCATGTATGTATATATGTATGTATATATATGCATGAATTCAAAACACATAGATATTCATGTGCGGAAAGAAAAATTATGAATATTTAGTTCACTTCCACATGAATTAGAGTTGCTATGCGACATCCTCACTATAGTCCACCCTGCCCTACATAAAGGATTCATATTAGAAACAGCACAGATATTATCTACATGGATTCATTTTTTCCTCTATGGGGCTTTCTGTTCTAGTCTGGTCTGGTCAGGCTTGGATGGGATCTATTTGAAACATCAAATGCAATGAATTTAAAGAAATAGTTTGACATTTGGGGAAATGCGCCTATTTGATTTCTGCGGGAGAAGATTGAAATCGCTGAAATCTTGATCTTATCATTTATCCATTGACAAGAAAACAAATGTGTTATTTTTTACCCAAATGTCAAACTATCCCTTGAAAGCTTCAAAAATAAACAAGTCTTCAAAAGAACTTACTTTGTTTTTTTAAAGAAGAATGGGTATAATGTGATAAATCTTTTGAGCCTGTGCTTTTTTTTTTAAAAGGCTTTTATTCCATAGCTGACCATTTGCCAGTTTCCAGCTCACACCCAGGGAGTGTCGTCCATCATCTTCTGACAATGATTTGGACCATAAAAAGATGAAGTGGAGTTCAGCTCTCCAGGGAGGATATGACAACGAGGGAGGCTATAGTTAGCCAGTGGAAGTCCTTGAAGGGAAGCTACCGCAAATGTAAAACTGGAAAAAAAACACACACACACACCGAATTACATGGACAATAAGAATAATATGTGCCAGCGAGTGCGATTTCATCCGCATTTTCCATGACTAATTTCATATTATTGAACAACTGATGAACTATGTGTGTGTATAATTGCTTGGGAGTGTGTTTTCTCCATCCTACTGTAAGAGGTTGTTGTTAGTGAACAGATTCCATGGGACTTTCGAGAGCACTCGCCATTGTTTTCATGAAGAGAGAGGGTCAGAAGGCCACTGAGGTCAGCTGAGGGTTCAATACATACAGTACATACACCCACCCACCCACACACACACACACACACACACACACAAACACACTCCCTTTGTGCGCAATGTTCAACTTGTGGTGCGTTTGATATCCTGTTTTTCTCCGTCTTGATGAGTTTCAACACCTCGGTTACAAATACACACAGAAAGGTATGTGGACAAAAACACACATCGTTAAAACTGCAGGAAGTGCACCGCACTAATGAAGTAAACATTTCCTGGAGCTGTCACATTCAGAATTTCCATGGTCAAACAACATGAAAAATAAAACAAATTCGTAAATAAATAACACTGTATTTCAGGGTCTTGCTGATTGTAATCAGGGATAAAGTTTGAACAGATCTGCCTCTTTCATAGCGCTCTATGTCATCTATGCCGTCAGCGACCTTCGCGTCTTCTTATTCAAGGAAACAGCGAAAGAATGCGGCTCAGACTTCTTCAACTGGCCTTGAGGGTTAGCTTTAGCGGCAGCATTTCTGAATGAGCCATACAGCTGAGGTCAATGAAGTTGTCAAATACATTTTTGCTTTCTTTATCTTACTTTACATTCACACTCCCACTCAGAGGGGCTTGTGTAACAGTTGATGCTTACAGGCGAACTGGAATTTTAATTCTCCTCATTCCTGTGTAAGAAAACACTGCAGGTATTGTACATACGTTTTTCCCCCTGCTTTCTAAAAGAGGATAAAAACCAGTTCGGACATATTTGGGAAAATGGCATTTGTCTTCAAGCTTGAGCCTCAGATTTACCATAATCGCAGAAAAATCTATCTCTAGAGCAATTGTTTGGTTAGAAACGGCTTGATCTAAGATAAAAAAAAAACATCAGGTCTTAATTTTAATTGGCTTATTCACAAACTAAAACATACTTATATCATTGTGCTAGATGCTGCTAAATACCATTACATTTTACAGACTATCCCTTTAAAGGATGTCTGTTAACACTGTAGGTTTTTCTGCAGCTTTTTCAGTATATACGCTGAGCTCATAGACCTGACAGGCAGATGCCTACATTGCAATAATGTGTAAGCACTGCAAAATCCATACAAACAGCATTTATGTAATGCGGGATGACACCTGGGCATATTCACAGGAAATAAATTGCACACACATACAGATATTCAGTGAATAATACCTCTTTTATGCCTGTTGCCATCACTTATCTATGAATCAATATGACTCATGAGAAGAACTGGAACAGCAAACAATACAAAGTGTATGTTGACTTCTACAAATACTACACAATACCAGAGATGCTGCTCAGTGAGAACAAATTGAGATTTTCTCATTTTATAACTGAGTTTCACAATGCGAAGGACCTTGCTCATTCAGCTTTAGTTATAAAGAAGCTCTAACGCGATGAATGCAGCGTGTCAAAAATAGCTGCGAGTGTCCTTTAGCGAGGCGCTGACGCTGTACCTGTTAGACTCAAAGTTGAATGTTCCGGAGATGCAAACAAGGAAAAAAAAAAAAAACTAATAAAAACATGAAAATAACCAACTTTGGGTTCAGGTGGCGTTTGCCGTGCAAAGCTTGTCCTTACAGTCAGTTTAATCCACAGTAATTCTTGGCAGAGAAGTGGTGGCTTTACTGGAATACACCTCTTGTGTAACCGTTGGCCTTTCCACTATTGACGTGTTCTGGGATAAGGCTGAGCTTTTCTCACCAGGTAAACATTTGGTCTATAGGTGGGCGGCCAGATAAGAATCTGACGGGGGAAACTTTAATAACATGCAGCGGGTCGTCGTTTGCCTGTGTCATGCCTTCGTGTCGAAAAAACGTGCACGTAATGCATGCAAATCAGGCATCGATCTGAGTGTGTGATCCAATTAAAACAAGAAAATTCATTCAAAAGAGTCGATTCTATTTATATATCACACTCCTGCACTGTTACATGCGATACTACGCACGCATTTGCTGCCAGTGTTGGTTTGCATTGATTGAATCACTGGTTCAGACACACTGAAAGTCCCACTGGGTCGCTATGGTAACTAGAGCCAAAATAAAGCAGCCGTCGAGACAGCTTCAGAGGACACACACACACACACGCACACGCTGCGCCCGCGCACACTCATACGTAAACACACAACCCCCTCTGGCCTTGGCACCTAGAAAACAGACACAAAATGAGCTCTATATTAGACCGCAGAGGGAAAAAAGGAAAAGGACTGAGAGAGAAACATCGAGACGGAGAGGCAGAGGAGGGGAAGAGCGTGTCCTGGAATAACCCCAGTCAGCTCTGTTCGGGTTTCCAAAGAGGACATATTTAGCAGCCTCACTGACTGGCAGGTACCCAGACTCTCTCTTAGTCTCTGCTTCACACACGTGCACAAAACACACACACACATACATTGATGCAGATACCTGGCCGGGGTCCGGCTGGCACACCAAATCTTGCCCAACTTTTCCTTAATGTAGCCCCACTGACATTGCTGTATGTGTGTGTATGTGTGTGTGTCACACATGCCAAGGGGCAGACAGGCCGGCTGTTCATAGCGCCGCACTGTGAGCGCTGAAACCTCCTCCTCCTCCTCCTCTTCTGGGCCTTCGCTAGAATGTTCCAGGAGCTCAGAGAGAGGCTCTGCGGGGCCAAGCTGGCACCTCGTCGCCTGCGGAGATGACCAAACCTCCACGGTGCAGTGTGGCCAAATAGTGATAGTAACAGCAGGTCGGTGTGACGACAATCCCCCGTGATGACAAATCACGTCAGTCCAACGTACTATGAACTGTATAGTAGCTATTTATATGTTGCCTATCTGGCTGCGTTGCATTTTAAAGGGACAGGTTGACATTTTTGGTGAATGATGCTTATTCCCTTTCTTGAGTGATAATGGAAATGTATGCCAAGTACTGAAGCTAGAACCAGGAGCTGGTTAACTTATTTTAACATAAAGACTGGAAAAAAAAGGTCAGAAGACAAAAAGATATCTGCACCCATCCCATTATTTGTTTAATCGAGTGCAGTGATGTCCTTTGCAAAAAGCAAAGTGTAAAAGGTATCATTTCTAGGAAAGTAGTCTTATCTTTTGTGGAGCATGATTTGCATTGGAAAGGTAATCATAATTATTTTAAGAAAGTGTATGCTAGTTTGTATGCATTCATATCCAAGCAAAGTTTCTGCAAATCTGCCAATGGACTAAGCCATTCTTGCTTGGCTATAAATCGTCTATAAAACTCTTCTAATGCAAAACATGCTTGACAATATTACTTTTCTTTTTAGACAAAAAAAATATGAGACTAATTTCCTAGAAACAAGGCCCTTGCACTTCCGTGAATTGGCTTTTATGCGACCAGGCAATCAACTACTTGCTTTAGAGGTGCTGAGAAGACTGATTTGCCTTCATCTTTGGGCAGAGCCAGGCTAGCAGTTACCCCCTGCTTCAAGACTTTATGCTAAGTTGAGATCAATTCAATGAAATCAATCGATTTAAACACCAAGCTCAAAATTCTGTATATAACATACAATATACTGGCAATATAATGGTATACTGAGTCATATTTATGACCTAATATGTTAATGCCATGTTTAGTCACATTATTTACTACTTATATCCATCTAATAATCCAAATCATTGCCTATTATTGATGGATAATTCATACTGTGACTGAAAATGACATGTCCTTTCACATTTTAGCCTAGGCTACATTTACATTAGCTTACAGGTTAGCTATTGACTAGCTGTTGCATGCATTTGTAGGCTACTTCACAATTATGGTTCTCTTAGAATATTATAATTTTCACCTTTCTTTCTCTTTGCCTGGTCATTCTCTGCTTTTATAGCTGGAAGAAATGATAACTTTGATTGATGCAGCATCTTACGTTGCATCCTCTATTTCATTGGAATGCTAAAAACAGACCCACACTGTCGTAAAATCGCGTGTTTTCTTTTGCAAATATATGAGCATTTCTGTCACCTGAGACCATGTTGCTGTCATGAAAATTGGCTTCATGTATTTGAGCTTTCGGCTTTGTGTTAACATTATTATATGCTTAAATGTAGCCTAAGGGGAGAAATGTAAATGAAACAAAACTTAACATACAGAGGTCGTCATGAACTTGGTGTCCTCAATGACAGCTGGTTAGGATATAATAAGCTAAGCTAAATGCTTTGTGGGTCTAGCTTCATATACACACAGACTTGAGTGGTATCAATCTTCTCATCTAACTCTTGGCAAGAAAATAAAAGGGCATAAATGAGAATGCAAGTACTATTTTTTGATATGTGAGGTGAATTCAAATCAGTTTGAAAGTCTTTCTTCTCTCAACAGTGGAGCTTCCTTGTGGAATAAAAATAAATCCTTTTCTTAGACCTAAAGTTAATGTTCTACTTTGAATAAGCTGAATAAAGTACTGAAGTAGAGCAGCGGAGCGTCACAGTCACAGCACACAGGAGTCTGGGGGACCTTTAATAGAAAGTAGACTATACATATCGCCCCGCATATACACAGTGAATTCATCATTGTATATTCATTCATCATAATCTAAACATCACAGTAGCAGCTGTGGCGAGGGATGGTGAGAGCCGGGAAGTCGGTCATAAAGAGTCATTTTACATTCACATTCCCAGCAGATGTGATTCAGAGCGGCCCGGCTGAGGTGAACCGAACCGGATACATCCGCTAGCGCCTATACCGGCATCAGATATTATGATAGGGCACGAGAATCACACGTTGACTATAAATAAACCCCCACAATCCCTACATGCCAGGCCGTGGCAGCTGCCTGTGGGTTTTTATAAATCGAGGAATGTGACTTGGGTTTGTAATCTTAGACGGATTAGCAGAAATACTTTGTGTCATATGTTTTCCTGTTCAAGTTGAATCATTTAGAGATATCGCCTGGCACCGAGGGCGCCATGTGGGTTACTTTTTGCTTGTGTAATAGCTAATTCCGTAATTGCAGGACGCGTGGCTGCAACTGTTGGATGCGACGTCATTCATCTATTAAGTCATGACATTTTATTGGCAGAAAACCTTTCGGACAGGTTACTGCGGGACAAATTGCTAACAGGTGAGAGCAGGCGTGCAAACAGTCAAACAATGGCTCAGTGATGTAACTGATGGAGACTTTAACTTCCCCCAATAAGCAGAATGATCTGGCTCTGATATGCCTTGGAGTTGCTGGCATTGGATCTGTGCTGGCATAAAGCGTATAAACCGAGCACGTCATCGATGGCGCTCCTTTAAGATGACAAACAAGATACGAGCCAGTTGTTGATGGAAGTATTTGGCCCAGATTGATACACATTCGGGCCCCGACGTTTACGGCCAGACTCGACCTGCATCTCTAAGTAATTATGTTGATGGTTTTACATTTTTTAGAAGCATTAAAATCCCAGTGGAATGCAATCAGAATAAATGACCGAACATTTACAATCTCATAATACATAACACAGATTTTTAATAAGCTTTCCTGAGGCAAGATGATAGCAAATAGCCACTTTTGCATTGAAGGGATATAAAGGAAAAACACAGGCAGGAGGGGAAAGAGATGTTTTAAGACCATGAAAGCAACATTATTTAATATTATATAAGTGTACAAACATCATTTATGGATGCGTTATACATTATGGTCAACAAGTTCAATGTAAAACTCCAATTAGAGATTCATTTCATAATATGTAAGAGTTAATGAACATTATGTGCTGATTATAATGTGTTTATAATGTTGCTGTAATGTGCATCATTTCAAGTTAAATATAAAAAGTGGTAATCATGGGCATTTGCATAATGTTACATCTTTAGAGGAGAGGTGGTGTGAATTCTTGGAGATACCGTCATTAAGTCTGCCAGTCACATGAAACCAGTGAAATTGTGCATCACACTCCACTTACTGACTTTTAAAGCGCAGGAGACATTGACACACGCACACACGCACACATGCACACACACACACACACACACACACACACACACACACACACACACACACACACACACACACACATGCACACACACGCATGCACACAAGTGAGAAAAACAAGTGGCAACTCTGTCAAGGAAAGGCCCCCAGAGAGCTCTCTCCTACAGCTTGGCAGTACCTGATCTCTGAGCCCTGACAACCACACACACACACACACACATACACACACACACACACACACACACAAGCACACGATGCTTTCTAGGCAAAAAAAGTGCACTATCTAAGACTACGCCGTAAGTAGAGTCATGAATATTCATGGACATATTCCAGAGATGGTAGAGTAGATATTCTGCATGTGTGTGTGTGTGTGTATGTGTGTGTGAGGGTGTGGTATCTTGTATATCTTTTGGCCCAGCACTTCTTACATTATTGCCCTTTCCCTACAATCAAAGCACCATTAAAATGATCTTTGTATCGCAGAGTCACGTGTGTGTAAGGCCTGTAAAATGCCACACCCATACACACACACTCACACACTTTCCCTTAAGGATTGAATAGCTTGATGACTCCATGTAAACAACAATAAACACACGGCTGCCAAGAACATGGCAAAGTTCAAACTTTGTAAGGAGTACAACTGCTGATAGTTCTGCACACAAGTACATGTGAACATCGGTTTTTAATAGCATGTCTTATGTAAACTCTACACACACAAACACACACACATCTGTTACACACACTTTCCCACCCTCCCTGTGCATAAAACAGTCATTTTATTGACAGCACTAATTACACTAGCTGTGATACAGGCCATGGTTTACATATAAATGATTCCCCTGTGATGGACTTTAGGAAACATTGATCCTGCGTCCTCCCCACGCTCCGAGCACTTAAAGCTGATGGTCGCCGAACACCTCTCCCTCACTCATTCTATATCTTTTGTCAACTCCGTGGGATTAATGGTGACTGTTAACCCGGAGCCATCAATTTTTAATTGTAATGGTTTTGCTATTGTCCCATGTGATTCTCTTTTTGAGAGGAGATGGATCTCTTAAGAGCACTATCTGACGTCTAAATCATAATCGACCTTTCCAGCCGTCGCCGTCCTTAGTTTCTCTTGTAACCGTCCCTTGTAACATTGGCTGGAGATGCTAAAAATAATTTTTACAAGTTCTTTTTTTACTGATTTGTCTTGCATTAAAAATATAAATGAAAATGTCAATAAAACTACAAAAACATACTGTGTAATGTCAAATTAATAATAATTGTAATAAAATAAAAAATGTAATAACCAATATTACACTTGATATGATCATAAATTAAGCTTAATGATGTAATATTTTTAAAAGGTTAATTAAACATTTTATTAGTGGTATATCAATTTATTACATTAAATATAGATTAATATACATAAATAAATGTAGGGTAAATTTCTAACAGTACATTTGGGATTTTTTAAGCCTGAGTTTTATAATATTTGCTAAAAATACAGAAGAAAACATTATTTATCTGTGATTTTATTCTACAAGGTTATTTCATAGTTATTTCATTTTTCTTTTTACAAAAACCTGTTTTTACAGTGTAAAGTTAATATATCAAACTCTCACAATATAGACTTAGCTTAATAGAGACAAGCGGGTCGTGTTCTTCTGTAATGAGGCAGTGACAGTATCAATACAATTTGACAGTCAACATGCAGCCAGCTACACAGCGTTTCCCATATATTCATTTATTCGCAGCGGCCCGCCATATTAAACAAATCGATTTTTCTTTCTCTTCTCGTTCTACCGAACACACGAACACGCCTCTGATACCTGCAGTCACATCACACCATCTACACTCTATCTCCACTTTAACTCAAACAATTAAAGACTGATTGACACTTCGTAAACGGAGAAATCAACAAGGCTTTGTAGGGTGAGGCGTGAGACAATTGCAGCTAAACCACGAGCACAAAACACCCTGTTTATCCATTCCTTTCATGTTGTCTCTTTTGTTTTTTTTGTTTGAGGGTAAATAAGACACTTTAACGTATTGACAAGTTTAGCATACCAATTCCTGTCATTGTGTAACTCAGCAGGAAAAACATATAAAGCTATATTAGCGCTGATTCCCCAAGAATAAACGAATGTCATGCAGTAAATTGAATAGCATAAAGTCACATTTGGGCTCGTAGCTGTGAGAGCTGTGATTGCAATCAACGTTTAATTGTCTTTGTTTGTGAGTTGCCAGTGTGTAAATGTGTTTGAGAGCGCGTGAGTGTGTTTGCGCACAATTCCCGAGGGGCCAAGCGGAGCATCGATAAATATTTTACAGCCCGCCAATCCACTTGCAGGCGCGATGGCCGGCCATCCCAGTCACAGCGGGGAGGGGGCTGGCTTGATGAGCCTGCAGCCCGCTGAGACTGGCAGGGAGCTGGGTCAATTTCTCTCTAATGGCCTCTCATATGGTAGCTCTAATGATAGGCGCAGGGAAGATAAACTGCTGGAAGGAAATTGGTGATAAACGGGATGAAAAAAAAACAAAACAAAGGTTCGTTTGTTAGTTATTGTAAGGTTTTTCTTTTCTTTTTTTGTGAATGACAATAAAACAACGTTTGCAGGATCTTGATGAGACCTTTTCCCTCCATCTTGGTTCTGTGCAATTCAACCGCACGTCTGAATAGTCAGATATATCTTTCCTTCCATTTCTGCTCCTCTGTCATGACGAATCAGCGATAGGGCCGGTTCCATTAACGGAAAAGTGCCACAAAGTGAACGACACACGTTGTGGGACTGTCGTGCCAGGCCAGGCGGAAAACGCACTGAATGAATTCCAGGCAGGTATGTGCGGGGAAGTGAGTTATTCTGCTCCAGCTCGGGGTTGCCTCATGGCAAGCAATCCATTTCTGTGAGTCTAGTGTAAATAGCCTCGTGGGGATTCGATAGTGTGTGTTAGTCTGTCTGGATGTGTACGACAAACCCGTGTGACTGATGTGTATATTTAATGTACTCTGTGTGTGTGTGTGTGTGTGTGTGTGTGTGTGTGTGTGTGTGTGTGTGTGTGTGTGTGTGTGTGTGTGTGTGTGTGTGTGCGTCAAATATTATTCAAAGAACACTGACCAGTTGCTCTTGTGTTTGATTGTGTCTCTTTGACTAAAGCCTATGAGCCTTTAAGTCTAGACTGTCATTTTATATTTAAAATAAAAAAAAAAAAATAATAAAATATACTTAGCAAAAAAGATTATGTTTCCAAGTACTTCCTGTCATAGGATGTTATCAACTCCTTGTTCCTTCCTTCCTAGAACATGAACAAACCCTCCCAGAAATAGGTAATTTTATTTAGATTATTATGATTTGATTTTATTTAGATTATTATGATTTTCAACCCTGACATGTATATATATATATATATATATATATATATATATATATATATATATATATATATATATATTGCATGATATGATTGCATTTCATTGGCAGGAAAATTCTTAAAACAACTTTCTATAATTTTTATATCTCACATTGTTTTTTAATTTTGATCCCATAATTTTAACATTGTGTCATAATTTTGTCTTGAAGACTTGAATTTGGCCAGTGGAATGAGGCAATTTAAGATAATTCTACTTAATATTGGACTAATGCACCAAAAACAAGATATTTTCTCCTGATATAACTACATTTTTTGCAGTGTATGTGTATGCTGCAGGTCCTGTTAGGAATGCCATTCTATGACACATACTGGCACTTCGCTTTGCTTACTGCTGACCAGTCAGCAGTGTCACTTACAGCTGAGCCGTTTTTTTGTTTGTTTTTTTGGGCACAGAAAAGGTTGAAGGTGAGAGGTTCGGTCTGCCCCTACAAACACTGACGGACGTTCCTAAGAATAACCCTTTATGATGTGTGCTTGTGTAAACGCTGTGTTCCAAAACCTTACAGGGAGGCAGCAAGGTTAAAGAGGGAAGCAGTTTAATTACACATTAGAAAAAAAAGACAAGTTAACAGAATAAAAGAAGACATTCACCCTTGATCCTCTGGAGCTTCCCTTGAGCAAGGCCATTAACCATTCACTCTTATGTCGGCAACCCTTTCTTCCTTTTTCTGCATCAAACGCTCCGAGCTACAGCTGTAAATATGAATTTGCTCTTAGTCATCTCGCCTTGTTAAATGAGGGTTTTTTTGTCCTTAGCCATAACACAGTAAATTACCATTATCATGTTGCAAAACAGACACTATCATTACCGCCGCTGCTACAGTATGCATGCACTTTGGTAATTATGCCATCAACAGAAAAAAAAAAAACACACACACACTTGCCATCCCACCAGATATATACGATTAAAAAGGTTTGAGTCAGCCCCGCTAACGCAAAATAAAAGAGACAAATGATTGGTTGGTGGTGTGCCAGAGCCTCTCAGCTCCTCTTAAATTCTTCCTGGAGAGAAAAGCAATCGTGGATAGAAAGAAAAGGGAAGGAAAGCATCTCTACGGATGAGATCACACGTCGGGTTTCCTCCGCCTTCGTGGTGGCGGGGATAGTCCGGCACGAAAAGTATGCCGGCGCCTAATAGGTTCATGCTGCGGCACAGAGAATAAGAATAGCTTGCTGTCACAAGAAGAACTGAGTCATTAGGCCTCCTGGGCTGGTCCAAAGGGCAGCCCCACCACCACTCCATTCCTCCAGGCTTTCCTCAAGGCTTCCACATAAGCACGAAGGCCAGCCACAGTCCTAATGACTGCGAATGTTGTCACTCTTCACCGATAAAAAAAAAGAAAAAAAGCACACTTGTTGTTGTAGCTCCAGTAGTAACAGCTGTGCTCGCAGAGAGGTTATCTATGACATAAATGAGGAAATGCAAAAGCATTCAAATGACCTGTAATGCTTCAGATATAACAAAACAAATGGTTGCTAAGAGGTAAAATTAGGGAAAATAGAGAAGATATTTTTATGCTTTTTTTTAACAAAGGCTTCGGAAATGAGCAAGGAGGATGTAAAATCATGAATACTTCAGTTGGAGAAAAGCCACTTCTTACTACTTTTACTTTAGAGGTTTCTTTAGCTTTACACGTAACTACATAACTCAATAACTCGCTTAAAGTGTTGCACATTTTAATCCTTGTAGAGTTCAAATATTCTGTGACGGGATTTAGATAATCTTTAAAAATCTGGGTTTAATTTGACATGGTCAAGCAATGGTCAACCAGTGTGATTTTCAAGTGTAGAAAAAACAAAAGAAAGGAATTAGCCTATAACGGTGCTGCAGTTAAACTTCAAACCTTCGAATCAACAGGTAATGCTGCTGTGAATAATAAGAGTACATTTTATTTTTATAATACCTTTTAAACAAGAAATGCAGCTCAGAGGGCTATACAAAGAAATAAAACAAATAGTATGTGTGTCTAATGAATGTCAAAATAATGGCATTTAGTCCTAACCTTTGAGCAGCATCTGATGCTGCTCCATTAAATGGCACGGAACACTTCTCCTGACTTCATTTGCAGTGAACAAAATGTTTCACTCCGAGGGGGTTTTAAAAACCAGAAAAGCGTCATCCATTGCATGCAGAGCTACACAGTGAGGGATTATTATCAACTCTAATCTACTGCTACTTCATTTAAAGAGAGGAAGGCACTTTCATTTGAAGTAAAAAGCCTGAGAAGAGAGATTTCCCTCACATTTATTAAAATTGTATTGGTGGAAATGTTATCATCTCTTCACACCTACTTAAAATTTTGTGTGGAATGTGAAGAGCGTAAAATATGTACTTTGTACTCGTCTTAATGGTACACTGTGTCTGCAGTGAGGATGCAAAAAATAAGTGTATTTTAACATTTTGTATTAACATCACATTTGAAACTTTGATGCTTTCCAAGCTTTTCGTCAGCCCCTTTAAAGTAATAGACTCCCCCCTGCTTCTAGGTTTGATACTAAACTAAGCATTGATTCTTATTTTTCACATTTTGGGACAGTATTGTCCATCAAATTTAGCAATGAAAAAAAAATGTGGTGAACATATATTAAGATTTTGGTACAATTAGTGCAGAAATAAGTAGAATTTTCTTGAATTAACGTAGATAATATTGCTTATTTAAAAAAGACAACTATATAATAAAAAGTCAAGAGCATGAGATAAAAAAAATGAAACTATAAGAAAAAAGTCAACATTACATAAAAAATATATACAATTTGAATATTTAGATATCATTATAGACATCTTTTTGTATATTAACCCTAGTTGGATTCAGTGCAGGATACAACTTCACTGGATTCCATGTCCTGATTTCAAGAAGTCAAACCAGGGCTGGACAGTTTATACAATAACTGAAGTGTCTACAGAACTCCAAAGCTACCTGTATCAGTGGAGTTTGATCATGTTTTGAATGACACACCACTCATTTCAAGGGTAATCTATATCCTTGACATGCGAAGCCTGATAAGGGCTGCGTGTCCTCGTGTGTACAGCACTCTGTAGCTTTACTCGACTGAAACAGAATTTCACGCTCACCCGTTGGGAGGTTTATGAATTCATGCGCTTAATGTGTATTTTGGCCAAATGAAAACATTATTCTGCAGCTCGGTCATTCAATTGACATGTCTGTTTAAACAACTGGACACCGAGACCTTTAGAAAGGTCAGGGATTGGAGTGAGGTGGCTAAAGATAACACACGCACACACACACACACACACATACACACACACACACACAGAGTTAACTGCAACAGGGGTCACTGTTCTCACTGATATGGCTTAAGCTGCTGCGTTATGACAGCTCCAAACCCAATGTGAACTCTAAGCTCAGTGCAATCCATGTCACTTAAGATGGTACGACCTGTACTCCTCCAAATACTATCAGACACACCCCTCTAATCGCTTCTTGTAACACGGTTACAGAAGCAGGATTGATGGTTTGGCTACTCTTGAAGACGGAGGGGGTTGTGCAGTCCAAAGGGAAATGCAAATTAGTTCGGTTTTACTGTCAAATTGAAATATAATATTTAATTACAATTCACTGTAACTGTAAAGGATAAACACAATCACAAACACGATCCCGTTGCAAATACGTCCCTGGAGTTGTTTTTTTTTTTTTTTGCAGCGTTGAATCACTTCAGCCCTGGAGGAAGAGATTTTTCATGTGAAATTTAATTTGCATGTGATGCGCTTCATGTGAAACAGAAAGGTTGGCAGCGGGGATTCCCTTGAGGGAAAGAAGAGGGGTGTAAAAGTGAGTAAAGAAACAGGGTGTGGGTGCACAGAAAGTGATGCATTCACACACATAATAATAATAACATAAGTAATTATCAACATTAGTAATTATCAATGATTAAGCCAGAAATCTCCACTTCAGCAACTCTTACAGACATCAAAAGTTCCAGTTTTATAAATATATTCTGGAGTTTTTACAGAGGAATTTGTTCGTACAACATTTAGTCTGATTTATTGAACATTTTATTCCTAAAAACATAGTGAAAACTATTTTTTTTTAGTCTTTTAGTTTACTCTTGACAGTATTTCCTGATTTGTGGAGGTGATAAAAAGACATATCCAAGAAAATAATTTAACTCTTATATGTCAACACCTAGATAGTGCTCCGTTTCCATTTAAACATAACATTTCAGAAAACTTGTGATACATAAAAACAGCCATCTTTAATGTAATAAATCAACTGGAGAAGTTCTGATATCTTTTAGTTAAACTTGTTACCCTATTCACCTGTAGTGTCCTCTCCATGCGGCGCCTTATGGGATAAGGTTTGCTATGTACACAGTGTTACTCACCTGTGAATAGCTGTGATATTTACATTCTTAAGGTGCTTAGGTGTGTACCGTCTTAACTGGGTGCTGCCTACTTTGCTTAACAATGGCTAATCCCATTCTCTAGTGTTGCCCACGTGCACGTGCATGAGTGGGAGTTTGTAGCTGTGTGTGTGTGCGTGCGTACGTGTGTGTGTTTGTGTGTTGTAAGCTCACTCACATGATGAAGTTGTGCTAATACTTTGCCCACGCGCACTCACATTCCTATCATAGTTAGAATTTAACCAGACTATTATCAAAGAATGCTGTTGTTTTTGTTTTCAGAAGAAGCATGTGACCTGGAAGTAAGTAAGTGTGCTGTGGAGTGTTTCGTCTTCTGTTAAGCCTTCAAACTCATGGACCTCTTAGCCCAAACTAGGCCTCCAAGACTGGAGTTCACTGAAGCAGTATGCTTCTACAGAGAAATGCATACAATCCATCTCCAGAATCTGTGCCTTAAAAAATGTCATAAAAAGACAAATCTATCCATTTAAATCAGCCAGAATCAGCACATTAATATTAATGAGACAGAGACAAGGCAATCTGTTCTTTCTAGAGCTGCAGAGAGAAGCTTGATATGTAAAGCTTGGGGTGATTTTTGGTATTTAAAACCACAAATACATCTTGCAGCTTCAAATAAAACCCAGGAACAGTGTACGTTTATGGGAGCTTCAACTTTAAACTAAGAGAATATCTTTCTATTATCGACGAACTTTTACATGGCGTTACATTACGGTTCATATAACCATGGGGCCATACCGAATGTAAAGATCACTCACTCACTTCTCTCTGGCCTGGATCATCCAGTAACATGATCTCTCCGCTCACAAACATTTACTGGATGTGTCAGCAATATATAACCCGGCACAAAGTCGTGCTGTGAGTGTATGCAGTAAAGATACATAGATGGCTTCGCAGGAAAACCTAGTCATCACTATAAATAGATGCTTTAGTAGCCTGATACAGAAGCACTTCCATGAATGGCGTGGAAAGCCAGAGTGTGTGTGTGTGTTGTGTGTGTGTAAGAGCGCTTCTGTGCAAGAGCGCATTTGTCTCTGTCCTTCTCGATATTCACGTGCCTGGTCCAAGCATGACCTACGTTTATTAGCATGATGATTGTGTGTGTGTGTGTGTGTGTGTGTGTGTGTGTGTGTGTGTGCGCGCATGTGTGTGTGTGTGTTGAGGTTTCTGGCTTGGGGGGCTGGTGAGTAAAGCCTCATGACGCACACAGCGCGGTCATAAGACGAATGGGTGAAGTGACAGAGTGGAGAGTGTGTGTGTGTGTGTGTATGTGTGTGTTTGTGTGTGTGTGTGTTTGGAGGGGGGATTTGACAGGAGAGGGGAGCGGGGCCACAGGTGGTCAAGTGGAGAGGACGCAAACGAGGGGGGTTGGGGGGCTATTTAGAAGGCAGGGATGCCGGTGATATATCATTGCATTTAGAAAACTAACACCGATCTCAATTTAGTTATATGTATGTGTTGTTTTTTTTACAGTAAATGCACCTGCTGGAAACGGGGGTCCACACATGAGTAGACAATCTGCTCCCTATGTGAATGATGAATGATTTTTTTTGGGTTTTTTTTTTGTCTGTGATACCCCTGCTATGAAATATGTGAAGCGGCGTGTCAGAGGGTTTTTTTAGCTTGCTCTGGAATGGCTGCATTCAGAGGTGTAACCTTAGACTTTATGTGTTGTTAGCAGGGTGATTTATTGGATATGCCAGACTGACCAGCCTGGTCTTTGATGTCTGGCACAGCTGTCTGACGCTATCAGTCTACGTCTTTGTTTCCTCCTGCATGATTCTTTCCCTACCTGTTTGCCATCTGTATCGAGAAAAAAAAAAAAAAAAAAAGAAAGAAACGTGAGGAAGAAAAGAAATGAAAGTAGTGGAATGTGAGAGAGAGTAATAAGAGATGGCTGTTATGCAGACGGGCTGTCTATAGCTTTATCTCTATTTTATCATCCTATCTCCTCCTGTGGCATGTGGGTGACCATGTGAAGCAGTGTATCCATTAATATATATTCACTGTGTAAAAGTGTTGAACACTGTGTTCCACGGATGCACTTGCCGTGCTACTGAGTCTCAGCCTCACAGAAGAGGGGAGTGGAAGAATAGAGGAGAGGAGATGTAAAGTAAAAAAAGAGAAAAAAAAAAAGGACATGATAAGATATGAGGAGAGGGGAGGGGGAGGAAGCTGCAACTCTCCATGTTGCTGACGAGAAGTGAGAGGAAGGATGGAGGGAGGGAAAGAGAAAGAGAGAGAAGGAGAGATAGGGTGGGGGGCAGGGGGGGGGGAATGGAGTCAGAGCTGACAGGGCAGCGTGACATTTTCCTGTGAGGACAAATTGTTCCCAAAAATCAACAAAGAGGCAAAAGAGATGCAGGGTGACACTGCAGCACCGACTGCAGAAATGTTTCCCCTGGAACATATATGTGTGATCACAGCATCCACTGACACTTTTGCCTTTTTTTTGTGTGTGTGTGATTGGCTCCCCCCTTGAATCTGCTCTGTGCACCACATCAACACCTAATCAAGGATTTCCTAATTGGCCAATTGGAGTCAATATGCTGGAATTGAACCGCATGCTTCATGTATGTCTATTCCACACTGTGCTAAAACCGTCATATGCGCTGGATTTGCGCAGACACACACAAGATTAAATCAGCCACCATCTGTCCTCGCGCCATATCGCAGTTAATCTCCTATTTTTCATTCAATGAGCTCTTGTAATGTGAAACTGTGGCGACGTAGGGAGACTGTTATCCAATTTCAGCTGGTTTACTAACCTCTTTCCTAGCCACGCCGCACTGCTCATCCCTCTCCTCTCATCCCTGCCTCTCCTCCACTTCCTCTGAGGCTCTTTAAGGACACAGCGTACCCAGTGCCCTCCTGCCTCTCTGCTCACCGCTCGTGCTCCCCTCCTCCTCCGCTCCTCCGTTCGCCTCACTTTCTCCTTCCCTCACCTCAGACTTTTGCCTTTAACTCCTTGTGCAACCTCCTCCTGTTTTACCTCCTTCCTTTCCTTTTTTGTTTTTTTTGGGGGGTCAACAGCATTCCCCTATAACATCTGGGCTCCAGAAAGAGGAGAGGGCCGTTCCCCCTTTTCCTCATGAATATTACACCGACAGAAAGGGGTGAGATGGTAAGTGGCGGAAAATAGACCCTTGCACAAAGGTGTGAAGAGAGTCAATCACCGCGGGGGTTGAGGGGTGTGTGCGTGTGTGCGCACTTGTGTGTTCAGGTGCGCGCGGAAATGCTTGCGCACGCACTCACACGTACGGCGGACAGGATAAATCGAGTCCGGCTCTCACGCAGGTGTATATTTAGCCGTGAAAGCGCCTGGTTGGCACCGACTGGTATTTGGCATCTTCCGATAGAAGAACCCGCAAGAGGGGTCAGCTGACACACATACATACATACACACACAATGGGTGTAACGGGGCGGGGGAGCAAACACAGATGAGGAGGTAGGATGTAGCAAAAAAAAAGGTACCGATTATTAAAAAAAGAAGCATTTTTAAAGGCTCTTATTTAATTAAACTAAACACATGATTAAATGATAAATCAGCCTATTCCCTAGGATCCTGTTCCCTGTTAAAGCCACAGGGCAGTTCTTTTTTTTTTTTTATGAGTGCCTCCTCGGTTTCACACCATTGCAATGACTTACAGGTGGCTGTGATGTGGCAAGAACCACATGTGTTTTAGTGAGTAACACTCGACACAATCAAAGCTGCAGCAAACTGCTAGTTGTTGCAACAAAGACTGGAAAGGCACTTATAGCACATACCTTCACCAATGCAAATGTGCAGCAAAACCAATATGTGTGGCTATATTTCATACTCTGAAATCAATTGAATTCTTAATTCAACTAGTAACATTCTTTCGACCAGCGGGAGCTACTAATACAATTGTTCTGTAAATTTCCATGAATGGGTTTGGCCTCAAAATGTAATGGGTTTGTCCTTGGCCAATTCTTTACCCTACCAACGAGTTTCACAAAAAGCCTCCCAGTCGTCTTTTTGTTTTCTTTTTCAATGCTATTTCTATAGCATTCTATAGCTGCTCATCTAGCATCAAAACAAGACATTCATAATGATCGGTATATGACTGCACTACTTTTTGGATGGGTTGGATTTTCAGTCACATTACAGAAAGTTCCCAGGGGCAGAGGAGGAGACAAAGATCTTGTGATAATTTAATTATAAAGAGTGGGAAAACAATAATAAAAATGCTAACACTTTCTTGTTTTTGGACACGATGAAGGAAAAAGAAAGGAGAAGAGAGGACAGCAGAGTAATGCCACATGAAGATACAATTTCAGTAGTATAATGCACACAAAGGTGTATGAAGCATTTCAACTGCCAGTCACCTAACACTGTCTGTACAGAAAATGACTACATTTATCACTGGAACCTTCGATGGCCATGGTCAACTCCCCAACACAATACATTTTTTCAGAAGGTAGAAGAATGAATGACTAAGAGATGATAAGATGTGTGGTGACTGCGGGTCTATAATGGCTGCCAGTTTGTCTGTGTGTGTGCATTGTGTGCAGGATTAGAGCTTCTGGCTTCTGTCACATTACGAGGCCCTTTGGCATTTGTATTGGGGTGTGATTTGATCTCGAGAGACTGAAAAAAAAGAGCAAACAGACGGAAAAAAGAGAAGAGAAAATGAGGAGTAAAGCATAGGGAGAGACAGGTAACAGGACAAATGAGAGCGAGGGAGGAGACGCGTTGCACCAATCAACCTGCGAGGTGTACCGTATTCCCGGGAGAACCATTTACACACACACAAACACACATGGTGGCCGGCATGTTATCAATATTGTTCCTTGCCGTGGTAGCTATCATGGCAGTGTGCGCCAATTACTCAGCCCGGAGCAGCAAATGTGCGGTCGCTACAGAAGAGAAAAAGCTACATGGATCACAACACTATTGATCAAAACCTGTCGAGTTGCCTTTACGCATGTTTGTGTGTGTGTGTGTGTGTGTTTGTGTGTTATATGTGCTTTTCCCATTCCCGTTTGTGTGAGTGTTCGGTGAATGTGCGCGTTCAGGCGCACGTGGCACAAGCGAGTGCGGGCAAAGATGCTGTTTATAAAATTGGTATCATTTATCTTGCATGTGGCAGAGAGTGGAGGGGGCTGCCGGGGGCTTCCACAGCAGGAGATACCCAAACACAGGGAGGAGACACGTGAGTGAACTACCCTGATCGGGAGCTGCCTTATTAGCCATACCACATGTGATCATGACTATCAAGACTGGAAAACATAAATGAAATCATCGAAACTCAAAACTTAATTTGAATTCCCTCCAACAATGAGACATCTAACTCAAGAATGTGAAAATTCCCCCCAAAAAACATTGAGCTGTTCCTGGAAATTATAATAAAAGCCATGAACTTAATTAATTCAGTGCAATTATGTATGTTGTATGTGTATGTATGTATGTGGAGCTACCGTTGCAGACTTAAGCCTCTGTGAAAGGTGACGACCTCTAACAGCAGACTTACATGAATGGGGTCAAACATGGATTAATATACCCTCGCCGCATTCAGGTCTACGTTATAAAACGTATTAGACCGGATTCTCGACAAATCCGACAATGCAGCGCTTACCCCACAGGATTGTGTGTAGGTGTGGGCATCTCACCATCATCATGGCCATTTGTTTGACAGTTGTCATTTGCCGTGAGCTTTGACCTCCGACCAAGGCCGTTTCCCCTATTTCCTGCCTACGAGCTCAAACAATAGACACAAACAGAAGGAAGCGTGACGCTGAGGTCAAGGCTACTTTATGCAAATCAGGGGTGTCTTGTATGTCTCGCTGCCTCTACGTTCTGGCATGCAAACTTTAAAACTAGCTTCTGTCAATTTAAAATAAAGACAGATTTGGAAACTGCATGGCTGATCTTTTACTTAAAATGTTTTCAGCAACAAATTTCATTTAATTTTTTACACTGTAAAACAGAAAGTCACCAAACATGCCACCATGCTGGTCCAGATTTGGAAATCTGCAAGCAGCCCAACGAGTGAAAGTGTTCATCTAATCAGGTATGAGCATCCCATGCCAAGAAGCAGCACAATCACTCACATCCAAAAAATGCCCAAGTGGATCCCTGCCATTAGACTAAACTGCTCTTGCTGGGCAGCACTTAATAAACAGTCTGATTTAGTGTCCCTCGCTGCAGACACTGCATCTCTACCTGGATGAGAACATCAGCTCAGTACCTTAAATGTTAGTAAAGTAAACAATGCACTTCGGTTCGATTGATTTAACTTCAATCCACGAAAGGCGAGCTAGAATGCTAATGAGGACAGAACTTACACATCCAATCACATGCGGTCGCTCAAAGCGACACTGACAAGAGTTTAAGGTTGACGAGTTCATGAAGAAAGTCAAAATGCTTTTACACTAAACACGTTGATTCTAAATATAAACTCCCGGGATGAAAAAAGATTATTCGAATGACTTAACTGAATGTAAAGGAGCATATTTAGGCGAAGCATGCAGAGGCAAATTGAGTTTGCAATCTTTCCCAGACTGTCCTTTCATGCATGTTGATGTATGCACTCGGTCGTTTATAGTGTAGACGGCATGTAATTTGATAGGTAGTGATCTCTGATGAACGTCGCTTCTGCCTCTAACGATGATTAAAATGGAGTGCAGTTGTGAGTACACTCGGATGATTGACAGAACAATGTCATCCAGCATGTGTGCGCGCGTGCACGATCGAGACTACGTGCGCATTTGCACTTCAATGACGGCGTCTACTTATATGTGATCTGTGCAGCTATACCGCGCATATTTCCGTTAATAGACTGTTTGTGCGTATGTATGTGTATATGTTGGAGCTGGTGTGTTGTGAAATGTGTGGCACAGGCATTAATGAGTTCAGATGGCTCTGATCTTGCTAACTCTTTACCATCAGTCTGTCTCACTGTCTCTCTCTCTTTCTCTCTGTTGGTCTGCATCAAGCCCTGTCTGACAGCTCTGGCAGCTCGTCAAGTCTACTCCGCACACACGTCAATCAAACCCTGTCCAAGCAAATAAGCAATTAATCATTAGCATCCACAAGCAGCCGATGCAAGAGAAGCAGGAAGGGGGGAGGGAGGGAGGAGGAGGGCAAGGAGAAGAAAGAGGTATCAGGGTTCATCTGGGTTCAAATATGACCCCGCCCCCCCTGTTCACACACACACACACACACACAAATACACACAGTTCCCTGGTGAATTCTGCGGTGGCGACTATAACAAGGGGATTATCTTCTTAATAAATCAGGGGATGAATTATGGAAATGAGAATGGGACGGTAAAAAATAACAACTGGACAGCATCTGTTGACTAATAAACCGAACTATATTGTCCCTGTTAGGTTGGCCTCTCCACTCACATTAATGGCGATTAGAGGATGAATCTGTGATGGAAGTGATTAAATGGTGTGTATGAGTTGGGGTCAAAATTGTGGTGTAATTGCGACAAAGACAGATCGGCTAGTATTCACTTTGAAAAGGGGGCATTTTAGGCCAAGCTGGGTAAAGTGAAGGTTAAACAGTTGTGATGAAAATTGGAATTATGTTGCAGACATGGAAGTAAAAAAATCCACCTTTAAGGAAGCACTGTGATGGTGTGATAGTGAAGGATGTTGACAGTGAACATTTTGCATATATGTAATATAATTTTTTGTTGTTTAGCCAATACAATTTAGCTGTAATATGAAGTACACAGGTTTATTTACTAAGTTGTTGCCAGGCAACCAGCAAAAATCCAGGAAACCACTGCTCCAGGTCAAGAAATCACATAAAACAACTTGTTTTTGTTTTGTACTTTGGTTTTTACCATGTCTATGATGGCACTTTTGATGCCCTGGTAAACATATATATTTTTAAACTTTGGATTGAGCCAGGCTAACTGTTTGCAGCTCTTGTCCTAAGCTAAGCTAACTCTTTCCTAGGTTTAACTGCATATGTGATTTGGAAGAAATGTAGACATCCACCACTTGAGCTCCCATAAATACCTATTTACCACATTTAAATAGTGATGACGCCGACTTTCAGCTCTGATATATGCAACTTGTCACTTAATAATGCAGAATTCTGTGGAAACCAAACAATTCCCTAATTATTTATTCATGGTTTATTTGATAGGGACAGATACAGTGTGCATAGATAAACTGAGACAGATATCTGATGCAAGTATTATAGCGTTTATAGCTGATGCTAATTTCCGACACCCGTCCCTAGAAAGGCTTTTATGAAAATAAACTGTGTACAGAAAGATACAATAAAACTGACAATTAGCAGGAACATAGCAGCAGAAAACTAGACTGATGAGTACAGCTTTGTTGCTGAATTGACCACGAATTGATAGCTCTCTTAAAAGTGTGCAGCAAGATTGAAGTGATGAGGTAGCGACTTCCAGGACTTTGTACCTTTCGCAGAAAAAAGCTGAGCAAAGGAGCAAAGGATGTTTTGCAGAATGCAACTTTACAGTTGCTTTTGACTCTCAGCCAAAGTCAATCAGTCAATGAAGCTAATTAAAACCCAAATGTAATAGAACTTTTAATGCTCATCATTAACTCTGAAATCATCCGACAATTCTGAGGTGTCTGATCAAGCGTCCGTTTGTTTTTAATCATTTTTCCAATCACTACCATACACACACATATGACGTTCTTGTAACAGAGATGGAATATTTAGGATTCCGGTTTAGTAGTTCTGCAAAATAAAACACTCAGTAACACATAAGAGTAATATGAAATGTGTGCGTGGGTGTGTATACGTTTTATCACCTTCAGTCATTCGCTCCTATCTCATTTTATAACCAGTATTGTCTCGGCTGTCTGTTTGCTTAGTGTCAGATAAAGATAGTGCGCTCATTGATACTGACAGGCCTTCCTGTCTCATCTCCCAATTGGCTTTTAGTTGGTCTAAAGAGTTGATTGTCCTTTATTGCTATCGGCTCATCTTCTGTCATTGGCCAAGGTCCCCCCCATGTCAACCTCTGACCCCTGCAGATAATGTCATATATCTAATTACACGGCGGAACCGATGTGTTAATATAATCCCGCTGTTGGGGATTTGAGTGTGACAGGAGAGGAAAATCATTTTGCTGTTAGGTCAAGTGATGGTTTAGTTAAGAGAGTAGATTAGAGATGAAGGCTTGTGGTGGGATTGAATCATGGATGTTTTGCGGAGATGCCCTTGAGCAGAGAAGCGAGCTCGGGAAAAGCTCGAAAATTGAATTAATAAATAAAAATGTCATTCCCCAACTCTCCTTCCACGCATTTCCTGTTTCTCTCCATTGTGAAATTAAGTATTTCATCAGTTCGCGACCTCGAAATTAGGAAGGAACAGGATTCTGTCTTAAGCTTTTAATGAACTCCTCAAGCAAATAAGAACATTACAATAACACTATCTCTTTCTCACAATTCAAACGCCCACATGAGCCACCGTATATGACTCCGAGACGACCCCACCCCCACCCCAACCAGCATTATTAGACATGTGAACCCAGTGACTCCGCCGATGCGCTCTTCATTGTGACAACTTGTGATAGCGGGGTCGTAACAACAGCTCCTGTGCTTTCTCCAACACCCCCACCCCCCCCACCACACGAGTCATATCCGTAGGAGTGTGTGTGTATGCATGTGAGCGTCACTGAAAGAGAATGTGAGAAAAGAAGCTAAAAAAAAAGGGGGGGGGATGACACTGGAAGCTAAGAAAGTCAGAGAGTTTGCTAATAAAAGAGGCCAGACCTACAGACTTCCTCCTCTCCCAGGGGTCCACTGGAGACTTCACAGCTGGGGGGCTGCTGCATAGATGTTCTGGCTCCCTCCCTCCTCCTCCTCCTCTTCTTCTTCCCCACACATGCACTATAGATCAGTAGCATCATTACGTGTGTACCTTCTGCGTTTAAAGCCCAGCAGCGACTGCGTTATATACGCGTTTCATTTGTGTTCCTGTGCTTCCTCAAACACATATCGCCTCAGCCAAATGGCAGGGTGCCTCCTGAAAGATGGGAACGGATGATAACCGGCTCTATCTGCAGTCAAAAGTAACACAGCTCCGAGCCGTTAATGTAGGGATATCTACGGTGACGCCACTGGCTGTTGCAGACACACACACACATGTGGACGTACGCACAATGGCATGCAAAGAATGGAGCTTTGACAGACAGACAGAGAGACAGACGGTCTCTTGTTGATATCAGATGTGTGGCATTGAAGCCAGCAGATAAGGAGTGGCATTTCTGATCGGGGCCTACAGTGTACCCTCGTTACATTCCAATCAGACCAGCAGGGACCTATTAGGAACGTTATACAATAAAGATAAGATGCTTCCTGTGTGTGCGCTGTTGTAATCTTTGCTGATTCTGTTTCGGTATCTAAATGACTTGCGCGCTGCATCCGAAAGAGCGGCTGTTTATCCAACGAAAGGGGACAAATTTAAAAGGACAAATCCTCAAAAATCAAGAAAAAGAGTGGGTAAAAAGGAAATTGCAAGAACAGATACTAGACATTTTGTGGAATGCACTGAATTATGAATGAATTGCAAGAAAATTATAACCCAAAATCCTAATTATATACAATGAGTTAAAGGGTGGGCGGCACGGTGACGCAGGGGTTAGCGATGTTGCCTCACAGCAAGAAGGTCGCAGGTTCAAGACCTCCTTGGGTCCTGGGTCTGGGACCTTTCTGTGTGGAGTTTGCATGTGTCTGCGTGGGTTTTAGTGGTAGGAGATAATGGTAGGGGTAGGTGTGAGTGAATGGTGTGTGTGCCCCACGATTGGCTGGCGACCATCTGGGGTGTATCCCTGCCTCTCACCGTAATGTGCTGGGATAGGCTCCAGCAGACCCCTGCGACCCTAATGAGGAATAAGCGGGTATAGTTAATGAGATGAGTTAAAGGGTATGCTTGAAAACAAGGTACAAAGTGTCATTGGACAGGTTTAAGCTTACTGATGCCATTAAGAGGAACAATAAAATTATGACCAAAACTGTCCATTGTAAATGTCACCGAACGAGTAAAGCTGCGACCGATCACTCTTAACTCCTAACCTAACAACAAACACTGTTTCTGCTTTTAAAGAAAACGCATTTTCAACAATTATAGCTTTTTTAGCCTGAGAATGTGTCCTATTTGTTTTCATACTGCAGCTCCATTGTGCATCGAACAGTTTTTTTTTTTTATGTTCAATTAATGGTTTGAATAAAATGTATAAATATATATTTATATTTTGTTTCACTTCTTTTACCTTTATTTATAAATGTATAAATATGTGTGATTGTATTTTGCTGTTCTTGTTTTTTTTATCTGTAATTGTAATTGTAACAGCACAAATACAATTATTATTATTTATTATAATTTTAGGTGCATCTACCTCAAAATAAAGTTGTTCAGATCCTCTTTTAGTGATATCATGGTTTTCCCAGATCTCAGCAACTACTTTGTTGACTAAACTGTCACTATAACTGATAAGCGTGATAACCCAGCGTGTAATAAACCGTAATTATCCTTTAGCAAACATTGACGAGTAAAATCAATGGCACCAAGGTCAATTGGCAGTGAATTTACGCTACCTTGTCAGAACAACTCCAATAAAGATAAAATCTCAATCATGTGCTCCCTCCAAATAATTCCACATGATAACTTCTACATAGTCGTCACGTGAAATATTACACCGTTGTCACCTTTCACTGTACAAAGTTTATATTTGTGGTGTCGGCTCCCTGTGATACTTTGCCCCTGGAAATCTTAAAGCACACAAAGCTGTCAACTGAAGGCTGTTGACTTTTATGACCATATCTGAGTTATGTTTTTGTTTTCTCAGAACACTTGGGCAATGACGCTTCTGCAATATGGCTTTAGCCTTCAACTCCCTTATGTGTTTGCACTGATATCTGCATTTCAGGAATTCAGGAGACACGCTGTCTTAATGTGAAGCCACGTGTTGTACAATCAGTGCAACAGTTATCAAAATTCCTGCGGCGACATATAACTTGGCAAAAAAAATAAAAAATATAATGGGAGTGTTATGGCTAAAAATATAAGATGAGAATTTAGTTTGATAACTTCTAAATTCTATGCGATTTTGATTAGAGGCACAAGATTTTGACGTCAATTCCAGAATTGGATTTCAAAAGCAGCAGTCAAATTATACTCATTTGTCTGTCTTGTCTGTCTGCGTGCTTTTCTTCTCAATTCTTCTTCCATTTCTCTTTTCTTCTGCCTCCGCTCTGCCCTCTGTTTTTTCTTCTGCTCCCCCCCGAGCAAAGGGGACAGCTGCTTATCCCTGATAAACGCCTGGCATTTGGTGCGGCGAGAGATGGGAGAGAGAGAGAGGGTAGAGGGGGGAGGAACCGGCGGGGGGGGTGGGTTAGATGGGCGCGGTGCATCGATTGAGACAGCGAGGAGTGAAAAAGGCAGCGGGATTAAAGAGCAGGGGTTTTTTTTGGCAGCGGTCACTGTAGAGGAGTGGAGAAGGGGGGGGGGGGGGGGGGGGGGGGGGAGAGATGAGGTCTAATCGTGACCTAGATTTCAAGGCGCCTAGACATAATAGGCAGGGCTTTACCCCACATGAACCCCCTCATCCCAACCCTCCACCTCAGTCAAAACAATAACAGAAGAGGAGAGTAGCTGCAGGAGAGGGGCCCGGTTTGGGGATGGTCCCCCCCCCCCTCCTCCTCCTCCCCCTCCTCTCCTCTCCTCTCACTCCCCTTCTTGTGCTGCGTTAGGCGGCTCTGTCGCTAACTCCCAGCAGCTGTACGCTGCCCTGGCCTACAAACCGCTTGAAATTCCTGGAAACTTAGGGAATGTTGGGGTAATGTTAGGATAAACTTCTGCTGGGGTCTTTTGAACTGACTCCAACTTTATTAGGTTCTGGATTTGTTTCCTTTGCTGTAAGATAGACAAAAGACTCCTGAGTGGAATGGCTGCAAGGACAAAATGTGTGTGTTATGCAGTATGTGCATGTGTTTGAAAGAAAAAATGCACAACTTTAACTAAGGAAGTTTCCTTTTTTAAGTTAGTTTTGGCTGTCATAGTTTTTATCGATTATGTGTATTTTTCAACCGCGAGCCACATGTGTGTTCACCGGTGTTTGCAATGAAAAAGTTTGGGGAACACATCTGGAATGCCAATTACCTATAAGAATGTGTGTTCAACAGCTGGATATAGTTCAACCAGCCAGTGTCTTAAATGTGAAAAACATGTATAGCTTGACAGATTGAAGATAATATAACTTGTTTTTTGTGAATTTCATGCAGCCTTTGGAACAGATCTGGAGTTGTGTATTAAAGTTAAATCTTTTATTTTAATTACTGCTAGCAGACGAGAGATTCACTCATTGAAAGTGAGGAAAAACATGGACATTTTGAACATCTGCATTTCTTCATCAGCTGATGATATCATATCAGGTGATGTAATTGAAAAGCTCCAGAACGCCTTGTGAGTGGACCTTGTGTTGTGGTGAGAACCTTCCCGGCTGAGGTTTCTACTGGACGTAACTGTATAGCCATGATCTCATCTTTACATTTCAGCATTATGATTCACATGAACTTGTTGTGCAGATCCCCCCCCCCCCCCCCCCCCCCCCCTTTCTCCAGAAGTCCCAGTTTTTATCTTCACATCAGATTTCCATCTGAGTATGCCTTTATCTCTCTGGTTCTCCTCCTGTGTTCTCCTCTCCAGCACAGGCAACTGGAGCTTATCTTGTAGCCGTTTGCCCTGATTGTGGAGTCAGACCCAGACAGTCATTGGGATGTGAAATGTCTCATTGGGACACATCATGTGACCTGAGGCGAGCTGTCTCCTTGATGCCTCTCATGCGCCCAACGCGGTCACGTTTGGACCATACGATGCTAAAGGGTCATTCGTAGCTTATGTGCCCGTGACAGTTGTCATGCAAGATCATTATCAATTGTTTCTATTTTCCATGCTGTATGTTTGTGGGATTACAAGTGTGGAATAAGAGGACAAACACAAAAACTAGTGTTCGGAACAGTTATGCAATTGGAGCTATTTTCTAACACCAGACTATTTTTTCATTCGCTCACCACCTCTCTGCAGGTTCCTGCCAGGTGCACTTAATAACTCCATTTTGTTGACGGTGGAATTACAACAGTAAGCAAAACTGGCAACCACGTAATGAAGACGGGGGCCTCGAAATGTTTGAATTTGTGGTTAAAAAATAGCACGCATGTGCCAAAGCCATCTTGTCTTTACAATTTTTTGTGTACACATGTAAATATAACAGCTTTGAGGTGGCAAAAGATCACAAACAGCTTTTGCTCCTTGCTTCTTCGACACACACACTATGTTGCCCCTCAAAGAAATAGTTCAACATTTCGAGAAATAGGTTTATTTGCTTTCTTGCTGAGAGGTAGACAAGAAGATTTATATCGCTCACAGCCAGCCGCTAATTAGCATAGCTTAGCATAAAGACGGGATGCAGGAGAAACAACTGACCCGGCTCTGTCCAAGGGTAACAAAAAAAAAATGAAAAATTTTATCTTGTTTATTTAATCAGTACAAAAAACACAAGTTGTTGTGTTACAGGGAGTTATGTGCCACACTGTTTTGGCAGTGATTTCCGGTCGTCGCTGGCAAACTCAGAGTGACGACAAGGCTCCAGGAAGTAAGAAAGTTACGACCAGACCGCCAGGAAGTGTGCTGGGCATTGAAACCAATTTTACTTGTGACCAAACTGTGGTATTACTCCATCCTCTGACGCCATAGAATCCCAAAAAAAAACAAAACATCCACATTTAAAAGGAAAAGGAGCAGCTTTAAAATGAGAAAAAATAGATATGAGAGTGGTATGGATCTTCAAATACACATATTTCCCAAAATGTGAAGTTAAATTATTATACAAGTGAAATAGCTGGATGCAATTTTGGTACTAATTTGCAAAAGACTGTTGTTCTCCTCAAATGAGAACTTAGATCTTAGTGAAGGTCACCTCAACAAGAGCAAGATAGCATGCTTGTTGCCCTAAACTTTACACCATTGTGCTCCTGTGGCTATGTGTAAGAGGAGTGAGGGGCAAGAAGCAAATTCCCTTATTTGGCCAGATGCTGCCGATGGTTGCGTGAACCAAAACACTGGTTATTGGCTAGATTACCGTGGGCGGATCACAGGAATATTTGAAAAGCCAAGGTCAGTGGGTTGGTTTGGGTTAAACAGAATTTGGTTGTGAGTCAGGGATGGGGAGTTAATGAGTGCAGGCTTGGGAGGATTGTGGGTTTGGTGCACAGTGAAAGAGAGAGAGAGGGAGAGAGAGAGAAAGAGAGAGAAGCTCATCCCGTAGCCACCAGCGACAGTGACCAGCCTTTGGATTTGCAATCTGCAATCATTCCAAATAGATGCTGTGCATCCATAATAAGCATTTTGCACTCATGCAAAGTGACAATTTGCACGTAAATACAACCGTTGAATATGGTACTCTATTTTGGACTTTGGCTGCACAAGGAAAAGGCTAAATGGTAAAAATAAGAAATGTAAGAGTGGGGAGATTAGCATTATGATTGACTTAAGAAGAAAAAAAAAATTGCGTAAGATGGATTTATATCAGAAAATGAAAGGAAGACACAAAGAAAGACACCGTGTGAAATAAAACTCAATCATTCCCAGCAGACTGTACTTCATGTCCAGTGGCTGCCACAGAACACAATAAACATTATGCAAATGCAAGACTCTTTTAAATAGTATCAGAGACTAAAAATATATATATATTTTTTTTTAAATAGGAGAAAGGTCCCCAAGAGGAGAGTAGAGGGAATCGTCCAAGCTGGCTCGTACAATGAAAACATACAATTACCTGAGCTACTTTTGTGTTCAGCCCAGGCCAAGTGATTTTAGGTGTACTCTAAAACAGCAGCATCCTCGACAATCATCCACTACAACAGCCTGTGGTTCAGCTCCAAATCTGGCAGAACGGGCGACGAATATAACCTAACTGCTAAAAATAACACAACACAGCTGGGATATAAATAATCGTAACAACTAATGTCAGGGGCAGTTCCTCCCTTTGTTCCATGCTGAGGAGGGCCTGTGGGTAAAAATAAAGAGAGAGTGGGAGAGGATAAGGAAAAAAGGAGGACAGGATCACGTTAAATAAAGAGGAGATTGACAGTGTGGGCAGTGGAAAGGAAAGTGTGTGAGACAAAGTTCTGACACACACACATGGTGGATAATGATGTGGCCTTGCCATGGAGAAGAGGAATGTGACAACTTTCCCTGCTCTTCCCTCAGATAAAGAGACAAGTGGCTTGGGGCCAACAAGGCCAAGCAGACGCTTTAATTACATGAGACAAAGGAAAGGAAGGGAGGTTCGGATGATGATGATGGTGGCAGTGTGTGTGTGTGTATTTGTGGTGGAAAAGGGAGTGGGGTAGCGGGAAGATAACTTTATAAGCAGGGAAACATCTTCCATTTTTAACTTGATGGGTTCCAGACTGTCAAACTAATCATATTGAACATAAACACAGATGCCCACAAACAGACAAACAACGGTGCATATACAGTATAGAGCTCATAGTTCTATTTGACTACATGAAAGGCTAATAAGAGTGACAAAGATCTCAAAATGCAGCTGACAATATAATTTGACCTGATTTGAAACTGTGCAGCTTGGTGACAAATATAGCACCAACAAAATACTGAGTGTGTCTAAAAATATATCTGCGCTGACTGCTTGAAAGTGTCGTGTTTTATTGCAATGACACTTAATAATGATTCATATTTCACTAAAAAAGGCACCATCAAAACGAATTAAAGCCCATTCCATCCGGGAATAAATAAAGGTTTCATTCTTGCAAAAGAAAAAGGAAAAAAAAAAAAAGCTCAATTGACTTTGATCTATTTGCGACACTTGGAAGCGGGCTGAGGTCCATGACATGGTTTGACATGGGGTTAGAGTGGACTCTCTTATTACAGGGTCGAAGTTTGCAGAGGCTGTTATTGGCTAAACAGAGGTTGGTGGTGGTACGCTGAATAATGGATGATTGGCCCTGCGCTTCTTTTTTTTTTTTTCGAGGTAAAATGGGCACCTAGCAAATGAGGGGCTGTTCAGCACTTTGCAGCCTTAGTGATATATGATACAGGGACGTCACTGACACACATAAACACACACACACAAAGGGGGCATGTATTAGGTGCACACATACACATAAACAGTCAAAATCCATACACACAGTTGTGGTCAACAATCAGCAACAGGTGCAGCCAGTTGAGGGTGTGTGTGTGTGTGTGTGTGTGTGTGTGTGTGTGCTCATGTGAAATAAAACACCAGGCCACCCTTTAACCGCTATATGTATAAGCCACAGTAATATGTCCTTTCAACCACCCATACATTAGCTTTAAAACAGGAACAAGGGGGGGCTCTCAGTTAGCATGAAGGAAAACCTCCACCAATCCCACCACCACATGAAGAGAAGAGAAAATAACTGCTTCTAACTCCAGTTTCTCCTTTTTTTCTCCCCTGCAAAAGCAAAAGACCAAGACCAGGCTCCTTGATTGCTTTTGCTTTGAGGATGATATATGAAGGGCAGATGGGGAATATACAACATAGATTATACAATATACAACATTTGCAGGGTCCAACGTCAACATAATTCAACATAAACCAGTGTTTCAACAACCCCCCCCCCCCCCTTTATTTACAACAGTCAACATAAGGTTAGCTTAGCATTATGTCTGGAAACAGTTAGCCTGACTCAAATATCAAATATAAGAAAAACCTGCCCTACCAACACCTCTACAGCTCGGTCATTAAAATGATAAATCCTGTTTGTTTAATCTGGTCAAAACCCCTGATGGTAACAAAACGACAATTAGGAGTTTTACGGGAGGTTTACGCTAAACCGCAGCCTGTAGCTTAAAGGGGCACATATGACATGTGGCATGTCAGAGGTCAGGTTCAGCTACAGATCAGCTTCACTGGAGTTCAAAAGGGATTCAGGGTGAGACTCCAATATCCAGGAGATGACCTCAATGCTCACAACATGATGACTCAACTCCTGCTCCTGTTTTATAAAAAGAGCGAGGAGTGCAAGGGGAGTCATGTGCTCACACGTGCTGCCTGGATACTCAGACCTGTATTTCCAAAAATGGCAGTGTTTCAACAATTCAGCGTATCGGTTGGCCATCAGTCAAGAGTTTGTGGCTTTGGAAGCAGTAAATTGGAGGTACAAGGTTATGTCATGACTGCAATCGACATTTCAGTCTTTTGGTGTGTAACGGCGCCTGACGGGACAATGTCACACTCCCTATGTGTTTCGGGTCAGACCAACCTGTACTATGTGTTTACTAAACAGGATCATTCACTGGAACCAAATGTTTGTCTTTTTCTTTGACATTCAGGTTTTAAGCGCCGGCTCCGTTTCATGAGTAATGTCGAAAACCAGTAATGGTATAAAAGGACAGGAAGCGGATGCAGAGAGGAAGAACGAAGGAATGGCAAGTCTCAAGAGCAAACATTGGCTATTAAATTAGCCGCGGCTCGTGCTCCTGTGTTGTTCTTTTGACCTTGGAATGCCAACGCTATTAAAGATTCCCACGGTAAACGCTCTGTTATTACGCTCAGCCGCCGTCTAAAAGTCTGTGAACGGCATAATTAGGACATTATGTAAATCTAATGGAGGCCCACCAGTGAGGAGGCGTACCCTGCTCTCCTCTACCTGGACAGACGGGGAGCAGCCATGCATCCCATGAGTGAGTGATGGATGTTGATTGAAGGTCATTACTTAGCGGCCCTGCTGAACTCCTGACCTCAACATGAGGGGGGTAAATTTCCCCCCGAACGCAAGGTCGAACAGCGGCTGGTGGAACATCACACATATGAATCACCTACGTGCAGGCACGTATAGGCAGATACACACACAAACACAAGCAGGTCACACACACAAACACAAAAGAGCTACACACTCTACGGTGGCTACAGCCCAAAGAGGATTCAATATCATATGCCATAATCGGCCTCTAAGCCTGAACAGAGGGGGTCCCTGCGATAGATGAGCTTAGAGCACTTCAATCCTATTTTATCTGCTTATATTTCCTGCGCTCAGAACTTCAGATAAGGTCAAGGTAAGGTCGACCCATAGATGACCACGGTTATAATTGAGCCAGAGGGGGTCCCTGATATATTTGCTGGGACGTCTGGGGCTGCGCCCTGTATTGTCTGCTTTAGATTTTCATTCATCAGCGTGGAATAATGCACAACAGAAAAAAAAAAGAAAAAGAAAACGTGGTTGTGACCACACACATACGCAAAAGAGATTCATTTACAAACCACGGTTACAGCATCTCCCGGGAGCCCGTTTAAACAAGCGTCGAACAAGAGAAAAAAAAGCTGAAAATTGGATCACAACGTCTCCCTTGTTTTTTTTTTCTTCCCCCCACCTCCCTCTGAGCTCGCTTCATGTGAGACAGCAAGGCTCCTCTAGCAGTCTTCTCAGAGACGGTCTAATCCAACTGTGGACCCCTAAAGAGGAGAGATCGGGTGAGGAGGGGAGGGGGATTCTGTCTTCCGTGAGGAGGGAAATTGAGAAATAGAGAGGCAGACATCGGAGGGAGAGATGAGAAAGGTATACAGACAAGGGACGCCTCCCATCGCTGTCTTATTATGGCCTCTTAGGAATACCTACTGTGCTTCTCTCCAAATTTCTTTCCCCTAAATAGAAAAGCTGGGTCCCCCACATGCACACAAACCCTCAGACATGTGCATGCGGACCACTGCCAGACTTAGTGGCTGTAAGGCCAGATACTGTAACAACAGCTTACTGTACTTCTTTCCCTTGAGACCTCCCTGCTACCTTATATGGGAGGAAGAGAGGGGGTGAGTAAGCCATGCTTTCCATTATGCACCAGCCTAAACAAATCACTCGCTATACATGTTCCACTGCTATGCAGGATACAAACAAGGAATTCTGAATTCAAGATGAAAGGTAGAACAACTTGAATATCAAAGGATGCAGATATGAGAAGTGGTTATGAAAAGAAAGTAGAATAGAATATAAAGCACACAATATTTCACAATACAGGAGATCCTGGAGGATGTTTAAATTTGACTTTTTTTGGCTGCCACAAATCCATGTCTGATTGTTTTATGAATATAACATGTAATAATACAAAATAAAACAAAACAAATTTAAAACTCATCAATTATTTCAGGTGAATATTCGTCATCCACAGCACCACTTTTTTGTGGGATTCCTCAAGGCTGAATTTTGGGCCCCATCCTTTTTTTTATTGTATCTGCTGTTCTTGAGTCTGTTTCAAGAAACATAACTTTTCCTTCCATTGTATTTCTGACAATATCCATATTATTATTTATTTTAATATTTTCTCAACCATAATGTCTGTATCATTGCCTCTTGTACAAAATGCAGCAGCTCATCTTATATCTGGAACATGAAATCAGAATCACAAAAATCCAGTATTAGACACCCTCTACTGGGTTTCTGTCTGTTTCAGGATTCATTTTAAGATCAGAACTTTACAGATTCTTTACGTCATATTTAATATTACATTTTATTGACCATATTGTATTTGTCCAGATTTGAAATCTCTGCCTCATTAAAGTGCTAATGTTACTTTCTGAAAATCAAACTGCACATATTTATCACAGGCATCCATCTTTATGTGACATTCTACTGACACAACACAGCGACAGAGAATTAACCAAACCCCTCTCTAGCAGTCACATGTGACATGGTGCAGGTGGCATTCATAAACAGAACATAAAAGAAATTTCCCTCTGTTGCTCTCTATCGCTCTCTTCCTAATTGACTAACAAGAAAGGGCCTAATCCTGACCTGGAAGAACATATGCTGGGAGGTGGGGGTTGGGTAGGGGCGGAGAAGGAGAAAGAGGAGAAAGAATAAGAAATGGCAGCAGCAAGGGAAGAGAAATAAGAGAAAGGCCGTAAAACCACTAGAGAAGAGACTAAAGACAAAAAAAAGAAAAGGCCATGAATGCAGAATGAATGAAAACACAGACGGAGAGGGAGAAAAAACGAGGGAAGAAGGCAGTGAACTCATTAAGAGCTTATGCTGCAGGGATAAGGTCGAGCAACACCCTGGGTTAGACAGGGTTAACTAATCCCAGCCACAGTCCCTCCCTTGGGATCTGGACCGCACACTCTGCCCCACACACATACACACACAGACAGACTAAAGCTATTGAACCTAACATGATTCCAGGTGATTTCTCTCCGTTTCACTCTCTCCCTCAATACATCCCGATAGAGCACTGAAGACAGTCGAGGCTGACACTCCTGTCAGGTACTGGCTTGGAGGGGTCAGGCTGAAGGTCCTGGGGGCTGCTGGGTTGACTTAAACTTTAAAGGTGGCTCAGACGGCAGTTTTGCAGCACATAAAAGCACAATCACGCCTCTAAAATGTAATTGTATCGGATTATATTGCACTTGTTATACTAAAGCACTTCACAATATGCCTCTCATTTACCCATGCACTCACACAGCTGTCACAGGGTGCTGAGCCACCGCAAGTGGGTGTGTGATCGCCTGGGGGGGGAACATGTGGAGCAGAACTAAAGTTGAATTATTATGATTCATGTGGAGACAATATAGAAACCAGAGAGTGCTGATGCTGGCTAAGGCTATTGCTAACCTGAATGAATTTATTATAATTACTTGGATGAGAGTTTTTATTTTCTGTAGGTGGGCATGCCAGGAAAAAAGTTTGAGAACCACTGGAATAGACTTCTTTTTTGGCTTAATTGCTTTATAATTGCTGTTGTGTTTGTTACAACAGAAATTTCCTCTCTTTGTTTGCTTCATAGCAGACTTCAAAACAAGGATTGAGTCATGATTTCTGTTAAATTCTTTGTTTTCGAAGCTGTTGAATGCCTGCCGCTCGCTCCAATCAACAGAGTAATTAAGTGGCGTAAAAATGAGTCATAACAGAATTTTCCCTTTAAATTACAGACAAAAACAGCCACCGATATTCTTCACACCCATCCTGATGTGTTAGTAGTGACTGAAAGGACGACGTATAATGTGACTTCCGTTGTGAAGTCTTTTAATGAACGCCTTTGTGAGCATGTGTCTGTGTAGACTAGAGAATAAAAAGCTTCTCTATGTGTTCATGCCCTTTCGAGGAAATCCTCCAGGCAAAAGGAAGCGGAGAAATATTTCTTCTTTTTAGTCATGTGTTGCACTCTATTGACTCTTTTTTTTTTTTCATACATCGCCTACATCTTCCTCTTGTATCTTTTGTGACTCTCTCTGCGTGTATTTTTATTTTATTGGGCCTCTTTCATTCTGTCAATCTCTGTCAGTCTCTTTTTTTTTATATCTTCCTCCCCTTTCTCTCTTGCTGTCTCTCAGTCTTTCCAGACAGTGGGCCGTGTGCTCTTTACTACATGTTGACACTCCTGCCCCGCCTCGCTCTAGCCATAATTGGCTGCCTGGCTTCATCCTCGTACGCTGCGCACGCACACACACACACACACACAGAACAGAGAAGAACACCAGACGCAGAGGGAGAGACAGAAAAGTCAGAGAAAAAAGCGAGACAGGGAGAAAGGAAGGGGAGTGGTAGCTGCCGGCGCCTGGGCCTGGTCAACGTCTACTGTTGATCTTGGTTGTGGTAATATTTAGTTTAAACGCTAATAGCCGACCGCATGTAAATGTCAGGCAGCTTTGGACCCCGCAGCATCCTGCGAGCGCCCTGCCAGACGGAGTCAGAAAATAGCGAGATGCTTATGTACATACTGTAAGGATCACATACTGAAGGAGGTTTGCCAGCTTGAGTCTCGTGCATCACACTATTACAGTTGAAATAATGCCCAGGCGCTATATTTGCCTTTCATAGAGATACCACTGGGCAAATAACATTACAGACGAGCTCGTAATAATTGCGGAGGAAATGCAACATGACAGATGGTTGCTCCTTTTTACAATCCATGCTCAATAAATTCAATTGCTCCATGAATGCTTTTTTATTGGTACTAAATAGCCATGTAGAGCTACACAGTGATCATTATCGTCAGCATAATATATATTCATCCGCAAAAACTCTGCGTCCAAATGGAAATTTTAAGCATCTTATCCGACTGAATGTAACCTGAGACCACTCAGCCGCGACGTTCAAACGTCCTATCTAACTTGTTTTGCATAGTAATGCTTCATTACGCCCGGTGCGCGGATTGGAGTCCGAAAGCGATGCTTTCCTGCTGAAAATCCTCGTCTCCGCTGTGGTGTAGGAGGGTTGCTTGGCCTAGATTTGTCTGCCCTGGATACTCTAGGGGGGCTTTAATGGGAACATAATGATATCAGTGCAGATTTACCTGGGCAGAGTCCTGCAGATAAATGGGTCAGAAGGATGAAAGGATGATGGAGCTACTCAGCAGGACGGATCTGGCCATAAGACGTGGGAGGGATTCAGAGTGGGTGGGAAGGACGGGAGGATGTAAGTGAATTTAAGTAGTAGTAGTAGTAGCCGTTGTTGTTGTTTTGCATTGCGTTCATTTTTCCTATATCCAAACAATAATTATTTTGCTTAATTTGATTCGATTCAGTTCATTTCGCCTCGGTTTGATTCAGTCAAGCTTTCCCTGCGGTCGAGTCCAATTGGATTTGGTTTGATTAGATTCAGTTAAGCTCCAATCAATTCCACCTTTGATGGCAGCCAAAGATAACATTGTTTAAGTTGTGAACTCATGCTGTGGCACACAGGGGGTCTTTTATGCAACACAAGCACAGCCTCTGACATGTCGGCACGCCTGTGAAGCAGTCAGTCCATCTGTGCTTGGCCTAGTTCTTGGTTCACGTTGGTGGCATTCCAGACCCCATTCTCAAAGGGGACAGACAGAGACGCACAGTGTGTCTCTCGCACTGGATAAATATAGCTGTGACATTCAAAAAGGCCTGTAGTTTGGCTAGTCGATTCGTTTTGGCAAGCGCAGGATAATCAGACGCCCCGGCAGTGTGTAAACTCACAAAACAGAGCTCATATGAACAAAGAGTTTCTTTTAGGGACGGATGGTTACGTAATCGATATGAATTAGATTGATTCAGCCAGATCAAAAACACACACACTCAGCACGAGGTGCGCACACACACACACAGGTACGGGCCTGCCTCAGTCGAGTCGAGGGAAAAGGCGCTGATTGTCGTTCTCACTGAAAAAAAAAATCCTGATGCCCCTTAACCACAGAGCTGTTCTCACCCACTGCTCCGACATGTTTATACAAGGTAATTGTGTAATCTGGGCTACTTTGGAACAAGATGAGAGGGAACCTTTACATCCAAACATATGAGAATTCACATGTGAGCAGGGGTTGTTTTGCCTATATTTATGCAAATTCGGGGCAACTTGTAATACACTTGGTAACCATCCAGCATCACTCACTCGGTTATAGGGATCTTGGGGATTCATAAAACAGCATCGGCTATAAATCTAAATACTGACGCCACTTGTCAGCGTTTACATGTGTGGAAAAAAAAATCCTCTTCAATGTCACTTTCAAGCATTCGATAAAACTGTCTCATCGCATTGACAAAGAATTCGGGTTAGTGTGTTCACCCAAAGGTAGGACGGCGGGCTCTGAGCCTGACGGCGTGTGTTCTTTGAGTAACAGCTACTGTGAATGAATGCGTAATGTGTAAGGTGAGCGTTCTGGGCCGGATTGAAGCAGCCGAGTAGGGGCATGAATAATGGAGGCTGATGCAGTCGAGCCGCGGCTGTAAAAGCTACCAGTGTCAGTGTGGTTCTTCTTGTGGCCTTGCATTTTAAATTCTCGTGCTTTTTGCACACATTCGATCTTCTTTCAGCTCCAACTTTCCGATTCGGAATAACATCCTGTTGGCATTTTGACACCGTAGATTTGATCTACTGCGTATGAATCATCAGTGATTTGCATTAACTCTCCGCAGCGTACAGTGATGCATCATTGTTGGTAAAGCAGCCGTAGTTACAATACACGATGAGTCACAGCTTCCACACCATGTTTGCTCAGCTCAGGCCAACACAAGATGTGGAGATCCCCAGGAATCAGGACGCTCCTTTGGCCAACTTTTCTCCACCTTATGGTGTTAGTATCTTTACTTTATTTAACCTGGAAAGATTAGCTGACACACTGAACACTGATTCTTAGCACGCATTCACAACTGGGCGCTACCAAATGTAACCTGCTATTGTCCAATCAGGAAAGACTGATAAAGAAAATGACTTATTCACTAAATTAATTTAAAATAAGAAAAGCTGAGGATAAAGAATTACATAAAGAATCTTTGCCAATTAGGCACTACGCCATGAGCCATATAGGATTATCTCATATTGATGTTGCTGGTAGAAAATCTGGATATACATCTGAAGCTAATCCAGAAAGGATCTGTTGAGCTTTATCCTCAGCCTTGCATGCAACTGGCAAAACAATTTCCAGTGAGTAACTGTTATAGACGTTTCAATAATATCACGTGATCTTCATCGGCAGATGGGTCATTCGCTCAACTGTCATGATTTCATCCTTTTCTTCAATTAAAGTGCTCAAGATGGTGGGATTTAAATGATGCTGTTCTCCATCTGAGCATAATAAACACAACAAAAGAAAGTCCAGACTGCCAGGGCCTTCCTGGAAGAAAAAAAAAAAAAAGAGCAGATGTCTGCATTTTCTGGTTTTATTGTGAAGACGAAGGCTACAATTAAATATGTTAAGTTATATTAATTTCAATGAAAACATTCAGTCAGAGATTACATTTTATATGCCTATTATATTTTATGAAAAAAACAATATTCTGAATTAGTGTTATCGATAACATATTGCGAGAGGAAGTGTTGCAATATATTGCAATATCAATATTTTGTCCCACCTTTATGCCCCACTAAACTTCATTTGCTCCTCTAATTAGACCAATGGAATTAGAGGCCATTTATGTTGATGAGTAGCTGCTGTTAGAAAGCGCATTTTACCAGCTGCTCCTCAATTTCTATTGGCAACCTTCTAAACCTGCTTAACCTTTAACCTTTAAATCAATCAATCAATTTTTTGTCACATGTGATCATATAAGATGCAATCAACACCAATAGCATAGGAATAGAAATTAAGTATTACTGGGGGGAGCAGAATTAGAATTCTTTTAACTGTCTGCCCACCACAATAATATGAATCACCTGATCTTAGGGTTGATTATCTTATTATATTAATAACTTGTTGTGTGATCATCAAAGAATGGAGAAAATCACCGGACTGGAATTTTTCCATTTAAGCATGTGTGTGTCATGTAGTCAACAATAACTATTTTGGCAGCAGGTCCTCCACGTGAGTCATGCGTCTACATCAGTTACCGTAACCTATGCGTACTCCCTGCTGTGTTTGTTGCCACATCACAACAGTGGACTGCGGAGTATTGACATTCAACAGAGCTTGTCGTGGACAATTGTCAACAGTGGAAGATTCTTGGGAGGGCAAAGAGCGAAACAAGTTGTCACATGAGGGCTTGAACTAGATCTTACCGTCCTGTACCCAAAAGGTGACGGGTTCACACAGTGTCCTTGATAGAAAATGCAATGCAAACCTGTTTCTGATCTCTTGCCATTTCGCCTTTCATCACCTCTCCTGCACTGTAAATCTTTTTTTTTTCCCAGCTCCCTCCCCTTTCTCACCTCTCGCTGTGGCACTCTTCTAGTACATTTTGTGCTTTAGCATGTGAGTAGCGTTCCCTCAAGGGTGCAGGAGATAGCAGGGGCATGCCATAGCAGTAATGTACGTTCGCTTCCCCATTACACCGCTTTAGATGCTTGGCATCGCTCCATGGTTGTTCACACCTCCAGTGCAGGGGCTAATGATACTGTAGCTGTGAAAGGAGGCTGTAGGTTAATGCTGAGGGACAGTTTGTGTTCAGTGGCCTGTTATGGATGTCCACAGTGTCTCTATAGATAGAGATAATGGGTAGGTCACAGCTGTTACCTCTCAGGTAATCCGTTGAATCTGCATTATGTTATGATTTAAGTGTGTTTATTGTATTGTATTTCTTATTATTAATGTGTTTTTTCTGGGAAAGTGGTAAGTAAATCACTTAAAGCTGCTTTCACACTTGTCTGTTATAATCCATACATTTATGACATGATAATATGCTAATGTTTTGTTTAAAGCTTGTTGTGCTGTTGTCAAGTGGTCAAAGACAAACAAGAACACTAGGTTTAAGGGAAAATGATTAGCAAATATAAATAACAGCCAAGCAAAAAACATTTATCCAGTCAGATGAAATTGGATCATCCATAAATGTTCATAAAATGCGATATTGTGTTTGCAAGTTTGTATTTTGATGATACTGGTAGTGGTAAGAAACAGCAAGCAATCTCCATAGAAATGGAGGTTTCACCAATTTAATTGATAACGACTTACAAACAATTCAGCCTCTTGGAACATATTGTGCTTGTAAGTTAGACGCTGTCTGTATATTTTTTCTGCCCTAGCATTTTGAAGCAACATGGACAAGGTGTACATACCAAATCGAGATAACAGAAAGTAAGAAAGAATTTGGAAAATCTCGGAGTGGGAGCAGGGGGATTCGTAGCCAACTGACATTATGCCTACGGCCCTGAATCACAGGTGTCAGTCTCAGTGAAAAGGAGCTCTTGTCAATCATCTATTGTGCAGCTGATTTAAACTGCACCTGTCACAAACTAATGCCAATGGGCCCTTGTCAGAGAAGAGAAAAGTGTAATTTGTGGATTGGCTCACTACAGCTTAATAAATACGCTATAAAAGGAGCCTCAGGCAGAACATCCAAGTCTTTACCTGTCAAATTCTTTTATTAAATAAATAATCTAAATAAAATAGGAACTTAACTAAATGGGCTGTTGAACAAGTGCATTCATTACTGCTAAATCAATATAACACAGACAGTCAGATGTAACCATATTTTTTCTTATTATAAGCATTGGCATTAAGAAGGGAACTGATAAGTCATAAGTGGTGATGCTCAGATGATACTTGGTGACTGGATCTCATTGTGCACACAGCATCACATGCACACAGGGAGTCCAGGATGGGAAAGGCCATGTGCTAAAGGCAGGAATGATGGCGCACATGGTTATAATGCACATGTATGCCTGGGGTTGCACACACACGCACACACACACACACTCATACACAATCGCACACTGCCGAGTTCCACTCAGTGATATGTAGAGCCACTTGGGGTTTTCACACATTCCAATGTGAGCTCTACAACCGGTTCATGACAGCACTAGAGGATGAAGAGGTGAAGAGGGACACACTGAGAGACACATACAAAGAGAGATAGGGTGTGTATATGTGTATTTATTGTGTGTGTGTGTGTGTGTGTGTGTGTGTGTGTGTGTGTGTGTGTGTGTGTGTGTGTGTGTGTGTGTGTGTGTGTGTGTGTGTGTGTGTGTGTGTGTATGGGAGAGGGGAATAGAGGTGTTACCAGGTTCTGTCACATATGTTCACACCCAGGATAGCAAGGTGGACATTGAAGGTAAGCAGTGTCAGGCCCATGCTCCATCACATATCACACACGCACACACACAGACACACACACCTGCACAAACTATAAGTAACACAGATGCTAGAGCTTTATTTTTTTTCTTTTTTTTTAAGCAAGCTATAATAGATTATGGTACAATGGTTTAAGATAAATGGATATTAAAGTCAAGAGAAACAAGCTTAATCTCTACTTGACACCTCAATAAAGTTTTAAGTAATATAACTTGAATCGTATATTATTTTATATATATATAATAAATATCTTTGTTTCTGGTTTGATGACAAGAAAAACTTCACATGACATGTATTGTACTACCCAGAATTGCAAAAAGCAAATGTGAGGGAAGTAGAGGAATTGACCCGCTGGTGTCAGAACAATAACCTGCTCATGAATGTTAGCAAGACTAAGGGGCTGATAGTGGCTTTTTGGAAGCTTCAAGTATCTTGGAGTATATATCACTTAAGGCCTGACCTGAGGGCTGCATGCTGCATCAGTGACGAAGAAAGCAAGCCAGAGACTCTTTCACCTCAGATGCTTTGAGGAAATTCTGGGTGTCCTCACAGATACTGAGAAAATTCACAATGTTCACCACTGAGATAGGGAAACTGGCCACTCAAAAGTGGAAAAAAAAATCTGCAGAAGCTTGTAAAATTAGACAAGTTAATCCCTTTTAATTGATTTAAATCCCCTTTGGCATACATATAGCAGTGTGAAAGCATGTGTTTTCTTTGAATTGATGTGGTGGTGTTGTCTTTGGCCTGTTTGCTGTATAATATGTTGATGAATACCGTAACCTTTGTCTGCTTTATATGGTTTTATACATACTTTTTATTGTTTTTAAGGTTCTTATGATTTGTTATTGATTACACTGCAATCTTCGTGTGCTTTAAATGTTTAAAAGTACTGTAATCAGGGCTTCCTTGTAAAAGAGAGCTTGGGCTCAACAGCCCTCCCTGTTTAAATAAAGGTTTTATATTATTATGGCCTCAACATTACCATAATTTCATAACATATAAAATATGTATTAAACCCCAACCGTAGAACATGCTGCTCACAAATGTTCAAACAAATCATGTAGGTCAATTTACTAATTATAGGGACCTATCATGGAACAACTGGTATGTGATTGAACGTTAATGGACATATATGTCACCTCCACTAAAACACTGCAGGAAACCCACTTTATTGGTATCACTTTGTTAGCAAAGAAATTATGTTCCATATAATGCTTCCCAAATTGCCATGCTTTGTTCATTTGTTAACTGTCAGTCATTATCGGTGAGGAAAACATACGTTGTAAAATAATGGTGGAACAAATTACTGAGAGACGGATGAGCGTGTGTGTGTATGTGTGTGTTTGCATTAATGGATTTAATTCAAAATACAATAAGAAGAAAAGGCCATTGCATGAAAAACTACTGACTACTATGTTGGTAGTTTATGTCAAAAGAAAAGGCATTTTGTTCATGTCTTTTTATCGCCAGCATGACATAATTATCTGGCATCAGAAATATCTATAAGAAATGTAATTCATAAAATAACAAAGAAATGGCTCTTTATATCATTGGGATGCTTCACTCCATTGTGTGGCTATTTCTCTGATGTATTCAGTCAGTAATTTAATTGAACATTAATTGAATCGCAATGAGAAATGAAGGTGCAGTGGAACAGAACAAAGCATATGAATAATATTTCAAGAGCTGATTATGCTTAAGGGGTATTATCTAACTGGACTTTCCAGTTGCCATTCAACCAAGAAAAATTAATTCTCCACGCAAATGTGCCTCTTTCCCAGGAAGATAGAGCGAAAAAAAAAAAAAAAAAAACATAAATGAGCAATTCAACAGTGGTTGGCACTTGAGTCCCTGCATCTAGTTTTCTGAGAAGATAGAGACAGGATTTGCCTCAGATTGAGGTTTTGGGGTTGTGAGAGAATTGTCTTGTTTTGTCATTTCATGCTGATTATAAAGGGGGGTTTCAAAAATTCTTCCTTGGCAAGAGAATGACTTGTTTTTCAGCATGAGAACATTCAGTCAGCATTCTTTGAAAATGTGGTACAAGCTTGCTGGTACATTGAATCATTTAATATTTAACTTAACTGACAACAAGATGATATGAAATGAGCTGCACAAACAAATACGATGAAATGTTTGATATTTAGTTTCATCTGTCCTGCGTTTTGAAACCACAAACTTCCATCAAAAGACATTTATCCTGTTCAATTAGCTGAATTAAGGGCTTCTAACATTCCATAAATGCCTAAAATGTGTCTAGGCTCCTTCACTCAGTGCTGTAGTAATGAATGCAATGTGTCTGAAAAATGAAACAAAACACTTTGTCACTGGTGTGGCAACAAGAAATGCAACAGTATCCAAACTTAAACATTAGTTCAGCTTAATGCATGAGAAGTCGCTTAAGCAGCACAATTTCTGTTGTAACAACAAAAGCTCATTTCCAGCTACTGACAAGTGACTGCTGATTTTAGACTTCTCTGGTACAGCTAAAAGACACAACAGTTTACTTTAATTGTGAGGAATTCATCTCTGTGAGCGCTCAGGCATTATTTTATATCAGTTAATTCTCATGAATGAAAATAAAAATGCTAGTTTTGCAAAACTATGCAGACAACAGCCAGCTAATTGAAAAACTGTAGCATAGAGGAATAATGCAATTTAGGGTTTGTTCTCTTTTTTTGTAGGGATTTAGATAAGATTATTGATACCTCTTTTATATCTGTAACAGAAACAGTTTTTTATCATCATCATTAACTACATCACAAACAAGGGGTACACGTAAAGTAAAAAAAAGTGTAGTGAATGCACAATGAGGTCCGTTTTTTCCCTAGTTTCAGTTTAATTTAAGCTCTTTTTAGTGGTGCTAGGAATGTGCTAAGATTGTGTAGAAACATCCATAATCGTTCCATAATTTGTATTTTTTGTTTTCATGTGCAGCTCCAGCTCCTGATGTCCAGAGCCTAACCAGACAGGGCTGCAGGCAGGGGACTTCCAGGGTCCTGCCACGGTACTTCCCTCCTCCTGCCCACCGGACTGGGGAGGGAGGGGTGGCCTGGCCTTTATGGCGCTGAATGGATGAAGAAATCAAAACCTCAACAGGCCCTATTGTGCCACAGCATCAAAAGGAGTGGTGGCACGGCAGGGGCTTTGATCATGAGGCGAACACGGGAGGGTAAAGGGGCTGTTTTGGGGGGGGGGGGGGGGGGGGGGGAGAACGCCCCACCTCGTGAGCTCATAAAAAGACATTAACGCACAGGTGCAGGGACGTACAGTGGAAGCGTGTGTGGACGTGGACACACTGTGCATGCACAATGACACACTCATACGCACGTATAAGAGAACGCCGCGCTGTTCACTTTGATGCCTGTCTGTTTGTACCTGAGGCGAAGTCACATGATCACTCAGCGCTCGGGCCGCAGTGCTGCAGTGTAACGTTTCATCATGAATGCCATGAAAACCTGGACTGGTGTGTTCTGTGAGATTTGCAACTGCTGGGGATTTGGAGCCGTTTGTTGTTGTGGTTGCCAACTAAGTACCATTAAATACCCAGTTTTTCCAGATTCTCTCACCGATTGCAGCCACAGTAGTGTTGCTATCAATCCCGGGAACGAGTTTTCGGTCCTCCCGTGATTCTGTTGCTATTGCGTTGGAGCCTACAGTTATCCTGTCCAAGACTTCAGTTTCCAGGCATTGTTTACTGTCCAACAACCAACAGCGTTTTTGCCGCTCAAACATCTCGACGGGTGAACTGACTCCGATACAACACCGCTCTCACAAAGACTCTCGGACGCAACTACAGCCCGTTCACACATGATTGGTCAATAGTATTTGGACTATAAATGGAAACTGGCACAGAATAATTGTCCCCCGCCTACAGATATTGCATCACATGCAAAATCTGGTTACAGAGATTATATAGTTTTTAACCAATGTACACTGCAAAAAAAGTTCATTTTAATGTGTCCTTGTTAAAACTTAGATTTTTAGGTAAAAATCTTTGAAGCTTGCTGAAAAGGTTCTTTCCTCCAGAATTAAAACAAGGCCAAGGGGGTTTTCAAACCTATAGTTCTATTGCTGTGGTCTGATTCAGCGAAGGAGTTGGTAAACTTGCTGGGTTTTCCCCCTGGTTCGGTTTCTTTGCCCACGGAAAAAAAAGCAAACCAAAATGCATTTTTGCTAATTAGCAGTAAACAAAAAGTACAGATGTCGCTGAGAAGATTATGACATAGTTTGAAGGCCAGGGGAACATTGTCTGTATGAAAATACATCAGTTGTAGAGAGATTTCACAAAAAAAACTAAAACATTAAGGTACACAGTCTTTAAGGTACATGGTAAAACTCAGGGGATCATCAAAGTCAGTAGGATTCACTCTCTCAGGACTATGGATGAATCAAATTGTATAGAAATCCATCTAGTAGGTGATGAGATACATTAGGGGAAAAAAGTGGAACCACTGACATTCCACCAGCATGGCTCTTATGCATTGTAGCCTAGTCTAGGCAATACCAATCTCCCAATTCCCATTTATGAGTACCTACCTCCCACCAAGATGGTTGATGTTTCAATAACTGAGCACAGCCCAGCTGCAGCTAAGTCAAACCACTTTTGGTCAGCAGAGATTTCAATTATTTTCTTCTGAAACCTTGTGATGATATTTTTCATCAATCATCTGCCAGCACAGCTCTGGATTCTCGTGCCCTTTACACACTGCCGTGCTAATCTGTGCCCAGATATACACTGTTTATATTGCTATATTGGGCGTGTGTGAGTGTTGGCCTGCTGACCAATATCCACTTCTACAAGGCTTTATTTCAGGATGTGTGACAGAAAATGCTCAACATGGAAGAACCTCAAAATTGCAAATGTATTTTCCCCAGTGTTTTTCCCAGACTTCAAGCAAATTCACACAGTGTGAAGCCTTCCTGAAACTGACCGGCTAACACAGGATCAAAGGAGTGTTCTCCTAATGATTTCTCCAATGAAATAAAGGGCAAAATACCTTTGGACTAATGAGACATTTTGTGCTAAACTAAGTGCACGACCTAGCACAGTTAGTTTTAGATTGAGTTCTGTTGAGCAGTGTTAATGGAGTGTCCTGCTGTTACTCTACCTGCACAAGTCACATGTGGCGGAGTTCCCAGCGGAAAAAGATCAAAGGGAGAGGTTTAGATCCACCGAAAAGCCAGCGGTCACCTTGGAACACGAACCTTTGAGTGGTCGAACAGCGACAAGTCACAGCCTATCTTAATCAGGGTGTTAATTCTGAGTGCTGATAAGACATTAAAGAGTGTAGAACAAGTACGTCTGTGTTTGTCAAAAAAAAAAAAAAACTTCTCTATGACCAAGACTATATTTGGTCAGATAAACAGGCTGTATAATTGTACGTAGACGATGGAGAAGTATTGTGCGATTGGCTAAAGGGGAGGCATTGCAGGTCACACCCACTTTCGTCCAGACTGAAACATTTATTGGATAACTATTGGATTATTATGGCAGAATTATGGCATCCAGATGATAAATTAAACTTTTGTGATGAAATTTTGACATTTTCTTCTTGAGCCACATGAGGTTGACATCTGTGATTTTTAGTGAACTGTCTTTGTCAACCATTGATCCCCCTCAGGACAAATTGTAACCACTTCTGTGATCCCATAACAATTCACATAGTTCCATTTATTTGTTTAATACTTTATGACCAGCCACAGCTGTACTTTGTGTTTAGTGCTATAATATACTGAGCTAATATGGTGAATATGGTAAGCATTATATCCCATTATAGCATCAGCATCATCACTCATGTTAACATGCTGATGTTTTCAGGATCTAGCACATCCAGTGCCCTCCCTAGGCAAGCTTCCACTGAGACATGGTTGAACGTAGGTATGTTTTAACTTAGTTGTACTCCTTTCGGCAAGAGTTGTACTGATCTGCAATGCATGAGAATGCCAAACCTGCCTTTCACATTTTCAAGAGTGGACAAACTCTCTTTTTGTACTGACACTACAGCATCCACCACCACGTTAAAGACGGTAGCCTCCAAATTTTGCAAGGCATCCCGCAATGGCTCATCATGAGGCTCTATGAGAAATACCTCTTTGTGGACCTCGGCCACTTTAGCACAAGGACTGCATCCACATTCGTGTTTACACACATGGCCTTGGCTGATGTTTGTATAGCCAAAAAGCCTGTGGTTCTGTAGGACTCAAGAGCTTTTTCAGTCTTTTTCAGTAGACTTAAGCCTCAGATATACTCCAGAGCAGACGCAGACAGCGGTGGACACGTAGTAGGTCTGTTGATACTACTTTCTGGAGTCTGCGCCTTATAAATGCATGCACTGTAGGTCAACATCTGGTTTGGTCACAAAAAAATTCGAGGTACACAAACGTCCGCAGAGATTCCTCTGATGACGACATTTACATCACACGGACCCCCATGGACAAACTTTCACCAGTGGACTTCTTCCAATGACACAATTCTGATCACTGCTGGCTGCTGTTCAGTGCGGCAAATAGTCTAAAGTGATGCATTTCTTTAAATCATGCACAATTGTTGAGAGAATCTTTCCACTGATACGTTCAATCAACTCATTCTCAATGGCTTGGGCCAAGTAGTTGTAATATGATGTTTGAATTTCAATCTTGTGGACGTGGTCTGTCATCACTGGGTCAAACTGCGCCAAAAGCTCAACCTCTTTAAAAGATTTCCATTTGAAGGGAATTGGAGTCTTTCTGTCTTTCCTCTCAATGCCATATTTCGCACAGCCAGAGACTGTACAATACCAGTCGTGTCAGCACTGCTCACCACCGACTCTGCTTTTCGTCAAGGAGGGTCTACATTTCTTTGTCTTTGGTTATGTGCATCATTTTAATCAAATTGCCAATTCTTTTCAGGATACAAAATTTCTCAGGTGTCTTCTGGACTATTTTTACGGCTTTTCAAAAAAGCATGACATTTTTTTCCAAACAGACACTCCTGCATTTATTATATGAATTTCTTTTGCAGTTAAAAGTTGACTGTTTTTCTACTTTGAATATGTCACAAAACGTCTTTTGATCTTTTCCCCATTTAATAAGATCTTGCTGAAGTACTGGTGATGGCAAATTCTCCCATTATCTTTACTTAAACCCGTAATTTCAAGTCTTACCTGATGTCTTCCAGGTCCTCTCCTGATGAACTCTGCCCTCATTTTGCCCATGGAGATGTGAATGTCAATCCGCAGGATCACTTGGTAGTGGAACATCTGTCTTCTCTGCATCTGGAAGGCACATGAAGCACACTTTCAGCTCGTATAAAACAATAGCACACACAATTGCACATGTCATGAGATATGTACTAAGAATGCATCGTTACTGTGAGACTGCATAATGAAAGGTTCATTTATTGATGTCAGCATAACCTAATGTTGTTTTAAACATCCTTGAGCCAACTGAACTAAATAAAACATGAGGACAGTTTATAGCCCTAGATGGTGACCTATGTTGTTTATAGGAAACACCCCCCTCCTGTATTTAGAGCATTAGCTGTACCTAAAAAAGAACATGCAGTTGCTTAGTTTAGATCACTGTCTTAGTCTTGGTTGAGTATATTTGATAAAATTATAAAAACAAATTGTATGCAAAATACTTGAGGAAGAATATGTTTCTTTATTAAAACTGCAATTGCTTGTGTTGACACCATTTTTGATATTTCAAAGATGGGACCGGACTTACTGTTTTGTGAGTCGTGGTGCTGCGTGTTTTTTGGGGGTTGACGTTTTAAATGGAAAACTGGACAGAGAAATGTGAGTTGGGGACTATTTACACACCGGCTGCGTTCAGGAAAGACAAACAGAGCACATGAAAGTCAAGGTGTTCTCCGTTGTGGAAAGTCTGCGATAACCTTAATCGTAGTTTCCTAATCAGCTGAGAGGGACAGAGGCTTCTGGAAATAGTTGGCTCCAGTGTGGTCACACCCCCGTACTGGTTTTGGTGTGTTTGTGTGAGTTGGGTCTATGTGTGTATATGTTCACGTTTGCATGGGAATGTCTGTGCATGTGTGTGTGTGTTCTAGGTTCCTGGACAAACAGAGGCAGGGGTCCTGTTGACGAACCAATTAAAAAGCAGGAAGAATGGGGGAGGACACACAGGCCAAGCAAGCTTTGCCCATCACTCAAATTAGAAATGGCAAGTGGAGTAAAAACAATTAGGATGTTATGAGGTGCTTTCATGTTTTTTAGGTACAATTAGCAAATGCTCTAGTCAAATCCTACTTAAATTATCAGCAGTGCATCCATGCAGGGAAATATGTTTTCTCAGTCGCTCATATTCATTCAAGTCTCAATCCCAGGGATATCATATTTAGGTCGAAAAACACTTCCTTTTGGTGTGGTGACTGTGGTCACTATGGAACAGTGTTGCATTTCAAATTGTCAAGTTGTTCTCATCTAGGAGTATCATGAAAGAAATGTAAAAAGTGGTTGGCTTGGTTTTAATGTTGGAACAGATTAAGGGGGATTTTCTAAAATGTCAAAAGAGATAATAAATGGTAAACCTAGGGTACTCCCTCAGGAAGGGCCACTCCAAAGGTAGGTGTTAACATTTCATTTCGAGTGATAGAAAAATAACAGCATTTCAGAAAATACTGTCTTTCACATTATCATGAACTTCTTTTGTTTCTGAGTATCTCTTCCAGGAACCAAGGAACCCATTTAGTAATTAATGAACATTACCTGCACTTCAGAACCATTAAACAGGGCCATAGGGCCATAGTTTCACATCCATAAAAATATCTGATGTTCATTTGTATAGTAACCAAGGAGTGGTTGCTAGTATCTCAAACTTCTATCTGGTTACATAATGAATTAGAAAATAATGTTTTAAATCCCATCGTCCTCTCCTTTTGTCAACTGACTTCTACATGTTGTGACTTTGGGTTGTTACATTACATGCAAAAACATTACAGATTTAAGTATTTAAGATTCTATGCAAAGAGGTTTTAGAATCTTACTAGATCTATTTCCTGGGGTTTCTCAGTTTATGAGACTGAGAACATGCATAGTTGGGTAGGGTTAGGGTTAGGGATGAAGTTCAAGAGTTCAAGATTCTTTATTGTCATTGTAAAAACATACAATGACGGCTAATTATGCATGTGCAGAAAGGATCATGTAGCCGTGACAGATCAGGTACTGACAAGATTATTTGGTTAACTGAGAGTGAGGCCAGAGTAGCCAACACCTCAAAGGCACCAGACAATCTGTTCACCTAACTTTTGTATTCTTCAGTAGACCCTTGGAAACAAGGATGAGCCCGAGAGAAAGAAAGAATGCAAAAGGCAAAAGAGAAAGGAAAAATGGCTGTGTGAAAAATGCATGAAGCCAGGAGTGGAAGAAGAAAGAGCATGGCAATAAAAGGCAAAGGAGAAGGGGCTTTGACTCACAGGTGTTTCTCCCCTTTGAAGAGGGGATTCCTCCCTCGCCTTTAAGCAGGAAAATAATTAACACTTTCGCGGTTGCCATGCCAACCCGCAGTTCCTCACTCTGCTCTCAGCTGTGAGCATTCCTGGCCATAATTACCCACAGTTCAAGGGCCCTCCATAATTACCCACAATCCATCTGTACCTCCATCTGCGAAATAGACTGAAGAATGAGGAACAGAGAAGCACCGGCGTTTATTTGCATATTCCATCTCGTCAGACGGCGCATAGCTATGAAAGGTCACGTGTATTCGGCCTTAACGTGACTTATAATAATACATACACATTCCTTTATTGTTTCTCTTTAAATCCCTCCCACTACTTCTGTCTCATTTAAAGCAATCACATTCTGAATACGTAAAAAGAAAAAAAAAGACTTGATAATTATCTACCTTGTGTGCATATTTGCAGGTATAAATGCCAATAAACAGATGTACATTTAAGCATCAAACAATGGCCCATAATCACAAATCATCTGGAGTGATTAATATTTGGAGACTTGCCAGTACATCAGCCTCGCGTGATGATGACATTACACATACCAATATTGACACGTGAGGCCAAAGCTTATTAAATACACAGGAAATAATTGGACACGTTGCATGTAATTATTGCAAATAATTATTCAATAAGCACTCAGTGTTATCTTCGACAGGCACAGGCTTCAGTTGGGGAAGTAGTGATTACAGCGCAAAAGCTAACCAATTACGGCCGAGGACAGGAGTCTTGTATTTCAAACTGCTGAGCATGCAAAGCTTATTGACGTGCAATTAGTCGGGCCATCGTTAGGAGGCATTTCATCGCTGACGCTGACTCTTCTCGATTCCTTCTCATTACCTCCCAATGTGTGTGTGTGTGTGTTTTTGTGTGGATTTGCAAGGATAGGACAGAGTTGAGTGTGACTTTTGAATGTAGGTCATTATGCTAATCAGTATCATTAGCCCAAAAGACCCAAATTAAGTATTTTTATAGACAAGGTCCCCCTTCTGTTCCCTTTTACTTTTAAGACTTTTCAACTTCTTGTACATTTTGGTATGTTTAAACAAATAAAAGTGGTTACTTTATTTTTTCTTTTTCAGATCAGAACTACCTCGCCATGCCATGAGTCCATAAACTGCTCCCTTTGCTTTCGAAGGTTGCGGCGATGCGCTGCCAATCAGAATCCCACCTTACACCTTTTAATTACCCCGATCATGTAAACGAGGACAGAACCAAATTGAGTTTGAAGACCTGATAAAGTGAACTCCCTGTCTCCCTTCTCCAGTCACCGCTTAGTTCATTTCATTGTGAGCGCTCAGGTGTGAAGGATTTGAGCGTTAGGGGGTGGGACACGGGGGACCTTCTTATTGTGCTGGTGTCATAGGTGTCGTGGTGAGGGGGTCTGCAGCTGCTTTGCTTGCTATTGTCACTGTGTCATAACATCAGGACCTATGGATTAGGGCCTCTTGTGGGTTAAATTTCTGCACAATATGTCAGAGCCCCGTGGTGACATGTGGCTATTAGCCACTCTGGTGAATAAATAATGATGTGACTCGCTCATTGCCTGAGAGGAGCTGTGAAGATGAAACATAAACAGACCATGAACTTTACAGCTGCTTATTGTGGGTGTAGCGTTTAATATGTGTGCGTGTTTATGTGTGGTTATGTATGTATTAGGCATCAGGCACATGTGTCTTTGCGAATGGGTGCGTTTCCTTCTCAACTGATGTGTGATTGTAAAATGTGTGTGTGTGTGTGTGTGTGTGAGGGCACAGACTGCTGACCAGGCAGCTTGTGCCACAGCTCGGGCCCTCACAGACACACAGTCAGCACAATGCCTGTCACAGCAGCCAGCCAATCAGATCGTTTGAAGCGCGGGCCAAAGGGCAGACAGGAACCAATTGTTGTGACAGGATCCTCTGTGCAGTGGCATAACTGGTGGCTCAACGGTTCGACAGTGGCACAAAACACCTGCAAATAGCTCTTATACCCATCAAGAAGGTTGTTAAATAAAAGAAATAAGTGAATCTGTCATCAACTGATTTTCTGTTACGTCTAATTTAGCAATGCATACATTTGAATTGTATTATGTCTTCCATGGCCTATAATATAATGTCTTTTTATAAGTTACAGTTACAAAGCACTGATTAAACAAGACTGGGGGGCTTTCTCAATCTGTGTTCTTTTCTTGTGTGGACCTAGGACAACCAGAATGCATTTCTCACCAACCGACAGGCAACAGTGTTTGATATTTTGAGCCTGGCTCAAAGCTGTTGTTAAAGGGCCCTTTTTTGCCATTTTCCCAATAAAATATTTAAAATTTAAGGCTTTTATAGTCCAAAAACAGTTAGACTCATAGCAGCAATGCAGTCTGCCTTCTCATACACTCACTCTTACAAACCTTATTCCCCCCCCCCCTTCTTACTGTAATTCCCACTATGTTATGACTGGTCTGGCGCTGTCAGAAATGCCACGCACCCTCTGAGAGATGGTCAGTCTGAGAAGCAGAAGTCAAGTACACCCACTTTGGAAGAGAGGGCCAGATGTTCAGCCAGATTTCAGATACTACAAAGGAGGCCAGAGAACAACAGAATAAAAGGGTGGTCTTATATTCGCAGTTTGTGTATTAGCAGTAATACCAGCGACTTAAATATTTATACAACCATTTGATTCCTAATATGAGGCCACTTTATTCAAATAACCCCTGTTTGGATACTTGCTCAGATGATTTTGGAGATGTGAGGAGCCGCTGGCCGGATGAGACCAGCCAGTAATCTCTACTGTTGTCAACCAGACTCTCGACATGATCGGCCATGTCATCTAATTTTCACTAAATACATGGTGCTATATGAAAAGTACAGGGATCACCACAATTATTAGGACTCATCCTTTTGTGGACTCTGGATATTAGTACAAAATTTCATGGCAATCTACCCAGTAGTTGTTGACATATTTGGGCATGGACATCCAACGGACCAACAAACCAAAATTGCTGTCCCCATTTCTTCCAGAAAATTCATATTTATGACCACTGTGACCAATCATACACATTGTACTTTTGCATTATGTTTCTGCTGATTCTTGGGTATTTCCATCAGTTTTGGAGAGGGTTCAAACATCTTTGGTCCACACCAAAATCTTCTAAACTGAATGCACAAAAACACTGAGGACACAGTGCTGATATTGAACTGCAGCCCTTTTGTGCAGTCCCCATCTGATTTGACTCAAACCGTACAAAAGGCTCATCTGTTTCCTTTTACCTACATCCCCTCCTTTGTGATTGGTACATATAAAATAGAAAGGATTCAGAACAAGGTTACTGGCCTTTACCTGAATTCACCTCATTAGAGTGAAAAAGTAGCTCTTATATTTTGAACATGCAGTAACAATCAAAGCTCTCTGGACCATCTCCGGTCCTGCAGTCCCCCCCCACCCCCCCAGGGTCGTGGGCCTGGGGGATTTAAGGCTTTGGTCTCAGTATCCTCTTAAGACAGGGATGGGCAGTTAAATGGATCAAGTCACTGGAGGGAAGTGGAGCACTTAGCTGAAACTTTCATGTATACAGTATGTGGACGTTATATACATCGGCTCTGTCGCTGGGGATTAACTACCAACGCGGCAGCTTGGGGGGAAGGATTTCTGAAACCGTTTCAGTGATAGACTCTGAAAGTGATTATTGACTGGTAAATAACAATCTCTTAATAAGGATAAGAGGTGAAAACTCCATTTGGAATGTAAGCCATTTATGTTAACTGTAAAGTAAAACTTCTGCAACGTCACTTAGTTACAATTGCATCCATATGAGGAGCCTGAGGAGACCCCCATTAGTGGGAAAAGCAGTGAAAACATAGCACCTGTTTTGAATTTTGCCATCAAAACTGTGCTAATCCTTCCTTCTGCAAAAATGTTTTACTGCCTGAGTTGTGAGTTGGGCAACGTGCCAGCCTTTTTACATGGTATACTCAAAGGCCAACCCAAACCCAAAACCTGAACTAACGCAATAAAAGGTTGTTCCTATCCAAATGATCAAATGGGATTTGTTTTTATGAAATCTCCTACACTAGCCCTGCGGCCTGTTCTGTCCCCCTTTGGACTATTTATGTAAACACACACACACACATACACACATGCTGACCATGTGCATGCGCACTGAAGATAAAGAGCTCAGATACAAATAAGCTAAGCTGATATGGGTATTCTTACTTGATGGAAACTACCAATATTAAAAATGTTTGGTAGCAGGAAAGAATGTGTGTGTCATAGATATTAGTAGCATCCAAAACCTCAGGCCCATAACTATTCTCTGACTAACATGGTTTGATCATAGATTTGGGTTTTACTGACCTTTGAAATTTGCCTGCAGGTAGCTCTCTAGAACAAGGGTCTGTGTGGGTGCAGGTTTTTGTTCCAACAAAGCAGTTACACACCTGATTCTACTAATGAACCATTTCTAAGGACCTTCATTAGTAGAATCAGGTGTGTTACTGCATGGTTTGAATAAAAGCCTGCACCCACAGTGGTTCTCCAGTACCAAGGTTGGAGACCCAGGTTGCTTTTATCAACCACTTTATGTGAAAAAAGGTATATTTTATGATACTGGATAGCATCCATCTTTGATTTCTGGGTCAAAACGATAACATAATGTCAAACTGATGTCAGAATTGGAATCCTGAAGATAGGCTTGTATTAAAAAAATATCAATCCTTTAGCCTAGGCGCTTTGGTTTTAAAAGTTAATTTGAACACCCGGCTCCCTGCAAAGACGCTGCCAGTGGCTATTTCGGATTTGGTGCCCTGGCAAAAAGTCCCAGGATCTTTGGAAGGGATATATTTTTTATAAAAGGTCCATGGAAACTTGGAAATCAATAATCAGAACATGTTAGAAAATGGTCACAGTATTGAGGTTTGGACCCTACTTCAGAAAGAAAGAAACAACTAGTTTCCACAGTGGATATTTGTGCTTTTCTTATTAACAATGTCAGGTCTCTCCCACACCTTCAGCACCTTCCACTCATTCCCTCACACCTTCACTTTCACACTATCACACTACTATATATGTATGTTCTTCCTTATAATTTATTAGTTCCGATATTTACACTAGATATACTTTAGCATTAACAGAGGGTGACAGCCCAGGGTCATACTAGTGTGCAATGTTTTTGTTTCTACTTGTGTTAGCATTTCTTATCACATGTAGTACATTATGAAGAGATAAAGAGAAACCCAACACATTGTGGTGATACAACAAAGGTTATTCCACATAACCCTCTATAGCCTAGTGTTGCCATATGGCAACACCATGCAAATTCTTGTGTATCCATCTCTTTCACCGCAGTATTTGGATTTGCTGCAACAAATGTGTCCTGGAGGTTCAATAGATTGTAAGCAGTTGTAAAAAGGAGTGAAAACAGGATTTCCTGGTCATGTGATGTGATATTTTTTTGTCCTTCTCAGTAAAAGACACTATTTTTACAGCTGAACAATAAAACATGGATTTTATATTACTGCTTTTTAGTTATGTTGAGCCAAAGTAATTGTTACCATTGGCAACACTATACAATAGAGGGTATAACAAACAGCATCAATTCATTGATGCCCTGTAACACTGTAAAGGATGAATAATCTAGTATTTTGTATTTTCTTGCTGTTTGTTGTCCTTGTTTTATTTGATCTGTTTTTGTCTTAATTAAATTCTAATTTTAGGATATTAAAGTGTTAAAATAAATGTTCTTCAATAGACTATTATAATAATTATCCTTTTCATAAGCCCATAAACCAATGGGTTATTCAGAACCATAAATATTCGAAAAGGAAATTCGTGACAGGAAGACAGCAGCAGAGGGGAGAGAGATACACAAATAGACACAGCCTGTTTAAAACATAGGCAAAACCAGAGGACAAAACTTACATTGCTATTCTGATTTGACTAAGTTATTTTTAAGTTTTTTTATTTTTTTTATTTTCTTACCTGATAGTAGATTTTTTTTTTTTATTATTACTTGTCTTTCATTTTCCTGTTGAACCTGCAATGCAGTTTGGAGTTTAGTTGATTGATTTGAGTGTGGATGAGGAACTGAATCTTTGTTTTAAACCGATCTTCTTTTCAATAATGTTTATGGTTATATGTGTTTATTGCATTAACCAAGATTACATTCAGGTATTTATAATTACTATAATAGTTTATTGAAGAGCTATTATCTTATCACTGTCTGCATATTATAAGGTTATAGCTTCACAAGGCATCAATGAATCACATCACATTGTCCTTCAAAACATCCATCAAAAGCCACGTTATCCTTTTTACTTTTGACCTATACTTTGTTTTTGTTTTGTCCATTTTTTTATCTGTTTGATAGTATTCAAATTTCTCTGTAAAGCGTTTTTGAGCAACTGGAAAGTTTATATCTCATTATAATGTACTACGTGTGCAGAGAGTGATAAGTAGAGAAACAAGAAGAAACAAAAACATGTCATTGTTAGACAATTCAATGTCATATAGTGAAATCTAATATAACCTTGTTTCACTCCTTACTTTGTCCTCCTTTGACTTCCTGCTGGCTGCTTGTACACTTAAATACACACTTGACCCTGGGCTATCACTTTCTGTGCTAATGGTACAGTACATCTAGTGGAGATATTCATCTGAACGTTAACGTAAGAGGCATATCCTCTGCAGAAATTATCAGGAAAATGTAAATTTCAAATGCGTGAAGGTGAAGGTGTGATGTGGAAGGTGCTTATGGACAGTTATGCAATGTGATCGCCAGATTACTAGGTTGTCTCGGGACTTGGCATTGTTACATAATGAGTCTAGACAGTAATCCATATAGCGACCTGGCAAGCATACAGCACACACCATGACCACGTAGCTTCAACTAGCCCAGAACAGCGTGAACGAAGGACTGACTCCTAAAGGAATTTTAGAAAACTGTTTTGACACGTGCACATGTAGTTCTGGTCATACAAGAGAGATGATTGGTCACAGAACAATACATACCAATTGTTTAATTGAAATATTTGAAACATGGACATGCTGCTTATACCTGTCTGCAAACCATTCTTCTTTGTTTCTACTCCTAGTTGACAGAACATGGATGCAAGCTAGTTTTCTCCACTATGGACTCTGTGGTTCTCCAATTCCTCAATGGTAAGTACTGTCAAGGCAGCTTTACTTATCAATCAACAGTGCCAATTTGTGGGTAAAAGCTCACCAAAGCTAAAATCAACGTGAAAAAACGGACCTTTCCTTTCCAAGGAAATCCACTAAACGCTGCAATTCCATTGGAATGAATTGATTTCCACACACGATTTTACAGTTTCAAATGCTGGTGTCACCAGGTCTTAAATATTCTTTTTTTTTTTTTTTGTGATGGCACAAATCTTACTCAGAGACGTGCCTGCAGAGAACATAATACATGTATATCCTGCACACATGTTGAGGAATCTAACCTCAGCACGACAGATTCAGTCCCTCAGATTTCCCTGGCAGAGAGCGCCACTTCAAACCGAGCTGGATCGATTTCAATCGGCGGCTTACCAAAATGATGTGGCAACCACCGGGCCAGCGTGATGGCGCTAAAAATAACCTCGGCTGACCCCAAGGCTCAGATGTGGCCACGTACCCTCTGGTGTGTTCTGCTTTTATGTGTCCCCAATGAAACCCATCAAATTACAGATGCAAATGCAACCGGACCCCTTATCAAAACTATTTCGGCTCACTGACACAGTTTACTAAGGCAGTAATTAGAGCAGAGGAAAACGGGAGGCATCCCAGGCACGCGGAGAAGGAGCAAAAAAAAAAAAAAATGAAGAAATGGGAGAAAGAAAGAGGAGGAGGCTGGACAGTGGCAGCTCATCGGTAATCATCTACTGGATCAAAGGGTCAACGAACATAAATAAAAAAAAAAGCTCTGATGATGATTTCCCATGAGGTCTGAGAACAACTGCACAGCACGCGAACCAGCGGCAAAACAGCTGTCTGCGCCTTTGCTGTCAAAACGCCTGGTTTGGCCAACTGCCTGACTTGCTTCTCAACTGGTTCACACCACCATGAAAAAAAAAAAGAAGAAAAAAAAGATTACAGTCATGAATACTTTATAACTTGACTGGTTCCCGTTCAGGGCAACACCTTGTAGATCTTGGATTTATTTCTATATAATACGCTGCAATAGTTTTCATGATAGGGCTGAGAGATTCATACTTTCTGTTCAATGCATTATTTAGGTTGTAGAAAGACTGCCTCAGGTGTGGTGTAGAGGGTTTTAAGGCGTAGAGGAGTTTTTTTTTCTCTTTCATAGGTCCTATATTTTTCTAGGAGCATTTCACATCATTAACCTGCTATTAAACTACTACTACTAACTACTATTAACCCAAGCCTATGAGCCTTTAAGTCTGACATTTTAGACAGAGAGATTGAAATGTTACTCATACAGCTTTTTTTTCTTATAGACGACTTATTACATTTTAAACATACATATATATATATATATATCATTCAAGTCTCTACAATAATAACTGACAATTATAATAGCCATTAAAATGCTATTTTCAGCAAAGAAAACAGTGCAAAATGGAAAAAATACATACATAACATGATTCTTAGTGACTCAACTATATAATTATATGCATGAAATCTTTGAAAACAGCCTGGGCTTTAATGGGTTAATGTCCAGCCTCCTGAAGAAAATATTACTGCAGATATATTGAATTCTTATAACATTTATGCACATATTTTCACAATTACTGTTTTAAGGTGCGACAACGCTGTGGTTAAGGTCTGGTTAGTTTACGGCACAAAAAACACTTGGTTAGGTTAAAATGATCGACCCTTGACATGTCCAAGTTAACAGTGGTGTCGAACAGGCGTCTCCTGAAACTTTTCCATCTCCAGTTCATTAACGAAAGTCATCTCCCCCAACCCTCCTCCTCCTCCTCCTCCTGCTCCTCCTGCTAAGAAACGTGAAACTTACGAGGAGCGTGGTCCGGACTACGTCACAGCATCTGAAAGGCTGACAAGTTGACATTCAGCGTGTCCGTGGTTTGCAGAAACGTACACTGTCGCCGTTTTACCCTGGAGACCGAGCTGACTATTGTGTTGCAATTAGACACGGCAGCAACAGGAGTTGTTTTGCAGAAGTTCAGTAAAAGAATGGGGGGGGGGGGGGTGAAAGGGATGATTAATGATGATTAATTTGATCCATCCATAGTGTCTTGTTTCATATTTAGAACCATGTGATTTGCTGGAGCCTGTCCCAGCATGCAGTGGCTGAAGGGCAGTAAACACACCAGGTATCACGGGGCTGACATTCAATATCGTTCCAGCCACTACACCTTCCTAACCACTCCGCTTCCATTTGCACACTTGCATGGAGGATACGTTGTACCGAGGGGCTATCACAGGTATTTTTATTTTATTTTGCTCCACGTGCATCTGCTAAAACCTCCAAAAGGTTAAGAATGGCAGAAACATAACGCTGTGTGACATGGAGTGCCTTCCGCTGCGGGCGAGTGTGACTACATGTGAACTGACACTCTCTATAGAAGTGCAAATGAGAAAAGGAAGAGATCCGTAGAAATAAAAACTCATTCAAGCTCATAACTGCAGGCAATTTAGTATTTCAGATTCACCACGGCTCATCTGTTTGGCAGGAAGCACGCAGAAATACCGGGAAGTTTCACAGGGAAAAAAAGTGCAAGAGATTTGGCTTTTGAAAAACGAAAAAAAAAAAAAAAAAAAAAAGAATCGATTCATGATAACAGCTCTATGGGTCAGAGCCACGGTGCCTCTAAAAATAAACTCCTGAACGCAGAATGATCATGCAGCAGAGGTGGAAGGTTTTCCTGCAGGGAATAGACCGATGCTAACACTGGTGCAGGGTTGAACTCGGTTTCTTTGAAGCATAATCCAATAAACCACTGAACTCTTTGTCGTTTATGCTAATGTTTTATAAGATAAAAGCAAATCAACCCTTGAGGTTCTTTCCATATGCCCCCGCATAATATGCATGTGCATAGTAGTATATCTTGCAAAAATGCAAATACTGCAAGCCTTAGTACTTTATGTGTCCTCTTGACACATTTTCTTTAGGGGAATAGAAAGCTTTTGTTTTTTTCTAATATATATGCAATGTGTCTATACGCCATTGTTATACTGATTTATACAACAAAACGCAATGCACATGTTGATAGCATTCATTTTCTCCACATGCATGAGTGATAATGTATTAAAAGTACAAAACAGAGTATATTATCATACACAGAGCGTCAGTGCAGGTCTGTAACTGCTCTCATATAAAGCCTGTGTGTGTTGCATTTACATAACTTTGCAGTCGGCAGGCCTATTATATAGCAAGATAAGGTTTCCTGGAACTCTCTGATGCTCCTGTTTGGTTAGTGGTCACACACACACACACATGCATGCGCACACAGGTTATCAGAGGTAGTGGAGGATAAAAAGTGGAAAGTTCACTGAGAGCCAAGGTCATGTCAGATGTGTAACAGTAAAACTGGAAAGTTTACCTCCTGAACAGCTGGCCCTGCACACCTTGATCTGATCTGAAATTTCCATGTGCTGTCCTATTATTGTACTACACTGTTTTGTTTTTAACCTGTCAATGCATTACATAGTGTTCTCCTTTTTATTAGTATTGACGCATGTGCAGCCAAATGTAGTAGCTAGATGTGCTATTAAAGGTCTCATATTGTTCACTTTCCTGGGATTTATTTGAAGTTTTGATATCCCTAACACGATTTTATTTGTGGTTTTAAGTACCAGAAATCAATATAGTTTTACACCCCCTCTCTCAAGCTTCTCTTTGGAGCTCCAGAAAGAACAAGTTGTTTTAGGTCTGTCTTGTTAAAATTCTGATTGGCTGATTTGACTGGTGAATGCTTAAGTTGTGACATCACAACTTCAGAGAAGGCTCCTTTTAAAGCACAACTTCAGAATATGAGCTATATATTCCTTGTAATCAAAAACATGTAAAATCTCACATTCAATGATATGGGATCTTTAATTATTATTATCTACTTTTATGGTCTGTAGAGGTGATTTTCAAGATTATGTCTAAGAAAAAACTTTTTTTCATCAGTGATTTTAACTGCTTATGCCAGAAGCCATTACTTGAACAATATAAAATGCTTAATATTTTCTCTTGCATGCATATAGATGCAGATTTGACATAAAATTATATAGTTTAATAGTCTGTTTATTTTCTTTTACTTTCATTGCTTTTAGGCTCATGTTTTTACACTGTAGCACACAAATTTGCTTTTAAATATAAAATGCATTATAAATAAAATGTACTATTATTATTATTATTATTATTATTGACCTATCTGAACTATAAAAATGGTAAACTACACCATAAAAAGCTCTCATGGGTGATAAAAACAAACAATATAATATACTGTAATAATAAAACACAGTCTGCATAATGAGTACTTTTACTTTTGATGAGTACATGTATGTACTTATGTACTTTTACTTAAGTAACAATTTCAATTCAGGATTTTTTTTTTCTTGTAATGGAGTATTTGTAGATGACAGTATTTCTACTTTTACTTCAATGCAGGATCTGAGTACTTCGTCCACCGCTGTTCATAGTTTGTGGTGAATTGCACTACAAAATGAACTCTCCCCTGCAACCACAAGCAGCCTGTCCCTCACTGCAGAGCTGCAGAGCTGCAAAGCTGCAAAGGAAAAACGGGGAAAAAAGGAAAAAGGGAGGGGAGACGTCTCAGAATTGCCGCCACGTGCGCTCAAATGCCTTCTTTATTATAATAACTTTTCCCCGATTGGTCCAGATACGAAACACAGTATTTATATACGACATCTAATTGGTCGCTGCTTCCGAGTCGATAGTGAACACAGCGCAAAGCTTCCAGACAAGGGATTCATGGGCGTCTCGTACTATGAGAAAGTAGTGCGTGGTGCAAAGGGTAATTCCGACTATATTCTCGATTTAAAGTATAAATAAATTATAGTACCCGGCTTTTATTTTTACACACACACGTCTCTGGCGAAAAGGTGTCGATTTTCAATCTCGAATCCGACGAAAGTGTCGACTTGTATCGGTGGCGGAGGGATACAGCCATCCCACTGCGCGTCAAAATATTGGCTTGGGGAGACCGCGCCAAAGCTCAGACAGCGGCCACTCTTCAGGATATCAACACGCTGCGGAGGGCCTTTAAACGCACTCTACTGTTGACACGGCTGCTACACACAACGGAGTGTATCGCTGTATTTTTTTTATTTTTATTACTTCGGAGGACTGTTTTTCCATCGGAAAGGCGATCGAGTCGAGACGCACCATTTCAGATTTCATGCCGGCTTTCGGGGAAACGGTGTAACGACTTCACGGTCGTGACACGACTTTGAACGGGCGCGGTGCGGCGGAGTTGGCGCACTGCTGGACTGGATATATATCCGCTGTCTTTTTTTTAAAACAAACAGCGTCTGAATTCCTCTTTCTCTGCTACATAAACTGGTTTCCAATCGACTCTCGGCGGGGGAATTGGGATTCTTTTACGCCGGCTTCTCAGCTTGAATATGTTGCTGTCAAAGTTTGGTTCATTTTCGCATATTTGCACCCCTTCGAGTATGGACCATCTACCCGTGAAAATACAGCTCCAGCCGGGTAGGTTTTTTAACCTTTTTTATGTCTACTTCTTCGCTTAATTAATCCCGTTACTACAAAAAAGTGACGGGGTTGTTACCGTAAAACACTGAACACTTAACACCGACTAAGCTGCGGTTTTGTTGTGGAAGTACTCACCGTTTTAACGTCTCTTTTTTTTTACAGTCAAAGTGGAAAAGGAGCCCTTCGAAAAGGTGTTCCAGGTGGGCTCGGTGCTGGGCAGCGGAGGGTTCGGGACGGTGTACGCCGGCAGCCGGATCTCAGACGGAGCACCGGTAAGGACCGCGGGGGGGGGGGTCTATGTTTTGATCCCAACATGTGGCGCCGCCGATAATAATAATAAATGTGACTCTCCTTTGCTGTGTTTTTGAACATTCTTCCCTTCTTTCGTGTTATTTCAGGTGGCTGTGAAGCATGTTGCGAAGGAACGGGTGACCGAATGGGGCACAATTGTAAGTATACGTGGGTGTTGTGCGGTTTGTTTTGGTTTCTCCCCCCCTTCAGCTGCTGCTGGTCGAGGGGATAAAAATGGAAGAATGGCTGCGTGTACTTATACGTTTATATATATATATGTCTTTGCAGAACGGAGCGATGGTGCCTATAGAGATCCTGCTGCTGAAGAAGGTCAGCTCGTCTTTTCGCGGAGTTATCAAATTGCTGGACTATTACGAGCGCGCGGACGGCTGGCTGATCGTCATGGAGAGGCCGGAGCTCGTCAAGGACCTTTTCGACTTCATCACCGAGAAGGGCGCGCTGGACGAGGACACGGCGAGGGGCTTTTTCCGCCAGGTTTTGGAGGCGGTCAGACACTGCTACAGCTGCGGTGTGGTACACAGAGACATCAAAGATGAAAACCTGCTCGTGGATCTGCGCACCGGGGAGCTCAAGCTTATTGACTTTGGCTCGGGGGCGATTCTCAAGGACACGGTCTACACCGATTTCGACGGTAAGCAAAGCCGCCTCCCCTCCCACCACCACCCACCCCCCCTCCGGTCCCTTACAAATCTGTTTGTAATAAGGTGTATGAACGCTGGGTTTTTCCGCGTACCAGCGTGGGCCGGGATGTATTTGCCCTTGATGCATCGCTGAGCTATATTCAGATATGGAGGCGTTCGTGTGACGCAGTGGTCTGTTTTTAATAGAGGGTTTTCCTCGCCTGGGGGGGTCTTCGCATCTTATTACAAATCGATGCTGCGAAATGAAAAGTTTCCAGCGATTTTTTTTTTGTTTTTTTAGATGACACGCATGTTATGGATGACTCAGTGTATTAATCCTGTTATTATGAATAACCTCTCACATTATCCACATGCGTGTGAGACGCGGAGTGCACTTTTTTTTCAACGTGTTCGCTTGTTATTTAGTTAGTAAGGCTTTTGAGTCACAGTCACACAGTTTGTGGGGATTAGGTCAGTGCCACGTAACATCTGTTTGTTGTGAAACCCGAGTCGACGGTTCACGTGATGGGCTAGCGTTGCCTTTTTTCTTTTTTGTGTGTGTGTTATCCAAGTTCCTCCTTCCAGAGGGGAGGGGGAGGAAAAAAGAAAGAAAGGGAGGGAGAGAGAGAGCAGACGCAGGCAGGTCACCCAGTTTGTGTTTTGTGGCTAAAGAAGGATGGAAAGCATTTCTACCATGACTCAGCCATTTCAGACACAGACACATTAATTAGTTTTTTTGAGCACTGGTTCCCTCTGTGTTCTTGTGACGTTTCACTTAAAAATATCTTCTTACTGCAGCATTTTCACATTCTCCTTTTTTTTGTCCCCCTCTCTGTCTTTTTTTAGGTACAAGAGTGTACAGCCCGCCAGAGTGGATCCGCTTCCATAGATACCACGGTCGCTCGGCAACGGTGTGGTCGCTAGGCGTGCTGCTGTACGACATGGTGTGCGGAGACATCCCCTTTGAGCAGGACGAGGAGATCCTCAGAGGGCGACTGTACTTCAGGAGGAGGGTTTCAGCCGGTGAGTCAACAACAACACACACCAACCAAGGAGGTGACTCTGTTGCCCTCTAGCCACAGGAACTGGTACAGCCCAAAAATCTCCTCCCTAGTTTGACTATATTATAAACCGGTTTAGTGTTAGGAGCAAATAGCGTGGACGCAGCCTCGAGAGCTAACTCAATTAGCTCAATTGGTCTCTCATTGGCTGTTTCTCCTGAATCCTAGATCCATACTAACTGAGTCAGCATGGCATATTCTCCCCATCTTTTGAAACTGGAGCATCTTAATCATCAATGTTGTTTCTTTCCCTCCATCAGAGTGCCAGCAGCTGATCAAATGGTGCCTGGCCCTGCGTCCGTCGGACCGGCCGACCCTGGAGCAGATCTGTGACCACCCCTGGATGAGGGCGACGACGACGATGGAGTCGCCCAAGTCACCGGAGGAGCCGGTCGCCGGCGAAATCCGCCTCAGGACCATCGACACAGACTCTTCGTCAAGCACAACCTCGAGCAAGGAGAGCCTCTGAGGGTGGCTCCCGTGGACTGAAATTAAAAAAAAAAAGAAAAAAAAAAAGAAAAAAGACTTTCTGGGGAAAGAAGTGTTGGGGAATGGAGGGAGTGATCTATGGACTCAAGGCCAGCAGCAGCCTGTAGCCCAGCTGGTCTGTCAACAGCTGGGCACTCGACACAGCTGGACCGGCAAGAAAAATGTACTTTAATTTTCCTCTTTTGTAGGGAATTTCTAATTTATTACTGTTTGTTCTTCCTTATCTTATTTCCCCCCTTATTTTGTTTGTTTTTCTTTCAGTTGATTATATTTGTTTCCTAATTGGGAACATTTTGCTGTTTGGGCGGTCTTACCAGCACTATTTATTTCCCCCCTTCCCCCACCACACACACACACACACACACACTTTTTAACTTTATTTTACCTGTTTTGTTACTAGGCTGGTATATGCAGCTGGCAAGGCCCTCCTATTCAGACATGGCTGCTCTCATAGAGCTTGGAGAAAACCTTTTTATTTAAATGTTTTAATTTTGATTTTGGAGTGCCTTTTTTTGGAAAGCTGCTTTTCTGGGGGGATTTTGTCAACTTTTTTTTGTTTTTTTTCTTTTCTGGGTTTGTCTGGTGGCTAAGATGCCTGTGCTGTGATGGAGGAGGGTGTAGGCTTCTTAATTTTTTTTTTTTTTTTAATTATTTTTTCCACCCCTCCCTCACCCCCCCCCCCCCCCCCTCCATCACTGTAAGCCAAGCAGCCCCCAAGCCAAGAGGCTAAGATAGCATTAGATAGGAGAGAAGGAGGTGGGGGCTCTTCCTGACAATGGATTACTTGAAACACACTCGACTCAACTCTGTGTCGCTCTCTTTAAAGCTGCTCACTCACTCTATAGCCTGAACAGGTGTTTGGAAACTGGATCCTGTCTTTTCTGAATGTCTACAAAATGTCAACACACACACACACACACATGGCCCACCCCCCTCCACCTCCTTTTCCTCCCTCACTTCACCCATGCCTGTTGCATGGTGTGTGGCCCTCTTGAATTTTCTTTTTTTTTTTTTTTGCCTCCCGCCATCTCACTGCTTAACACTACATGGCCCCCGCCCCTGGCCTCCCTCAGGGTTTGGGGTGTGAAATGCACAATCAATGCAATATTCATGGACTCAATTATGCATTTTTTTTTGACAAATATTGTACAGCGTGTTTTATTTCTTTTTTCTTTTTGTGTGTACATTTTTTTTTTCTCCTCCCCCCGTTTGCATTTAATTTATTTGTAAACATGTAGACATTCCACACTCTGTGGCTATTTATTTATTTATTGTCTATGCTTAAAACCCCTCCCTCAAAAAAAAAAATTTGCATATCCTACTTGGCCTTTAGTTTGCATTCCTTTATAACTTATTTTTTACATTTCGACAATGGGTTTTTTGAGATGTGGAGGATGCACTGACACGGTTGTCGATGTAAAGCAGAATAAAACAAGTTTACTTAAAATTTGAAAGAGCATTTGAATGTTATTTAACTATATTAAAAAAAAAAAGTCTGTTCAGTAATGTTGAATGGCTAAAGTATCCCGAGGAATCCATCTTGGTTTCTGTGCTGTCAAAGATTTAATTTGAGTACTACGGAAAGCTTAAAAGCGACGGGCGGAGCGGCTTCCGTAGTCGTCACATAGGCTCATAACGGAGACCTTTCAGTTCAGCTGTGTGACTTGTGGCTGTGAAGGATGGATATTGCTATTTTTTGATACAAAAAGTTTCAATTAAACTCCCATTTTGTATGTACAGAAACAAGTCTTGGTGTCTTGATCATTTTGAAGGTGGCGCACGGGGTTTTACTGCATGACATTTAGCCGGAAGTAGAACATGCTTCCATCAGATACTACACGATTCCAGTAGTTAAAAAGTGCACACATTGTAGTTCATAAGGTCTCAACACCTGATAATCTACTCTTAGGAGGCTGGGTGGGAGCTAATATAGCACATGTCTTATATGACATGCGGCGAGGCTCCCGTTCGTTTACACGCCGCCTTCAGCAATAACAACAATATTGTTACACGTGACGACGGCCGTCAGCGAGGCCGTGAAGAGAAACATCACAGGAGCCATTAACTGGATGACAACCTGCAGAAACCACACGGCTAATAAGAGGCAGATGTGTCTCGAGTGCAGCCGAGGGGAGGAGGAGGAGGAGGAGGAGGAGCACGGCTGGCATGACAGAGGAAAAGAGAGAGTAGGGACGTTATGCATCATCACACACATACACTCAGCTTCTAAAATAATTGCTTTTCCATTTTATGTCTCCTGATTGCCTGTCTACCGTACAATAACATAAGTCATTCCATTATTGGATGCAGGAAGGTCGTGAGTAAGGCCTGGCTGGTGACATTTGTGGGCATGTGTATATTCTGTGTGTGTGTGAGGTTTTCTAGGGAGGTGCTGCCCCCTCTGGTGAGTCAGTACTATTATCTCTCAGCTTTAATGCTTTCCTACTGATTACAGCTGAAACACAATTATTAGAAACTGCATAAATGTATTTAGATAGGATACATAGAAGTGTTTTTTGGAGGAGAGATAAACCTCAGATTGTATCCTTCTGTAACAAGGAAAAAAAAAAAACTCATCTTGATGGCTCATCCAGACGCCTACACATGTCCAATTACACTCGACTGGCTGCTTCCAACTCGACTGGAGTGGAGACCTATGGGTGTTTGAAGACTTTAATCAGACAGCCGGTCCCTAAAACCTCATCAGGGATCTAATTCATGATAAAGGGACTGATTTATATGCTTGGGGAGAGAAAGAGAGAAAAAAGGCCCTTTTTAATTACCCATTGGAATTGAAAAAAACACCATTCCCAATGAACTTGTTGGAAGAAATTAAATCAATTACGGTAGATCTTAAAGGGTTCTTCAGACTAGGGCCTGCTGGGTCCATTGATCAATAGAGATAAATTGAGGCTAGAAGAAGGAAAGCAGAAGCAATCAATGTTAAAATCTCCCAAAAGTATCATTTCCGAGTTAGTACACAGAGAGCAACTCTGCCAGATAATCAATAAGCCTAGCTTCAACCGAACAAGGCCTTGAAATCCCAATTACAACAATGGAATTATTCAATTATCCCTTTTCAATTCTGTCAAAAAAACATTATGATCATTTCAAGCCACCTCAGAATCACTGATGCTGTTCTGAAGTCGTGTTTCTGAATCTGCCAAAATATCTGGATCTGATTTAGAGACTAATATATTCAACATGTTAAGTTTCTGATGCCGGAGTAGACTTCTAATATCCAACTGGCTCAACCCCTAATACAAACCTTTTCTGGTCTGATCTGGGTTATTTAGACAGACTGAAGCAATCTTGGGCAGTGATGGAAAGTAACTAAGTACTATAGTGCAATTTTATGTACCTTCACTTTACTTGAGTATTTCTATTTGATGCTACTTTGTAATTTCTACATCTATCTACCAGCTTTAGTTACTTTCTCAGATGCAGATTTGACTCAATGGATAAATAACATCAGATGCTTTGAAAATACAACACGTTAAAGGTCCCATATCATAGAAAGTGAGGTTTTCATTGCTTTTGGATTATAAGGTCTATCTGTTGTATGCAATAACAAATCAACCAATCAGACTTTCCCACTTTGGTGGGAAGACTCCAGAAAGGAGCCAGAAACTTATGAGAAGAGATGTAAAACTGTATTGAGATGATTTTGGTACTTAAATCCAGAAATATATCTTATTAGTGATGTCTAAACCTTAACACTACACCAACAACTTTCAGTGAGGGAATGAGGGGCTGCTATAGCTGAAGATGCCCCCTTTAATCAATCTAAATCATTAGCCCCGGTTATAAAAAAAAAAAAAAAGCGGAGCCATAAATGATCGCCGGTGTCAGATTCAATACGTTGACATCTGCGTTTCTAAACGTGTCCCTGGTAATCCTCCATTGTCTTTGTGTCTCCGGGCTCTTTGACATGCAAATGGCCGGCAACTCGTCTTCATCAGAATCCCTTCTGCTTCCACCGAGGGCTGTTTAGAGAGGGCCTCATCCGCTCGCACCGTGAAAAATCCTCATCAAATGGAAGCGGGGCATTCGCCACACTGTTGTCTCCTTCAGTTGAAGTCTGATCCCGCCAGGCTGGTTAATATCATCCATCACTGCCACTTAGCTCCACTTTGCGGAGATCCCACAGCTTTACGGAGATCCATTAAAAGATCAGATGTGGTGCGATACGGAGGGAATTTTGAAATATTTAGGTCTAAATCGTCTAAATTCAAAAGCCTTTCACCTGAAGTCGTGTTCAATTTATCTAAAATATTGAAGGAAAGAAGCATGATGAATTATTTCACCCCTGCAATAAAAAGCTGCTCTTTTTGTGGAGAACATGCTGTAGTCCGATGTCTCTACTTTAGGGGGAAATGCTAACCTTTAAATGAATAGTTGACATTTTGGGAAACACTTATCTGCTTAGACGAGAAGATTGCTTGAGATCTGACATTACTACATTTCTTTTGTCTGTGAAGAATGTGTTTTTTTTTGTAGCTGAGGTCACAGCAATGTCCCCGATCCGCTGTTTTCTCTAAAGAAAAGTGCTGGCACGTCGGGGCTGTCGGTGGACGTCGTAGGTGACAACTCGACAGACACAGAGGAAGATGCCAGATGGACTCTGGGCCCCCGGGGCCCTGGTGGGCACAGATGGGCGGGTGGGTGGCACCCACACAGGCGGCACAGGCTGCAGCACCGTGGCAAGGAAAAGAGAAGCGAGATCAGACCAGCGCCAGTGATACTACGCTTCTCACACTACATCTCTGTTTATATGCGTGTGTGAATGTCTTGATTAAGGTCATGTGGTCATCTGTATGAATGTTGTAGTACTAGATGTCTCCATGCTTGGGTTGGTGCATCCACTCGGTGCACACCTCTCCCACTCAAACACACCCATGACACTGGTAAGTCATCTTTTTTTGTTGTTTTTTCAAGTTTTTAAAAGGAAGATGACCAAATAAGGTGCAGGAAATCACAGCTTTGGGGAAGGCTGTTATTATCCAGCAGACTGGTGGCGAAGCCACAATTTCATCAGAATTCGTTGAAGCTGCTTGGTCTCAGATCACAGCCGTTAAATAAGTGAGTGGAATGTTAACTAGGAATAAAGGCAAAACCCTGAAAAAAAGCAGGTATAACATACGATGAAGCATGGAAATGAAGCTCTACAAATAAAGGTGTAAAGGATTGTATGCTTAAAGGTTTTATCGTAAGCACACTCTCTCAAACATGATATATTTGCATTTTAAAGTACAAAAATCCAACTCAACGTCGTTTCTCAGTGCTCTCCCAAGTGCCTCGCTGGAGCTCCAGAAAGCACAGGTTGCTTTTTGTCTCTCATAAATATTCATGAGATTCTCTTCTGGTTGGTTTTGCTTAGAAGACTGAAAAACAGAAGAAAAAAAAACAGCTAGGCGTGGGGACAGGTGGGTCATGCCGGGAATCTCTACAGGCAGAGGTAGCTACTGCATGACATCATCAAGTCAAGTCAAGGAAATACAAATGAGCCGTGAAACGCCATAGTTTCTGAATCCAGGCTGCGTGCATTTCTGTGTTTGAGTCAGTTTTTATATAACCTCAAGACCTTAGAATAAAAAAAAAAGACCCACAAAAGGGGCTATTTGCATGATATGGGACTTTTAACAACAAAACTGTTAAAATGCAGTGCAATGGAAACAGATTAAGTAGCAAACACATCACACGATGCATGCGTCGCAGCCCTGCTTGATATTCTGAAAGTTCAGTTAAAATTCGCACCGCTCTGATTGGATCATTTTATGCTGCATGTGTCCTTTGACTTTAATCATGTTTGTGTACTCGTGTTGTGTATGTGCCTTTGTTTTTCGCCCTTGGGGTTGCAGGACGGCTGACTGCTCACTCTAGAGGCCTCCTGCACTCTGTTACCCGGCGCAGAGCCTCCGCAGGGATTTTCCACTGGTCTGGCTCAGCGTTCATTAAAGGTGAGACGGGTACCTGGCTGCCCGGCTGGTGGGAACCTGCCGCTGTCACCGCTCACCGTGAAGGAACTCATTGTTCTGGGTCGGCGGGATACCGTGCGTCTACGCTGTAAACATAAGGGTAGTGTGGACGCGACGGCTGCGGCATCACACAACACACTTTATATGAGGACATGAGATAGACACACACGGGAACACACGCACGCACAAGCACACAGTGGCACAAACAGATCCCTGAGATTAAATAGAATCAAGGCTCCAAATCCTCAATCAGTCCGGTGTACTCTGCCGCCGTTGCCAAGCGCCTGAACAACATCAACAACCGCGGATCTCAGCAGGTGACATAATATTCCTGAGTCAGAACCACTGATCACATCATATCTAAATATGAGTGTGTGAGAGATGGACAGAAAGGTGTTGATAGGGAGTGAGAGGAATGGGAGATTAATAGACATATATATATAATTGCAGTGTATTTGCTATTATAAGATATTTATAATAGGTTCCATGGGGCTGTTCATAAGCTGAATTGTTCATAAATCATTATATAATAATTTGCATGTGCCAAGTTAGTTATCTTCTGACCACTGTCCAACTTTTTGATATCCTGGTATCCTCCGTTTCCATGGAAATTGCCCGGCGTTTCTTACCACTACCACTATCATCACTTGCCACAATAGTCAATCAGAAGCAGCTTTCTTTTTTTGACTGTATTGACAGTAGGAGACATCTCTAGCAGGTGGTAGTTGCTACACAGAACAGAAGTGGAAGTGCGTTCAGTTCAGCAGAAACACTTTATTTCCCTACAGTCTTGTTTTATGAATCGGATTTACGAGGCCCTGGGATTCGCGCAATTTTTCAACTCAGCGGGTCTTTGCATCAATCCATTCTGCCCGGGACGAGTTTGTCAGGTTTTGTTTTAGTACCCCGGCTCATTAGTGTTTCCTTGAACTCAAGATAAACCCTGCGGATATCAAAAATTCATCAGCGCAGAGAGCACAGATCTTATGTACAATGTCTGTAGAAGTGTAAAAACGGATGAGTGACTTCATTCTTTCTCTGATGCGTCTTGCTCTGCAGCGAGTTGTGTGTGTTTTCCCCTCCTTGGTGGCTTTCTGGTGTCGGCTATGCTCACTTTCTCTTCTGCTTTTAGCCGAGTGCAGAATAGAGTTGCGTTTTAAAGTTGCACCATAGTAAAATTTATATCATCAATGGATCAAATGATCATCAATGTAATGCGAAAGGTATCACTTGTGATTGACAAACCCTGCGTCTGCAGACCCGACCAGATCTTACGAGCAAACTAGCTGTGAACATAATGGAGCGTGTAGCAGCTAAAGACAGATATTTCCCCCAGGAGTTGGAAAAGCAAAACAAAGCTAGCAGAAGAGTGAATATTGGACTTTGCCATTTACCAGGTGGTCAGAAACAATACCACTTTAGCTCCGTTGTTCTCCGCCGACTCCTTGGGGAAATATCCGGGCTCTTTAGGAGCTAAACGTTACAGTTCATAAGAGCTTTGTTCACTGTAAATAATGGTCTGTAACAGCTGGAAATGAAAAACAATGAGCTGAAAAGCACTAAAACTCTCCATGAGTCAGGCGATTCATCACCAACAAATGACCATTTGATCCATTGTTGGTGTTAAATATTGACTAGTGCAGCTTTAACATGAGAAAGATCTAAATTAAATACACTGGAAAGACTTTGAACCTCCGTGGCATGAGTGCTATGAGGCAGACTAAAGAGAAAGCGCTACGCAGCAAGCATAGACACGTTAGGAAAGAGAATATTTTGGATGAACAAATGGAGCAGGGTGAGACATCAGGATGAGACTTGAAGAGGAAGTCTGGACGTGAGCAGGGTTGTAGGAAGAGAAGATTCATGGCAGCGGGGAGGAAGTGGTGCACATGGAAACCTACATTTCAACACATGCTTTTGTCATGACTCACAACTGGCTCTCATGAGAAGCAGTCAAGCTAAATACATCCTGTTGTATGGACTTTTTCCCCCCTCTTACCTCAACATTGAACTTCAAAGCTTTTATCAAGACAAGATAATACTTCTGAGATTGCCTTATTCTTCTATGACCCACTTCTATGCTCAGATTGGCTCATTTAAGAAAAAAAAAAAGGAAAATCTACTTCCCTCATATTCCAACTGAGCAAATATCACTACGTGGTAGTCGGACAGTTTACACAAGCGGGGCTCCGATTATAAGCTGTGAGAACGGCATGGCGTTCAGGGACTGTCACGAAAAGTTGGCGCTTCCCCCTTGACGGCGATGATTAAAGGCCGCGCGTTTCGCCGCAGGTATGTAACGACCACTTTAGGCCGAGCTCAGCTCCCCATCACGCTAACCAGGAATGTATGGGAGCCGCGCAGAGGGAGAGAAAACTACCGGCGTGCGGGGAACTACTCCTTCATTTCTGGCCCCTCCTTCGGGCTTCCTGCTCCGACCACAAACAGTAGGTACGCCGTCGGGCCGCACTTCCACCACCAGCTCAGCCCGAGGATATACGGACTGGGAGGATCCTGGGAATCCGTCGGGGACGGAAAGAGGGAGAATTACGGGCGTCAAAGAACCGCTGATGAATGAATCTAAGAGCTTTGGATGACACTTGTAGTAATGAAGCACAGGCTGTTGATCACGCTGATTGACCATCCAAAAAAAATTATACATGAATATAATATGGCAGTTTATAAAGAACTGTCTCTCAGGAATTTTTTTCCCCCGATTCATTTGATTACTTTTTTTTACTTTCCTTTGATTTGTGTAACAATTGAACCATAAAATCATGAGGATCATGATTTAAATATATATTTTAGTATAAGCAAATACATCCAATTTATTGACACAACACTACATAAAATAGTAATTAGAAATAGAAAAGAAATGTATTCTTAACAACTGATTGTTCACTTAGGTTAAGACTACCTTCATAAAAAAAACAAGGTTTAAATGGAGTACTGTAAATTTGAAAAAAAAAAAAAATTTGATTTGATTTTAAGGCTACGTCACCTAACCCCAGGGCTTTATGATTTTGTTTTTCTCACAGTCAAAGCAGATGGATGCTTGGAACAAACTAGTTCAAACAAAGTGCCACCATTGTGTTAGGAGTTTCACTACGGTGACTCAAACATGGTTACGACATGGTAAATGAAGATTCATCTCTCAACAGAGAAAAGGTGATGTGTCTTATCTGGGGAACTGGAAGCTGGAGGTGTAGATGGGAGGGAGTTACAGGAATTGAAGGAGGAGAGTCCAGATGTTGTTGCAGGTGTCCGGGGAGGGGGGGGGAGACGATCCAAAGAGATGAGAACATGGGATAATTCCAGCCGCTGCCGACAGCCTGACACGATACCAGGACCGGTGACTCTACAACCCAGCGATGAGTGGAGGAATAAGCCGGTCTTAAGTACTGCAGGCTGGAGGTGAAGTTGATGGTCGGATTAGCAGCAGGTGTGCAGACTTGATTGCTGGAGGGTGGGGAGGTGAGGTGGAGGCAGGAGAACAGGTGGCCACGCCCAGTTTTAGATGCAAAGCACAAACTGGGGGGGGGGGGGGGGGGGGGGGGGGGGCACAGTAGAACAATAAACACTCTTTACATGCAGAGTGTAATCGAGCTATTTCCTTTTGTCTCTCTCTCTCTTATTAATTATAGTTGCTGTTTTTTTTCTCTCTACTTGGTCGGTTCTGGCGGCTTCTCTGCTCCACTTTGTCCTGTCTCTACTGTTGTGGAGTATGCGCTCATGCATTGTCCAGCTTCAGGCCCAACATTAACTACGGATATGTAAGGGGCCTTTCTTTAGTGCTCTGTGTTCATTTCATCTATGATGATCTAGAGCAGTACCACCGGAAGGGTTAGCCTAGCCTCTTACATCGCCTCAGTTTTCAATGGGCCAATCAAATTCTTCCCAACGTTTATACCGTTTATGCCAGAAAGGTGGAAGTTCTGGCGGACTTTAAGCACTTTGTTTGAGGTGACCCTACTAGACCGAAATCTAAGAGATCTGATATGGAGAAAACCGGACCACAACCACACAAACACGATTGCTGTATACAAACCTATTGGGTTTTGAATCCACAAACCTCTTTGTGTTCACTTGCAAAAAAAATGGGTCCCTGGAGAGATCCAGACCTGGAAAACATGATCTTGCATGCAGGAAAGATGTCAGGTTTGTGTTCAAAAAACAAACAAACAGCGCTTGTGATTAGAATGACGCAACATGTGCAGGCTGGCAAATGCTTTATGTAAATACGTACACGGCTGTGGGTGTGAGTACAGACGCGTGTTAGCAAAAAAACGTTGGATGAAAAGGAAGCGGGGATGAGATGATCTGAGAAATGAGAAGCAGAGTGAGAAGGAGCCTGGAAATGAGTGGCACTCCCTCTGTGGGTTTATAGGAACAGAGGACTCATAGCAAAACAGAAGTTTAGTGTGTGTATGTGTGATATGACCCAGTTAGTCAAGGCCCGTGTTTCCAGATGGTTGTGTGTCAGTGCTATTCTGCGCTCTCTCTGTTTCTGTCAACTGATATTATTAATATAACACTCTGTAATGCCCTGAGAAACACGAATGCTAAATTAAGGGGGCCCTATTTTGCCATTTTCCAAGTTTATCATAATTGTTGTGGTCTATTTATAAAAATAGTATGCTTGTATGTCTTAAAACAACCTAGTTAGACCCTTAACAGCAATGCAGGCTGCCTTCTCACACACTCATTTTTCACACATCGTCTCCCGTGATTCTCTGTGATTGACACAGAGAGCTGGGGTCGATCATAGACCCAGAAGTCAAGTACAAGTCAAGAAGTCAAGGGGGGCGGCTACATACAGCTAGGTGCGGTTGCTATTAGCTTCCACTCCTGTTGTGACATCACAGCAGGAGGAATTTCTAAATGGCAGCAACGCTACAGATGAGACCAGCCTCCCTGACCTTGCACTACTTTAATTTAAAAGACTTTTTTTTTCAATTCTTGACTTTAGTATTTATTCTTTTATTAGATGTTTATTTAATAGTATAATATAAATTACTGTGATGCTTGTAAATGTTGTGCACTGAAACTTGATTTGAAGAAAATCATTAATGACATCAAAATCCCAATATCTGACAGAAAAATCACTTTCAACTCTATTTCAATTGAATGAAATTTTTTCTTAAAATCGTTCAGCCCTAATAGGGCCCCTTTAAAATTTCCTTATCATCTCAACCACTGTACCAGAACTTAAATCAGTAAATCGATTGTCTGTTTGGTCGCATTACATATAATTGTTCATAAAATAAACCATACTAATTGTGTATTTTTACAATTAGCATCAATTCTGTTCTCATCTCTCGGCCACAATTGTCCCTCGTGCTCTGCCAAGGTGACTGTGTTCACCTGAGCATGAAGGCTCAGAGTGTGACTCAGCGATATTACATGTCAACAACAGCTTCGCTTCCTCTTATTTATATAATAAAAAAAAAAAAAGTCCATCATGGAACAGCTCTGGAACAACATGACCCCGATGCGGTGCCAGCGTGTCACGAATAAAACCCCCCAAGGAGCCGGATCAGAGACGAACGCCGCTGCTTCCTCCGGCCTCTCTCTCTCTCCCTGTGTCTTTAGCAGAGTCCATTCATTGCTACGTGTCCACTGTAAAGGCAATAAATCTTACTGACACTCAAAAGGGAACCACAATGAAATGCTCACTGTTTTATATTCATGACTGTGTCCTCGGCGAGCCAAACTGTCTCAAAGCACTTTGTCATTTAAAGAAATATGAGCGTTCTTTTCCCTCCCTGAGGTGGCTTTATCAATGCGATCAATTGTGTTTGATTTTTCCACAGATGTTGCGCACTGATGTCAGCGATGGTTTACATAAGAGGCCGGAGCTAACATGAGAACGCTTCCACCCCGAACAATAAGTGGACAGGTTTTGGAAGATGATATCCATAAACAAAGGTGTTGTCTTTCCCAAGGCTTTTTTTTTTTTTTTTTTTCCTGGGAATTGGTCGCTTTTAACCTGTCAATGTTGACTACTTGCCAATAAGAGCGTCTGATTGAACACCTGCCAACCTCAAGCAACTCTTGGCTCCAAATTAAAAAAAAAAAAAAAAATCTTCCTTGAACTCCTCTTCCTCACCACCACCCCCCCCCCCCCTACACACACACACACACACACCTCCTCTCCCTTGTTTACCTGCAGCTCTGTAGCCACGGCGATGGCCATGGTTGTCACAGTGATCACGTTACAACTAGGACAGCCCGTTCTGAGAAAGGGGAAACAAGGGATTCCCAACAATAAGCCACCATTGTTCCCAAAAGACCTGTCTCTCTCGATGCCGCTCCACTCCCATAACAGACACGCACAACAAGATGCAGATACTCCACGAGTCACAAAGGACACCGGATACTCACGTAGGAAGGCACACATGCGTAGACGCGGGAACATGCAGTTTCACATCCGAGAAGTTAAAAGTTAAGAAATGAATCCGGTATTATTCTGTAGTTATCCATCATGTGTAAATTTCTGTTTCATCAAATGCAGAGAATATTATATTTATTAATCACTTTAATCAAAAAAGGTGGATGAATGTGGACATGCATAGAATATTGGGTGTCAATTATGTAACATTAAGCCTTTATGATAATAAACTATCACTCACCAGTAGAAATTGATTGAATAATCATGTTCAAAGCTTCTTCCGCACCATAGATTTCTTGCTTCTTGAAGTAGCCGCCATTATGAAAGCTTGTTAAATTGCCCAAGTCAGGCAATCCTCTAATACATTATATCCAAAGAATAAAAGACTTTGACTTAGGCAAAAAATAAAATAGCCTAAGTTGCCCTCTTCAATTAATCCATTATCCTATAAGACATAGAGTATGATCATTTCAACTCAGGATTAAGATTTACCAGATGTGACAGCATCATCGAGAGATGATTTAGGCTAAAAACTCACTTTTGTCAAAAAAATGACTTAGACCATTATTCTAATAGGGCGACGGTATTATAGGTTAGGAGGAGTCATGGTTGTCACTAAGGAGCAGCCATCAGCCTCCTACTTGTAATTTAGGATCAATAGTAATCTGATCCTAATCCTGATCTCACTCAAACTATCATGAAAGCAGAACCTGAAATACTAATTAAGCATCTTGTAAATCCCATGTTTGTGTAGCTTATCTATCAGTCACCTACTCTCACTTTTTCCACTTAAAAAGTAAGAATAATACGCAGTAGACCTTTCTCACCGCAGCCATGTTGACGTGAAATAGTAGGTATACACAGGTGAAGATGTCTTGTTTTTGCTACAATTAGTTCAATATTGACTAGAATTATCTCATTCCACTGGCAGATAATTTAAGTTTTTTTTTCTTCATTTTAGTCAATTTAATCATATTTTTTAAAGAAAATGTTAGGTTCCAAATTGATCCAAATCAGGAAAAACTTGAAATAAGATAAATTAGATACTAATACTAATAAGATACTAATTAAGGTTCTATTCAGATCAAACAGAGTCAGGTTACTGGTATTGCGTGCATGTTGCGTCAATGGAAATTAGTGAATTAGTACCAATGACACCTGTGTTTACTACTATTTGATGTCAATGTGGCTGTCATGATAAGGGTCTATTGTCTAGCCCTTGTATTTAGTCCACTATTTCAAACCGCGGTCAATAACATGTTCTAAATGACATCTTGGTTGTATAGCACCATGTTTTCTTGTCACAATTGCTGACATTTACATCTACATTATGTCAACTATTAACACTAATGTGATTGATTTATTTCATTAGGATTTCTTCTCTTCAATCAAATTAAACACGTTGCTTTCTGTGCGGTGTAGGATTTTTTCCTGACTGCCACATAAAGCTTGAGAATGTAAATGTTTGGCTTAGCAGAAACGAGAAAGCGTGCTGCCACTTCGCTGTCAGCGTAGAAACGAGTGTGTGTGTGTGTGTGTGTGTGTGAGGGGTGGTGGTGAAGGCAGGTCTTAAGTGTATCGTATGAAGCAAAGTGGAGGAAAACAAAAAGCTGAGGTCAGTGCTGAGCGGAGTATTTACACTCACGCTGCTGCTGTTCTTCTGGCTCCGCTGCAGCCGAGCGAGAATTCCCACAGGCTTTTTCTGCAACACAGCATACCACAGGAAGCCAAGATGGGTAGCGAGCGCCTGGGTTTTTATAGGAAGCGTGTGAGTGCAATGCAGTATAACCTGCAGCGGGGAAGTCAGATGCCGGCCAAACCGAACTAGGTCACATCTCGCGTCATGACACACAACAGCAAAGTGGAAACTCAGATGCAGCGAGGCCGCTGATCGTGGCCTACTTTCTACCTCAACCTTTTCTCATCTTCAAAAGGCACAAAAGAGATGTGACACAGAAAATATAGTCCAACTACAAACCTTGAACAATCCCTTTTGTTGCATGCACGATGTGGTTCTTTTGACCAAATACTTCACTTCAACACACATTCAAAGAGCAGAGCCTATAGAAAGTGTACAGTTGTATTTCTGTGTGTACAGACAGTGTCCAACTTACACAATACAATAGGTTACCAAAGCCTGTTCATAAGATGAATTCTTCATAAGTCGTGATAACTATAATTGTCATTTGAGGACATTTAAATGATTTTTGCTAATGGAAACCTTTGTTTCCATGGAGATTGCCTGGTTTTTCTTACCAATACTGCTATCATCACTTGCCTTACGCTTTTTGCTACTACCACTAGCATTAGCTTTTGCTTGATATGCTGAGATGCTAACAGAGACACATGCAAGAACATTCAAAATATGAAATTGCGAGCACAAAACAGCATTTTACGTACATCATTTACAGATACAGTAATACCTTGACTTACGAGCGCATTGACTTACGAGTTTTTCGACATACAAGCCGTTACGCTGACAATATTTTGCTTTAGTATACGAGTTTTGATGGTACTTACTAGCGTACAGGCTTCTCGCCACTAGCTAGCGCAGAGATCGCGGCATCATACACTCATCTCACTCACTCCCTCAATTCACGTGACGTTCTAGCTGTTCGAGGACCTCTATAGTTTTGCACTCCTTGTGTAGTTTAGCATTAAGTGTAGAATTATGTCGCGTACCGTACGTTAGTACGAATACGAAATTCCTCCACCACTCTCCTACAACTCTGCCAACATTTCTATCTGCTCTTCAAGGTAAAGTACACAGAAAAGAGACATTATTCTTATTCAAATTAGTGTGGTTTTGGAGGGCACTGGAACCATTTAATGGCATTTATGTAATTTCTTATGGGGAAAATTGTTCTGACAGTAAGTCAAGTTACAGGCTAGGTCTGGGAATGAATTAAACTCGTAAGTCAAGGTATTACTGTTTTGTTTGTATCTACGATTGTAAGTCAGATGTTCGTGTCTTAAAAAAAAACAAAACAAAACTTGAATTCTAGAATGCAAAGGATTCGCCGAATCAATACAATCTACTCGAACACATGGAAGGTTTCCTTCTACATCTGATCCTGCTGCTCCGTTTGGAGGATGAGTGAGAACACATGATCTCAAAATAACTTTCTGTGAACCACCTTGCTCCCCCGTTCACTGCCAAAAAAAAAAAAAAAGACAGAAAAGGGCCTGAAAAATACAGGAAAGCTCTGGAAGTCAACCAGCGAGAGATACTAATGTGGGTGTTTCCGTGTTCAGGTGGATGGCAGAGGTCCCAACAGACTTTGTTACTCAACAAGCGGTGATGCTGCCACGGCTGTACGCACTTCCAGATTTTTTTTTTTTTTTTTTTTTTTAGGGAGAGGAGGAAGCAAACGGACCATTAGCTCAGTACCTAAAAGAATGCTTTCAGCGAGTGGTGAGAAGCTCACAGCAGAGGATTGTTTCTGCACCACCGACTACCATGCTACGTTTCAGTTTCTTCAGTCTAGCATCACACCAACAGAGCTGGTGTTCATGGATTGGAGAAGAATTGTCCAGTTATTACACTCACTATCTGCATTTAAAACCCATGCAGAGATACTGTAGTTGTATAAATGACAGCGCCTTTATGTTTAAGGTAAATAATGTCATTTCAAGCCCTATCCGCCACATTACACCGTGCTTCACGTTTCCATGTCAGTACATTCACGCACGTGTTTGCATTCTCTCTATTTGCTGCTGATTATTACTGAGGCAGCGGTGACGTCACCGGCACGGCTTGTTATAAAAGGTTATGAGTATCAATTAGCCCGTTTGTTGGTGTGTCAGCTCTATTTTTGGACCTTTCCATTGTGCATAAACAAGGCTGTTAAACAGGACTTAGGCACACGTGTTGACAGAGGTAGCCGGCCTGATAAAAGTCACTCAAAACTGTATATGATGGCATCACGGCTGTTGTTGTGAGCTTTTATTTTCCATCCCTGCTTCTTTGCTGTTGCAAAGTCACCTGACAAACATACCAAGGTTCAACTCCTCTGTTGCCGGGTTTGAGCGCTCTCTTCACCCAAAGATTGTTGGTGTATGAAGTTTGGACAGTGTTGAGACTAGTTTATAATTCTGGGGACGTAGCTACGCCATCGACGTGAGGCAGACCTTTCTGCTTTCGAGGTTTCTTTTCACAGTCGCAACCAGGCAAAAAAAAAAAAAAGAATGTCCACAAGACAGAAAAAAATAGGCAAAAACAGCCAAATAACACATATTCTTTGTGTTCTGTTTTTTCTTTGTACCGGGATGGAGCGTGATTGTTTGGAGCTCATCGACATCAAGAAGAAAATTCTTTTATTGCAAATGCTCAGGTGCAGACGAGAGGAAAAAAAAACAGCCAAAAACCCCATTTCCCCTTAAATAACACATATTTTCAACTGTATGTACTGGACTTTTTTTGCCTTATTTTTCTGCCTGGCCCTGGCTGAGCTGGCCAATCACAGCCCTTGTGGCTCCCAAGACTGTCAGTTGACATTGACATGATAATGGGTCCGGCAATAAACACCTGTGTAACATGTGATATGTACATTGCCACTATGTATGTACATTATCATTTTTATGACCACTTTGACCCTCTGGAGCGACCTCGTCCGAATCCCATAACAAGTCGACAAAGCAGCAAGACGCAGCCTCGATATGCCAAGTAAATCCAGACTTATGATAAATTAGTTACGCCGTATATTTTCCGAATATTTTCATCACTTTCTTTACAGAAGAGATGGAAAAAGTCAGTCATCTTCTATATCTTCTTCTTCCTTACTAGGGTCACGGGGAGGGGAAGTATTAGGGGAAAAAACCTTCCTTTCCTATTGGCAGAAAAACACATCACATCTATCATTCAAAAATCCTACATTGAAACACTGCATTTTGTTGCTTGGGTTGGGAGAGTTTGGCAGCGATAGAGAAAGAAAGCAATATTTAGTTTTAAGACGAGAGTGATATTTTGTGTATTTTGAGTATTTAATTGGTGTTTTTTCAAATAATTACCGTGTCACTGGTATTAAAGATTCCATTCTTTTATAAATGCCTGAGTGCATTTTAGTGCAAATAGTTGAAAATGACTTTGTTTTGTGCTAAAATTGCAGATGGTTGTTGAAGTTTACAGCTAATACTTGTGTTCTAAGTTATAAAAACGTATTTGTGATTTTCATGGTAAAAAAATACACATTTTTATTACTCTGATTTTATGTTTTTTGTGTGATTTTTAGGTCCACTGTGTTATTATAGTATGCCAACATGGAAAAATAAGTGTATATTCGCAGAAAATAAGGTTTTTAAGGTTAAATATAAAGGTAAAATCAAGAGTAATCAAAAAGCAGAGAAAGCTTCCTCTGCTTTGACCTGTTCAGTGGGTTTACAGACAAATCTCCTCCGACGTCTTTTGTTTTCTGCCCTGTAAAAAGTAGCCGTTGTTCAACATTTATTAGCTTCAAATTCAACACAATCTGCTCAGATCGCCACTGTTTGTAGTAGGAAAAGACGCAGAAACAAACTCAACACAGTGACATAGAAACAGTAATGACAACTACTGTTAAGTGTAAGTAAATTGCTCACAACAGCATAGACCACATGTGTAGGCTACAGCCTAGATTCAAGGCAGAAGCATAAATCAGCCTTCACTGACTGTGGATTCAATAAAGAAACTGTGGGAGTCGTTCACAGATGTTAAACTTTCCATAACACTTTACTTGACAGGTGAGTATATAACACATTCAAAGCAGCGGTCATGAACTGCACATAAAGCATAAACTTGATTGAACATTCAAACCAAACCTTTCATGAACGTGGAAGACAGAACGACGTCAAAATAAAAGTCCAGCAACCGCAAAGCAGCATTTGCTGTTTTTGTTCCAAACCTCTTTACCTAATCAAGGCACATCTGAGTCAATGGGCTAGTCCAGTGTCAAAGACACGGAACACGGTCAAGCAGATAATTTTTGTTTCATAAAATGTGTTTCATAACCTTTGAGGATGATTTCACATCTTCTGCTACAGGGAAGGTCCAACCGTTCCAGGCTAAACAAATACAGGTCAGCTGAATGTAGCTAGGTTACCTTCCAGTGTTAAACTCAGCGATTACCTCACTACTTATATAGTAAAATGACATTGAATGTAGATTTGATACGATATTCATGAAATATTTACAAAGGCTGGAGAGATTACATAAATGGTATCCAGGTTGCATAAATATAGGTCAGCTGAATGTAGGCTAGGTTAGAAAAAGATGAGAATTCATCTGCAAAGGTTACATTATGAAACAAATATATTTTTAGCCCACTGACTCAGATGTGTCATGATCAGGTAAAGATGTTTGGAACAAAAACGGCAATGCCGCTTTGCAATTGCTGGACTTTTATTTTGAAGGTTTCGCCATTCTGTTTCCCACATTCATGAAAGGTTCGGTATGAAAGTTGAGTCATGTCTCGTAAAACAGTCATAAATGTTTTACGTGCAGTTTATGACAGCTGCTACGAACGTGTTATGAACTCACCCGTCAAGTAAAGTGCTACCAAACTTTCTTTCGCCACTATGCGACGCGGCGTCATCCACCGAGACCAATCACATAATAGCACACATTCCCCGTGGATCACCTTGTAAAGTGAAACGCCGTATTTCTGCTGCTTACTTTGCAATCATCGCCACGAAAGATAAAATATTTCCCGCTGTGATAACAGAGTTATAAAATCCCGTCTTTGAGATTTATAAACTGTGCACGACATGTAGCATTTTGGCATCTGATAAGGCTTTAAACCCATAAATCTGTAACTCAAACTGTCCGACTGAAATTAAATTGCATTTGTGAGGGGAGAAAACTCCACTCTGTGATATCACCGTTCAGTCGTACGCGGCTTCCCCAGGGGTCATGTGGTAGAAAAAGAAAATATCGACAGCTGAGATCACCTACAGTATAAATTTAATGGAGCCAAAATCAAGATATAGTTGTTCTCTGAACAAACTACTGTATTTTTTGTTCTGAAATCAGCATCTCTACATGTATTCCAGCCAATATTGATTTTTGAACTCATCTCAAGTGTAATCATTAGTATTATGTTGTTTTAGAATGGATTTGACCTTCTCTGAGGTCTGAAAACATTGGATCTTCTTTGGAATTTTGACCATTTGTAATTTTCTGCAAATAAATGCTCTCACTAATAATATTTTTAATTGGAATTTGGGGGCAATGTTGTCAGTAGTTTATAGACTCAAACAAAAATGTTCCTTTTGCCCAATCACATACCTATAAGTAGTAAAATCAGGAAAAACTGATCATGTTGCAGCGGCCTCTTTTTTTTTTTTTTTTCCAGAGCTGTATAGTTCTGTGCCTGTAAGAAATCATCTGATGGATAATAAATACCTGGCAATTACTACCATGTTGCTAAGCTGCATAAAATCATATCCATGTTCACATCTAGGTCAGGCAAAATGAACAAAAGCTGCAAGTTAAGATTGTGTTATCATCAACTCAGGCCAGTTGTTGTCATATTGTTTGCTCTGTGGTCCAGTTCTAAGTGAGTGACATCATATCTGGTCAACAGGTGCTGAGGTTGCCATGCAAAGAGCCAGCTGTCAGACCCGCACTCGCTGAGCGTGCACGTGACGTCATGGAGAGGCAAATTTTGTGTGTGTATGCATGTGTGTGTGTGTGTTTTTTCTAAGACGTAAGCATGTGTCAACATTTCCCAGCGTATTTTCCATACATTCCCTCGTCACCGTCAAAGCACGCGTGCACTTTTAACCGCCCACGCAACACGCAGACGTACAGTACGTGCACACGAGCACATGCACACGAGCACATTAGCGAGCGCCCTGTCTTCTTCTCTTTTATCCTTCTTCTCCGCTCGATGTGATATTCCACATGAACCCTTAAAAAAAAAAAAGCTTTGCAGCAGGATAATAAGACATGATATGACAGCATGGATTGTGCAGGTTAGTGAAGCGGAGAGGACAAATGCGAGGCATAGTTCAGTAGAAGAGGAAAAAAAAAAAAAACCTGGTCAGCAACTTTATTACACTGATCTGGCACTTGCAACGAAACCTATATATAAATATATAAAACCTATATATACACACATCTACGCTGTTCAACCAGCCAATCACGGCCTGCCTTGCTGCTGCATGGGGAGGATTTCTACCCAGCAGGCTCGGGGAGTTCAGTGATAGGCCAGAGTACAAATGCAGGTCACAAGAGGCTTGAGGGAGAAGGATATTTTCTTTGACCACATATATGCATATTATCTTTATGATACTGCATAGCGATTTCAAGCCTGTTAGAGTTTAATGAATTCCTTTGAACATTATGCACATAAGCATGAATTATAAACAAAAGTGCTACAGTCAAGTGTTTTTTAAGTGGAAAGGAGTGGATTTAAAACGCATATTTAAGTTTAGGTGTATGGAGGCATTTATCGGATGGATGTGCTCTTTAGTTTCGGGTCATGGGTTAATGAGCTAAGGACTCCCTTGGTAATCTTCAGGCACCGATGGATGAGGCTTTTTTCAAACTTTTGGTTATGTTATGTTATTTAATCAGCGTTCGGTTCTTCTATAAAAGATGCCACCTCTGCGTTGCTACTTGCAAGCATTGATCAAATAAGTGCAGAGAGCGAGAGGCCATATGTGCAAGAGGGAAAAAAAAAATAGAGCTCAAGTTTCAAATTAATTCAGGCCACAAATTATTGAGCATGTCATCAATCATGGCTTGTTCTTTGGAATTCTGAGCACTGTGGCGTTTATTGTTATTTCCAAAAAGGTAAGTAACACCGTTACTGTTTATTTCAGCTTCACAGCATTACCCTGTTGGCAGAATAACCTCTATCTACAGTAATGCAGTCGTTTCATCAATCCCATCCGTAATATTAATTTTGACGCGCTTATTGCTTTTTACATTAGAACATTCCACAGACTAACGTGCGCTGGTGGCAGAGGACAGATACGTCGTGCTGAACAGGGTGCTGCCGTCGCAGATATGCTCGTGGCAAACAATGCGACCAGGCTGCGTGAAATCCGGGCGGCAGTAATTGCAGATCAGGGGCGCTTAGGAATATCAACAGTTATATGAGTTTGGCTACGATTGATCGAGCACTCACACACACACACACACACACAAAAAACATGCCGTTTGAAGCAGCCGTACATTGCAAAGAAACTTGTCTTTGACATGATGAGACTCCAACTCATGCAACTGGAATAATTTGCTTCGCAGATTTTCCCTTTCGTACTTAGAGAATAATGCAGCTTGAGGCTGGATTGGCACATCACATATTCATGTATGTGGATTCAACCTCTCTGAAGAGAGGAGACACAGGGAGGAACATCATTGGGCAGATGGCCACTGCTACGGTGCCAGGTCAGAGGGGCGCCAATATCACCATGTGTGCTGCCATCTCCAATCATGGTGTCCTTTCAAATACCGGCCCATGCAATACGAAAAAGAGTAAATCTCTCTGCATAGTCTCCTTTTCTGAACCCAATTGAAGAATTCTTCTCTGCTTGGAGAGGGAAGGTATAGGATCACCAGGCATATGACCAGATGGACCCGGAGGCTGGTTGCCTGGCGATAGGTGCAGTGGACTGCCAGGGATGTATACGCCATGCACTGAGGCTTGTCCCTCAGTGCAATGTAAGGGAAAACATCCAATGCAAATCTTGATGAGAACCTGTGGGCTAATCCTCAGGAACAAATTGATTATTTGGTCCGCGCCAGGCAATAACATTTTCATTATGTAGCATATAGACTCCATCTCGAATAGTTCGTTTGGACCAGAGTTCGCATTCTCATCAGAGGGACGGGTCGAACAGATTGAGACCACCTATTTGGGAGGTCGTGGTCTGCTTGATTCAGGGGTGTTTTCACACCAACAGCAACTGGTGTAAACCGAACAGTCCATTTAAACCAAATGAGCTTAGCATCATTCACACTCGGGTGCACTAAATCAAGTGGACCGAGAGCTCCAAAAAGAGGTGGTTTCGGTCCAACTCGGGTCCAAATGAGGGGATGCTAATTAATTCATAGCCTACCTCGTGGGTCTTTGGAACAATATTCATCCCATATGACCGTATTCATGAAAACAGTGCATCTCCTCTGCCTGAAATGGCGCATTATGTGTAATTTGGCGACTCCAGTGCATCCATAGATTGTTCTCAGCTGTGACTCATTTTGGAATTGGATATTTTGACAGTATATAATACATGTACATACAAGATAGTAGAAAAATATCAACGTGTGAATGTGTGATTCATTATGAAGTCCATCATAAGTTAGAACCGGCGCTTATTTCTACCGAAAGATAACCGTTGATGAAACGTCAATGGTCGATAGACCGATTTTGGTTTGTTTGCAGGTGTGAAAGTGGACCACGCAGAAGTCTATATGCTACATACTGTAGTGACAATTTTATTGGGCTGATTGCAGCTCAAATAATTGAACTAGTGGTATGAAAGTGCCCTCCGGTGCTTTCACACCAACGAAAACCGACCAAACTAAGCGCTTTTGGTTCAAATGAACCATTTGGTGTCGGCCCAACTGCTGTTGGTGAGAAAGCACCATAAATGTAAATTAATAAATATATTAATTGTACCACAAGCTGTGTTTTTTGATGAAATATTTGGTTTTCCTTGCATGTTTTGGATGTTCTATTTGGCCTGTGTGATGTGAAAAATTGAACTTCTGCATAGACAAACATCTTCAAGCGAATAAGAAAAGATACATGACATTGTCCTCATGTTCGATGTGTCTCGTTGTTTTGGCCAGAGGCAGCGAGCTGCGGTCATATGACTGCTTTTGCGCGCGTTTGTGTGGGTCAACGCACGCAAATATGATGCAGTGGAGGGAAAAAAAAGTGGCTGTAAACAAGATTAGGTTTCCACGTGGATGTGCTTGAATGCGAGCATCCACATCCATACGCGTATGTTTGTCTGCACCCTTGCGTGAGCTCCGCCTCTTACGTTTTAATGAGTCATGACCAGTCATGCCGACTAAAAATAGAGTCGTAGCGATCTGCTCAGTGAACTGCTCAGCACTGCTTAATTATTCAGGAACTGGAAAAGGCTGAGGACTGCCATTTTATATATCTCGCTCTCTATCTCTCTCTCTCTCTCTCTCTCCCCTTCCGTTCGCTGCTTGTTTCCAGGACGTTGAAGTGGAAGACGGATGAAAAGCCTGCGTCACCGCTGAGTGCGTGTCACTGTGTCATTCACTCGCCGCTGGATGATGATGATGCTGACAATATCTTCTAGGCTTTTCCCCGTTATCGCTCTCTCTCCCTGTGAGCATCCACGTCCGTGCTGCTCTTGAATAACATCCCGCCACGTCAGAGGAGTGGGAGGTGTGCGGGTCACATGCTCGCTCGCAGGAACACACACACACTCATACACACTCACACACAGGCTGTCATTTCCGTATTCGCTTCCCTAATGCCCAAAACTGTAAAAGACACTTGACTCTTCACTAAAAAATGCATTTAATCCTATTTCTGATTCTCTTTGTATTAATACAAGCACATTCACCTACGACAAATGACTCGTTTTATATATTGTAATGTGTAATTTATTACTTGTATTTAAAATGTAAGGCATTACATGACTATTGCATTACTTTTAAGTTACTCTCACCGAAATAAATCGGGGATAGGCTGATCTTGCTGACAAGTTTTAAAAAGCTGGTGATTCCACTGTTGAAAGTGGTTCTCATGTCTCCAACATTTAACTCCTAACCTCATGATGCCGGAGAACATTAATTTTGTCTGTTTTGTGGTTTTATAATCACTCTCATGCTCCACTTGCTTCCTTAGTAACTTCATGTTACTATGCCACCTCTGTAAATGTTAAATTACCAGTGATATTTTGGTAATTGGACAATTCTTTAGTAGGAGCACACTACTACTGGCATTTGACTATGATGTTGTGCAAATCCTTATGTTTCACAACATCAACAAACCCTGGTTCTGCAGGTTGACTCATCTCGATCTTCTGTCTGACGAACCAAAAGGGAAAGGAAGTGAAACATTTTTTGCACGGATGTTTCACTGCTGCTGATCTTGTGGTGATTTTAGCGAATTTGTATGAAGAAAAAGAAAAAAAACGACCACTTTAAACCAGGTTAAAAATGCATTCTAATGCACGTTACTGACATTTGTACCGAGTGAAATATTACCATTTTTTTTCCCTGTAATATCTTGCATTACTGCATTACAGTAATTTATTACTCCCATTACTGTTTATATTCCAAGTCCATTGTTGGTTTAAACATATCAAATAGTGCGTCTTTAATAAATTATGGTTTTGTGACCTCTTTTAAATATGAATGTACTCATATGGAACAAATATGCTTCATATTAAGTGTCATGTACATTGAAACATATTGAATGTGTTGGCAATATTAACACCGGCCTTATCCTATAAATATATATATACTGTGTTTCAGCATCACAGTTTAAGTATAAAGAAATGTGAAAAGGCCTGACTCACTGCATGCAGATAGACAAGGAGAATACTGATGAGCCCTTGCATGACAAAGCTAGATGCCACCCGCCCTGTGTGAATTAGCTGCCGCTCCATCTGTGGAAGGCACCAAGCTGAGCTTATCTGGGGGTGACAACTGTGTGTTTATGTGCGCGTGTGTGTGTGTGTGCGCATCCGTGAGTCATGTCCACCTCCTCCGTAACACCTTTTGTTCCCTCGCTGTCACCTCGATAAGTCAAACGCTTCCTCCATCGCTGCACACTCTCGCTTCAGTGTTGTCCTTCTTTTTCCTCTTTCTTTCATCGGAACATTTCTCTCTCCTCCTTGACGTCAATCTTTATCATCCTATAGTGATGTAGGTCGTCTCCCTTTCATCACCACGCTGATTTTCCTGTAGGAAAGACCGGAGGGGTGTAGATGACTATTCTTGTTTTAGAAATGAAAGAATATATTAAAAATAGGACAGATGAACTGATCATAGCCTTTATTTCATGCTTTCATTCCCTCAGTTTGAACTCTTGGCTATGGACATATGTTGCAGCTTCCACATTCTGCTTTTTGAGGCCAGCAATGGATATAACTGTCAGTGGGAATATGTCCAAGACGCTTAACTGTGCGTTCACACCCAACGCCATGAACGCTGCGAATTTACATTCAAAATTAATGTAAATGGTGTGATGACATGCGACGAGGCATCCATCACTCCATCGCGTGTGTCCCTCGGAGTTGAAAAATTGTAACTTTTGAAGCGCCATCGCGTGACACCTTGTCGTACTTTTACCGAGACAGTAAAAAAAAAAATAAAAACGGGTATAGCATGGAAAAAAGTCAGCGAGGAGGTACAGTTCAGCCTGAAGGACCACTGGAAAGACATTTTCCTTTTTGTACTTAGAGAATAATGGAGCTTGAGGCTGGATTGGAACATCACATAATCATCATCCAGACGCAGCAGCTGGAGAAGGGAATGATATTCACATCCACAGGAAATAAAGTGGAGCTACCATGGTTGGCGAGAGAATAGCGGGAGGTGGCATCATCACGTGATGAAGCAATGGCGAAAAATGTGACAAACGACGCGATACTCGCTTAATGTGTGATGTCCATCGCGTCCATCGTGTTTGCTGTGAATGCTTTAACAAACTGAACCATTCACTAAAGCCTTTAATAGTCAAATGTGGGTTGAAAAAGCCTGACAAAGCCCACCTCATCCCGACTGCAACACTGGCAGTTCCTTTGCAGTCTCAATACAATGAATCGAATTAGGCTATTGCACATTGCATTTACTTAGATGCATTCATGGTGTTGTGCAGGAAGAGCTGTGTGAAGAATGAAAGAAAGAAGCTGAAAGCGAACCCTGCTTTTCTTTTACTAAATGTTGCTTGAACGTTGCATTGTCTGCAAAAGTCAAGACAATTGTCAGATGCAGCAGCCCCAATTTCGTTGTCAGGAAGGGGTTTTAAGGCACTTACGCATGATCTCACAAACACTCCCAGTCCCAATTAAAGAGTCCTCAGCTGCATGTGCATTTTAACAAATTGCTCGTGTGTTTGATGGATGTTTTTCAGGTGACGGACTAAGAATAATTGGGTAAACGACAACAGGTTCACACGCGGTGGAGACGGCGGTATTTAAATGAGGGCTTTGTTCCAATGGTTTCCATGGAGAGTTTGGATGAGCAACAGTTATGCGTTTGCAAGGCCTATAGAATTAGAGCTGTTAGTAGGAGAGGCAAATCAACGTTTTGATGAGCTACAGAAAAGAAAAAAAAAAATCTGAACATGCGTAGGAGAGTATCTGTCAGAAAGCCAAATGCAGTTGTGACTGGAGTAAATGTGCTTTTTGAGAATGATTTTGCAAGAGGAAACGCAATTAGAAACGACTGAGACTGAGTACTTCGCTGGGTAAGAGAATGGTTTGGATTGTGAAAGAGATTTCAGTCATCTTTTTTTCATTAAATGTTAATTTACTTAACTTTACAATACTCCACGGCTATTGAAGTCTGATTGGATCACAAGACCCGGAGGGAACAATCCTGCAGCCACCGGTCGACTCTTATTCTAATCTACAGGGCTATATGTTTAATCCATTTTTTTCTTTATAATAAACAGCTAATAAATTCATCCTAAAACCAATGTATATGGGAATTTAGTAGTCTTTTGATTGATTCAGGCCAAAATCTTCACATTTTAATGCAAAGTATTGAATTCTACATATATTGTTATATATTTACATAACTACTGCCCTCTACAGGTTCAGACTCAGCTATTGCAATTAATTTTTGCTATTGGCTAATACCAATTTTGCAAAGTGGATAAGGCAGCATGTTATTTTGAAAGACACAAACCTCAGTTCTTACCATTAGTAGGTTAGTTTGTACGTTTATTTGTGCACATCTAAATCATTTAAATCATACTTAAGCCTTCAAAGGCATGTTTGTGATGCACAGATACTGTATTATATATTACATCAGATGCCTGTTACTTTACAGCAGTCGGAAAAAAATATACATTAAAGTAAAAAAAAAGAAAAAATCATAGTTCAAAAAGTTCAGAGGATTATTAAATTAGTTGAGCAGCATAATGAATGATGCTTTCATAAGGGGCTTCATTGAGTATGATAAATAATGTGAATTATACATATGGCATTTGCAGTAACCAGATCTCAACCAAGGAAGGACACAGATGGGAGATATTGGAAAGACAACCACTATGTCAAAATGTCTTTTGGAAGAACAATAGAATTTCATTGATTTGGAGATTTGCTTTTTCGGAGAAACATTGAAGTTTTTCTGGAGGCTCGCGGTGGTGCTATTGGTTTTTTCCTTAATTTGTCACCCATCTGTTTGTCTTACATCAGTGGTTTTCAAAGTCTGAGACTGTGGGCCTCACACATACAACGCTTGGAAAAAGGCGCCCCCTCATCCCTGCTTTTAGTTTCTCAGGCAGAATTCTGCTTTTGCTTAGTTTACTTGCCTTTTTCTCAAATCCTGGCTGCTTATGGGGTCATGATTATGCTATTTGATCCCATAGACAATTGATTATTGAGCCAAGATAGCCTAATATTGCTGTTTGACTACACCTAATACATAAAACGATCCAAAGGCATATTATTTACTGACTCTGGAAAATTGCAAAAAACAATAAATTCCCCAAAACTACTGTATCTCTTTAACCGAATCACACATTCAGGTTATTCTACGTGATCTTAATATTAAATGCCATTTTTTTCACTTCCATTCACTGATCTTCCCCTGAAACAGTTCGGATCCCTCCTGGAGAGGCCTGCCTACCACTTGGAAAACCTCTGTCCTACGTTTAATGAGCAGCAGAAGACGCCTTCTTTCATCCAAAGCGGCTCCACATTGACCTTCACTAAACCAAACCGTCACTGGAAACCTTTGGGAGAGGAGACAAAGCAGGCACCGATCACAAGACACATCGCCTCTATGTAGCTGCCACACAAAACAGTAGGTCCCCGCGACAACTCGAGTGAAAAGCAGAATTCAGTCGGAGAGTTCACTCGGGCCATTCGCTGGCAGCGTCCATACAACGCAGAAACGCGTGAACCCCTCTGAACCCTGCTGAACCCCCTGCCATATAAACAGGCAGGCATGTCAGGAATGCCCACGTGCATTTACAGACATGTTTTGTGCCACCGGTGGCATTTGTTTGGTTAATCAGTCGGAGCCAGGCAGCGGGGTCCTTTGTTATTGGCTGGGGCGCAGGGCGGGGCCTGTCGGCTGAAAGAACCTATGAGCATCAGCAACATCCTGCCTCTTTCATCAGGGAATACGGGGATGCATTCCTGTAACATTGCAGCATTGTCATCTCATATAATACCAGAGAGAACAGGGGCAGAGAAGAAGGAGGAGAGAGCCCCCATCTGTCACTGTCACGGCCTCTCTGCTCTACACGGACTTCCATGTTGCATCTGAAACAGCAGCAAAGTCTGGGGGAAATGGTTCCATTTATTCTTAAGAAATCTGAAGGTCAGGGGGAAAGATAATGAGCGTCATATCACAGCAACCGGTATAAATCACATGTATTTTCTGCGATTTATAGTTAGTTTCATGACCGTTTTCCAGATGCTACTTTCTAGGCAGCCACTTGTTTCCATTAATTCAACAATTCAGTCATTATTTCAGTAAAAAGTAGCTATAAATAAGTTGTTATTCCATAGTAACAGGAACAGTTTGTTTGTTGGTGCATTGAAATAAAGTCCAGTTAAGATGTCATACCATATCGTCATGCCATATTGTTAGGAAACAGTATAACAATGCGAATACAGGGGCTTTGAAAGCTATCATGTGGCTGTTATTTGGTGGCCTTTACATGTCAAAGTTTCCTTGCGAACGACATAACAAGTAAATGTTGCCATAGTAACATAACACTTCAGGCGGAGCACAGAAGTCACGCTTGTGTTCAGTTGCTTCATTCATGCTTCACAATCACTGACTCATTCACAGCCATGTGGCAACCAGCTGACTCGGGACATCCAATCGGATCTGTGCAGGTGTAGAGCATGGTCATCAAAACCTGACACCTCTCACTACAGCATTATTCTGCTGAAACGCTGATGTCAGTGCCATTATCTGCCACACTCTCTTCACTAGATTCCTCCTTTTTTGGTATCATTTTGGTGCATTTAATATAGCTTCGGGAATATATTCATACTTTTACAGCCATTTTAGCATAAAATGCAGAGTTTATCTTGCATATCCTGTTCTTATCTCATGCGCCATCATCTATAGCTACGCCATCTGGATTAGCAGTATCTAACGGTACAGTGTGCCATTTTCTGGTGGCATCTAGTGGTGAGGTTGCAGATTACAATTGTGTAGGAGATGAAAAACGCAAATGGGCAACTCTAGAGCCATTGTTTGGTTCATCTGTTCTGGAAACATGGCGATCAACATGGGTTCATGAGACCCACTCCGTTTATAGATAAAAACAGCTCAATCTAAGGCGATATTAAGGTAATACACTTATTTTGATTAAAATATATACTAAATAAAATACACTTATGAATATCAGATTATAGTCATGCCAAGTTTATTCTGCTAGAAGCAGCTAAATCCCACTAAATCTTAAACGCGTTCCCTTTAACAGGAATCAATAAGGGATACAGGTCAAAGAGGATTATATATGCAGTTGGGTCTTTTGACATGATTTGCCACTCAACTGTATGGCTTCAGCCTCAGACTGTAGGCGATCCCCAGGCATTTTTACCTATGGCTCATTGACACATCGATGTCACATGAGAGTCATGGAGGTCAGATGTGAGTCATTAAGGTCAGATGGCACTCATGTGAGAATCATCAGAGGCATCGGAGCGGGAAAACATCAAGGAAAGTTGCCTTTGGTCACGTGTCGTCGCAGCCCAACATCAGGAGGGAAGACTTTTACCGCATCACCAGGGGACACCTCTTGACAATTTCAGTCCCTAATGCAACATATGCAAGGGATGGCATTCCCCCCCTCCTAGGATTAGACCCCCACATTTTCACACCAGGGAGGATGCATTTAATTCGGTCCAGAGAGGCCAGATGGAACCCCCACGATCAGCATTTAGGGGTCTGACTCTCATCTAATTCGGAGCTGTGAGGAATTATAGGGTTTATAAAGGAGCAATTGTTCAGAGTGCAGTTTGCATCAGAGTTGTAAAAAAAACACACACACACACAAAAAGGGGGCAGAGGCAAGAAGTAGGGGGGGGAGGGTATGACAGCACAATCCTTATATTTCCCTCCTGAGCAATAGTGCCAACACAACAAGACTATTGTGTTGGTCTTTGTATGATGTGGCCAGGTGGGGGGTTGGGGGGAGGAGGTCGGAGCGAGACAAGAACAGGGGAGGGAGGCAGGGAGGGAAAATCCACTCAAAACAACCTCTAACACAACTCTTACACTCCTCACAACACACACATTGTTCACCCTGCAGACAGGTGTGCGAACCAAGGTGCATGAACGATGAGAGAGAGAGAGACAGAAAAAGATAGATGGAAATTCCTATAAACGGGAACGAGACACGACTGAAATAGCATTCAAGACTCTCTCTCTCCCCTTTTTTTTCCCCCTCCTGGCTGAAGTCGCCCAGGTCGTGGTCGTACTGGGTGAGTGGAGAGTCACGTCGTCCCCCCACCCACCCACCCCTCCCTCTCTCTCCCTCTCCGGCCCTCCTGCACCCAAACAGAGTGGTCTGTGTCCGGCGGAGGAGCAAGGTGACGCCAGCGGGCCCACACTGAGCCTGTTGTTAAAACCTGTGCATGAAGAGCGGGTGGGGAGGGCGGGGGGCGAAGCAAGGAATGGGCATGTAAGGAATAGTGGTGTTGAGGGAGAAATGTTGGGGAGCTGGTGAATAAAAGAGGAAAAAAAAAAGGAGGGAAGCGATATTGAAAACACGGTCCGAGGGGAGGACACTGGTGAGACGCGGGGGGGGGGGGCTGGATTAGGAGGCATGTGAGCGCTTGTGTGTGGCCAAAGTTACATCTGTTCCCAGTTACCCCCCCTCCCCAAACCCCTCCACCTCACCTCCAATCCCTCCCTCCTCAGCTTGTAAATGGCAGCATTCTGCCAGCCATGTGGGGGCCGTGAGGGGCAGGGGGTTCTGCTGCTTGGCGGGAGATGAGGCGGGATGCACTAGATTAACAGTCAAATCTTGTTCTAATGCAACTCCGGTGTTGTGTAACAGGCCGCCTCGCTGGGGTGAAAGGTCGAAACCATTACAAAACCCGAAGTGGAGACCGGTATGATTTAAGAATTTGCTTTTAATGAGCTACGGGTTTCAGTACAGTCTGTAAAACATCGTAAAGGGCTCAACAAATAAATGGTAGTAGCTTTTACAGCATGAAATCAAGGGGGTGATGATGACTGTTATTATCGTGGTCTGTTTTAGTGCTACGTGATTGTGTAATTCCAGCTTATTACAATTTGGATCTTATTTTCAAACAATTTTTAGTGCACACCGAGTGAATCTGGGACCACTTAAATGTACTGATATGTGCTGTTTTATTTTGAAATTTGTTGTGTTTATAAAATTGAATGGACACTCTGTGCCAGTACTAGCAGTACTAGTCCTTGACTTGCAGGACTGCGCAAATTGATGAATTTGCTCATGTTTTTTGGGGGGTAAAAAATAGGCTAGCCTCCAAAACAGACACTGCTTCACAGCCAGTCTGTAAACCGTTTTTTTTTTTTTTTTTTGCAAGATTTAAAAAGTTCGCTGAAAAATTTGCGTGGCAAGTAGATGGAAAAACAGCTGTAGACGATGTTCCTACAGCAGTGGTTCTCAAACTTTTTCATGTCGAGGACCCTTGAAAACTAGACCACAGACCACATCTCATGAGTTTTGTGCTTTAAGATGTTTTAGAATGGAAAGTGCCAACGCCACAATATGGAGGACTGAAACTGCCATTGAAAATAAATGAATAAATGACTCATAAATACATATATAAATATACAAGTAAATGTCCATATTTACTTAATTTTACAATTATTTATTTCATAAACTAAATGTATGTGTGTATTATTTACCCATTTATGTGATTTTCCATTTCATTAATTAATTTAAAAAATGTATTCAGTCATTTATTTATTCATTCCCCCCATTTATTTTTACCTCAATATAGATTATAATCAATATATCACTATAAAAAACTATTTTAAATTAAATAAATTCATGTACAAAGGACAAATAGCAATCAAATAATAGGAAATAAATACTACTAAATGAAATTAAATAATTTATTCATTTTTAATTATGACAATCCTTCATACAAATGGTTCTACATGCTGCCATATAGTTACTTGTGGATGAAATTATAGTGAAAATAATTATAAATTATTCCCATTTTTTTCTGGGGACCTCCTCAAGAACCTCTGGGGGTCCCCAAACCCCATTTTGAGAACCACTGTCCTAAAGGTCAGCAAATACTCAGCAGAAGTCATGCCAATATCACTGGAAATTGTTGCCATGTGCAAGAAAACATCAACCACCATGTTAAAGGGTCTAGTTTTTTTAGCCACATAGTAGCATCATCAAAAGATGGCGAACACGCATTCATTTGAAAGAAAGTCTTCTCAGTGAGCTGTTTAAGTTTAAAGTTTGGAGTTTGAAACAGGCCTTTGTTACGTAATTCCTGCTCTGTTAGTAGTCCATCTGGGAGTACTCTATTGGCACGTACAAACATGTGTGAGAGTGTGTCAGCGTGTGGGCGAGAGCAAGATGGAAAGAGTCAAGTGAGTGAGCGCATTTGTGTGTGAGTGTGTGTGAGCGTGTGTGAGCGTGTGTGAGCGTGGTGGGCGTGTGATACCTCATCCGCTTTTAGTGTGATCGATGGAATCCAATTTATGAATTATAATTTTGTCTTTTCTTATTTATCCGCATGAATATTTGAATAGAATGACAGTTCAACAAAGGCCTCTACGGTGCCAACGCCGCGCATAAGCATCCCTGCGTATTGTCTTGTGTGTGTGTGTGTGTGTGTGTGTGTGTGTGTGCGTCTGTGTGCGGGGGCAGCAGCAGCCTGGTGAGTGGGCCGCTTGTTGCCTTCCATTCTCTCCGCAGTCGGAGACACTTCCACGCCGCTCGCTACCACAATGCAGAGCCATTCACAGCCGTCGCTAATGAGTCCCAGAAACAGGATGTAGGCCAAGCCGGAGCCGCTATTGCTTGGCCACGGCAACCCGACACGGTTCCAGCATTATATAAACCTGCCAGATCAAGCTGTGTAGTCATTTGGTCACACGCTTCATTTACATCCTCGGCGACGGAGCGAAACACCGGAAGCGCTTCTCTTCTCTCGTTCAGTGGCTATCGCTGCTTTGAAAGAGAAGGGAAACACCTGACAAAGTCTGTAAATCACCATTGTGCATGGTCTGTCAGGCCGGAATAAGATGCCACAACATCCCTGTAGCATCCAGGTCAGGGGGATGGGAAGGAGTATTAAGGAAGGATAATAAAGTGGATTTGATAGCATATAACCCACTTGATCACTCTCCTCACATGTGCTGTTAAAGGTCCCATATTTGACACTTGTCCTGCGTTTTATTAGAAGTTTTGTGTGCATTTCTCTGCGGATCGGGGGCTTTCGTAACATTTATATGACATCGAAATCTTCCTTATGATCAAAAAAGGCAATTAAAATCCACCTTTCTACGATAGGGGGCCTGTAAACCAGAGCACAAACAAGACGTATCTGATTGAAGATCACCACCCGAGGGCATGTTCTACCAGGAGCGAGCATAATGGGGAGCCGGGGTGTTGTTTACATAACTACGGCGATGATCAATGTCTTTTACTGGCACCGCCATAAACTCAAAAAGATCCAGGACCCGAGGCGAGAGCAGCTCATGCAGGCACCAACACAGAACAGTAAAACAAAGACAGGCCGCCTGGAGGAAAACACTCTGCTGGATGATTCCTGTCTACAGCTGTGTCCAGCCTTTGAATTGCTTGCTTGTCCAGATGTTTCTGGCTATTAAGTCACAGTGCGGGCCACTGACGGATCGCCGCTTACGTCAAGGTCGCCACCTAGTGGCCGCAGACAGAAGAGATGCCTCAGAGAGCTGAGTCAGTGGGTAGCTTTTAGAATGCTATATGACGAAATACTGAATACGATTACTCAAGTGTTCTATTTAAAGCCACAGTATGTCATTTTTATGATTAAAAGGTGGATTAAAATGCCTACAAATGACTGATCTTGTCGAATAATTTGTTGAGTTGTGTACTTTCATTCTCTAAAATGCTTCACAATAAGGGATGTGATATAGCTAAATATCAATATCCCTTTGTGTATGAATTCACCATGTGCATCAGTTGTGGTTGTTGTTTTTATCCAGCTTTAAGCTACATTTTTATGATGCACTTTACTACATCTTGGTCAACTATCTGAGGGGTTTTAGTTGCAGGCATCTGATCTTAAATTATCAGAGGAACAAGCTGAACTGTAAGGCGTGCTGTGAAACACAGATTGTTAGTGTGAAGCTGCTATTCTTCAGTTTTGTTTTTACCTTTCATAACCAGCTCTGTTTTGGAGAGGAAGAAAAGACATCAGTAGATAATCTGGCTGCCGAGTGAAAACATCTGAACGTCTGGATCTTGAGTTATTAATGGCTGAAGGTAAGCTAATGATAGCGGAATTTCCCATGATCCCACGCTACGTCATGAGACATAAAACTACCTGTTCTTTCCAGAGAGAATCTTGAGAGACAAGATATAAAACTGTTGTTAAAAACATTTTTGGCACTTGAAACTAAATCTATAGTTATAGGGATATCTCAACTTCAAATAAAACCCAGGAAAAGTGCACAATATAGGACCTTTATGCAGGATGTAGCCATTGGATAGTGTAGGTTTAAATGCATGTATTATGGAAACAGCACATAACGTTATATATTTATATATATATGCATAGAATACAACCATAGAAACATTTCCATAATAGATTTATTTCAAATATAAAAGGAGGAGTATAATCAATAGTGCAAACTCAGACAATAAACTGTCGATTGAAGGCCAGTTTTTAAGCTTGAGGCCAGATAGTTTGTACACAGAAAAAAATACCTGAGATAATGTCCTGAAAAAGGATTTGTAAGCAATGAGGTGATTAATTGATCATCCATGCAATTCATTTACCTTGCAGCTAATCACATACCCTTCTATACTACTTCTCCTCATCTTCAAAACGACATTTACTGGTAACCTTTGAGGAGTAGGTGTAGTAGATTTTTAACAGTCCCTCCTTAATTGTGAAGAAGGAGCGTCTCTTGTTTCTAGAGGTAGCTGGGATGGTATTATAGCGAGACGTTTGTGCTCATCTTGTATAAATTGAATAATTTAAGCTGTAAAGGGGTTGTGGAAAGCGAGAGGCTTTAACAGAGCAGGCTTCAGCTCGGGGAACGAGCGGCATGTCACGGGCCCAGCGGCTCTACATGGCAGATATATGTCCAGAACTGCTGAGCTGACAGAGAGGTGACAGGCAAGGCTTAGCTGACCCAGCAGAGCCGCTCTCTCTCTCTGTGTGTCTGACTGCGGACTCATCAGCAAAAAAGAAAAAAAAAAAAAACACTCTTTTCCCCTGGAACTGTCCAACGTATCCTTTTTGCATTTAAAAGAAAAGCACTGCGCCTTCAAAACCTTCCTGGCTAAAAGCCGCTTCGGAAGCGTCGCGAGAGCCGCGAAACACAGATTAGGCTTTTTAGGCCGAGGTCGTCCGGCTCGAACGTGAATCACCCCTTGTGCTGACCGAAAGTAGCCTCCTCGGTTGCATAACTGCCATCAGTCGGGTGGTCAACGTGGCTGAGCTGCTGAGCCCTCCTGCGCTCGCTGCTCTCACGTTTCTGCCGTTCCCCAACCAGCAAAAAACAAAGCCATATGAACTGATAACGTCCAGGAAATGAGTTCGACGCAGAAGCTCGTGCCTGTTTCATAACCAGTCGATTATAATAAGGGGAAAAAGATTGAGGCGCGTGTTGTTGTTGTTTTTTTTTTTTTTGCTTTCATGTCGCCGGCCAGGCTTTCAAGATTCATAGGGTAGCAATGTCCTCTCTTATTACACTGCAATGAAACACACCCACTAAACTACCCAATAAAACGCGGATCAGACGGAGTCACGTTCAGGAAGCTGGAAGGAGATGTGAGAACGTTCCGGCGACCCAGTGCTGCCATGATTGAAGAAAAAAAAAAATGCTTTGTTTGAATCAAGATTCGATTATGTAGTAAACTGAGCATGTTTAAAGAAAAGTTGTGTAGTTACTTGCAACCCAATTATCAGCCAAGAGCCAATCTTTCACTTCTGCCCCCAGAACAGCATGGGAGTCTGTCGCAGTCTCCATCTAGCAGGCAGGGCTGTAGTCTCACATACATCCGGCTTATTTTAGTGCCTTAACACCTTCATTTCTAGGATTTTCTTTCCCCAGCTTTTCCTCTGAATTTTGGAACATTGAATTCCCAACGCGCTGCTGCCTGTCTCCACTAACTCGCTTGCATCAGCCCCTTCAATTCCCCGAGCACTCGATGCAAATGTCCAAACTGTCTCGCAGCAACAGGGATGACAAGTCCCGTTTTAAGTTTATTTTCTTGATTTAGATACGCAACAGAGAGGGTGACCACTTCATATTCTAAGAATATTTTTGCTTACATTATAATCCATCTAATCAGAATTTTAAAGCTGCACTACACCAAAAAAAAAAATCTCACCGCGTTTTAAATGTTACATCTTTTTTATTTTTATTAATTCTACAATGCACTGCCTAATATACAAGTGCAAATTAATATCCATCTTCTGTGCATCTGCAGACAAGTCAAATATTTGGTTTAGTTCATTGCTTGAATTTTAAATTTATTGAAGGTTAAAGTAAAGAAAATAGCTAAAGGTCGATTTAACTCAAATACATAGGAGTTAAACTATTATACTTTAAGTGTAAGTAATTCCATCCTAATGTATTTAAGTAGAAATCTTTTGGAAAATTAAATTCTACTCAAAATAAGTATTCTGCAAGAACTTCTATATATACCTAGAGTTAGATAAAGTAATTTGACATAATAGAATTAAGTAATTTCAACTCTTCCAACGGACAAACATTTTTACTAGTGTAGCTGGGGCCAAAATCAACTGGCTGCTGAACGTAGTGAAAAATAACTGGAGCTGCAAATAGAAATAACGTTACTTCATGTTCTCATTTATCATTAGAATAAGAAAACATGCGCCAGACAACGATAAATCAGATTTTGACAGTGTTTGAGAGTGGATTTAGCCGAATTAGCGCGTGGCTTACAATAACTGAATCAGTGAGGACACGCACAGAATCAAACCTGTGACCCATCCACACTCACTACACACTAATCCACCCTGCCGCCTAGACTGTGTTGTCTGTCTGAGCCTGTGAGTGACCTCCTCTATCCACTGCACACCAACACCTTGTTCCCCGTCTGTTTACACCCTCCAGTGTCAACAGTGCCTGAGCGCCATGGCAACACACACACACACGCCGCTAGGAGAAGGAGCCGACACGGGGCCTCTGCTTGCACCAAGGTTTTACAACTGTTTCTAGAGAAAAGGTTGGGAAAATACTTTGAAGTCGTGTCCAACAGCGAGAGAGAGAGATATGCCTTTGATGTGGGGGAGTCAGTCAGTGTTTTATGTTACTGCAGGTGTTAAAATAGGTTAACGATATGAAATATGGCTTATTCATACCCAAAATCCCCAATTTGAAATAGATCGGGCTATCAGATTTAACTACAGCATGACTGGTGTACTTTATTTTAGGATTTAATCATTTTTAAAGCTTGAAAATATAAATTGCCCCCCCCCCCCCCCGGCTGACGCATGGGTTTACTCAGGTGAGATTTCCGTGAGGCTCTTTGTTATGAAGACAAATCTTCTGGATGTTGGCATTCAGATTTGAAAGTTCATCGCCTTCAAAAATCACTGAATCTCTTGAGCATTGACATCTGGTTGGACGACAACAAGCTCACACAGGATGGATATGGTGGATTTACGGCAACCAAAAAGGGCTGAATAGCGGTTTTAGCCATGAAGCCGTTGTTTCGCAGAATGCCTGTGTGCTAAATAAAGGTCAGTGGTGGGAGAAGTCCTCACATCCTTTACCGAAATCAAAATATCAGTAATGGAATGTTAAAATACTTCATTAGAAGTGGAAAAACCTGCATTCGTAATCCTACTAAAGTTCAAGGATTGAAGTATAATCACCATTTTCTGAACAGAACCCAACAGAATAACCTCAAAATCATCAAATCATTTTCTTATCAAACTAAAAAACTGTACTTCTCTGTTGATAACCAGAATTTCCAAAGAGGCCATTGGGCGATGATAGAAATTTATTTTGGTAAATAAAATCATGATTATTCAAAGATTATTTGAGATTTATTCAGCATTTCCCTTTAAAAGGATGACTCTTGGAACATCTTTTAGTGATACTGCACTTATTGGTACTGTTCATAATATTTTGACATGTTTTTATTAAAGTGATTTTTGTACATTTTAATAGATTTTTTGCAGTTTTGTTTTAAAATTCCAACGCAAATAAAGAATGGACACTAGGATGTTGATATATATGAACAGTAGAACTAGACTGGCTTCATTTTACAGGTCTGGGCAATTATAAATACACATAAACTGCATAGAAACATAGATATGAACACCTTTGAACTATTTTGTAGTGTTCATATGTATTTCATATAAGGACCCATAAAACGAAGGGTTGCCAGATCCTCTAATATAAGGGTATCATGTAAATCAGTGCAGTACAGAAGACCAACAATGCACAAAGATGCAGCAGCAGCAGCATCTTTCCTTTGCATCTTAGAAACCAGAGATTTTAGGGAGGAGGACTGCAGCATCTCTTTAAAAATATCCCTGGGAGATCAAAGTCACCCTGTCTGTCTCCGCTCATTCCTGATGGGTGAAAGAGATCAGAGGCCAGACGATACAGTCGCACTGTGGAGCTGCACACACACACACACACACTCATGCCAAATCTCATCATACTGTCATGCAGGCGCACACACAAGCAGATGCCTGCACGTGCAAACAGACACACACACACAGACATGGCTGCTGGCTTGGAGATCAAACAAAGGTGGGTAACATCAATCCATCCTACCTGTCTGCAAAAAATCTGTGTGCAGCAGAGAGCGTGCCAGCTAGCACCTCGCCACTCCCTGTCTCCTACCTGTCTTCCTCCTCCTTCTCCTCCCATGAGAAATACACCTTTGAGAAACCATTTAGTCGTAGCATTGTTCTGTCGGAGGCTGCGGTAAAACTAGCATCTTGCCTCCGCCAAGTTGTAGCCATGACAGTGGGCAATTCTTCACATCTGGACGTTGTTGCGAGGAAGCTAAAAATCCTAAAACGTGGATGTATGATCACTACAGTTTCAAAGGTGGGCACCCGAGGTTAGTGTCGAACCTTATGATGTCACAGTCAAATTGACCTTTTGACACTTTTATCCTATTAGACATTTGAGGGAAATTTTGTCATAATTAGCCTATGACTTTTTGAGTTATGGCCAAATATGTGATTTGTGAGGTCACAATAACCTTGACCTTTAAGCATTGACCACCATATTGAAATGAGCTCCTCCTTAAGTCCAAATGGACTTTTGGGACAAATATGAAGAAATTCCTTTAAGGCATTCTTGAGATATTATGGTACAGATTGACAGAACACCAGCCCTAATATACAGTAGTAGTAGTTCTATGTGTATACAGTACTTATATTTCCTGTAAAGTACACACAATGTGGACCTATCATGACCACATCTACTCATGGGATACCAGGTAATAAAAAATTGTGTCACAACAGGGCCAAATAACCTGCTGAATAATTTAAAAAGTTTGGATTGGATCTACACTCCTATGGAACTGAAGAGTCCTAGGTAGAATAGTATTTTTACACATTGATTTCTAATCTCCTTCAGACAGAGGCACACCTTATGGTGTCGTGAAAAAAAAAGCATCATGAGCTAATGACATAAATAATTCAGAATTACATTATGTTTCCCTGTTTTCTACCATCAAAAGTCAATCGGACATCTTGTAAAAAAGACATTTTCATCAATTGGAAACACAGCCAGTAAACGCAGAGTCTGCAGTAAAGCTCAATTCCAGCGAAGGAAAAATGCCTTAATCTTCTTTCTACGCATTAACTTTAATAACAGGATGATAATGAAGACATATTTTCGTCAAGGCTAATGGTCAGTCTTCTGACATGCAAATGGGCAGCGCAGTCAATATATGTGGCTATATTTCCAAAACTATTAGGATGGTGTCTATGTGAATCACCAGGGCAGAGTTCCATCGGTGGCTCGCGGCACCAGCAGGAGCCACTAATAGCTCCTAAAACACGAAAACAATTGTTGTGCAAATTGGGATCCGCCTCAAAGTTGAAGTGGTTCGTCATTGGCAAATTCTACACCCTCCTGCCAAGTTTCACAAAAATAATCCCAGTAGCTTTTCCTTAATCCTGTTCACAGATAAACAAAAAGACAAGTGGTAATGAAAGCAGTACCTCCTCATAAAGCTGCGAAGTGAGTATTAGACTTAATATTAGACTTACATTTCTCAGGTTTTCAGGATACAAACAGAACCCTTAATGTGCTATTGTTGCTTTCATATCTGCTTTGTGTAAAAAAAAAAACCCTTTTGTGAATACATATACACTGCCATTCAAAAGTTTAGGCTCACTTAGAAATGTCTTTATTTTTGAAGGAAAGGCACTGTTTTTTTCAATGAAGATATCTTTAAACTAATCAGAAATACACTCTATACATTGCTAATGTGGTAAATGACTATTCTAGCTGCAAATGTCTGGGTTTTGGTGCAATATCTACATAGATGTATAGAGGCCCATTTCCAGCAACTATCACTCTAGTGTTCTAATGGAACAATGTGTTTGCTCATTGCATCAGAAGGTTAATGGATGATTAGAAAACCCTTGTGCAATCGTGTTAGCACAGCTGAAAACAGATTAGCTGGTTAGAGAAGCTAGAAAACTGACTTTTAATCTATTAATTTTACAACTCATGGTGGTAAATAAAAGTGTGACTTGTCATGGAAAACACTAGTTTGGGTGACCCCAAACTTTTGAATGGTAGTGTACCAAGCTGAAAGGTGATTATACTGCACATTAATATCATGTATCCTTCTTGTTTTGCTCTTCAAAGTAGCCAAACAATCCATAAATGCAGGTAACCAGGTAATAATGAGCGTCTGGATCTGAAGAAAGTGCATCTGTGGTGCAGTCCTCCACTTATTTTTCAGGGGTCACGCTCTTTTTACGCACAACACAAATGTCCAATTTCCCTTCCTAAACCTCCGGCAGCCAGCTACAGCTGCATGTGCAACCTCTGTCCTCCGTCTAATGCTCCTGCTTCCCGCCAAAGTCTGTTTTATGAAGCGCCTTGGTGCAGGAGAGCTGGTCTTAAGAGTCAAAAAAGACTTCCCAAACGGCACCTTGAGAGCTTCTATATTTGAGCTCCAGTTGGGGTTTGCTCTGCAGAGTTTCCAATTTGTCAGGCTTAATCGCCGGTGGTTGGGCTTCCAGCTGGGTGAAGGAAAGGCAGACCCGACCGCATCAGAGAGGGCAGCAAGTTTAAGGAGCGCCTGACATCAGAGGCGATGTAGGCCACTGTCAGCTGAACAAAAGCACATGGTGCCACATCTGGCTTCTAGTTTATAACGCAGTGTCCCTGCGAGTACCTCAGCACTATGATTATCTCAGTCCCACCGCCTTACAATGGAACAAAGCGGATTGTTGTCTAAGGATAGCTCTGGGAAACGGCAGCCCTGAGATTTAGCTGCTGATGAATGAGGATGAGAATCGGAGTTACAATTTGTTGCCAGGGAATAAAAGGCTGCTAGCTCTAATTTAAAAAAAAAAGGATTTCTGAGTGGAGGAGATAAGCTAACAAGTCACTGTCAGGGCACTTTCAAGCGCGGCATGCGGCTTTCCTCAATAACCATGTCAGTGTCCTCGCAGTCACCCCGCTACAGCTGGAGCATGTGCTCCGCAGCTGAGGTTTACTGGCAGAAGAAAACCACCACAAAGTCGAGAGAGAGAAAAAGAGCACGGTGCCCCCCCTCCGACCGCAGCCTACTCCAGTGCGTATAAAACGCGCAGGCGACGGCGTGCGCCGACGCACAAACGCCGTCTTTCTTGACGTGCGCCCCGCGGAATCCGACCAGGGATTCGCCGCGCCGCACGAAAGTGGAGGCCAGCACGGCGGCGTAAACAATACTCTAGTTTCAACGGCGGGCGAGCCTAGTGATTACAGCAGCTGTCTTAGAGAGGTTACAAGTTCACTGTGGAAGACTTGGAGCGTTTTAAGCAAGATCCCCAACACCTCCCTGTCTGCTTATTACTTGACTTTTTACTTTATATTAAAGCATGAAACCCAACAGTGAAAATCATCTCACTCTGTAAGAGCCACGGGTTGCCAACCTCTGCCCTTGGGGGTTTCTGTATCAGAATAGACAAAATTATAAAAATAACACCCCGATTTGGGTGTTATTTGGAATTTTCCTTTAAATCAATACCTTGTTTCGAAAGGTGAAAGAAAACCCGACAAGTCTGGGCAAAGGGTGCGAATGTGTGTCTTAGGTAGACTTGAAACACTCTTTTTTTGCAGGTTGAGGCTGATAGGAAGAGGGGAGTGCATTATCTAAGGCCAGTTTGAATTACTAAATCTTTACTGTTGCATTAGCTAAGTGTGCAGCAAATAAGAAAAGCCCCAATAAGAGGGGGGAAAAAGCCGGGTGAATCCATTGCTCATGGTACCAGTTACTCAGCATCAGCTTGCTGTGAAATGATCACAAGCCGGTTGAGCCGTGCTATCACAGAGGTGGTGAAAGTGGGGAATCTATCGAGTTTCCAAGCGATGAAGCATCTTATCCAATAATTCTCCTATCTGTCACAGCGCTATTAAAGGCTTGATGAGCTAAATTCACCTAGACGAGTGTCGCATTAGTCAGTGCGCTGACTCATATTTTCAACATTTCTTTCTCTGTTCTCTCTCAAAGACAAACAATTTCTCCCTATAGCAGCTATAGAAACACGGCTTTTACAAGTTTGGTTTGTGTGTTGCTTTGTCCCACTTAATTTTATTATCACATAAAAAAAGAGTGTTCAGATACTTTACTTTCTTGCTAAGAGTTTTATGAGGAGATTGGTTATCTCAGAAGCTACAAACACAACACGGGACAGCCAAGCTAGCTGTTTTCCCTGTTGCCACCATTGTGCTAAGCTAATGACACCAGCTATGGGTGAGAGCATTACAGTAAACACTGGTATCAATATTTAACTCTTTAAAAGAAAGCTAATTAGGATAGTTCACAAAATGTTGACCACTCATATCTGTAGCCTCCAAACAGCAACTGGTTAGCTTAGAGGCTACAAACACAACACAGGACAACCAAGCTAGCTGGTTCCCTGTTGCCATCATTGTGCTAAGCTAATGACACCAGCTATATCTAACTCTTCAATATCTAAATCTTTAAAAGAAAGGTAATTAGGATAGTTTACAAAATGTTGACCACTTATATCTTTACAGTAGCCTACAAACAGCTTAGCTTAGCAGCTACAAACACAACACAGTCAAGCTAGCTGTTTCACTGTTGCCATTTTGTGCTAAGCTAACAACACCAGCTTTAAAACACATAGTGGTCTCAAAATCACTCTTTAGAATGCTAATTAGCATAGCTCCAAATGTGTGTATTCCACAGCAAAAATAATTTTAAAAACTTTGTGTTTGCATACATTTCAATGGTTTTTTACATACGGTTGACAAAAATAATTCTGAAAGGTTATCTACCTTTGCCTGTACCTTTCCATATAGTTGATTTAACATCCAGGGGTGAAGATTGGAGGGGGTAGCTGTGTGTTAGCTGTGTGTGTGTGTGAAATTGTGCTGTTCAGGGGTGGGGGGCTGTGTTGTGATTAAATCTGTTGCCTCACTACCAGCTCAGACAGGTCTGAACTGGCTGTTCCTCCACCTTGGCAGGCCTGTTGAGTCAAAACAGCTGACATCATCCCGCAGGAAGCCGGGAAGCCTTATTGCAAGGTGAGACTTGGGTTAGAAAAATATGCTTTGATCAAAACGGGGCCAGAGGAAGGTCTTTCCAAAAAACATCCTAACAGCAGAGTGATGACGGGGCTTTCAGACAACCAAAAGATGCCGGGGACAGGTGACTGGTGAAGTCTGGGTCAAACTGTGGAGATTTGTTGTGATTGTAAATACTCAAAGAATGAAAAATATTGAAGCTGAACAGTGGGTTCCCATTCACTTGAATGGACTTTTGACCCAACTGTCAGAGGTGTCGAGTAACACAGTACAAATTCTTTGTTACCTTACTTACAGTAAGTATAAATTCCGGGATTTTCACACAATTACCTGTACTTTCACTCACTGCAAAAAATCCGATCTTGTAAAAATATCTTGTTTTTTTCAGTACAATTAATCCAGTTTTGAGTAAAATGATCTCATTCCATTGGCAAATATTTTATTTCTTATTTTAAATTTTATTTCTGGATTTTAGTGAGTTTAATTTTATTTTTCATATTATTCAGAAATGAAAGGAAATTATTAGAAAAACACAAAAAATACCCCTCAAATTAGATAAAAGCTCAAAAATATTAGAAAAATAAATGGTTTATTGTATATGCATTTTAATAAGTGATGGCATTTTCCCCCCTCTTACATTAATTTTATAGTAGTTTTGAAACAAGTACTTTTCCACTTATACTTGAGTAAAAAGCTTGATACTTAAACTTTCACAGTATTTTTAAACCATAGTATCTATTCTTCATTATTCAATTAAAGCAGGGGTGACAAAAAAAAGGACCAGTTCCTATTTCTTCACAGAAATATAAAGTCAGTGAACATCTTTGATGACTTAAGGGATAAAACATTTAATGAATATGGACTAACTGAGATATAGCTGAAATATCACTTGTCATCTCTCTAGTTTTGTAAATTGAAGGGTAATTAATCATCTAAATCTTATAAAGAGGAGGAGGTGGTCCAGCCCACTTACGTTTAATCTGCGATGAATGTGGCCCATGAACTAAATTGAGTTTGACATCACTGAATTAAAGTACCTCTCACATCCTTGCAGACTGCATGTGTATTTCATATGGCTAGAGTGCCACCTTGTGGTCATCTAGAACCACTGCAACATAAAGTTTCATGTTAACGCCACAACATCACTACACAATGTTAAATAAGACCAAAATTGTACAAGAAAATATACACTTTTTGATCAAATCTTAAATTTGACATTAACTTTATTTGAAACATTTGAATTTTTTTTTTTAAAACCATACAACAACTAGACAACAAGTGGTGCTTTGAGCAGAGAAAAGCAACGACGACAGCGTACGGGAGCATAAAATGTCTCTTTTTGTCCTTGAATCCATGATCCACTGGTAGAAAACTGTTGGTTTTCACTGCAGCTGGCAGAATAAGTGCATGTATTGTAACTTTTTTTTTTTTTTTTTTTTTAAAAAGGAGTGGCCTCAGATGTTCAGAAATTCCAAACAGTTCTTCCTGATTCGCTCCCATTGGTGCCGTTTCTTACATCAAAGTTCCTTGTGTGGACTTGTGGTTGTCTCCGATGCTTTTGGTTCCTCCTCTACTTCTGATGACAATAGAAAAATGCAAAAAAAAAAAAGGTTTAGATATTTACTATAGTAATAATTAGTTTAACTTAAACTTATTTTATTTCCAAAATACATTTCACTGTCCCTTTTATAGAACTAGTCTGCAGCACATGAAGATTTATAGTGGACAATGTCAACATGCAGCTTGTATTTTATCACCTACTGATAAGACTTTCAGGCTTTTAGATTCAGGAGAGCCGGAAGTGGATGAAACCGCTCCTTCAATCAACAGGGATCCTCACCTGGCTGTGGTGTTTGAACACACTGGTCATCCTGCTCCTCGTAGCCGCTCGAGCAGATGCACACGTAGCTGCCGTTTGTGTTGGCACACTCCTGGTGCTCCTTAGTGCAGACGGACTCCGGCTGGGAACACTCGTCAATATCTGGCAACACACAAAACAAAAAAGAAACGCAATACAAAACAGATCAGGTCAGATGCATACGTGGGTCAAAAATGCCACAGTGAGGTCATATCTTCATTTCATATTGTAGCTAAAAAAAATTGACATTTCTATGACTGTTCTGTGTGATTTTAAATGATGATTTTAAATTTCAGAGCGAAAAATACAAATACTTTAACATATTTATTCTAATACGAGTAATTTATGACCCACTTATTGAAAAGCACAAGGTCAATTACGCATGAATTTGGATTATGTCATGTAGATATGTTATTGTATAAAATGGTTAACATACATCTTTTATGTAGTGTTTTCTTTTGCAGATTTAGCAACTTTAATGCCAGACAACTTCCCCTCAACTAATGCTATGGTATAATTATGAGAGACTATTCTCCACATAACTAGAAAGTCTCTGCAGGTTCTTTTAAACCAAAGTTGCAGAGAAAAGAAGTTAAAGTACAACAATTATGTAAAATAATGACAATTATATTACTGTATGAGGAAAGTATTATTCTTAAAAAGCACCATTTAAGGAATATATCGATGCACAATAGTTTTATGAGAATGTTTAATATACCGATCCTTGACTAACAACTTCTTCAGGATGGCTGTACAGCATTTATTCCTAAACCCTTTCACATTGTGACCCCTTTCCGACATCCTACCTGTGCAGGTGTCCTCTGTGACCTGGTACCCGCTGGCACAAGCCTGGCAGTTATCAGGACCAGCTCCTGTGCAGCCGGAGCAAGCTTTATCACAGGCTGTGAAGGACAAACACACCACGAGTTTCTAACATGAAAGTTACTGAAAAAAATCATTGAATAATTTCCCATTTGTGACAGATCCAAATACATTTTCCCCAAGTAGAGGAAGACTTTTTACGGCACCATGTCCTCTCACCCTTGCAGGAGTAGGAGCCGTCCGTGTTGAGGCAGTATTGATCTTCTTTACATGGAGAAGAGTCTTTGGAGCACTCGTTTATATCTGTAACACATCAGATGAATTGCAGTGAGAAATAGAGGATATACTGGCTAAGTGTGTAAAGGCTAGAACAGTAAATATATATTATATATTAATCTTACATGGAAATGTTTTATATTTTTTTTAGATTACCTAATATTTGCATAGATTATTTGTTCTAAGAGTATCCTGCTGCCCGGTTAATCCAGTTCTTCTACTTTATGGATTAGCAGCTACAACTGGTCTGGTAACATTTTACCAGGAAAACAGCCTGTAAAACCAGGAAACACTTATACCACATCATGTTGTTGTGTAAATCCAAAATCTGAGACGATATCTGATACACCAGAAAAGAGACAATCACTAAAAGAAAAAAAAAATCCTACAAAAAAATGTAATTATCAATAAAATTACAAAATACACCATGAATATACATGTGTAATGTAAAATAACACTCATCTTACATTTTGTATGATTTTAAATTAAGTAGATTGATGTCTGTTACCTTTTTTAACAATGTAATGATTTTATTACATTAAATACTAACATACAGCATATTCTACAAAGAATTATGCTATTAAACTCAATTTATGATGTACATTTATGTAATGTAAACCTGTTTATCAGAGCAGTGTCAGTTATATTTTATTATTTATAGGTGGAAATACCCTTATTTATCATTTAAAAGCCCCCCCAAAATACACAAAAGGTCATGAAAAATCAAAGTTATGAACTTGATTTGCTGGTTTTTAATGATTTGTTATTTTGCAATATATTTTCTAATAGTGTATCATAGTCATAACATATCATAGTGTCCTCTTACCGACGCAGGCTTCCTGGTCGTCCTCCTCCCAGCCTTCCTTGCACTCATCACAGTCCTGATTGGTTGCTCCAGTGCAGGTTTTGCAGGAAGTGTCACATTCTGAAACAGCAGATTTATGAATGATTCCTCTTCTTGTGTGACCGGCCACAGGTGAAGCTGCTTAATCTACTTGTGAATCCTACCCGTGCACAGGGAGAAGGTGTCGTTCCTCTCTTCATTGAAGAAGCCGTCGCTGCAGTCCAGGCAGAACTCCCCTTTATAACCGTGGTTGCAGCTGCATTTCCCGTTGCCGCCGCGGGTTCCGTCGCCATCGCATCTTCCGTTTCCGTGACAGGGTCGCTCAGAACCGCCCACGCAGGCTTTGGAAATAACAACACAAAACACCAGAACTGATAAACAACCTGAGCGCGTGCAAAACGTCGCCCTGTGGTTTACTAAAAGGGGGTTTTCTCACCATTGCAGTCAGGTCCAAACGACCCTTTCGGACAGCACACTTTGACGGTTTCGATGCAGAACCACTTATGCAGGTCAGGATGTTTTGTTTTCCTGCATTGAAACAGGAAACAAAAACAGGAAGAGGGTTACCACATCAGATAAGCGAGTAACACATGTGATTCTGACTATAAATTCTCATGTCTTCCTATGCAAAGTCTGTGTACTGCTGTGTAGCCACTACCCACCTCTTGAACCACCAAGTCTCAAAATGCTCCTCGTGCTCTTCTACCATGTTGTTGCACTCAAAGCTGCTGGTTTCACACAGACCCTCCACGATCTCCACCAGGCGGATCTCACTGGAACGAGCAGCATGGCGTAAGTAAGGGTTTACACACACTTTAACTAATAGAAGACTTTTTTAACCAATATAGACTTTTCTCAGTCTATCTAGATATATTCTCTATTATACTGGTATATGCAAAGCAAATATCCATGACTTTTCAATGCGTTTAACTTCTAAGTGTAAGTGACAGGAATTAAAGTATAAAAGTAAAAAAAAAGAAAATGACAGTTTGAGACAAGTGGGAATGCTATTTAATACTAGACATCTGTGAAATGCAGCGTTTTCCGTGCGGCTGGCCACTTGATTTAGATTTTATTGCCTCTTATCTAAAATAGCGATGCACTTCTTGTGCCAGGTCTGCAGCTCTGGGTGTGTGAAGCAAACAGCTCTGATGTCTGCCACATGTGGCAGGTCGACCTGGAGTTTGGACCAGGACACGATGGACGGTCTCACCTCGTCTCATATTTGGACAGTTTCCTCTCCTCCCAGGCTGTGTTGCCTCCGCCAAAGTTCTGCTTCGCTGTTCTCTCAAAGCCCTGAAACACAGAGACAAGTCAATGTTTTGGGCAGGAGGAAAGAGAGAGGAGGTGAGAGAGGAGGCGAGAGAGGATAGAAGTGAGGATAGAAGTGAGGATAGAAGTGAGGATAGAAGTGAGGATAGAAGTGAGGATATGAGAGAGGAGGCGAGTGGATATGAGAGAGGAGGCGAGTGGATATGAGAGAGGAGGCGAGTGGATATGAGAGAGGAGGCGAGTGGATATGAGAGAGGAGGCGAGTGGATATGAGAGAGGAGGCGAGTGGATATGAGAGAGGAGGCGAGTGGATATGAGAGAGGAGGCGAGTGGATATGAGAGAGGAGGCGAGTGAGGATATGAGAGGAGACGAGTGAGGATATGAGAGAGGAGACAAGTGAGGATATGAGTGAGGAGACAAGTGAGGATATGAGTGAGGAGACAAGTGAGGATATGAGAGAGGAGACAAGTGAGGATATGAGAGAGGAGACAAGTGAGGATATGAGAGAGGAGACAAGTGAGGATATGAGAGAGGAGACAAGTGAGGAGACAATAGAGGATATGAGAGAGGAGACAAGTGAGGATATGAGAGAGGAGACAAGTGAGGATATGAGAGAGGAGACAAGTGAGGATATGAGAGAGGAGACAAGTGAGGATATGAGAGAGGAGACAAGTGAGGATATGAGAGAGGAGGCAAGTGAGGATATGAGAGAGGAGGCAAGTGAGGAGACAATAGAGGATATGAGAGAGGAGGCAAGTGAGGATATGAGAGAGGAGACAAGTGAGGATATGAGAGAGGAGACAAGTGAGAATATGAGAGAGGAGGCAAGTGAGGAGACAATAGAGGAGGCAAGTGAGGAGGTAATTGAGGAGATAATTCACATTCACAATACAAAACGTCCATGTTCGTCACTTCACTAGTTCTCTGACCTTGTTGAAGTTGTCAGTGATCTGTTTGCAGGTCGTACAGGCGCTTTTTAAGTCCCTCTTGGCGTCGGCGGCTTGAAAAAGTAAAACAAGAGTTCCACAGCACAGCAGCCGCAGCAGGAGCCGCAGCTCCGGACCGGTGGACAGCATCTCAGCCGCTCAGTTCACACTTTTCATAGCAGGACACACGCTTTCACCCAATAGACCAGGAGCTCGCTGCTGATACTATGCTGCCGCGGAGCTGGGACACATCTAAATGAGCCGCTGTTAACATTAAATGCGAGTAACCGTTATCTATGCAAAGGTAAAGTAGTATTTACATGCCGGTTGAGGGGGGAAAAACGAAGCGTTTTTAGTTTTCCGCGTCAGCCTCTCGGTCGAATTGTGGCTTCTGATAATTGGCCGCGCGTGCCTGTCAATAAAGTGCCCAGCCAATGAGATGCCGCCACGCGCGGGACAAATAAGTAACGTTCGGCTTGTCAGGTAAAGGGACGTTTGTAGGCATAGATGTTCAATCATAGATACACTGGAATGATGCGTCAACGCCTTCGCCATCTTGTGTCGGGGGAAGCCGCGCCTACTTACTGCATAAGTCTATAGAGGCAGCGATTTTAACTATTATAACTCATTTAATTTTGCACGTGAGAATATCATTGTACTTTTTCACAAGCTCGGAATACAGTTTATGAAAAAGTAAAAAAATGAAAATAAAGAAATGTTGGTTAGTTTATTTGTTTGCTTCAATGTTTATTTTTTTTTAAATATAAATAAAAAAATTTTGAACATGGGGTTTTGTCGGGCACACACTCTGTGGTTAGAATCTCCCGACACAAGATGGCGACCGCTTCGACGCGGTTGACAAACCAAAATGCGGGATCTATGTGTATATATCTATGGTTTTTAAATATTAAAAAACAAATATATGTTTAATTTAAGTGATTAAATCCCCCCAAAACACATCAATTTCGTCACTAGGAAAACATTATATTAATATTTTATCGATTATGAAAAACATAAATGCAATTTTAGCTCAGTTCCGGTCCGGACCGGAAGTGAGAACATCTTTCAGCTGTCATGGCTGAAAAAAGGACTGTTTTGGGGCTCCCATTGCTGTTTTTGTTCGTTTCTGTGTCTCTACTCCATTTATTCGTGTGTCCGTTCACTAAAGTCGAGGAAAGCTTTAACTTACAAGCGGCGCACGACATCCTGTATCACAGATTTGATTTTGACAAGGTAAGCAGATGTTTTAGATATTAACTCAAAACAATACAGACAACACTCCCTTTTTAGCACTATTACCAGATAATTCTAAGTTATTAAATAGCTTTCTGCTTCATCTATCCTGTTTAAAACCTACATTTATACACATGAGGAATATATTAATAGGAAATGACTCTAACATGCCAAACCAGTTGGATTAACAAAACGTTCAGTTGAATCATTAAGAATTAATGCAATGTATAGCAATACGTAAGATACAAGTAAGTATGCCTTCATTTCATATAACGAATGAATGAAGAATCGGCTTTATTTCGGTTATAGATTATTTATCAATAATATTCACAAAGCACTCGAAAACCGAAAAAGGAATAGGCTGAAGCCTAAAGTTTAGAATCTGTTAGTATAACCCAGATTATCAGTAATACAAAGAATTGAAAAAAGAAAGCAACAGGGCGTTTTACAATATTAACTCATTGCTAAGTCCATTACATAGTTTAACACCCTAAAATGGAAAAAAAAGGTTTTCAACCTTATTTGATAAGCTCCTTTTTTCTTATATTATAATATGATACATACCACTGTCATACTATAATACTCAATGATATTTTACATTATATATGTATTTTTAATTGTAATAAAATGGAAGGAACAGCTAGGAAATGGAATTGAGCTGTTTCCATGGCCAAGAATGAACTTTGAAACTTTAAAAAGAGTTAGTGTTCTGAAAGTTGTCTTTCCTTCCTTTCAGTATGACCACCATGAATTCCCTGGTGTGGTGCCGAGAACTTTCCTCGGCCCGCTGTTCCTCTCCGTGCTCTGCTCCCCTCTTGTGTTTCTGTCTTCTCTGCTGGATGCACCGAAATTCTACACACAGCTGACGGGTAAATCTAAATCCGACATTAACAATCCTAAACCTCTTGGGGTTTTAGACTGTTCTAACTGGTTTTCCTCTCTGTGCAGTCCGAGCTTCCCTGGGCCTTTGTGTAGTCGGTGCTCTCTGGCACATGCAGAGGGAGGTGAGAAGGCAGTTTGGCTCCACGGTTGCAGGCCTCTTCTGCGTGACGTGTGCTTCACAGTTTCACCTCATGTTCTACAGCACCAGGACGCTCCCTAATGTGTTTGCACTGCCATTAGGTAGGAAGCTCCAGTCTCAAGATTTCTATCTTTCTGTTTTCCTAAACCCTTTTTGAAACTAATTAAATCCACTATATAATAACACTGAATCTGTCTTCCCAGTTCTTGTAGCATTCACATCGTGGATGGCTCAGAGATACGGGAGATTCATCAGCCTCTCTGCTTTCGTCATCATCGTGTTCCGATCGGAGCTTTGCATCTTTCTGGGTCTCATGCTGTTGATGTCGCTGCTGAGCAGGAAGCTGGGACTGCTGGAACTGCTTTACTATGCTGTACCTGCTGGGATCTTTTCACTGGGTAAGTGGTGAATTTACAGTGAACTAATAGTATGCTTAATAAATAAATGAGACAAAAGATTTAACATTTTGTATTTCTTTGCAGCTCTGACTGTGGCTGTCGACACTTTCTTTTGGAATAAACTTTTGTGGCCTGAAGGCCAGGTTTTGTGGTACAACACTGTTCTCAACAAGAGTTCGGACTGGGGAATATCCTTTTTTAATTTACTTTTAACTTTTCCTGCCTTTACTATTATCTAAAAATCATTAAGATCTTAATTCAATCTCCACCCTCCAGTTCTCCTTGACCCTCTCCTCCCTAGTAAACTTCTCCCTTCCTCTGGTACTTCTACTCCGCGGTCCCCCGAGCCCTGGGCTGCACCCTGCTCTTCACCCCCCTCGGCCTCCTTGACAGGAGGATGAGGCTGCTCCTTTTACCCACAGTGGGCTTCATCCTCCTCTACTCGCTGCTGCCACACAAGGAGCTGCGCTTCATCATATACACGTTCCCCGTGCTCAGTTTGGTGGCAGCTCGAGGCTGCTCTTTTATGTAAGTCGAGATAAAACATCCGAACTTCAACGGTGAAAACGCGGGGCAGGAAATTTACATTTTATCCACAATTAAGCGTCGAATGGATTCCAACACATGCCAGAAATAAAGGTGTAATCTTCTATTATTTTTTGTACCCTGTGTCTTTTAGTTTGTGCAACTACCAGAAATCCTGGATGTATAAGCTGGGCTCTGCGGTTGTGGTTGGCCAGCTCATGACCAACACGCTGTACTCTAGTATTTGCCTCTATGTTTCCCACCACAATTACCCAGGAGGCCGCGGGATGCTGGAACTACACAGGCTGTTGCCATCCACAGCAGGTTGGAATTAACCCGAGAAATTCTTAATCTGTACAACTTTAAATAGAATACACATCACAAATCTGTTCATCTTTACAGATGTCTTTGTTCATATTGACACCTATGCTGCTGAAACTGGAGTATCTCGCTTCTTGGAGCTGAACAGAAACTGGAGGTAGGTCTTGTTTTTTTGTGCTTTTAGGCTAATTCCAATTAAATAATTTACCATTTCTTACATTTCTTCTTACTTTTCAACAGATATGACAAACGAGAGGATTTGAGCCTCACGAATCCCGAGATCAAAACATACTCGCACCTACTAATGGAGGCGAACGTCACCAAGATAGAGCTACTGCAGGACACTCACCAGCCGCTGGCTTTCATAGAAGGTTACAGCAACACTGGCTTCAACATTTTCCGCTTCCCTCCTGTCAGCGTACGGTTAGAGAGAAAAACCGTGCTGATGGAGAGGAGGACTAAAGCCCAGCAATAGAAAGACCACATTCAACAGGACTGAGGAGTCGTGTTTTCTTATAGACCAAAGGTGACATTTAATACTTCAAACCAGTGTTCTCAGAAGTTGTGATGAGGTACAGACATGTTATGGACACATTCTGGTGTGTGCTACTAAAGCAGATAAACATGTTGCATTGGACTAATCATGTTTAATAGGTTATATCAGTGCAAATGGTTTTCTTTTCACATATTGGATTTGTTATTCATTTCATATCTAGCTAAGGAGAAAATTTGATGTTTTCTTTCAGACAAGGAAAGTCTTTTAACAGACAGCATTCCCCCCCCTTTACCTCAGGCTGTGATTTGTATGTTGTGTATTATATAGATTTTTTTTATAGATGAATAAAGCTGAAAATGAGTGGACCAGATTCTTAGATCAGACTTCAATTCTTCAAGTGTGAAAGAATAAAACTAAAGAAAACAACTGCAATGTTGCATAAGGAAAACCTTTATTTACAAATGACCACAATATTTGCATGGTTCCAGTCTCAATGCTAAAACATTTATCAAATTAGGTTCAGAAGTCATTTAATATAAAAATGTACAGTACATTGGTTTACTCAATAATAAACCCATAATTTAATCCCCTGGACATAAACTTAAATTGTGCTTAAGAGACAAATTGTATATTCCAAACAAACTGCTTATTCTGAAAATACAGCAATATTATACATGATCTTATTAAAAACATTTCAGCAAGTAAAAAAAAAAAGAAAGGTCTATTTCTAAATGACAGTACCATGAGCCACAATTTCACAATGAAAATTAAATAACATTAACTTAAAACATCTTTCAGTCACAGCATTTATTTTTGGGCCATGTTTTCACAAACAACTCTGCATCTATCTTTAATCCATAATAATCAAAAGCATCCTGACACGATCTGCGCAAATTTAACAAAATATTTACAGCATTTTGACCTGAAGTAGTTTTGGATAAGGCACAAGGAGAGAGTAGACACAGAACGAAAAAAAAAAAAAAACATTGATTTACAAGCAAACACACATCACCAACCCCTACAGCTAGAAAAACCCTCCCTCCCTGATACACTTCTGACTGAGACTTTTCATCACAACAGCTCCAAAGTGTTTTAACAGTAGTACACAGAATACAAGAAAACCTCCAAATCTGGCCTTTGCATTGAGAATCGATCAGTGTATAAATTGATATTTTACATTTTGCCCAACAAAAACAACCATTTCACAGCTATGTCTCTTGGTCCTTGATAAAGGGTTTTTTACGTTAATGATTCATTTTTTTTAAATCAGTACTGAAAATAAATCAAAGGGAGGTTGACCTTGAGGAAGAGCAGACCTTCCACGTTCTCCAGTAAAGGCCTGGGCTGATTTAGGGCACAGTTGACGCTCGCTGTGCTGAATAGTGTCTCTGCTGGGACGATGCTGGGAGGGCAGCCCACATAACGGGCAGCTACTTTGGCAAGATCGGGCCACAGGAACTTTTTCAGGTTCCAATAATCGAGGGGGTCACAGCTTTGATCAAGTATGTCTTCCTCAAGGTACTCCAGCACTGCCAGCTCCGAGGACTTTGGCTTCTCCTCGTGTTTTATCTTTTGCCTGATGTCAGCCATTAGGGACCAAAGGTTGTCTTTGTTTGAGTGGGAGGTGTTGGATGACAAAGGGGCCTCGTTGCAGCCGTTGGGCAGTAGAGACTTCTCTGCAACTGAGGTAGAAGAGGACAAGTCCAGCTCCTGGATTAGGTCTTGTTTGCATCGCTCAGCTTCTTCCTCGGTGAACAATGAAGTCTTGTATCGCGGGTCCAGCATAGTGGCCCAGTTGTATCGCGGGTCGTGCAGAGTCGCGGACATTCTGCTCACCATCGCTTCTTTCAGAGACTTGAGCATGTTGTCTATGCCCACGGTCTCGTCAAACAGCAGGTCGATCTTTCTATTGAGGATGTGGATGAGTGGTATCACTTGTCCCAGAGTGGCAGTGCGGTTGCTCATCTCCCTGCAGGCGACTTCGAACGGTTTCAGTGCATTGCAGACCGACAGCATCACCTCCCACTGGTCACAGCTGATCATTTCCCTGAAATTGCACTCGATCGACATCTCGTCGATGGCTTTCTTCTGCTCCACCAGCCGCTCCAGCATGAAGAAGGACGTCCTCCATTTGGAGGGGACATCCTGGATCAGTTGGTTCTCGGGCAGCTGGTGGACCCTCTGAAGCTCAGCCAGTTTCTCCTTGGCCTTTGCCGAGCGGTGCACGCGTTCACAGATCTTCCGTGCAATACTCAGAAGGTTCTGAACCATTCTCTGGCTCTTTATGGCTTCACTAACGATGAGGTCTATAGTGTGTCCAAAACACTGCATGGTGACATGGCCATGGTCCTCCAAAGTGTTTCTGATGGTGTTGCTATCAGTTACAGTGAACCCCCTTTTCAGCCCTGATGAGGTGATCCAAGAATCCCACAGATACTCCAGCTGTTTTGGGATATCATGCATATCGTGATCACAGTCTATTTGTGAGACACTTAGGAGAGCGGAGCAGTGAAAGTCCTGACCCTGGGGTCTGACACTTGACTCATACGTCGCCCAGTGGGCGGTAAGGGTCAGGTATTCCCTTGTCTGACTACTGACCCAAATACTAGTCGTGAAGTGGACAACACCACCTTCAGCCTCTTTCAGGTGTGTCAGCACGACATCCTTCACCCTTTCATACATATCTGGTATGGCAGTGCTGGTAAAGTAAGAAGAAGGTGGTAGAGAATACTGAGGCTGGAGGTACTCTAGTAGTCTGTTCAGTCCAGCATTCTCCACCATAGCTGATGGCTGAAGATCCAGTGCGAGCATTTCTGCGATAAGTTTGGTGATTTTTTTGGCAACCGGGTGGCGTTCATCAAACGTCTCAGGGGGCTGTTCCGTTTCATAAACAGAAGTATCCATGAGCTCCTGTTTCACGTGAATTTCAGCAGACGGCACATCACCTGAGATAGTAGTATTGTTACTTTCAAGAACATGTCCATGAAACCTCTGCATGTGCCTGAAGAGGCAGCTTGTGCCGAGGTTTGTAGTCTTTTTGCCTCTGCTAATTGTGCGGCTACAGTGCAAACAAACCACCTTTGTGGGGTCAGTAGGTGAAATGGAGAAATGGTTCCACAGTTTAGATGTCTTTTTGCTGAAAACGGGCAGGGTTTGTGGTTTTTTCTCACTAGCGGGACTTTCAGTTTCTTTGGTTGAAACTGCATCCATCGGGGGGAGGCTGGCGTAAGGATGAGGGGGGGATTCCTTGTCATCTGTACTTTTTTGGTTTTTGAGGACGTCTGGGTGGCGTCTCATGAGGTGCCTCATCAGACAGCTTGTACCAAAGTCACCCCGTTTCCCTCGACTGATGACGCATGGACAGTAACGGCACAGTGCTTTTAACTGGTCAACTGGCGACACAATGAAATGGTGCCACACCTCGGATTTCACCCGTTTCATGATCTTCTTGTTTTGTTGGAAAACTGAATGATCCTGATTGAGGCTGGGACCCTCAGAGAGATCACATGGTGAGGAAGTTAAAGGTGTATCCTCCTCTGGGGCTCTGAAGGAGAGATTGAGAGTGGAGTCCTGTCCTGAGAGATGCATCGCCTCATCAGATTCCTCCTTTATATCCATACTCTCCTCCATGCTTTGGGGCAATTCATCCGATAAGGTTTCTGGTGAGGATGGAAAAAGGGGCGATTCTTTTTTCACTTCCAGAGTGTCCTGTATATGTGTGCGGGACAATAGTGAGGGCGGGTTAGTATAGGGAGGGGGAATGTGATTGCCCTGTCCATTTTCCTCAATGACAACTTCTTTGTGGGCCCTCCACATGTGACGAATAAGACAGCTAGTCCCAAGATCTTTTCCATTTTTACCCCTGCTGAACTCATTCATGCAATGGATACATACTGCTTTGGAATTGTCAGCAGGTGAAAGGTAGAAGTGTTTCCATACAGCTGATCTCCGACGGGAACTAGCACTTTTTGGGGTGCCAGGAAGGCGCTCGGGCCCTCCGTCTGATATGTCTTCAAGGTTGTTTTCATTGGAATGTGAGGATGAGAGAATGCTGCAAATAGTGTCAGTGTTGGCATACGGTTCTAGTTTTGGTTCGACTTTGGGTAACACTTCTTTGGATGACAGGTCTGAATTTTCAGCTGAGGAGGTGGACGGTGAAGTGTTCTTTGAGGCAGAAAGATTAACGCTATTTGTAAAGTCTCCGTTTTTTGGTGAGTTTGGCGAAGGAGGTATCAAAGAGGAGGCAAGAGCGCTACTCATATTGTGTGTGGATGTGTCTGCTCCGTCTTGTAAAAGCACAGTGGGGTGAGCCCTTCGTACGTGCCTCATTAAACAACTTGTACTGAGGTCTTTCTCATTCTTACCCCGACTGAACTCTTTCATGCAGTATAAACAGATTGCTTTGGTACTGTCTCGTGGTGATATGCAGAAATGATTCCATGCAGGAGATTTTTTCCGTGGGTTAGTGTGACTCCTCATAGATGACAAAAGGCTCTGGGTGACAGCATCCATGGCAACATCATAAAGGGTGCTTGTGTATCCGCTTAGTAAATTACTGTAGTCGTCACCGTCTTTAGTTACAAATGGGCCGATTGAGCTACCGAATGCTAGCCTTTCATCATCTTGGATTTCCTCCTCCATGCCATTTGCATCCCCACTCTCCTCTTTGATATGTTGACTTGCATCATTACCATTTTCATACTTTTCGTTCTCTGTGTTTTCCTCAGTATCAGTGTTTAGGCATTTGCTTGAAAGAGCTGGCGAAGCCGGATCAGTCTCTTTTTCAATGTCTGACTCCAACTGTTTGTCACCCTGAGAAGATAAATCTATAGAATGGGGAGAGTCTTTATCCAGTGTTAGCGAGGAAGAAGCAGACGACCTTGCATCCGCAGACTCATGGGGGTTCATGCTGTAGGATTTGAAGACGTAGCCATCCTGGCCTTCTATTTTCAGGCAGGTCCCTTTTGCCTCCCTTTTCTTTTCTACGGAGCCATTAGGTTCACCGATGATATCCTCGCTCATGTGAGAGATCTCTTCCTCCCCGTCCATAGCAACAGCCCAAGAGTTTCTGTAGAACAGTAAGGTCTGCGTCGTCAAACGTTATCAATTGTTTCAGATGTAGTCATCGATACTCTCAAGCGGGTGTTGTTATGCGTATGTGGCTGTCCAGGACACAGGGTGCCTGCTTGTCCCTCTCCATTTATGATTGAAATTGTTTCACCTCTCTGCGCATGACCTGCAGAGAGATAGAGGAAAGAGAAAATATATCAAAGTGTATTCTACAAATACATACAAGACTGCAAAACAGGTAGTGCAGGTCCCCTGCAATAACACAGTTCTGATAACAAGATATTTTACTTGCCAAGCCTGAAATAGACCTCGCTGTTTAATTTTGGACATTTCTCCATACTGCTAATGCAGTGTGAAAAAACTGTTTTTCTTCTTTGTGGTTGCAGCTAAAAATATTGGTATCGTGACAAGACTGCACATAGCACAAGGGGCTGTTTTTTGTGAACCAACAATAAAACGCATACATTTGTATAAAGCAATATTATAAAATCCATTCACAGTCCCAATTTTAATTGACTTATTTTTTAACTGACTAACCTTTATAAATAAACTTTGACTGACATTGAAAGTCTTAAATTCAGCTGTAAAATCAAGTATCATCAAACTTGTCCCACAATTTACAACTGCAGATTATTATTAGATTCTCACTTTTTAACTTTGTAAAACACAGTTAGGTTTAAACTCATTGAGGTGAGTCTCACTTACATGTTTGTTATTTAGAGCAGTAGTTCTCAACCTTTTTGTATTCTTTTTTTTTTATTATTATTTGTAGCTACATTCCATTTATTATCGACTTGACACATCCTGCAAGTTAATGGATTTTCTACAACAGGTTCCTGCATATGTTTCAAAATAAAAGCCTTGTTAGTAAATGAAGAATATAATATATTCCGGTCTTATTGAAACCATCTTGGAGAAGTCTTTATTACTGAATTTAGGTACCATATCATGCAAATAGCGACTTTTATGTTATTTTTTTTTAAATTTTACTATTTGATTATCATTGGTCCCATGCATCAAACACTACAAAACAAGTAAATGCATTGTATTAGCTGATGACGTAATAAGTTATTACATTATTGGCAACAAGTTACGACCTTATCAGAGTTTTATTACTTTATTGGTGAAATATTACATTATTGGCCAATTACATTTTGCCATGTTATTGGCTGCTACATGCTCATAGCCTGAATTTAGAAACTTTGCCGTTTTATGGCTTGTTTGTACTTCCTTGACTTTGTGATGTCACATGGCCCACCTGTCCCAACCAACACACCCACTTTTTACAGTCTTCCAAGTGAACATTAGCCATCAGAAGAGAAGAGGCTCAAGAATATTTACACCAAAAAGACTTAGACCTGTTCTTTCTGGAGCTTCAATGTGTTAGTGAGAGCACACTGTAAAAGTATATTGAGTTGAATTATTATACTACTAGCTTTGCTCTGAATCTTTGATCCATTTTTTCTTTATAATTTAATAACTCTAAAGTAAGTATTATTTTGCTATGGACCAATAGTGTCAACATACAGAATTGCCTGCTTATATCCAGCATAAATAAATAAGTTAACGGTGTCGATATAACACTCCCTTGATAAAAAATTCAAATTGACCATTATCATATCAATACATGAGAGAAACCAATCGAAAGGCATAAACACTAACAAAAGAAACAGTGAGATTACATATAAGACACGTCAGGTCCAACATTAACACACAAATCAGTCCTGTGGACCATCTACAGCATTATAGGCCAAACTACGGCTCTTCCCAGTTGTTAAATAACTGGTGTTATTTTTTTTTTAATAAACTTTTGGCTTGAGCACATGTCTGATGAATTGCACAGTACTGTTTTCCATAATTAAATTTAATAAAATGATTCTTCAGCACAGAAACCATGCCTGCCTATTCTGATTGTTAGAGTTTAGAAGTGTTTAATTCATTTAAATTAAAATGTAAGAGTAGGAGATACAGAAATACTTTTTGTAATATGTGGGCACAACAATGAACTACTGTTACAAATGTTAAACTCATCAGAAGTCAAGTTATGTTTGATAGAAAATGAATTTTCTATAGCAAATGGTGGTTTTCTCATCTAGAAACACTGATTCACTACACAATTATTAATATTTGATCTGTGACTCTTCATATTTTGTACATATCCCACAATAAAAAATAAGTTTGGTCACCCCCTATAGAGGAGTCTATACGATGCATCTTTTATGTTTATATTGAGTTTACATAAATATAAAATGAATCTAATTTTATGAATACGGTCAATGGGTACAATCGAATACTTATTTATTAATCAGGTTTTTTTAGGCTCGCGTTAAAAAAGCAAGTAAGCCATTTCCTAAGAAGTGACGAGAGCCAGTTTTTCCGGGTTTGGCTCAAGTGCTAGTCAGGAAGATGCTAGAGGACAGCAGAAAATAGCCCCAACGCTGACTAGCTTTCTTTTTCACTCAACACAAAACAATTTAAAAATAAAAATTAATTAAGCCACCCACGAACCGCCTTTCAGTTTTAACACAAACCCCGAAACGCGTGCGACCCTCGGACTAATAAATATCTAACCTTATAATAAAAAATAGTGGCACTTACGCGACATTATCAGTAAACACCACCGTGGCTAACTGGGTTAGCCGCAAACGGCTAATACACACACAAAAACAAACGCACCGTTATCACATGGGGTTGTATCGCACATATCCGAGGTGTTCTGGCCCCTACTAATATATTACCGACGTTATAATAACCTATAAAAGGCGTTAAGTAAAAAAAGAACCCGGACCACACTACGACTGCTAGCTGGTTAGCTGCCAGCTAGGCCACACACATACACACACGCAAGCACGCACGCGCGCGCGCACATACACACACACACAGGACATACGAGCTAACCTGGCGAGGCAGAACCCAGCCGTGGCAACACACACGAACCACCCGGGATCCGAGTCAGCCCGGCACTCACCACGACGTCCCGGCCGCGTTAAACCCCGCACGGGCGAGCACATGAGTTCGGGCTACTTACTGTGAAACGGGGCGAAGTGATCGCTGGGTTTTCGGCTCCTAAACAGTTAAATATGACACATTTGATTGATCCGGAGGGGGGGCTCACTTTGTTGCTTTTGTCTGCTGGCTCGCTAGCAGTTTCACGTTCGGCCGAAGCAGCTCCACACAGCGACGGACGGAAGGAACATGTTTTAATGACGTCACACCGGTGTTGCGTCGGGTTCCGCGTGCCTGCCGAGATTTGGATCCACCTCTCGCGGGAACGCGCGGTCCCCGCTCCCAGACGCTAAGATGATTTCTGTTCGGGTAGAATAGAGTTCTTTACATCAAACATTATTTAAAAATAAGTTGATTAAAAGGGTAAAATGTTAAATTAATTAATATAAATAAGATTAAAAATTAAGAAACCGAAATTAAATACATTAAAAAAAATAAACACATTTGATTAAAATGGAAATAATCAAAAAATAAAATTAAAAACAACAACAAAAGTAAGTTGCATTTACGGTGTATTTTCGGAGTAAATGAGAATCATTTATTTTCATATTTTCACTGTAATTCCATCCATATGAAAAAATGACAGAATATAATGACTGCCATATTTAAAAAAATAAATAAATAAATTTTATTGAGTGCACAATTAACATATTTATTATTAGTGTATTATTTTCACTTTGCAGGTAAATTAATTTAATTTCAAATTTTATATTTTATTTACCATTTTATATACTGAGGTGGAAATGCAGAGATAAATCAATGAGGAGATGAATACATATATAAATAAATACATAAATCAAATAAATGCAGCATGTATGTGCAAACAGAAAACATACACAAATAAATTAATTAAATTGTAATTTTATTTTTATTTAATTATTTATTTCTGTAAGTAAAAAAAATCCTTGCAAAGGATAAATAAAGTATTTTTAATCCAATTATAACTCAATACACATTAATCATTATAGTACATTATAAATTAATATAAACTTACAACATAGGATATGTATAATATAAACAACACATAGGATACAGCAGAATAAAAACATGTATTTTTGATAAATGCGTCTTTAGCAAAACGTTGATAAAACTACAAAGCTAAAATAATGAAAAGTTAACCTTAGTATAGAAACACAGCTCCACCTCCTCCTCCTCGAGAGTATGCGCGCTCCCGCGGCCGGAGACACATTATCTGGGGCAACCAACCTGGCATAACACCTGCAGCCGAGTGTCAGGGCTTCACCGAGAGAAACTACAAGGAAAAAGGTCGTAATGTTAAGAGGATAAAGTCGTAAAATCTACGACGAGAATGTCGTAATATTACCAGAATAAAGTCGAGATATTACCTTAGTAAAGTCGTAATATTAACAGAATAAAATAGTAATATGGCCATAATAAAGTGGTAATATTACCAGAATAAAGTCATTTTACGTACAATTTTATGAGACTAACCTCCTCTTATGAGAAGATGTAATAGCTTATTCAAAGTGGAGGAGGGATGTGGAGATATAGTTTAATAGATCATAGTTTCATAAATAACACGTTCTTATAGGACATTCTATGGAAAAATGCTGCTCAAATATCCGGGGAGCGCAAACAAATTCAATAATAAAATGAATAAATAAATGAATAAATAAATATTCCCAGAACATTTTGTGAACCTAATTATGACAACGGGATCAGCAGCAGATTCTTATACTCATTCCAATACTTTATAAAATGATTTTCTGCCATTTTAAATTATTCAATTCAATTATAAATGACAGACTAATGGTGTAATATTTATCTTTTAATAGGACAGTATTGAGTCTGATTATTATAGCTTACTTAATAATGATTGTATCCACCCTCTATTTTCTATTATTTTTTATTTCTTTTTCCTTCAGTTGCCGTGTGTTGCATTCACGGTCACTCTAGGATTTTTTTTTCTTAAAAAAGCAACCATGAGGTATTTATATCCATAATGTTGTTGCTGCTTTAAACCGACCACGGAGGGGGGGTTCTTGACCCGATAATGACCGGGGCGAACTGGTCACCAGGGTGGGGCATAAGCGGCTTTTCCCATGTCCTGCAACTGTCCTCTGTGGCTTAGAACAGAAACGCTGAATCAAACCACCAGGCGACCCATTCATTTATTAATGATGAATCACATAAAACACAGCGCTATATCTGTCTCAGCTGTGACCCAGATTCTGCAGCCGCTGCCCTGATTCTCGCTTTTGTGCGTAAGGATCCGCTGCAGGAAAAAAAGAAAAAAAAAGAAAGAAAAAAGGGGGCGAATGCATTGATTGTGTGACTGACAGATGGGCTTTTGTGTGAAATCTACAACTCACCACCGACATGACCTCCAGCGTCAGACGTAGAGTAGCTGCGTACGGGTGGGAGTTGTCTGGTGAGGCGCATTGTTGTGTTGGGGGATGAGCCCGTCCTGCGCTCCTGCTGCTCGACTGTGGCTAGCAGCGAGAGGCTCTTAGCCCACGAATGGTCCACCAAGCAGACAACCGGCTGTTTTACCGTAAAGCCTACCGTCGAAACCCAGCGGGCACCGAGCGGGCGTCTTTCTCTTTTTCTTTTCTTTTTGTTTGCATTAGCGGCCGGGAAGAGCCCCGTATCGCCCCTTGGATGAGAACACTGTGTACGGAAATAGAGCCGCTTAGCAGGCCGTGTCGCCATTGCTTTGTAAAGGCTGCTGGCTAGCAAAACTGCTCGTGAATCCCAGGTATGTGTTGTTTTGTATATTAATTTATTCGCGTTATAAACTACAAAAGATAGCGTTATGTGCAAACTGTCTTTTATTGCGTTTACAAAGCGGCGCAGAGGTTTTTTTCTTTCTTTCTTTTTTTTTTTTTTTAAAGGGCTCTTGTTTGACGCCATTTGCTCCGTTAAAAAAGGGGGGTGGCTAGCACCTCTTGCTAGCTAGCCGGATAGCTAATGTTATTGTTAGCAACTTGGCCACTTTGGAACCGTGAGTTGTGAGGTGAAAAGGTATCTCTGCACCAAATGGCCAAGCGCCAAGTCCTGCGCAGGGATGTTCACCGAGCCCCAACGTGGCTGCCTCCTCCCACAGCCTTTAAATGCCTCAGCCCATTGACAAAACTGGAACATAGAGCTGCTGGCTAGTGGCTACATTACATTTCACAACATGAGTAGTAGTGACTGTAGTCTGAGGCAGTGACATCAATGAACCTTCCCTTTAGCAGCTCGTAAGTTTAAAGGTAGCACAATGCATTCAAATCACAATTAGTTTCAACTTTTTGGACCAGAGGTTTATATAAAAAATGTTACTTTTAAACCGTATTCCACTGCAGATTACTAAATACATGCCCTATTCCATTAGGTTAGTAGAGTTAAGTACTGTAATTTGGATCACTTTATGTAGTGTCTGTGCAGCAACCTGCCACTCACAAGACAGGTGCACTGTGCAACCACAACATGTAGCACATAAAAATCAGTGTATGGGAAATATGTGCATCTGTATGAAAAAACAAAAGTAGTAAGTAAGATCAGTAGTAACTATTCGGAATGCTAATAAATTTGAACTAACTAGTGGAATACAGTTACTCTAATTTTGTATTTTAAAATTACTTCTATTTGTTATCTCACTTACAGTGATTGTGTTGTTTTAATAGCCTTATCTCATGATGTTGAAGGAAGATAAGACAAGTGTATCACCCATTCTGGCAACATAGTGTAAAACTAACAGTAGAGAATAGCTAAAAATTCAAACAAATCACTTTTTGGACTAATTTTGGACCTAGTTTGGACTTTGTGACTGTCATTACTGTTTGTATTGTGAGTCTATGGCAATTATATTTATCCGAGTTTTTGTTTTTTCCTAACACCTGTAAAAGAGTCACCTCAATAAATAGACCTTAATGATATGGAGCCATATTAACATGACATAGTAGGTAAGCACAGGTGTTACCAATGATATTAATTAAGGTTCCGTTCCATTCAGGTCAAACACTCAGCACCCGGACTATTGTGCATGTTGGAAAGACTCTGATACATGGAAATGACCCTTGTTTTGTATTATTGGTAACACCTTTTGTTTTTTTTTATCTATTATTTTATCTATTATTTCTTGTCAATATAGCTGTGAGTATACCTTACGAGACCTCAGTGAAATGCATATGCAGACCTCAGACTGTTTCTGTCCTTTCTCTGTCTCCACAGCAACACGGAGCGTCAAAATGAAGAAGAAAGCTCGGCCCCACCGGGTTGCTGCGCCACAGAGGCCGCCGTCGCCCATCATGCCTTCCCCCAACAAGCAGATCCTGACCCACGCCCAGGCGCAGCGCATGGTGGAGCTCGACATCGACGGGCGCGTCCACCGCCTCAGCGTGTACGACAAGCTGGACGTAATCTCGGACGACGACCCCATGGTGCAGGAGATGATGGAGTGCACCAGCAACAAGGAGAACGCCGACAAACCGCAGCAGCAGGTCCTCGTGAGGTCAGTCAGGCTAAAAAAAAACCAGGAGAAGAGAAACGCCGCGCTGGGCATCACCGGACACGGAGAGGGCGGCGGGCGTAACGCGGGCGCTAACGCCGGCCCGACTCTTCCGGACCCGAAATTTCGCACTGTGGAATACAACCTCCCGGCGGTTCCTAAGCGTCCGGCCACTTTTTACAAATACCAGGAGAAGACCGAGGAAGAGCTGGACGAGGAAACGGAGTACGACATGGACGAGGAGGATTACGCCTGGCTCGATCTGGTCAACGAAAAGCGGCGAAGCGAAGGGGTCAGTCAGATCTCCCACAACGTCTTTGAGTTCCTGGTCGACCGCTTCGAGAAGGAGTTGTACCTGGAGACGCTGGACAAAGGCAGTGAGAAGCAGGCGCCCATCGACGAGGACGCCGTCTGCTGCATCTGTATGGACGGCGAGTGCCATAACAGCAACGCCATTCTGTTCTGCGACGCGTGCAACGTGGCTGTGCACCAGGAATGCTACGGGGTGCCCTACATCCCCGAAGGCCAGTGGCTCTGCAGACACTGTCTCCAGGCGCCCAACCAACCTGCAGACTGTATCCTTTGCCCCAGCAAGGGCGGAGCGGTGAAACAGACGGAGGACGACCGCTGGGGCCACGTCGTCTGCGCCCTCTGGGTCCCCGAGGTCGGCTTCTCCAACACCACCTTCATCGAGCCCATCGACGGCGTCAGCCATATCCCGCCGGCCCGATGGAAGCTCACCTGCTACCTGTGTAAAGAGAAGGGTGTTGGGGCGTGCATTCAGTGCCACAAAGCCAACTGCTACACCGCTTTCCACGTCAGCTGCGCCCAAAAGGCCGGCCTCTTCATGAAGATGGAACCCATCAAGGAGGTCACGGAGTCAGGGGAGCCCACTTTCTCAGTGAAAAAGACAGCATACTGTGGAGCTCACACGCCCAATGGCTGCGTGAGAAGGCCGCTTACAATCTATGACGATGCCAAACCCAAAAACGGACTATGTAAAAAAGGAGATAAGGGGAGAGGAGTCGGTAAAAGACATTCAAAAGGAAAACAGAAGAAAAAGAGTAAGAAGCCGGAACCTGAAGTTGAAAGTGAAGCTGCAACCCCTGTTACTGTGCCTACTTTTCCTGCTCACAGGTACAGTTATGAGCTACAGTAAAGACAGAAAGTGAAACATTTTATTTTTAGGAATTGTTGCGTTATTCAGTTCTATTTAGGTATAATGCGTGTGTGATGGAATAGGAACGATTTTTGTCTTTCTGACTAATGTTTTCCCTTGCAAATTAAAATGTCATTGACCTGCTTGTGTAAATAGGTTCAAATGGCAGTTAAATTCAGTTTGTGCCTGTGTTGAGTTCTATTATTACTCTGAAAACCACAACCACAGGAAACCAGCAGTTCTGCTGTCTGAAAAATGTACTTACTCCTGCTAGTTATCCTTTTTAATACCCGTCTTTCTGGCTGCTATAGGTTACAAACGATTCTAAACCAGGTGTCCATCCAGAAGAAAAAAGCATTTGTGGAGCTGGTCCTTAATTACTGGAGTCTTAAAAGGCAATCCAGGAACGGGCTTTCCCTGATCAGACGCCTCCAGACAAGCCTGCAGTCCCAGAAGAATGCTCAACCGGTTTGTTCATCAGTCAGTCAATCACAGAAGACTTTGAGTCTTCTTTTTGCTTCTCACTATTGGACCAGTAGCTTGTAGAACATGAAATATGTCATAATGTGTCATTTTCACAAGTTTTATATAGTATTTTCATTTCATTTTTATTGTTTTACCTTGTATGCTGCTACTGTTATGTTATCTAATCCACTCTATTTTTCTATATAGTTATTTCTGTTTCAATCCTCTTGTGTGCAGAAGCAGAATGAGGAGGAGAGCAGAGCACTAAAGGACCAGCTGAAGGAATGGCATCGGCTGCGGCACGACCTGGAGAGAGCCCGGCTGCTGCTGGAGCTAATCCGTAAAAGGGAGAAGCTTAAAAGGGAAGAGGTAGGTGGATGCGTGTATGACTGCCTGAATATTTCAGGGAATGCGTGGTGAGGCAAGAGGAGGACCAGATCTGCAAAATGAATGAAGTTATTCGATCTGCTAATGGTTTTCTTTTGCACTGTGTTGCAGATTAAGTTCCAGGAGACTCTCCTAGAGATGCAGCTGACTCCCTTCACTATTTTACTCAGAGCCTTACTGGACCAGCTCCTGGCCAAAGACCAGGCCAGGATCTTCGCCCAGCCAGTTGATGTCAGCGAGGTGAACTTCAGTAGATTTTGGCAACTTTTGGATTCCCTGTGTATACACATATACTGCTTTCTTATGCAAGAATACCTTGCACAATCATTTTGTTTCCAGGTTCATAAGTTAATGTTTCATTCCATATGGGATATTTTCCTGTGTGCTTGTCTGTTTATGTTGACCAGTCGAGCTTTAAAGGAGAATGATGTTATCTGTCGTACAGTGACTTGCTCTTTGATAACATTTTAAACTGGACTTGCCATTTTTTTGCCGTTTTTAAACTGGAGTAATTTTTTCATATTTCATCATGTTTTCTTGTATCCAACACAGCATATTGCATTTTGCCATTGTATTCTTGTCATTGTACTCAAGGGTTTATTTGCTTAAAGTTGACTTAAACCCATGCATTTTAAAATATTTTTTATTCTACCATTTTTGTGCTTTAAGTAAAGCAAAGTGTATATGGGAATCCAGGGCCAGACAGCACTGTGTGCACTTGTGAAATCACCATAGAGTTCAGCCTGTCTCTGACACACCGGACAGACGTCAAACAATTAACACAGACAAAAGAGCAGCATAAGGACAGGCTTCTCTTCCCCTCACATCTTTCCACCAAGTTGCACTTGAACACACCCCAAAGACCGCAACCGAAAGACAGCCCTTCACAGTCAACACCGCCCCTCCTCTGCCTCTCCCTCTCTCACTCCTCGAGTAGTTGAGCAATGTGACTTCCTGCTGAGCTGCATGTGTAACTTGAGAGTAAAGTCCACCGGCAGATGCTGACGCTTGTAAAAACGGATGGGTGCACATGCCTACAGGCCCGGCTAGCTCAGTCGGTAGAGCATGAGACTCTTAATCTCAGGGTCGTGGGTTCGAGCCCCACGTTGGGCGCAGCTTTTTGATTTAGTTCAGTGAGTAAATTGAACATGTTCTGGCTGCAAATATATTTTTCTTGGCAATAATGCTCTTAAATTAAGAAAGTTTGTAATAGTCTTGCCAAAAAAATGTTTTAGATTGTATTATACATGGTAAAACCTCACAGTCAAATATTACCCTGTTTCATACTGGCATAAATTACAATGGTGTGATGTTGTACAGTATTCAAATCTGGTGGGAAATGTTGGGTGAATAATGGTATGATGGATTTTTGTCACACAGCAAATATTGGAAATGGTACCATGAAAAGAGGATTAAATGTTGGTATTGATCCAGAAGAAATATTAGTTTCGAGATCACTTTGAATTTTCCGTTGTTTGGTAACATTGCAGTAAATGGACCTTAAAATTGGTGGTCATTTGGGGCCACCTGGTGGGGATATTTTGCACCTGCATAGGTTGGCCATAAGCTTGGTGGAGGTCTGTGCCCTTTAAGTGCTTTTCTACTTCTAAAATAACTCGTTATATCTGCTGTTTCCTATAGGTGCCGGACTACCTCGCCCACATCAAGCACCCAATGGACTTCTCCACCATGCGGCAGCGCATCGATGCCCAGAGCTACTGTAGCTTTGAGCAGTTTGAGGATGATTTCAACCTCATTATTGACAATTGCATGAAATACAACTCAAAGGACACATATTTCTACCGGGCCGCAGTTCGCCTCCGAGACCAGGGCGGGGTGCTGCTCAGGAAGGCGCGGCGGGACGTTGAGAAGATCGGCTTCGACACTCAAAGCGGCATGCATCTGACGGAAGCTCCTGAAATCAAAACGCCACCAGCCTTCTCTTGGGAGGACGGTAAGGGAGAAGCAAAGATACAATGCCGTTCAACAGTTTGGGGTCACCCAGATAATTTTGTGCTTTCCATGAAAAGTCACACTTTTATTTACCACCTTGAGTTGTAAAATGAATAGAAAATATAGTCTAGACATTGACATGGTTAGAAATAATTTTTGATTTTTATTTGAAATCTTTTTTTGGAATTGTGCTTTCATCAAAGGAAGGTCAGTTTTCTAGCTTTTCTAACCAGCTAAACTGTTTTGAGCTGTTCTTGCATGATTGCACAAGCGTTTTCTAATCATCCATTAACCTTCTGACTCAATGAGAAAACCCATTGTACCATTAGAACACTGGACTAATAGTTGCTGGAAATAGGCCTCTACACCGATTATTGCACCAAAAAACAGACATTTGCAGCTAGAATAGACAATTGCCACATCAGCAATATATAGAGTCTATTTATGAGTAGTTTCACGTTATCCTCATTAAAAAAAACTGTGCTTTTCTTTTAAAAATAAGGAAATTTCTAAGTGACCCCAAACTTTTAAAAGTAGTGCACATTTCTCTGTGATGCATTTGTGAAGAGCTCAAGTATAAGGTGACATTGAACCAAACAGACTTTTAATTTCTTGCTGATTGCTGTGATTCTTTCCTAAGTGGATCGTCTGCTAGTGCCAGCCAATCGGGAGCATCTGTCCCTGGACAAGCAGCTGCAGCAGCTACTGGAGAAGTTTGATCTGACCTGTGCCATGAAATCCAGCCCCTCCCGCAGCAAACGGGTCAAGCTGCTCAAAAAGACCATAAACGACGTGCGCAGTGAAATGAGCTTAAAGAGAGTCCTTCCCTCCCACCATCACCACCACCACCACCACCATCATCACCACCACCACTGCTCTTCCTCCACAACCGCTTCCACATCTGCATCGTCTTCATCAGTTCCCTACCACCCAGAGTCGGGTAAACCAAAAGAGGAGAAGTTGAAGACGAATGGGCATTTCCTGGATGACGAGGGTACGTACGGATCTGTTTCAGCTTTAATAGGAAATTGGTTTCCTGTGCTTGTCACATGTCCTCAACACAGGTCAGAGCTTAACCCCGCAACACAAAATACGGCCTCACAGAGTTAAAAAGTCACATGCTGTTCCCAATCCCCAGTGTGTCTGAAACAGTGATGTATAGTCACCTTCTTAGATACTTTTAGTACTACAAGACATTCTGATTTTATCATTAATTCAAGCACCAAGGGTCTTTGAGTGTCCCAAAACACTATATAAATCCAATGGATTATTATTATTTGATAAAAATCTAAAAATACAACATTGTAATTCAAAGTGCTTTACATAAAACATTAAGAGGATCAAGACACAGTTTAAACATTTTAACATTCAATTGAAAAGGGGAAAATCTAAATCTAAAATTAAAAAATGAGAAAAAAGAATTAAAATTAAATAAGTTTAAAAGTCAAACAACTTAAAAACAAGAACAAAGTTATACAATTTAAAAATGGTTGACTAAAAATCTAAAATTAAAAAAAAAACAAGAAAAGTAAAGAAGAAACAAAGCTAGAGTGCAGTGAGAAATAACATTAATAATAGGCAGCAGCAAAGAGAAAGTCTTCATCTCTGAATATAAATCTCTATAATATAAATAGTTTTATCAATGCTGATATAATAATAATGTCTTTTAACATTCATTCTGTGGCTTGTAAAATTCATTGCAGGGGAGGCAGCTGCAGGTATTGTTCAAACTTAAATTTGCTCATGAGGCTCACTGACTCAGACACACAAAACCTTTTGTGAACTCTTTATCCCAAATCACAGAACCAGATGGTGATACCTTTAGGATTAAATGCAGGTGATGTGGAGAGAAAACCAGTTATCCCTGCATCCTCACAACATTCTCGTGTCCTCTCCTGGAACTAATCCCAGAGAGGACCAAAGGAGCACACCTCGTTTTCCACAATCCACCACTATTAGATTCCCTGCTGACATTTAGTCATAGCACAATGATAGAATCACACCATGTCACCGTGCAGCGGCTTTTTCAAGCTCAAACTCACAGTACACTCGTGAAGTCTGGTGGCCATCAAATTATAATGAGCTAGCGGGGAAAAAAAGGGGAAAAGGTCATTTGGCTGTTATTACTTATTTATAAAAGTGCCGCAGTGACCTGCTAAATAAAGCCTTCATTCACTTATATGATAAACATAAATGCTGTGTGATCATTTGCAGAGTCAGCATCCTGGTAAGAAAAAGTATGGATACTGCAGTGCATTACTTACAGTAATAACATTATACTGTAGGTCATATATATTTATTTTTTATCTTTGTCGTGGTTGCAGTTTTATTTTGCTATATTTGTTCATGATTCATTTATAAATACTTTTGTTGATTGTTCTGCCAAAACAGTTTTTCTAACAAAAAACAATAGCTTTTTTTTTAATTTTCTGCATTGCTAATCTTTTACCACAAAAGAAATGTTCTATTTCTGTATAACTGTGCGTGAATGATGAAAGAGAAGAGGAAAAATACATTAATGTAAATAAAACCTGAGGCAATGCGCTGAAAAAAAAACAATTGTGGTGCATAATAATCAAAAACTGTAAAAACAATGTGTGTGCAATGACATGAATAATATGTATCACTGCTTAAATGATGAATGTTGGCTGTAGAGTGGAAAAATTCCAACTGAATAGTTTACGAGTGCTTTTTTTTCTTATTTTCCTCCTCCTACCCTGCAGGAGACAAGTCTCTTCCTCCTAAACTGGAGCCTTCAGACTCCATTCCTCCTCTCATCCACTCCGACACGGACCCCGAACCCCCCACACTCAAACCCATCGACGCTGCCCCGGACTGCGAAGACAAGCACCACGGCAAGGGCGCCAAGTTTGACCGGGAACTACCCGACCTGCTGCCCTCCGCCCCGCGCATCAACGGCCACTCCCACGACAGCCTCCAGAACTCCGTGCTGGTGGGGGACGTGAGCGTGGTGGCCACGTCCACGCTGGCTGAGCCCACGGGCACCGTCAGCCGCCGGACCGCCGTGCTCTTCCGCAAATCAAAGGCCACCAGCCCGCACAAACCCCCGAGGAGCGGAGACGAGGACGCCGACAGGGCGGACAGGGAGGAGGGCGAGGGCGAGGAGGAGGAGGATGAAGACGGCGCACAGCTGGGCTCCAAATCCTTCCTGTCGGTAGTCATACCCAGGCTGGAGACTCTACTGCACGGCAAAAAGAGGAAGCACAGCAGTGGCAGAAACAGCGAGGAGGAGGGAGGGGATGGGGAGCACGAAGAGGGCGAATCCCCAGTTAAAAGACTTGATACCGGTAAGAAGTGTACAGAGAAAAAAACACTGAATAAGGGCTTTAAAATGATATTTGAGTGGCTTTTCTTAAAACAGATGATTGAATACAGCACCATTTTTATTTATTTGATCCTTTATTTACAGTCTTAAGTTTCAAAAGTATAAAAAAATTCAAATGTAGCCAAAAAGCAGACGTAACTGGGTAGTGTTTGCAACTTTCCGATCCCGTAAACAACCAGATAATAACCAGGACGTTTATTTGATTCAATCATTTAACAGATCAGTCATTTATTTGAGACCAGGTGGTCAATCTTGCTCAGCAAAACTGGAAAATTATGGTAATTTACTCAAATTCTTGTATTAAACCAGTATGATTACATTACAAATAAGATTACAGTACTGTAATTCAACATCCCACAGTATTTTTTTATGACAGAAAGTTTGAATTTCATGTCGAACTTTTTATTTTTTCACTGCACTGGAGCCATGACAGTCAATTAATTAGACTGTGTTTATTTGGAAACAGCTTTGGAAATAAGAAAAAGAACAAGACAATTTGATACAACTTAAACCAAATAGAGAAACGGCAGCAAATTCTAATGAGAGAACACAGAAACTGCTTTATTTCTATTATCTATGTCCGATTCAGGCTTTGGTTCTATCAAATTTTCTGATTATTTGTCCTAAAAACAGCATTTCATGACCTCAAACAAACAGGGCTATGGATTGATTACACTGGATTTGTCCTTTAATATACTGAAAAAACTGAAATTGAAATTTGGAAAATTGAAAATCCTTTTAAAAGTGCTTGAATTTTGCCATGAAAAAGGTGTATGAACCCTGGTATTACATGTGATGAAGTGCGGTGCACTGTCATACAGACTCTAGAGGAGAAGGCTGCATATGTGCACAGACGGAAACTTCTGTAATTTAAAATCATGCAGGGGTTCAATAAAGAAGGTGTGTGCAAGGGATGCACTGACCTTTTTATAAGATTAATCAAAATGAATTCAACTGAGACAGGCGAGCACACGGCTTGTTAAAGACTAATTATATTTTGAGTTCGTGTATTGGTGATTTGAATTAAAATAGCGAGAATCAATCAAATCTGCAATAGATAAACATTGTGTGGAGCATTTAGTTCTGCTGCCAACATCTGATACTGGCAGTGTAAACACAGCAATTCACTGCCAACAAGTCATTGCATCTCAAATCCCAAACTACACAGAAACTTTGTTTACTCTCGTACATCTGTGTGCTTAAATTAGATTAAACGGTTTATTGGACATGTTGTAGCTGATGAAGATACATTTTGACAGGAGTAGCAGCTCAGAAGTTTCTTGCGTCTGAATTTTTCGGAATTGTTTTTCCTTTTCGTCTCTTCTCAGGCCTGTCGAGCGGTTTCCTTGAAGAGGAAGAGGATAAGGAGCTGGAAGCGCCCAGTAGAGCCAGTAGAACTGTGGAGCCTCGGCGACGCTGTGCCTCCGAGTCCTCCATCTCCTCATGTAGCAGTCTGCCTGGAGGCACCAGGTAAATGTCATCTAATCCGTCTATCAGAGAAAGACATCATTTCTGTCTTCGAGCCATCATGGCACCAGATGTTTCGCTCACAAATTTCCACTCTTTGTTCCGTTTCCAGCACCATTCTCAGTCTTCCAAAATGCGGGAAAGGCAAACCCGCGTTGGTCCGGAGAAACACTGTGGACGATAAGAGCGAGTTAATCGCCTGCATCGAAAATGGGAACTTTGCAAAAGCTGCACGAATCGCCGCCGGTTAGTTGAGTTGTTTTGCATTTGACATTTTAAAAAAACAAAAAGATTGCAGATGCAGGTGTTGTACAATATTTTGAATACAGGCTAAATGTTTTGTAATGGTTAACCACACAGAGCAAGGCTTGAACATCTTTTCAAGTTTTTGGGAAATACAAAAAAAATTCAGAAAATATTATATTTATTAATCATTCCAATCAAAAAGGCCTTGAGAGTGGATGACTGGACATACATAGAATGTTGTGATGTCACTTATGTAACATTAACAAATAGTGTTTTAATACGTTGAGGTTATACATTTTAAACAAAAATAAACTACATAACAAAATGAATGTATGTTCCTGGAGGTCTGCAGGTCCTGTGAATGTTAAAATTCTGTAACTTTCCCTGTTTGACGGGAAGAGAAATTGCATATTTCAACTTAGCTTTAGCCTCAATATGTTTTACTTTGATAGAGCATGAACACACTTGGTATTCATACACGCATAAAAAAGCAGGGTTGGAAATTAACAGCAGCCACCAGACAGGTTTTTGTGACTTTTGGCGAGTGTTTTTAACTCTGCCTGTTACACGTATAACCAGTCAGCATCTGGACATTTTCTCCTAGTCTAAAATTCACATTTTGGCTGATTAGACGGGTAAAAGCGAGCGATAAATTGTAATATCTGTCATTCACTGTGGCTTTTAAAGAGCAAAGTTAATTTCCCACCCTGATTCTGTGCTTGTGGACTTACAGTGCAGCATGGCTTTGCAAATGTGTCGCCGTGTGCGTTTTAAACCCACACTTAACTTGTTTGGTGTTGTTCCCGCTTTCATAGAGGTTGGCAACAGCAATATTTGGATGCCTGCTAGTGCTGCAACAGTTGCATTGGAACCCCTAAAGCTAGTTTGGGCCAAATGTAGCGGATACCCTTCCTACCCTGCCTTGGTGAGTGTTTGTGGGAAGAGAAACGCATGACGATGATTGACTAATATCTTTTTTTTTTTTTTAACAAGAAACACATTGGAACATAAATATGACAGCCTTATCCCACAGGGATAAAGCAATAGTTCTACTCTGGCTGTTCTTTTAGGAGACAAATGGGATTAGTAATGTTATTAACTTGTTTTTCCACTTGGTGGCAGCATCTAGCTGTTCACCAGTAATTTGACCTTAGCATGAAAGGACAAATGAGGAAAAAGAACCTGCCACAAGCCGGTAGAATGCATGCCGTAGTATGTGTGCGTATGCGTGCATATTTACATTTACTATATGCTCAGATGATTGCGTGTGCAGATGTTTGCCGTGCGTTTTACATTCATGAGCTCTCCTCTCTCCCGCTGTGTGCAGATCATCGACCCCCACATGCCGCGTGTGGGCTGCCAGCACAACGGGGTGTCCATCCCCATGCCCCCCATGGACGTGCTCCGCATCGGGGAACAGATGCAGTACAAAGCCGAAGAGCAACTCTACCTCGTCCTCTTCTTCGACAACAAGCGCAGCTGGTGAGCAGAGGGATGATTTAAGCCGATACAGGTGTCAGCGAGGGTAAACCTGTCAAGCCGCCCGACAACCGATCATTATTCTCTTGTGACTGCATAGCGGGAATTGTCAAGAGACAACAAATGGCTCTCGCCTCAAGAGGCAATTGAATGTTTTGCCTCCCGTCACGAGGAGGGAAAATGTTTCCAGCGTCTTTTTAACAGTGATGATGGTACTGTAATCTCATTATGGAGCACAGAAACTAATGATATATAGTAAAGGGATATCAGGCATGTGTAAAATAGGATTAGTGGTACTTATTACTATTCTTGCTACTACTGAAATGTTGGCGTTTACTGTGAGTTCTCACTCTCACATTCGCCTTTAGACAACCTGCAAATAGTTGTTTTTTCCTCAATTTTTTCCAAAATTGTATAGATTGAGAAATCAATCGATTGGTCAAAAACATCATCAGCACTTACTTTCCTACTCTAAGCCTCATTAGCATTTGCAAGCAGCTGCTGTAGCTTATTACTAGTTACCAAGTCTGATCTTACATTGCTGCTGTTATTATGGTAGCTTAACTGGATCAAATTTTCAACCGCAACAGTTACTCGCTGTTACTGTTCATCCAAAAATACAGCAGCTGGCATCCGAGATGCATGGAACAGACAAAAGATGAGATCAAAATCTGTCAGCTAGGATATATCGAGATACAGAAGATGATTTTATTTATTTATTTATTTTTTATCTGAAATTAAAGAATAACATAAAAATGTGTAACAATCACCAGGTTATCAAAGTTACCTTTAGGTCTGTTTTTTTTTTATTGTATTGTATTTACAGAGCCGGAAAATATATGACTGCCATTTTATACTTAACCCATTTAAGCCCAGATTTTTACATTTACATTTCATGCATATAATTATATAATTTGTGCTGAAATGTTCTTTACATTAATTCATAGTGCAAAAATCACAGTTTTTACATAAAAAAAAAAATCTAGGATTTATTAATTTTGACAGTGTGATGAATTGAATCTGTTCTCCCCTTTCAAGGCAGTGGCTTCCTAGATCCAAGATGGTTCCTCTGGGGATGGACAAGACCATCGACAAGATCAAAATGATGGAAGGGCGCACGTCCAGCATCCGCAAGGCTGTGCAGATCGCCTTCAGCCGCGCCATGAACCACCTGAGCATAGTGCAGGACGAGCCCGTCAGTGACCTCAGCGACGTGGACTGACGACGCTCGCCGACCCCCCCCCGCCCCACCCCCTCACACACAAAAACCCGTACCTCTCCTGTACCAAATACCTTCCTCTCCCCGGCCCCCTCTCCGTCTCTGCAGGAGACTCAAATGTTTACTCGGGCACCTGCTGTAACAGGTGGTGTCTCTCCTCATCCATTCCTACTCGTACACACTCCTACCATGTGCCGATGGGATACGGCTGCTGCTGAAATGAATGTGTCTATCTTAACTTCTCCACCTCCAGGCTTGTAACTGTGCTTAGGGACTGCATCTTTTTTTTTTTTTTTGTCCCTCCACCCTCACTCCGACCGCCATCATTCATCCTTTCAAGGCGAAATCATTAGTGAATGATTTCCTATATTTTTTTTGTTTTTTTTTTTTTAACCACACCAAACGAATGCTGGTAGGTTTTGGCTGCGGCTGATTCGTCAACTCTATTTCAGGCAGGTAGCAGATCACTATTTCTGTTAAAGGTCATTAAAAAGCTGCTACAGTAGCCGGCAAAATGGCAAATTTGGACAAAAAATACACATTTCCGGCATCCATGAATTGTTTTCGTTTGTGCATATAGTTGAATCAGCTGTAGCCAAAGTCTATATTTATGTCAAGGTCACATTTACTTACTTAAAATCTCCATTTACAAGTACCTTTCTTTGTATTTAAACTGTAAATAATATGTACAGTTGCCTGACACTAACTTATTTTGTAGTTTTGACATAAATGGGTACTGTACAGGAGTTTTCTTAGTATTTATACTTGATGCATTCTTGGCACTGAGGTGTGAGTGCTATTTTGACAGTGCTGTATGATCAAGAAGAGAAAAAAAAACGTGCAAAAGCCTTAGTATTGATGAGATTAGGGCTAAAATGAAATGTTTCTGAAAAATATGAAAGTATTCCTTTTTTCATTTGTTTTAAGTTATTGAAGTTTATAATCGTAAGCTTCCATTTGGTATTAATCATTTTTGTAATAAAAATAGTTTTAGTATATTTTTGTTCCTATATATTTATATGATTTGAATACACGGTAATACAGTATGTAAGTCTCTGAAGCTCATACAGGCAGTCTAATGTGGACACGGGACAAAATATTGTTCTCAAGAAACCAAAAATGTTGCTACCCAGAACTTTTTGCTGATTGATTTTGTTTTTTTCTGTGTGACGTGTGAAATTATTGCCAAAAAAAAGGAGGAAAAAAAAAAAGTGAAAATGTATTTTTATGTGATACATTTGACTGTTATTGTTTTTTGCTGTAGTCGTAGGGAGATGTGCCTGCGTTAACTTATTGTAAAGTATTTGCATTACTTTATATTCAAGGAAAGACGTGCAAATTGATTGTGGTAAAGTGGCACATTTTGTGGTGGATACTTGCCTTCTTTTTAAGTAACCTTTTCTAACGTTTTTTTTTTTGTAGTTGTAGACTTCAAGACATTTAATTTTATACTATTGCCTATTTTTTTCTGGGTAGCATTGGGTAGTTTTGGTATATTTCATTTTGTATTTAACTGTAGTAGTTTTTTTTTTTTTTAATCAGGTCATACAAAATATTGCTGGGACTGTTTTTGTAGCAAAGCAAAAAATAAAAGATATAAACACATTTCTTTACTTTTTTGTCACACGTAACGTTTATGTTACATCATAAACAATGATTTCCAACTGGATATTTTAAATTCTAAATCACGACCCCACCTGAAATGACCATAACTAAACAAACTAAGAAGGATTTCATAGAGTTTTTACAGCTTCAGGAGCTGTATTAATTGAATCAATACAGTTTCCCTTCTCTGGTTACCGAGCTAAATTTGTACTGTTTTTCTGGAGCAATTTTATTACTGACTTAAATCTGTAGCTAGTGAAGGTCAACACTGTTCTACTACACCACTGGTGGAAGCAATACACACAAATAAAAGTAAAAAGTCACGCATTCACAAGGACACTTGTCATATTACCAGTTAAACATACCTAATACAGTACAACCTGGGGGTCACTGCATTAATCAAAAGGTCACAAGATGAAAGAACTTGATAAGATGCAGAAAAAAGTTGCAGTGGTGGACATGATTCAGATCCTAGACTTAAGTAAAAGAGGCAATATAGCAATATATAAATACTCCACACCTAGGGGTCATCAAATCCGAGGGGTCATGAGATGATTAATGAGAGAGGGAAAAAGAAAGATCTACGTTCTGATACACTAATATGGTTTTAATTTTATTGATTTTTTTCTTATCTGATTTTTAAATGCAATGAAACCATGTGAGTAGGTCAAACACCCTCTCATTTAAGTGCAGAGCACCAGAGTGGATTGGCGAACGCGCCCGATGACCCAGATGCTTAAAAAAATATTTTTTGTGCCAAATTTAAATGTCCCATATTTTAAACTTTTTCCTGGGTTTTATTTGAAGTTTTAATATCCCTAGAAAGATATATAAGTACCAAAAGAAATCATCTCAATATAGTTTTACATTATCTCTCTCTAGAGCTCTGGAAAGAATAAGGCCTTTTATGTCTGACTCATTAATATTAATGAGCCTCTCGTCGGTTGTAGTTTTAAATTGTTCAAAACTGTTATTCTTTATTCTTCAATAAAGTTTGTGCATAAATTGGATAGTGTGGGTCTTATTTCAGCAAATTATCTCTTATGGCTACAGCTCTGCCAGTGTGTTACAACGAAGGGAAACCTTGTATTTGATATTAACGCACATCTGTAAAGGTATTGTAGATGTCCAAATGAGTTTTATTTGTAGTAGTTAAATGTGTGCAAATTGTATTATAGGTTGATTTCCACCACTAATGTTATTATTATTTTTTTTGCTTTGGAAAAGGTACATAGGTCAAGATGTGTACAGAAACAGAAAAAGGAAAGAAGTGTGAAAAAAAGAATAGGTGATGTAAATTACATTTCTCAAAAAAAAAAAATGTTTCAAACACAGATAAGAAAGTCGAGCTTTAGAGACGTTGACGTTAGACGTTGAATATTTTGGTTATTTTCCAATTAATATCAGAAAAAAATAAGTCAAAACAATGTCCATTGAAATTTTCCTATAGATGTGATTTAAAAAAAAAAAAAATATATATATATATATATATATATATATATATATATATGCTTATTATTACAATGGTGACTCATAATAGTTATACCAGTGAGAAAGAGGAGTTATATAATCCTGTTGAACAATTATATTGTCTTTTAATTACGTTTTTGACCTGCTTTAAGTTTGTAGTATTTCACTTCCTGTTGCTGTTAGAGCGGCTTTTATTTTGAAAACGCCTCGCTAGTTCCTGCAGTGCGCAACAAGTGAACAAAGGGTAAATTGTCTATGGAGCCCATAAGGACATAGAGAAAAAAATTAATAAAGATTTTAAATTCCGGGGTTCTCACGCGAACGTTTCAGGTGCACATGTGAAATGTTAATTTGTTTTATTTGTTTATTTTCTCCGTGGCCCTTCAAGGGCTCCGTAGTATTTGATATAATGGAGAAAAGTACCCGGATGGAAGAGATAATTGGAAACACCTGTTTCTACCTATTTCATATTAATATAGACTGTACGGTCAATACGGCTGCTGTAAAAAAAAAAAAGAAAAAAAAAGGTCTGTAGTGTAATATTAATGTGAAGTTTGCCTTTTATAAGTGATTTTAAAAAACAAAACTATAATAACTTTATTACGTTTATTTTCGCTAACATTAGCTTAAATTAAGACGCTCTTAGCCAATGACATTGCTCTGAAACTGTGTTGTTTGATAATGTTTGTGCACAGCTCAGCTAACGGTTGTTTTGGGGGATTTCTGATAACCGAACTGACTAAATATTGTTTGAAACAACAACAGAAACAAAGACAAAATGTTTACTTAAAAAAACAAAACAAAAAAAACTCTTGTGAAATCGCAGCCTGGTTTGGTCTCCATTCTGTCCACAGGGGGGCGCTGTGGCTCCACACAACATCTCACCTTATTTTGCCAGGACCACGTCCGATTTACACCTGAGAGTGTCCACCTGCTCCTCTCAGGTGGGCATCAGTATTCAGCATATAAATCGTTTTCATCACTGTTGAAATGGTGAATGCACTGATTAGAGAGAATGTCAATTAATGCTAAATCAGTTTGAAGCCATGGCTGCGTGGCATGCCAATCACCAGCCACCTATTCTTCTCCTTCTCCTTTCTTTCCCTCACAGAGAGCGGGGCAGTCGTTTCTCCTCTTAAGTGTTCTGTCTGTTTATATGCTAAATATTCAGATGAAAGTTAGGTAGATGGTAACTCTAATGTAAACCGCTGCTTCGTGTAGGCAGGGTTTGAACCTGCTTGTGGAGTTTGTTGGTTTAGAAGCGATTCTTAAAAAGGCCAAAGAGATGCATGTCTTGGATGCAAATGCAGACAAGAATATGAAATATGCATTTTACTTAAGACGATCCAGCTTTTGTTTTTCTTTTTTTTTTTTTTAAGCTGCTGACATTCAAAGAGGTAAAGTAGCTTTATGAGGATTAAATGAGCTTGTAATGGCCCTGTGATATAAGACAGCCACCTTCAAGCTGCATTGAAAGGCATCTCCCCATCTTTTCTAAACAATCGGTGCTAATGTAGCCGCACGCACACACACACACACACACACACACGGCAGCGGCTGACTCCATCCCTCTCTCCTCTCTTTTTTTTTTTTGTCTGTCTGTCTTCACCAGATACTAATTGTGTGGGGAGGTAAACACAGCAGTCAAGTGGAGAGGACGGCGAGTCAAGCGTGAATATCAATCTCCCTACATCAGTGTCATCAGATGACTTTGACTGAGTTGAGGCAGGCTCATTAGCGTGGTGGAGCAGGGCGCCGCGGGCGCCAATAACATCCAGGTGGAGGGCTCTGAAGTTATGGAAGCTAACAGGTGAGAGCATGTACGTGTGTGCCCACGTGTTTGTGTGTGCTTGACAGGGTCTCCTGCTCCGAGGTGTCACCCAGGTTCAGGAAGGAAATGTCACGCTCCCACACGGGTACCCTCCTCCGCATGTGTATAGCTGTAAATGTGCACATGCACATTCCATTTCCTTGCATCCGGTTATAATGAACTTGTGCCACTAGCAGCGGTTTCTGTGGCTCCGCGTCAGGAAGTGACAGCCGGAATTGACTGTGTTGCACAGGAAACCTGGCAACTGGGTTCCTGATACATTTTTTTCCCCTCTGCCTGCAAGGTTTTGCTAATAAGGAGCACAAAAACGGTCGGTTTTGCTCCCGAGCCATTGTTGTTGTTTTTTGTTTCTCATGGCAAAGCAGAGATATTGTGTCTTTTTATGTCACAGGAGCTGTGACTATTGGATGTTATAATCCAGTGTTTTTCAATCTTTTCCATGTCAAGGATCCCTAAACTGACATAAATTAGATCGCAGAACCTCATTTGATAAGAATTTGTCCCAGGGTCCTTTTAGATGTTAGAGAAAGTGCATGCAACCCATCACAATAAAATAATTAAAATAAATTATTCCCTGGACTCCACTTTGAGAACCACTACTATAATCAATCAAAGCTTCTTGGTGAGATTCAAGTTACCTGAAACCGTCTATTAATCAGTTATATCAATTTATTTTTTTCTATTATTCTCATTATAGCAATAATAGATCTTCACTAATTGTATTAGTCATTTTGGCTTCGAATGTCTTAAAAATAACATCTTAATTAATCTTAAAATTTAGTTTTATTTGACCCACAGTCCAACAATTTCAGATATTCCGTTCACACTAATGATTGACAAAAGAAGTGTGTTCACATATGTGAAGCTGACACCAGCTAACTTGATTTATCGATTAATCGTTGCAGCTCTAATATGAAGAATGATTGCCAGATCAATCAATGAGGAAAATAATTGTTGCTTGCGGTCCCTAAAAGCACATCACCCCCTTGAAATCCAGTTTTTCCACTTCTCTTTGAGAAATAATTTTACTCTGCCTCTCCATCCTCATCCATACAAAATATACTGGGTATCAACTTGTTCAAACTCTTCACTTTAGCTGATTGATGTTTGATAGAATATATTCAAACCCAAGAGTCCATGCTTTTATAGCTGAAAATATTCTATATGTGTCTTGTGTATCATTTCATACACATTTCCCCTGCCCCAATCAGATATTTGATATCTCTGGAAACTTTGGGATTTAGAAGTTAAAATGAAGTGGCAAAAGGTTAAATATTCTCTACACGCACAAAATGTTGCTGAGAGTGGTCTTATTTGTGACTGAAAGTTGGAGGTGTGTGAGTTCACTCGTAAAGGAAACACACTTTGAACTGAATTAAATATCATGCAAACCCTGTCCACTTTCCATTTTGGAACTCGCACGAAAATATTCCCCTACACCGCCGCCTTGCAGCTCCAGCTCGCTTTTCTCTCTCTTTCCCACTTTCGGGTCCCTGATAGGCCCAATCTCCAGTGGCCATGTTCAAAACACTAGGCCAGAATAGCGCAGGGCCCTAGGTAGATAAATATTTATGGGGTGCGTTTACTTCTTACCACAGAGGAGATGAAGAAATAGTGTGTTTCCAAGGTGAGCAAAACAAACAACTTCAAAGGAATTTAAATGCAGTTCATGTAAATTTTTTCCCACAGTCACATGTTTCTGCAGAGATTTTCCTTAGATTGTTAATGAAGGATTCACGCCCAACGCCAGATGACCTGATTATTGTCTGTTTGCAGAAACAGGACTAGCAGAGTCATCAGTGAATGAAGCGGATGGGAGTAAATCACTGGCGAGGTCCTGCTTTTGAGTCATGGCTCTCGGGCACCAGTCAGACCAGTAGCTACATTATTCATTGACCAGAGTGGACTGTGATGAGCAGCAGCGCTCGCTAAGGGTTCAGATGAAAAGGCTGCTCAGTCAGCACATAGGAAGCTCAAAAAAAAAAGTATCTCTAGTCCCTCGGGGTGTCATTTATTTACTGCTAATCTGTAACAAACCACCAAATCTGCAGATTAACACCTGGGATCCAATAGCTGCTGTTCAGTTCCGTGCATCTCCTTTAGCTCATCACATGTGCCCCTATCAAATGGCAGCGAGGCGGTTGCCTAATTATCTGTTAATGTCATGATTCAGCTGGCTCCGGAAATGTGAGGCCGGTGTTGTGTCTGTGTATGGGGGGGGTAGGGGGAGGGAGGGGAGGACAGGGCCCGGAGTGCGGCCCTTTGATGTGAAAGATAATTACTTGTGTAGTTAAGATAATTAGCAAAAGTCCAGAATAAAAGTAAATAGGCTAACTGTCGCTTCAGCCCGAATTAACTCAAGCTGCAAGCCAAACAGCATGAGATGTTCCTCTGCTGAAAGTGAAATTAGATTTGGGGAGAGTTTGATACAGTGTGTATTAAAGGAATCTTCTTTTGCCTCTGGTTTGGTGCAGTTTGATGGATGTTACAGGTGGAAAGTAACTAAGTACATTTACTCAAGTACAATGTTGAGGTACATGTACGTGAGTATTTTCATCTGATTCTACCTCATACTGAACTGAGTGAATATTTCACTTTCTACTACTAGATATTATATAGCATTTGTATAATATCTTTCATACAAATGCTATACTTTAATATTGTATTATCTATATTCTATTGAATTGCACTTTACATGAACCGTTCCAAATATTATGATGCATTACTTTTAATATACCCAAAGTATGTCAAATTGTCTCCACGTTTTAAACAAAAACACAAAAATGCTCTTGTATGTATTTATGATGATTGATTATACTATAATCCTATAGTACATTAATGTACTATAATATACCACAATTAGACAATTTTTTTTACTTTAAGTACAATACTGTTCAAAAGTTTGGGATCACTTAGAAATTTCCTTATTTTTGAAAGTAAAGCACTGTTTTTTTTCCATGAAATTAACTTTAAACTAATCAGAAATACACTCTATCATTGCTAATGTGGTAAATGACTATTCTAGCTGCAAATGTTTTCTGGTGCAATATCTACATAGGTGTATAGAGACCCATTTCCAGCAACTATCACTCCAGTGTTCTAATGGTACAATGTGTTTGTTTATTGCGTCAGAAGGCTAATGGAATAACATTTTCGATTCAACTCATGGTGGTAAATAAAAGTGATTTTTCATGGAAAACACTAAATTGTCTGGGTGACCCCAAACTTTTGAAGGGTAGTGTACATTTTGCTGATAATTCTTCTAAGAAACATGTTCAATTCAGGACTCTTACTTGTTGAGCATTTTGTACGATGACAGTATTTCTACTTTTACTCAGGTACAGGCTCTGAGTTGTTGGTCCACCACTGCACGTGTGTGTGTGTGTGTGTGTGTGTGTGTGTGTGTGTGTGTGTTTGGGCATGGGTTAAACAGGAGGACCCCTCGAGGCACTGTGAGTGTTTTCGTGTGTACAGACGTGCGTCTAAGTGGCTTCGTTGTGGCTCTCGTGGAAAAAGAGACACCCCCTGTCGTTCTCATCACCATTCTGCCACATTCCAAGGACACTGTTGTGATTGACGGGGCTTAATGTGTATCTTGCCAGAATTGGATTTGATCCTGAGGGCTCTGCCACAGGGCTCCATGTTAGATTTACACTTTCCACCCCCCCCTTCTTCCCCTCCCTTCCTCTGTCATACAAACAGAAAGAGAATTACCTCGACTGGAGCGGCTTCTGCATTTGTGGCGAGATCATGTGCGGATCTGTGTCGCTGAGTGAGTGTGTCTTTCCAGGGTTGTAGGGGAGGATTTGTGTAGAAGAGGAAGAAAAAAAAAAGAGAAGAGCACTTATGACTGGGAAGGCTTTTATTTGATTGATGTGTTCGTTTTGTGTATGTATTTTATGTACAGGTGTGTTTTGTGGCATTGAGCCTCTCTCTGTCCGTATTTGCATACCTGTTGATGCCTAAGGATGAGAAGAGGCTGTAGGTGTTTGTGTGCATATGTGTGTGTGTGGGGGGGGATGCACCTGCTGCCACAAAGCTGTAATTTCCCTTGCAGAATTTAGCTGAATAATCACACTTACCCCGCTGGCGCCTCTCACTTCAAAGCATCGACGAGATGAAACAAAACAATGAATTGTGGCGGGCTCATCAGAAAACGCCACACCCAGCTCTGTCTGGGGTGATGTGGTTGGTGTGGCAAAACTTTTCGCATCCCCGTATCACACATCAAGGCCCAATCACGTCCATGAACGGCAGCATGGTGCCGGAAATAGAACGGGGCAATAGAACTCGTCTCTACAATGATGCGAGCTGTCAGTGTCTGCAGTACATAAAGAGCCTTTTATTCTATCAATCAATCTCAATGACATCCACAATAAAGACACCTCCAGCTCGTCATAACTGCAATACCATTCAGATCTTTGAAAATTGTAGCATCAGGCTGCCGCGAAACCATGTGTGAAGCTGTAGGCTTCATTCTCCTCGGCTTTCAGATGGCCCATTCTTGTCTGGCACGGATCTGTGGCAGTAACATCCTTATCCCCTCCAAAAAAAAAGAAAAAAAAGCCTGCCATCCAGGTTTATCCACTTGGCTGAAGACTGACATTACCGCAATTGCATCCCTCCTCCTTATCTCCATCTGCTTCTGAGGAATGTGAATGCAGACCAAGACAGATTTCCTATTTTCAGCCGCAAAGCAAACAATGGCCTTCTCTATCTCGGTTCCATGTGGAGACGCAGCTGAAGTGGCGTCCTCCTTTATCCGTTCACACGTGTGTGTGGAGGTGCACAAACAAAAACCAGCGTGATGTACTGTTTCTTTAATCTGCGTTTCTTTTTTATCCTGAAGGTTCTGTATATATTACAAGTGCTTCATAAATAACTGAGGTTATATCACCATATATTAGCTCTTCCAGGAGTTCCTTGTGATCTTGCGGTTACAGAATTGAAAGCAAATTCAACCTATCACCAGGAACCTGAATCTCGCAGCTGTACACAGATCTGAGACCAACGCCGAGTATTTGCATGTTAAAGACTGAAGACCTGGACTGAATCAGTTTTTTGACAACTTGATCTCACACTCAAAGCTGTATTTAAACGAGATGTATTCATTATTTATTTAAGTTTATTAATAAATTACACATGTCAAAACACTCTGAACATAACCTGAAAATCAATTCTTTTGTAGCACCCGTTGCTTCAGGGCCAGGCAGTTGCAGCTCTCATAGTCTGCAACATGATGAGCTAATTCAGAATTGCTTTCATGAGCCAAGGTCACAAATAAAAGCTAGCGACAAAACAAACCTTCCTTTTAGCTACTAGGGCAAGGAGTTTGTTTGTTTTTCCCCGAACCTGTCTGCTCAGGCATTGCCCCCCATGCGCTGTATTCTTTAAAAGCTTGAGGGTGGAAAGGAGAGTTTTGGTAGTTAAAACTACAAATATATCTTGTTAGGGATATTACAACCTGATAAAACCCAGTAATAGGCAAAAATATTACAAATTTGTTGATTTGAGCCTCTCAAATATAATTATTTGCTGTCTTTGTCTTCTACGATAGCAAATTGAATATATATGTTCACTGGTAGATATCATCTAAGACTGGAGGAAAGGGTGATTTTCATTCTTTTGACATCTTTTAGACCAAACCATTGAGAAAATAAAAAAAAAGATAATAGCAACTCAAAAAAACAACAACAACCCTTTGGCAGGACATTTCTAAAAGTGAAGACCTCCTCAAATATTGAAGAAATGGTCCAAAGCTCATGCCCAACCTGATAGACACAAACCTAGATAAGATTCTGGTGGGACAGATGTGCAGTATACTGTGTACTGTATATGAGTGAAGCCATTACCAATAACTGTCAGTGAGGCTGTTATTTGAGGACGGGTATATACCCACTCTTAGAAACTACAGCAGCCGATGCAGAGGATTGCAGAACTCAGGTTGGTGGTTGTTTAAAAAATAAAGGATTGTCTGTCTAACTGGTTAGGAATAGCGCTTCTTTCCTGCTCTCGGCTGCTTTTTAGAATTTTTTTTTTTTATCACTATCCTGTCAAATAAACCCACTAGGTTATCCTGCTAGATGGCGACAATAAAGTCACTGCTGTTTCTTTCCCCAACAGATCGCTAGATTAAGTAAAAGTGATTCTCTTCCCTCTCTCCAGCCCTCTTTGGCTCTTTCATTGTGCCTCTTCCTCCAACCAATCCCCTCGCAGGGTCCGGTCTCTGTTCTGCCGCAGGGGTCTGTCAACGCCACCAGATATTTCCCTGTTGCACCTGACTACTTAAGTGTTTGTGTTCTACTGTGTTTGTGCTCTCCCAACTGCCCACACTCCTTCTGTTAAATGATTAATGTAGAATATAAGGACCTGGCAACTTTGTCGCTCTCTCTCTTCGCCTCTCTTCCTCCCTGTCTCTCCTCCCCGCTCTCACCACCTCCTCCGAGGCTATTGATTGTAGAACAAAGGGGAGGGACTTGGGCTGACCCCTGGATTACAAGTGTAGGGAGTATAATTACCTGCATCTCTCTCACTCCCACTCCCTCACACAAAACACGGCAGAGACTATAAGGTAAAAGAGCTCAGCTAAATTAAACATGTCAGTTTTTTAATGGAGTTTATTTACTTTGGTGTGTTTACCTATTAATGTCAGCAATCTGCATAGTGGTCCTGATTATGTGTGTGTGTTTGTGTGTGTGTAGCTGAAAATAAAGCTCTGGTCACTTAAGTAAGGAAAGGAAACGGGAAGTATGTTCTAGTTAGGAAATCCTTATTTTGGTATAAGGAAGGCTTCACCGACAATACCCATCTAGGAAATGGTAAGCCAAGGCTATTGTGAATAGTCTTTAGTGGAAATATTGATCCCTTAAGATGGGAAAAAGGCGAGTGGTTTTGCATGTTATAGCTCATTAACTAGCCTAGAAATAAGTGCATAAAATTAATTAAGGTTAATTAAACCACTTCAATTTCTTTGCACAAAAAAGAACAAAAGTACCCCTGGCTGAAAGGTTTCTTTGCTTATAGATTTTTTTCACATGGCTTTATAGATTAAATTGGATGATTTTTTTTTTTTAAGCGGCAAATAGGAGGGTCACGCTGAATACGACATGAATGTCCTGTAGCTCAACGAAGAACGGAATCACTGAGTCAATGAGAAAGCCATGATCGCAGCCTGCGATTTCCATTTGATTTACAGACACATTGAAATTTAATCTGCGTAGCTTCTGATCTCTGATGCATATGAGAATTTCTGTTTGCGCTATAAGATGGCGATCACTTTATGGGGCAGATAATAGCGACACTTCTTTTTCACGTAATCAGTTTTAGATCCACAAAAAGAGGATCTTTTGATTCAATAGTTCTCAGAGGTGCTTATGTTGCAGGTCATGAAACAAGGTCACCTTAAGGTGTGATTTCTCAAGTGTTTTTTGTGTGTATATTTTTGCTGTCTTTATTTTGACTTGAGATGAGTATCAAACTTGATTTATTTTAACAACAAATGTGTTCAGTCAAAAAAATAGATAAAGTTCAAAATATAGCTCTGGAAAAAAATAAGAGACCACTGCAAAATTATCTTTTTTTTTCCAGATTTTACTACTTATAGGTATGTGTTTGGGCAAAAGGAACATTTTTGTTTGAGTCTATAAACTACTGACAACATTTTCCCAAAATTCCAAATAAAAATATTTTCATTTAGAGCATTTATTTGCAGGAAATGACAAATGGTCAAAATAACAAAAAAGATGCAATGTTTTCAGACCTCAAACAATCCAAAGATGAAACAAGATGAAATTCATTTTGAAACAACATAATACTAATGTTTACACTTCAGAAGAGTTCAGAAATCAATATGCAATGTGCAATAACCCTTATTTTTAATCCCAGCTTTCATGTGTCTTGGCATGCTCTCCACAAGTCTTTGCCATTGTTCTTGGTTAATTTATTCCACTCCTGGTTCCTCTTTAAGCAGAATGAGGTGTGCATGTGTTACAATTCAACAGACGCTGGAATGGAATGGCTGGAATACATGTAGAGATGCTGATTTCAGACAAAAATGTTCTCTTATTTTTTTCCAGACCTGTAGGTTGTAAAGTCAACAAATTGTTCCTTGGTTAGCCTGCTTGTTTTGAGGTAATTTAATCATTAAGAATAAATGTGTCAGAACCACCATTCAGGTGGAAAGGAGTAAAAGGGAAACAAATAGAAAAATCACATATGGAGGGATGAGAGAAATAGGATGCTCGTATACAGACAAAGAACATGTGAAACTAGTGCAGCGAAACATGCACCCCAAACTAGGAAAACCATTATAATATATCTAATACAAGAAAAAAAATATTCAAATGGATAGATATGCAATCAGAGAACCTCATATGCTATTTCTTCAGAGATGGACACACACACACATACACACACACGTACAGTATGAGATATTCTGTCGTCTCCAGAAATAGCTTTTATGAACATACATCCATCTCAAGAAGCTATTTGCTCAGTTATTAAATTGTGGAAGAAAGGACAGAGAGCGTGCTCTGATAATATGCGTGTGTAAAAAAGTTATCATATTTACACAATAATACAAAAAAGTGTGAGAGACGGAAAAAAAGTGATGGAAGTTGGGAAGGGAGAGATTTCCTTCATTTTTTTTTTTCTGAAATTTAGGTCCTTTATTTACTGGGTTGCCAGTTATTAAAAATGTATTTAACCTTTATTAAGTAGGCAGGTCAATTAAGACCTGGTGAGAGGACAAAATGACTTCTCCAAGGGTAAAATCAGGGGCAGGGGAAATAATTAACATATACACAGTAAAATGCATACCAATTCTATCATATGCAAATTTACTTTTCAGTTAAAATAGAAGAACAGCGAGTGTGACAAATTTGTACATATATGGTGAGAAACTAATGTTACAGTCAGCAAATTGTATTATTGATGTACTTTTATAATGAAATAAATAGGCTTACATTTGCAGTGTTCTCTATCAGTAGTTTAGAAATGTAGATGTTATGGTAATTCATGATGTATTTTTGTAAATTTGTCCCGGAGAGAAACAATTTTTTTTCCTTTTGGGAGTTCGAGCTGAAAAAGTTTAGAATGCCCTGCTGAGGAAATGCGTAAATAATCAAATAAAGTACACTGCCATCCACAAAACCTTTGAGTGTAGCATTTTCTTAGCAGAACTACTCTTCTAGAATTGCTCTTTGACAGAAAGTGGCTTCTGGTGGCTTAAAACTGCTCTGTTCTGACGTGGTTTCCTGCTGCAGGGTAATGGAGCGGTGCAGCTGTGGAAAGATCAGCCAACTCCAACACAGACTTCAGGCTTCTTCTTTTTTTTATCTAAAATTAATAATACAGAGACTCTCTACCATTTCCTTCATGTGTGATTTTCCTTTTGGCGTTGTTATTGTTTTTTTTATATCAAATTGTTGCAAACTACTGGCAGTATACTTTTGACATCCAATCCGACAAACACGTCAGACACTTTTGAAAATATATCACATCCCTTTGTAAAATGTGTGAAGACAGTTTTATTGTTCAGCTTTTACTTTTTCACCTGCCACTTATAAAAAACAAATGCATTCACTTTTTTCTCTCCGCAGCAATCATAATAACATGAAGGTTTTTGTCTCCTCTCTTATCAGTGCTCACAAATCAGAATTTAACACTGTAGTAACACTGCACACGTCACCAATGACATGTTGCATTCTATATATTGATAAATACTATGCGCTTTACATGATTAAGACCACATTCCTGTAATCCAGCTGCATCCAGTTTTAACAAATTATATCTCAGATGTAATGAATAAATTAAAGGTCAAAATATTGAACTATGAACAGTCATTCTATATTTGCCTTAGTATTAAACTTGGTACAGTTATCCGTCTATACTCTTTCTACAAATTGCCATTTTACACCTTTGGAAAAACACATTTTTTTTAACATCCGCTCTTAAACTTTAAATCCAATTGCTATAAAATTTTCTGTGGATTATTATTGGACCAAGCTCATCAAAAGGTGCATAAAGTTTGTTGATATCTTATTTAGTTTTAAAGATATTGATCAAAGTGGTGTGTTATGTGCTGGGCATGACTCAGCATATTAATAGAGTAAAGCCAACAACCCTTGGTCCTGTCATGGCAGAAGTTGCAGGATTTATCCACATGAGGACCTGAAGAGGAGGAAGGCCAGCACTCAAGAACGTCCTTCATGTCGTTCTTTATTGGCAGAATCAGCAAGTACACACCAACGCATTTCAGCAGTAAACCTTCCTTTACCACCTGAGGTATCTCAATTATTTGAGAGTGCTTGTGCCTAAACCTTTTATACAAACGTACCTGAAACATATGCTGAAAGTTTCAGTCAAATCAACCACTAAAGGATGCCACAAATTCAAAAAGCAAAGTGTGACACAAGAAACACATATGCATGTGTGCATCCATTCATCTGTCCTCCCATTTTTTTTTACTTACACAAAGTGCTGAAAGCATAAATGCAAATGTCAATCAGCTCTTGTTAGCTTCAGGTCAGATCAGGAGGCCTTCATATTTCCTACTTTTCTGTTTATACCATATAGATTTTTGCTTTGCACCCCTCAAGAAGCCAAAGATTTTCCCTTCAGACTCTTAAAGTTCTCTAGATTGCATCCTGAGATGCTTATTCATAAATTCATGGAGGCCTATTCATGGCTTATTAATAAATGCAACACACAAGAGTATTTCCAACCCAAACAAAGGTGCACAAACCCTTTTATTTATGCCTCGGAATCAACTAAGTACGAGTGATTTTCGTCTTGTATATTAGCATTTTGATTTAGTCTTGGCCTGGATACCCTACTAAGCCTCACTGTGGCTCCCAAGTAGGCCGGGCCAGTCCAGTCTGGGCCAGTGTTGTCAGCCTGTGTGTGTGTGTGTGTAGCCTGTGGGTCTATCCATCTGTAGTCGAACAGAGTCTGGCTCTCTCCCAGCCCTTTAGCACAACCATTACAGCACCAGCCACCAAAGCGCTGCCACATGTATGCCTCCTCAAGATACCAGGGGGGAACAAACTGTGGGGCGGTGTGTGTGTGTGTGTGCGAGTGTGTATCTGTGTGTCGTCGTCTGTGTCTGTGTGCGGTGAGGGCACAAGCCCAAGTGTAATAGGTTGATAAATCACCCACTAGCTGCAAATTAATGAACAGCATATGGGAGCGAGTGCAAATACGCTGCCAAACCGAAACAATTGCACCAAATTACGTTATCTTGCAAAACAAAAATCAATTAAAGCCTGATATATATCTCATGTTGGAACGGCGCTCATGTTGCAAAGCAAAACAGAACGCAGGGAAAGTGCAAGCCTTTTCTTTCCCTGAGTGCCTATTTGCATTAAAAAGAGAGCGGGAAATAAAAGGTCTGCTGAAGGTCAGTTTAAATGGTGAAAGGCATGAATTTCCTTCTGACTTGTCTGCCTGAAAAACAAGTTAACTCAACAAACTGGAATTGAGAGAAATTGGATAAAACCTTCAAGGCTGCCCCTCTCAAGAGTATGAAATCCATATTCATTATGTTCAAACGTCGTCGTAAATTCCGGACCACTTTTGGACCACCCACCGTAAAAAAAGAAAAAGAAAAGTGAAATAAAAATGCAAGGATGCATCGGTGTAATGGTGTTACACATTTTTCAATAGCTACCGTGTGACAGCAGTGTTCTGCAGCAAGACATAGCAAGGGAGGGGGGGCCGGGGGGGAATAAAGTGAAAAGAGTTAGTTAGGTGGTCAAAGCGCCACCTGTGATCCACAGTGAAACTAAATCCTCTCATTCCCCATCCTCTCCTCCTTCCCTCATCCTTTTGTTTTTTAAGGTCCTAGGAGGATATTGCTACCATATTCTTTCAGTGGTAAAATGTCCCCAGGCACAAAGCTATTTCAGATGCTTTACCGGCAAGACCCAAAGTGATAGAAAAGGCGTAATTTGTTTTGACTTTGCCTCTCACACAAACCAATCTCCCAGTGTTATTTAAGTCCCCGCTCCCCCTCCCCCTCCTCCTCCTCCTCCTCCCGCTCTCAGCAGCATGTGACGGCAAACAACAAATCTCAGGTCGCCATGGATCTTCACTATTTATAGGCTGTTGTGTGTCTTTGTGTATTCACAAGTGTTGCTCGAGCACCTGCGTGTGTGTTTAATTGTCGCTAGTTGTGTTTGCGTACACCCCCCCTACCCCCTTTTTCTTTTTTTGTTGCTTTCCATCATGCAGCTGAAATATTGTCACAGCCAAATCTATCGCAATGCGGATTTAGTTGCTACCCATTGTTGCCTGGAAAAAAAAAAAAAAAAGCTTTGTAACTTTGAATATGACTTAAAAAAATGTATTCATGCCATATTCCCAGTGCGCTCATATCTGGGCTGGTATGATCCAGGATACAGAGAGGAAGCAAGAGAGCCTCGGAATAGCGACAAGAAGCCTAAAAAAACACCTGATGGTCCCGAAATAGAACGCTTCATTATGCCAAGGCAGGGAAGGATCCAGTCCCCACCTGTTGATAACCAATTCCCTCTGGTGACTTCTGAACTGCACTCTTCAGCCATGATGCAGGGGGAAAAAAGGAGTGTATAGCTAAAAGAAGCTTTATAAACTTGTGCAAGCAGAGCTGCGTTCAGAGTTTGCTTCTTTGCACAAAACAGATGTCAGATTGATGACACATTTTTAGTTTGTTTTCTTCTCTTTTAACTGTACTTGACTGTCGGTGTGTTTGTTCAGCTCAGAGATGCTTTATTGTCAGGAAGTAATTCGATATCCTCACTAAAATAAACACCGAAAGAGAAAGGAAAGATGTTTTTTTTTTTTTTGATGGCTCCCTCAGCAACAAAACTGTCTCTCCATCACACTCTGATTCTTTTCCTGCCACCACAAACAGCTTTCATCACTTCCCCCTGCATCATGTAAACCAGTGGTTTCCAACCTTATTTGTCAACCAACCCTATCTGATAGCTCCAGTACAGCTTCATCACACACCTGTAAACTTGTCAACCAGGGTAGTTGAAGTGAATAAGGTTTTTGTATGTTGTCCCCTAGATTATCATAGGTTGTCTACATTTTCACTACTCCAGTTTGCAGGTCTGAATAAACACCACCCGTTAGGCTCTGCATGCATTGTTGAGAATTGATTTTTAAAGTCACAAAATGTAGCAAGTGATATTTTGATTGTTTGTTTACACAAAGGTCTATAAATTCTGTCTCATGCTTAATCCACAGAGAAATGCACACAGCCAGAATCCAGAAAAGGTTGTGTTCTGTACACTCATCGTAGCAGAAAGCTACTGGTTATTAGGGGTAGAACAAAAACCACTATTGCAAAATATTGTGGTTTATAATTATTCTTCTTATTTTTTAGAAAGAGGGGTATGGCACAGGTCCCTGAACTGAACTATGAAATATATAATTACCATAATTACTGCTTTTTGAGGGGTATTGTTCTTTTTTAGCTGCAGATACTGTGATGTATTGTAGGTGAATTCTCTATATCAATTGTTGCAGATTCGCAGTATCGTGATAGTCTTGTATCATGAGTCCCTACTGGTTATATTGTAGATGCACCAAAAGATTGGCGTCACAATTTGTAATCCACTTGTATATTTACATTTCTCCTTAATATCAAGGGGGGAATGTAATTGCAGTTTTTTTTTTTTTCAAAGTAGTTGAGCTCCTCTACATTCTTTCCACGTTTCCCTTAGCAGTCGTAGATGTACCCCTGGTTCGGGAATCGCAGATGTAAAACACACACATTTTCAGATTTGTGGCTGTTGCTGCTGTCCCGTTTTAACATACATTCTTGGAAATGAGGTGCTGCAGTGTAAAAAAGGGAGTGGTGAGTACATGAAACCCATCATATATCCAGGGCTCTAATTACTTCCATGCTCCTCCCGTGTGTCTTAGATGGATTCTCAGGAGCCAGAAGTAGAGGATCAGCACTTTCCATCCCTCCTACCTGCTCTTATGTTCTTTTTCTCCTTTGTCACAGCAGGGCTTGTGTTATTAACCTTCTGTCTGTTCATGCAAATAGGACGCTGTAGTTCTTTCTCTCTCTCGCTGGAAGCTCGTTTTCGGCAGTTGAGCTTAAAAAAAAAAATAAAAAATTCCATGTCTTGTTTTCTCTTCATCCTGCAGCATGCAATAGAGGTCCTGGGAAAGAAGAAAGGCAAAGAAAAGAGACAGATTGATTGGACACTGCAGGTCAATTACTGTCAGATTTCACTTGAGAATACGGGAAAAAATGGAAGAAGATAGAAAAGTGGGCGAAGGAAGAGTGAGCTGGAAGTCTTATTGTGTCTTGAAATCGAGGGGGCTGACAGAGAAAGAACGATAAAATGGAGACAAAATGGACTTCACGATGAAGTGCAAGTTCGATATGGAGTGTTTCTGCATTTCCAATTGTGTCCGTGTGTGTGCACACATGCTTGACTGAAAATGTACTACTGCTGCACACAAAAGGGTCAGGGTTGTACTTCGTTTTGATGGCTAGAGCCCTTCACTCCCACGGCTAGTTCACATCCTCTTATTGCGCCACACTCTCAGCCTCATCGTTACGGCTGCTAAGCAGCTCTCAAGGTGGTCATTGTACCTCTCATCAGCACAATGTGCCGGTTGGACAGTGGTGGCGGACACGCGACGCCATGCAGGGACAGCCATAATCACCAGATATGAATCAAGTGTGAACTGGCATGTTTACACAGGGCCCTTCAGCTGATAAACGGACAGCTCGCAGCTAAAGGACCTGCTAGCATGCTCATTAGCTTGTCTTCCCCCCCCCTCCCACTACCTCACCACTTCACCACTGTCACCACCACCAGCTCAAATCCCACCCCTGCAATGACCGATGATGAGGGCCCGTGGTGTTGCATATAAAAATTGTACTCATGCTCTGCTCTATAAGGATGCATAAAAATGACAGCTGCACTTTAAAGTGTTACTGTGTAGCTTGTAACAGCGGACACAATGAGATACACAGTCATTAAAGGCCTCTAATATGGCAGTTATGGGAAAAGGAAATGCTGCATAAGTAGTGTGTAAATGAGCCTGCTGATCCTCTGACTAAATGTCATTGCTATCTGTGTATTTATCAATCAAATGTTAACTGCAATATTTTAAATTATTTGATCCGTCGGCACCCTTTGGTTATGTGTGTAATGCTCGTGCAATGAAAAAGAACTTAGTTTTGCATGTTTTTGCCAATTTTTACTCAGAATGATGTATTCTTCACAACAGTTAATCTTTTTTTTCTCTCCATTTAAAAACATCCAGTTGTGTAGTCCATCACAGCATAAAAAAGGTCATTATTACCGTTTTATTTTTATCTATTTTTTTTTAAACATGAGTTTAGTACCAGTTTGAGCAAAATACTATTACACACACACACACACACACACACACACACACACACACACACACACACACACACACACACACACACACACACACACACATACACACACACACACACACACATATATATATATCATGTTTTTTTTATAGATTATAGAATAATCACACCAAATTCAAGTATATGGATCTATAATCTATGAAAGTTTCACTTATTGAAATGAATTATGCCATGATGTGGTATTTATTGTTAGACACATTAAGAAATAATTGTTTGAAATTGTTTCAAAACACCTAATCCACACAGAAATGCACACCACCTGTATTCAGTAATTGTGCCTTAAATCAAGCTGTTGAGACTGTATATTTGTGATGTCACAACTTCACAACCAACATCCACCCCCACATTCATAGCCAACAGCCAAAACAGTCATTTGGAAGAGATGCTTGTTAATATTAATGAAACCTGTTATTTTACAAGCTCCGGAGAGAATCTTGAGAGATTTAAAACTGTACTGATGATTTTTGCTTTTTAAAACCACAGATATATCTTGTAAGGGATATCAAAATGTCAAAGAAAACCCAGTAAAAGGGGAAAATATGGGACCTTTAACTATAAGCAGTCAGTAATAAATTAGAAACCACATGCTACAGAGCCAGTGTCCTTGATCTAAGATTGATCAAAACTGTGTGGGAACTTGAGGAATAAAGCATGTGTGTTTATATTTCCTTGTAACCCTGCACCCCCCCTTCCAAAGGACATTAATGGCTGGTTTGATGAAGATGAATAAAACAAACTTAGCGGATTGGTTATCTCAGTAACCAGACCTCAATCCGTTTGAACAGGAATTCATCAACTTTTAAGTGTTTTTTTTTTTCTACCATTAACAAAACGAAAAGTAATAGAATTCTTCCCTAATATCTTATTGTCACTGCTCATCCTTTCTGTCTTATACACTCTCTATCTTACATAAGCACAGGTGAGTGTGGCAAAAGTCAAATGTGTCCCATCAAATTGTCCTTGACTAAAACATTGAAGCCTCCTCCTGCTTTCTTATCAGTAAGGAGAGGAGTGTTGGCTCCATTGCTGAAAAACAAAACACCAAATAATAGATTGTTTTAAATAGTGGTGCAGCATTTCCACCTCTCAGATACAGGTAGGCAGATGGGTAGATTTCCCTATCTGTACAAAGGTGCACTGAAGTCTCTCTAGTGATCCAACACTCTATTAAGGATTTTCACAAGTCTTTACTATTGATTTACATTTAGGCCATTTAACCGCCTTCTTTATCAGGATCCACATCCTCACTTGAGACATCCTAAACTCTATCAAACAAGTCCTTTTATTCATCAAAACTTAAACGGGCCTTTTATTATTATTTGGGATTGACAGGAGCCTTTAAACTCATTGTGCCTTTTTTCTTCTTGCTGACAAAACTACAGAAGCGGATTAAATGATAAATCAAGAGAATAAACTTCTGAGGGCTTGTAATAAGCCATTTGATATTGTATTAAATGTAGTGGCTGCTTACATCTGAAGATGAGAAAATGACAGCCTGAAAGCTATTTTGGCTAATCTGTGTAAAAGATATTAACAAAAAAAAAGCTAAATTGTCAATAAGCTCCTCCACATTTGCCCAATGTGTTCTGCCTCTGTGCAGCTCTCCACATGGCTCTACCCTTGCATGGACTCCGAACAGAAACAGGATAAAATAATTATCGCTCACCTACAGATTCTATATTTTCATATGTAGACAGATCTGTTTTTAGAGATTAGTCAGCTGCAAACCTAGTCTGCAGTTCGGTGCTGCCCTGTAGCCTACAACGTGTTGATGAGAACTGGTCAGTGATGAAAACAGCTGCCTGCTGTGGCTGCAAACGGAACAAGTAAAGCAAAGCTGACACCAAACTCAACCAAAGTTGTGGGCTGTGAAACAAAAAAAAACTAGGTGAACACGTCATTTTTCTTTGGAGAACCTCAGAGTTGTGTGATTTTTCTCTATGGGTTTGTTACGACAAGCGATTCCTTTTGCTTTGGGCTGCACAGTCATATGACCCATTGTTGATAAGAAAATATTGATTAGTGCAACTTTGAAGCTACCCAAACATAAAATACAGAGTCAAATCCAAATCCCTCTCTATTTTTAGTAATGAATGACTATTTCTGTAATACCATTCATTATGTTTTATTTTTTTGGATACCATCACTTACAGGCATTTTTCTAGACGTGTGCAGGGAGAGCTGGGTTTAGGTGGGCTGGAACATATTCATGCAGACAATAACTGTAATTTAGTTTCTGTCTTTTCTAAAAGCATTGTTGCTATGGTTTCAGCCCTGACTCGTGTTTTAAAATACACACCAGTGAAAATTGCAGCAAAGCTCACGATTAGCCGACATATCTCCCGTTCTGTAGTCAGCTCCTGTACGGAGTAGATGTTCTTTTTCACACTGTCTGGTAGGATACTTAGTGCATACAAGACGTGCTAGTTAGGATGATCAAATTCAGGACATTGCAAACGGAGTACACATGTGCAGAGGCAAGCAGCAGTCACGTGTGCAACACACACACACTGGATTACTGCTAGCCCCAGGGGCTGAATAAAGAGATGAATACACACAACTGGAGCAAAGAACACTGAGCACCTCTTTTTATCCTATCAGAGAGTACAGTACCGTATAGAATAGTACTGAGCACATCCACTATATGATCTTGTACATTTGCGATCACAGTCTTTTCATTTAAACACCCTGAGGTGCTGTCAGTCCTGCTCCCAATGGGCGATTCGATGGGTTGTCATAGGAACATAACACTGTTGAATGTCACAGCCCTGTTGAATGTAATGTCTGTGCATGCGGCTGCGGGAGAGACACGGAGGCAGAGGGAAAAAAAGGAAAATGTTAACCACTCGATCGACTAAATGAGGCACTTCATGGTTAAATATAACTTTTTTTCCCCTTTCCCTTTCCCTCTCCTCAAAGTGATCAATATCCCATTTGTGGGTTTTAGGGCCTGTGTGTTCCCCAGGCTTTGGGCTTCTCAGTCCTACACTGCATCAATAAATTGCATTTGGTTTCTGTGTCCAATTGCTCTTCAAGCTTTGGAAACCACAACAGAGGGATTTCTCCATTTCTTGTTCTCAAATGGCATCGATGCATGCTCGATGTCTTCCTCTTGTTAAAATTTATTAGAAGCACTTTCGTTCGTCAGATTTAAGTTATCTTTGTAATTGATCTACTTAGTAAAGCACCAATACGCTTAAAACTAGAGGAATTTCCTGGGCAGTTTTACAGGGTTCTAAGACAAAAAGAAGAACTTGGATAATTAATAATCCCTGTCTGCACAAGATGTGATCCTCAGTATCAGTTTTTAATGCAGTAAGTTAGTTTAAATAAGATGGTACCAACAGTACAACTTTAAAGTTACACCTGCTTTCATGTCCTCCCTGCAGACACATGTGCACATGGATGGGATAGTAAATAATATCCCTATTTGCAGCACAGAAAAGCAGGTGGGTAACGGGCAGTGCAGCAGATTTTTTTGTATCATGCAGCAAAAGTGAGAGGGATTGTACAGCTGCAGACTGAGTGGACAACAAATACAGTTTGCTCTGTTCACAGAAAGTGTTATTGTGCTGCAGGATCAACTAATGGACTGCAGGCTATGTGTTCCACGCCTGAACTTTAATGGCTCATTATACATATGCAATGTATGTGCTATTATCATTATCAGCGGTGTATGTGCTTCATCTCTCCTTCCTTTTTTCTCTTTTTTACTTTAGGCTAAACTACTTAATTCAGTTTCAAGAACTGGTACAGCAGAGCTGGAGCACCACTTTCAAAACTGTCTTTACAAGTGCCTTGAAGATCATATTTGTTTTAAAGGTCCCATATTTTACACTTTTCCTGGGTTTTATTTGAAGTTGTGATATTCCTAACAAGATATATATGTGGTTTTACGAACCAAAAATCCTATTAATATAGTTTTAAATCTAAATGGAGTTCTTTAAAAAAAAAAGAGGAAAAAACAGGTTCTTTTGTGTCTGTCACTTTATTATAAATGGCTAACTTGAATGGCTGTGAATGAGGGACTGAGCAGTGACTTTGTAGTTGCATTTTCTTAATTTGGGCTGTGTGAATTTCTGCGGCTTGATTATTGAGTATTATTTGAATGGGACAGTATGTATACAGCAGCTAAACGTCATTTATATCCAGAAAGAAATCAAAATCTCACTTTATGATATGGCACCTTTTAAAAATATATTTTAATTTCCTTTTTTGTATTATTTGTGGGGCATTTTAATGCTTTTTCATTGGACAGCACCGGTTAAGATATGACAGGAAACAAGTGGAGATAGCTGGTACCGAACCGCGGATATTGCGTTTTCGTGGCACGCAAGTAGACTACCGGGGCACGCTGACATATTTTCATTTCTGACCTGACACAGTCCCACGTGTCGCAATTCCCCCTCTCGGCGGCTTCCCTGTCTCTCTCAATCTAGGCAGCACCAGTCAAGATGTATCAGATATCATTTGGATCAGGCGGTGTATCTATTTCCACCATGCCCATTGAAAACAACCAGCCTGCCTCCTCTACACCAAACACCGGCCCTCGCTGCCAAACGCACCCCGATCCGTGATTATCAAAAAGATCCAGCGTCAGGCCCAGCCTATTATTTCCAATTTCTCCCGGAGAAAGTTAATCTAATGAGCATTATCGGCAGCTAATGGGAATTATAATTAGTCAGATGCAGCAGATTATCTGCGCATAATTAGCTGTGTCTGTCAGCTCCAATTAGCATGACAGGAATTAGGAGACTTTGGAGTTTGTAGCAGAGAGAGGGAGAGGGGAGAGAAGGGCAAGGAGACAGAGAGAGACAGAAGAGGAGGTGGGTGGTTGGTTCGGAAAGGCAGGTCTTTGGCTCTGAGCTCAGCCTTGTGCTGAGGAGAGGGGATGTGCATCGAAAGTAGGATGGACACAAATGATTTTTGGCATGCACAAAGGAAGGATATTGATGGGTTTCAGGCAGAGAGGAGACCATGGCGGGGGCGTGAAGAGACACAGACATATGGCGGAGTGTCCTAGTTGGTCACTTTAAAGTATTTTGATACCTCCTGAATGCCCCTGAGCGAGACGCCCAACCTCTGCTACATCACTGAAATTCCCTCATGGTCATTAAAGGCTGTGTGTCTGTCAACGAAACTTAAAAACACGGGCGAGTTATCTGAATTACACCAGTCATTTTTCTCTTGGCATTGAATACCTAAAAGGTCTGTAAGGGGTTTGCTATTTAGTGAAGAGCCAATAAATAGTCCCATGTTCTCAGTAAAATCCACAGTGATATTGAGCAATTGTGTTATTCAGCATCTAAAAGGCTTAACAGCACCACTGCTGATTCAATTACCTTCTGATGAAAATATTAGAAAAATACAGAAATCAGTGTTAAAGGCAATTTAGTCTTTAGGAATGGTTTGACATTTTTGGAAATAAACGTATTTACTTTCTTGTCGAGGATAAGATGTGGAGATTGATACCAGTGTAATATTTGCATGGTAAATATGTAGCTAGAGTTGGGAGGCAAGTGGCTTAGCATAAAGTGGATAAAGTCTGGAAGAAGGGAAAATGGGAAACCTGGTTCAATTCCAAAAACAAACCGAAATCTAAAAACAAGTGTGGGTTTCACAGGAAGGTGAGCAGTTACTGTGCCGTCTGTTTTCTGCCCGGAAACAGTGCCAACAACTCCCCTTTTGATGAAGAAAATTCAACTTACTATTAAGTTTTTTTTATGGATTAAATCAACATATTTTGCAAAATGAACAATCTTCATATGAATATTGAGTCTTCCTGCCAATACTGGGCCGTCCTAAAATGTAACAGCTGCAGCCTCAGCTACTCTAGTCTAAGTTTTCTTTTAACTGGATATTTTTGTCTGCCCGCATACCATGCCAGGCCAGTAGTGGCAGATAAGCTAAATTTTCTGTGTGAAAGAACGTTTTGAACATGGGTTGTGCTTGTTGGTACCACACGTATCAAGAGCACAGACATAATCTAACACATCTGCCATTGTTGTAGTTTTGAACACAATGCACAAGTGTGACTAATGATTTGTTTGTGGATTGGGGTCTCTACATTATTCTACTCAATCTGATATTTTCAAATCTCTCCACTTGATTAGGTGAATTGACAAATCTCCAAAAAAAGTGCTGTGTTGGTGTGGTTCAGAGGCCGAATTGGATAGAAAAGTGTGGAAATTTAGATCGAAAAAATTTGTAGTATAATATAGTTGAGGCCCGAGAGTCTGCTCGCGGTTTGTACCCTTACTGCCCTCATTCATTCACCCTTCATTCAAGTGAGTGGATTTGGTTAAATGAATTCTGTTCCCCATTTTTACAGTGTAGTCACTCTTGAACAGCCAGAAAGGACAGGAGACATGATTACAGCAACCCAAAACTCATTTTAACCACGTTGCGTCGAGAATGATTGAGAACACCGAACCTATCCTTTAACTTCTCCTCTTTCTGAAGACCTTTGTTTTTCAAATTTGTGTCCCATGTCTGACAAAGCCAAAAAACGAATGAAGAAACAAGATCCCGACTCCTCTGTGATATTGCATTCAGCGCACATTAAAAGAACACTAATTTGTCTGCCGCCCTCGCTTCTAAACAAACCACTTTGTAATGTTTTTAATCAGTCTCATATCACCAAGCCAGCAACACAGAAAGCCCATGGGAACAGTCTCAATGAACACGTACAGGAAGATACACAGACAGCTAAATAGCTTTTGATTGAGAAAACACAGTGTTGCATTTGCATAGATTATCTCTATCTGTTTGACCAGGCTGTATGTGTCAGTAAAGCAGTCGGTAAATAGCGAGGCGAAAGAGGGTAGCCTGGACCGTACATGACCTCACGCTATGTATGTTAAACAACATAAACAGCGGCGCGCGCACAAACACGGTTAAGCTAACACGCCTCGCCTATGAACAAACACTCCTGCAGGGGTGTAGGGGTAGAGCGCGTGAGCACACACACACACACACCGGAGCACAAGGGAGGCATGGAGACAATAGATTTTGACTGTGTAGAGTTAATGTTGTAAAGCCCTAAGCTTCTCTTTGCTTCAGCTTATTGATCAGGCTCAGCTCATATTTACCGACGGATCCTCGACCCTGTGATGTGTGTGTGTGTGTGTGTGCGTCCGTGTGATGCGGAGACTCACACGGTTAAATAAACACACAGCAGGCGCATGTGCACGACTTGACGCAGGCACAGTTGAAGCCACATGAATGCATGTGCACGATAATACACGCACACACACACGCTTCTCCAATCCCTGCTCAAGGCTTCTTTCCTCCCCATTGACTCATGCTATGTCAGTGTGCTTCCTGTCGCCCCCATCTGTGTGTGTTGACGTCTTGCCTCTTTGACAGGCGTGCTGAAACTGACAGCATGATTTGTACTCCAGGACAAACATGCCTGGCAACATCAAGTCCCATGGTATGGCTTGGAAACTACAGCGTTAGCACGCAGCGGGAGAGCTGCCATGAGTTCAGCGTTTCACTCCAGCACTTTGTTTAGTGTTGATGAGGATTGTCATTGTATATATAGTCCCAAGTGTTCCAGATAGACTCAGGGTGTATGTTGCATAAGCATTAATACTGTGATCAGTTTTGAAGTAGTGGGAGTTTCATATTAATTTGCAGATGGTGTTTAAGGATCACTATTTTACATTCTAAGTAATAATCACCCACAAGTACCATGCTGCATGAAAATACTGACCCCAGTAATTTACTGCAGTGGTTTTGTCTTTATCTCCACAGCCTTAAGTAAGCTCAAAGACCCCATTAGTGACATCTGCATCATGTTCATTTGAATTTTCATTAAAGTACACTACTGTTCAAAAGTTTGGGGTCACCCAGACAATTTAGTGTTTACCATGAAAAGTCACACTTTTATTTACCATCATGAGTTGTAAAATGAATAGAAAATGCTATTACATTAACCTTCTGACTCAATGAGCAAACGCATTGTACCATTAGAACACTGTAGTGATAGTTGTTGGAAAAGAGCCTCTATACACTTATGTAGATATTGCACCAAAACCAGACATTTGCAGCTAGAATAGTCATTTATCACATTAGCCATGTATAGAGTGTATTTTTGATTAGTTTAAAGTTATCTTCATTGAAAAAATAAAGATATTTCTAAGTGACCCCAAACTTTTGAACAGCAGTGTAAATGTTACTTATCCTTATGAAAGTGAATATGGTTACAGTAATTGTTTTCATACAGTTGAATTGTTGCTGTGTAGGTCGCCTTGGTACAATTTGTATTTCTACTACTAATGGCAGAAGCTGGATGTTTCAACTATTTATACAGCACTATTAACTAAGAAAATCTCCTGGTTATAGAAAGTGCAGAGAAAAAAAGTTGTAGGAAATGTTTGCTCTCTAAATTATATTTAGCATTGTTGCTTCTAAATTCTAGCTATTTTGAATTTTTTAAAAATAAAATCCCAAAGAAAAGGCCATATCGTGTTTAATTCACCAAATTCAGAATTTTGTGATTATTGGGTGACTAATCCAAAAGCACTTTAGCTTTTTTTCTCATAGTATTTGATTCTATTTAAAAATTGACAGATCAGGAGCGTTAAGTCCTTGGGCCTTTTGTGACCAATTTTCAAAATGAGTCTCTAGGTGCTGTAAGGGGGAAATTTATGTCACCAGTCACAAGGTTTGGGCATTTTGATTGGTAGGCGGGAGAGGACTCACTGTAAATCGATTGGTGCCTGCAAGGGTGGGTATGGTTCAAGTTGCACTGAGCCTCCCAGAGTCGAGTGTGTGTCTTCTGGGCAAAATCTGTGGATTAAGGGAGGCCTGAACTTGAAACAGGAAAGGACAGAGCAGTCAATAACACACTGATTAATGATAATGGCATGCAAGCCAGGGGGATAATCTTTCTAAGCTCTTTTTATCTAAGGACCGATTGACTGAAAACATGGAGGACAGAAAGAAAATGCACCAATCCCCAAGCAAACCAGGGGCTTCCAAACAGGGTAAATGTTTGTTTATGCGTTCAGTTTTTATAATCGTGATTAGAACTACATTTGCTGTCATAGGAAGCGATGGTAATGAGTCTGCTCCAAGACTTTGTGCTCAAATTACTCGTGAAGTGAAAGTGACACCCTTTTTCTTAATTTTCTATTGGGAATATCAAAACTAAAAAAACAACTGTTGCATCACCTCTTTTACAAAATGAATCATATGCTCTTGGAGCTGTCTGAATGTGAATAAATGCATTCATGCTCTGCTGCTTCACGTTAGCATCTATTTTGATAACCACCGATATTTTCTTCCACTCTCTACATTATGCCACAATCACACCATCCATCTGTGCATCCATCAGTGCAATTTTCTGTCACCTTGCAACAAAATGTGATCATAAACACCTCACTTATTATAATAGCAAATTCTCTCCCCATATTTTATCCCCCATCATCAAATGCTTATTGACAGGGATGAAATGGAAATTATGCTTTATCCTGGCCTCTTCCCATCTGAGACTTGGAAGCGTTGTTCAGAAATATAAGAGACGCTGATCCGCGTGCTCAGGCTTCATCCACTAGTCTATGGATTTGCCACAAACCTGCCGGATAATTTATGCACCCTCATGGATGCAATTATTCCCTATGTCCACAGTCGTGAAGAAGCGCTGGGACGTTGACAGTCTCAAGATGGATTGGATGTCGCTTCTAGTGTTGATCTGTGGAGCTTGTCATCGGTCTGAGGATTGGAGATGGATGTTCTGTTCCCGCCTTGGTGGAAGAGGCCTGCTGAGCTCGGTGAACTTACCCCCCGTGGGAGCTGCCACCTTTCATCCCTTCATCCTTTATTCTACAATTTCTTTATTTCCCACCCGTTTGTGTGCTGTTTCTCTCATCTTACCAAGAACTGACAGTTGGCTGCCCCTCACTCTCTTCTCCTCTCATCCCGATCCCTCCGTTTCATCTCTCCTTTCTTCTATCGCACCTTCCTCTCTTTGTTTCCCATCGCGTCGTCCTTCTCCGTCTCACATTCAAGGGCCGAGCAGCAGCAGCAGCTCTCCTGGCCCCCACGCTTCCCGTTCGATTGGCCCAATAGTTTATTCACTTCACCCAGACACAAAAGACATCAAACTGACTGATCGGCGGGCAGGAGCCAGGGCACGGCTGATCAATGAGGCCTTGGGTCGGGAGGAGGAGGAGGAGGGGGGAGGGGATGGATGGTGGGAGGTGAGGGAGGAGGAGGGATGGACAGGTAGGCTGACAGACGCACAATCAGCGGGCCAATCGATGGGAACTTTTGCTGAGCTCAGATAAGAGGGTGCAGCCCGTTCAGGACACACAACCAGATCCTTCCTGACAGCAGCGTTTGTTTCCAGTGCTCATGAGCTTTGCGTCGCTGTAGGTGACACCCGCTGCAAAAAGCAACAACGGCGCAATACATTAAACGGGCAGATAACATCATGATTCATTTGTTTATTCAGACACTGGCTTTTCAAATTCAACATTCCCCCGGATCTCGTAGAAAATCTGCTAATGTGGTGTGATAAATGCCCTCTTTATAATGAAATTGTGTGTATGAGTGTGTGTCTGGCGGAACCATCGATTTGGATTCCATTCATGCCTTTGTTTGACTGTCCATCACAATAACAGCTCAGACACTATTGATTCAATATATTGGAAAACAATTGAAGGACCTGAGTGTTTGCTGTTGTCTTATTTTACCACTTTTAAATGCAAATGTACCTGTTAAGAGAATTTTTCAATTAAAAGTTTTAAAATAAATCTTGCACCTATAAAATCAGGGTTAGATATTGAGCCTCAAAATGTTGTTGGTGCTACACCCAAAATATTTCCCTAGATTTCCCTGGTACTACTTACCTCACTTGAAGCAGGTTCTCTTTGCTTAAGGAAATAGTTCAACCTGGGAATAACATGTATTTGCTTATTTTGGAGCTTTACATTAGAAGAAAGATGACACATTCATGTTGGTACATGAAGTGTGGCGCTAGAGCCACAAAATGTTTGGCTTAACTCAGGATATAGCACATGATGTTTTCTGTAGATTATATTTCTGTTTATAATGTCCAGGTGTTTTCCATGTGGTAGATATTATATCCGTATAAACTGTCTTCCAAACAGCATACTGCTAAATGCCTCTTTTATCAGAATATAATACTACATTATGGATTAAAAGCAGCAAAGAAAATTACTGAACTTATTGTTTTAAATACATGGCAATGGCATTCTTTACTTTCTCAAAATCCTCAATCAATTGTGCAAACGTGGTGCTACAAGGAACTCCATAGACGTATTTGAGGCAGTTGAGAACAACTCTCACAAATTCTCATCAAGAAGTGATTTATTTATTTTTGTTTCCTTTCATCCATTTGTGTATTTCCTCTTATACGACACAATATCATGTGCACATTCATGTATATGCAGGTATGTTGTATTTGCATCTGCTTGGTTATGTGGTCCGATATATAAATTGAAAATGTTTCGTTTTGTTTCAGCGTTGCTGCGATTGCTTTCTTTGATTGTGGAAGTGGAGTCTTTTTTCCATTGTATTTTATTTTGTTATTGGAGTGAATTTGAGAGTGTTCTATGAGGATCTGTGGTTCCAGTCTTTAATCTAAGATAAAATAATAAAGGAGAGAAAGAGACATAAAAATAGCACAGAAAATGATCAAAGCCACACACTATTGCATCTACTTGCTGTCCTCATAGTATGATGGGGTTATCAGTGCAAACCCTGTTTTTAATCACCGGGGCTTTAACTTTGCCAAATTCTTTTCCCCTGTCACTCATGGATACAGACACAAATTCATACAAACATGCTGGGAGCTGATACAGGGATTGTGTTTGACTAAGGGAACATTAGTCTATTCTAGATAGGGAAAATGGACAGAAATGGCCTTTCTGAAGCAAAACACAGCTTCTGTTGCCACCCCTAAAAATAGCTTTATTCAGAGAACGCCAGGTATGACATATGAGAATTGGTGCCTTTATTTAGAACCATTGCTCACACTCCAGCTTCTAATCACATCCAACCTGAGCTGAGTTCTTGCCATCGACTTCAAGAGAGTATACTTATATACTACTTTTAAAAAGCAATGCACTCCTGTTTAATTTATCTGACAGATATTGGTTGATTGTCCACTTTTTGCCAGCTATGAAGGAATGAATAGACAGCTTCAGCTCTGCCGTCCCATCACACCTGGACGGCTTCCCAGGAAAGCACCACGTGTCACAACTCAGACAGAAAGTGGCTTCAAGCCCAGTCGGGGAAAGGTACAGTGCATCAAGAGGCTGGGGAGCTGATCGATAGTGAGCTAATTGGAAAATAGCGGCAGGAAATGTGATAATGTGGTTGTTCGCAATGGTCTCACTCCTGCTGCACTCCCTGCCTGCTGTCCACCTCTTTTTCCCACTCTCGGGGGTCGGGTCTGGGTCCTTCAATCTTGTGGTTCTCTAATAAGGCCGGAGTCTCTGGTCGACCCGAGTGAACATCACAGCCGCTCTAACTAAGGCGCACAAAGGCGTAGGAGTGCCGCTGCATGCTTTCAAGTGCCTTCATTCGCGTATACATATGTGACGACGGCACAGCAACGGAAGCTGGTGAGATGTCACTGCCTGCCGTTTGATGGATCAAGTTGCAGCCTCCAACATATGGAGGCAAATGCATACAAGCAGTAAAGTAATCAAGCTGGCAGACAGGAAAGCACAAAGGCAACAAAGTACAGAGGCAAATGGGAAGACGGGCATGCTGGAACTGCAGCAGGGAGGGATGTTAGAGCAATAAGGACATATGAATAACCTTAAGAGGAAGAGAGATTAGAATATAGTAGGAAGTCCAATGGCTAAAAAGGTAGGTAACTTAAAGATACTTATCACAAAAAGAGAGGGGGGTCTGCAGGAAAATGCCAGGAAGAATGTGAGTTCTTGAGCTCCATGAACGGTGTTAGAGTTGAACACTTTTAAAAGCTCTGTGCAAATATTTCCCACACCAATCCCATTCATTTTAATTGATTTTGAGCCTGAAATTATGCTGTTATACATGCTGGTGTGATTTAGCAGAAGAAGATGGATTAAATAGAAAGGGAGAAACAGAAGGACTTGGGAGAACAGTAGAGGGACCTGGTTGGAAACGGCGTGGGTGGGAGGGGAGGGGGGGAAAAGAGGGGTCTCTTGTCCCATTTCAGACTCAGGGGATCTCTACATGTCACCAGAATGTGTTGTACAGCCAGACATGAGTGACAGTGATGGGCACTGTGGGCCTGGGATCCAGCCTCTTCCACTCCTTCCAATTCCCCGGGCCAGGCCTCTCTATCCGTTTGACAAGATGAGGAGACGTCGTGTCAACTGAAGTGCGACAGTCTTTGTCTTTTTCGAACTCACTCATTCGCTCATGTACTCACTCTTTGCCTCTTTTCCCAACCTCTTACTTACAGTTTTCTGTACACCTTTCATCCTCTTTTTTTATTTCTTTCTCAACTGTCTTTGCCTCTTCCCACTACCCATTTCTTTTCCCTTTCTCATCTTTCGTCGGCTCTTTGAAACCTCTTTTGCTCTCATTTTTTTTCTCTTTCAATACTCTGGCGGAGGGCTGGTGGAGAGCATCATGTGGTAATTCAAGGCGAATCAATCCTGTTTGCATCTAGGGAGAAATACTGGACATGTTATACTGCAAGACCTTGACATAACATCATTGACAATCAGGGGTGGTTTTAAACACTAGGGACTGCACAAGAAAAGGCAGAGTAACATGTTTACCTTGCATCAGCCTACTCAAGATAAAACTATGATTCATTTAGCACACTGTATTTTACAGGCATACTTGGGAGGCATCACTGAGGATTCAATATGCTTGAAATGACTGTGTTGTCCGACCTACATCACACTGCCTTCTTGATCTCTCTACAAGACTCTCTGTGTCTATTGAATGTCTTTGTAGTCGAGATGCAAGTGAATCACAGAAATACTTTGAAATAGGGAGCCCTTTTTTGGACAGCCTCCCCTTGTAGGAATTCGTGGTGTCGCACTCAATTGTGCATGTGGAAAATGATGGAAGTAGTTGTTCGAAGTATGAAATAAGTTTTAGAAAGCAGTTCATACACTGTCTTACTTTCAAATCACAGCACACCTCGCTGCGATTTTTTGGATTGTCTGTTTTCACAAGGTACTACTGGTGAAATGGATTTTTAGCAAACTTTTGAAGTCTTGCAAAAGAGAAATTGTGAAAATTAGATGCAGTTTCATCCACAGGTTTGAGATGAATCAACTAAATGCAATCATGCAGAGTGTAGATTCTTGAGAAGGTGGCAGTATGGACTATGGACTATGTTATACATGGCTGTAATAATCTATCTATTAAGCAATGAGCCTCTGTGTGTCTGTGGCTTGTGTATCTCTGTTTTTTCAGATCAACCTCAGCTTTCGGATACAGCTTTTTTGTGGATTTTTTTGACATATATTCAAAACATCATTATTATCATTACAAGTTGAAATCCCATAGGCTTACATATCACAGGGCTATCCTGCACATCTCTTTCATTATAGTGTAAAACTCCTCATATTGCTTCCCAGCACTTTCATTATAATTCAAATTTCTGTTGTCCCGTTTCATCCTGAACTGATCGTGCAGCCAACGTAATGAAAGTATACAAGAAAAGGTACAAAGTAAGAAATTTATCATAAGCCCAATTTAACAATTTAAAAACTGATATGTAGATTTAGATCCACACTTTTAACATAGATTGTAGCCTAGCTCACTCTCGCTTTCAGGTTTCAGCACTTCATTTCTGTAATCGTACACTATAGGAAACCATACTTCCTACGGTACTGCACTAGTAAATGGAGAACTCTTTCAATGATGATTGAATGATGATGATTATAAATAAATAATATGGGAATATTAATCAATATATCGTTTGACAGTGGAAAATAACAGACTAGTCATGTGAGTTTGATAAGCTGTTTTTCATCTCCCATTTAGAATGAATAGATTTAACTGGACTCACAACTGTCAAACAGAAAAAAACATGTTTGACTTGTTGGCTTGTTCACTGCCTTAAAACAGGTTGTTATCAGTTTAGTTGACATTCTGATGCAGATCTTGGTGGAGCAACTGCTTTCTAACAAACTGATCTCTTGAGAGCGTGGTGGCAATCAGACCAAACTAGTGAAATAGGTGGGTGAGAGGTAGCAGAGGGCACACTATTGACTAAAATAAACTCCATTCCAGATCAAAACCTAATTTGTCTACGAAGGGCTGACGAAGCAAAGGAGAATTTTGGGTTTTAGTCCCTGGGGGGAAATTTGTCTTGGGCACAGTGCTACAGTCAGTTCCTTCACACACAAATACATCACAAAACATGAAAAGAGTTTGACATGATGCTCGACAGTTCCTTCAGATGAAAAAACATAAAAGAGGCATTTGACCTCCCTAAACTTCGAGATGGCATGTTAAATTTTCTCTTTGAACAGCAGTCAGTTTGATGTATGCTGGCAAGAACGACTGCCCTGGTATTTCTGTGTTCTATCATGTGCCATATAGTGCTGAAATTTGCTGAAACATCCTTTGTGAGATGCAGTATTAATTGCTGCTTGACTACCTTGTATCAACACACACAGTGTCTCTGTATCATTGGATAGATAGAGCTTTTAACATTAGCAGTGGCCTTGTAGACTATGTTAACATATTTTCAATTACAGAGTATACAACATGAGAAAGTTCTTGGCCGTTTTCCATTAGTGAGAACTGCATTAAGCTTGGTTTCCCCTTTTCCTTTTACCTTCTTTAATCACAGCGGAGCCCTTATCAAGTGGGCTGCACCTTAAAAGCAGTCTCCCCTTTTCTTTTTTGACTATCTCAGCCTCAACAACACCATTTATTTTGCTGTGAAGACAAGCCAATCTTGTTTTGTGTGGGTGTTCTTTTCCTCAGAAGCTTCCTGGCTTCAGAGGCTTGCCTGTATCTCCAACTTCATCAACCTCCTGATGAAACCCATACTGGCCCTTCTGCTGATAAGGTAAGCCTGGCAACGAGATATATCCATCATTCACCTACTTAACTCGCACACGCAAGTACACATGCGCTTACCTGTGAGTGCATGAGTGTGTGTGTGTGTGTGAGAGAGAGAGGGGATAAGTTGAGGGGAGAGGGGGGTATTCTATAACAAGATTAGGATTAGAAATGTGAATGGAATCGCACCCTCTGCTGCCACCCAAGTAATCAAACGGCCTCGAACAAAAGAGTAGTTCATTTAGTGCCACTAATTCCTGCATGGTGGCTTCACAGCAATGCAGTCTCATTATTCTATTAAGCCCCACGCCTCCTCCCCCATCCACACACACATGCATGCACACACACAAATGCACAAAACCTCATAAATTGTGTTGTGGGACTGCTGCCAAAGCGGAGCCGGGGTTCAGCTGGGTAGTTAATCATCTCCTATAGCATGTAATTCGTGTAAACAGTGTTTGTTTGTGCACCAAGAGAGCGGGCCCCTCCCCCTCTCCCCCCTCTCCCTCCTCCCCCCAGGCTCTAGTTAGCTGTAATGTGGCGCCATACCTGGGAATAGTAGTTCATGTGCGAAAGGGACAAAGGTTGCAAGGTGTTCATAATTGACTCCCTGTGCCAAGTATGAGCGGAAACAGGGAAAATAACTCGCCGGCGTGGAATCGGTTGTTGACAGCGCTCCTTGGGGGGGCGGAGTTGTGCGGAGCGTGAATATGAACAAAAAGATTAATTACGCTCAGGAGGAGAGTGCTGATGCTTGTGTGGGCAGTTGTATATGATGTGTGCGCGTGTGTCGCTGCGTCAACTAGCATTGGTCCATCTGCGGTTTACAAACCGTGTCAAGCGGCAGACCTTCTGACCGACATTGCCCCGCTAAACCCGCCAAGCCCTTTGAATGATGTAATTCCTTCTGCATCTCTCGCTTGGTTTCCACGGTCACTGTGTACACAAGGTCATTTAGTTTCTGATCAATAGCTTGTATCGAGCCTACACTCCCCTCACCACCCCCTGTTTCTGAAATGGCCGTTAAATCGATGGGAACAAATGAAATTAAGCTCCTGGGCGGCTTGGAGGAGCAAATGATCTTCCTGTGATTAATAACACACTGTAAATGCATCTGTGCGGGGCATATCACATCAGAGAGTATTTCCTTGCCTCACCTTGTTTCCTCGGGGTAAGACTAAGAGAATAAAGCCGTGGTAATGGTGTTTATCCGAGGAAGCGCCATTTGGTAGAACATTGAAAAACATAACGAATGCTTTTGTTTGTACAGATGTTGCTTCTAGAGACAACAATTATGGAGTTTGCAGAATGCCACGGCTCCTGTCACATAACATGGAAAGGAATGACATAATGGCATAGAGTGGAAAAAAAAGCTTCAGACAGCTATATAACAAACAAAATCACTGTGGATCTCCTGAGCTGGCACTAAAAGATGGGAGAGAAAAAAAGGCAAGTTAATTTTATTTATATAGTGCCAAATTAATTCTCTCAAGATGTTTTCCAATAGAGCAGGTCTAGACCATACACTTAATAATATTTAAAGATAGAAACCCAACATTCCCCTATGAGCATAAAAACTGAATGCCGCTTCTCCAAACTTTTATATCGCCACACAGTAGCGTAGAGGCAAGTCAGTGAAAGCAGGCTCAGACTTGCAGCATGGCATATAAAAAAAGAAGAAAAAAGAAAGAAAAGTAATTTGGCTAAAAAAGCAAACCAATATTTATTTTTGAATGAAAATTACCACAATATTTGGATATATTAAATCAAATCAGCACAAGCCTAGTTAAATGCTCATAAGCCGCAAAACATCATGTGACTCATGACTTATGAAGCATTTTCTCCTCCTTTTTTTCTTGCTTAAGGTGAAATGGTGCAATTTATACTGAAGCACAATGAGGAGTAGTATTTGGATCAGTCACTGATGCTATCGGGCCTGCTATAATGAAGCCAGTCAACCGAGTCCACCTAATCAATGTCAAACTTTAAACTAACTTCAACTTGAAGCCAACCGTGTTGGGTGAAATATGTCCAACTTGTGAGCATCAAATTAACTGTGTCTGCTTGTTCAGTGAGTCCTGAATATTGCTGATTTAGTTGTTTATCTAAACTTTATACCACCTTTTTTTTTAAAGCCAGAAGGCTTTTCTTTTTCCACTTATGTTGCATTGAACTGCTCAGTTCCATTTATGTGAACTCAAGGTACCAATCAAAAGTTTGGGCACACTTTCTCACACTTTACCGTTCAAGGGAATGTGAAAGTGGTCTTTGTTGTGTAAACATGCCATAACCTATCCTTTATTTGTGTATTCTTGTCTTTTGTTCATAACTACCCATCGGTTTTCCTTCACAGTTTACCCAGGGCCACTGCTTGCATAGTTTATTTGTAATGCTGAGGCTTTTGTGCACCAACCATGAAGTTAGTCAAGGTTACTTTTATTGCTTTTAAGGAAATTTGCCTGGAACATATTTTGTGAATGTTGAATTTACTATACTCAAAGTTTTCCTTGAAAGGGCATTTTTAAGAATTCCAAATGAAAATAGTATATTATTATCATATTTTAGAGCATTCAACGGTCAAAATGTCTTTACATGCTCTCTACAAGTGTTTACCATTGTTCTTGGGTAACTTTATTCCACTCCTGGTTCCTCTTTAAGCAGAATGAGGTGTACATGTGTTGGAATTCAACATGTGGCTGGATTGGAATGGCTGGAATACATGTAGAGATGCTGATTTTAGAACAAAAAATGCAATGGTCTCTTATTTTTTTCCAGAGATGCATATATAGTGAGTCTACATGTTCTGTGGACATCCACTCATGGGGATGTATACTTAGTCTTCTTGGTCATGTGACCATATCCTAAAGCTAAAAAAAAAAATGGTTAAAAAGTTCACTGCTCAATCTGTACAGCTGCTGGAATTCACTCCATCTCTATGTCTGTTTTTTTAATTTATTTATATATTTTTTTTAAAGAAATGTCATTATCGTTATCACTTCATTAAATCAGAAAGGTCTTTTTCATGTATTTTCATGAGAAATTGATTCCGGCGCTGGTTGCCATGAGAAACGGTGAGACCTGTGGGTCCAATTCTGTGGGGGCTGAGGTTCATGGTGCCCATGTAGCCATCCCACCACCACCACCACCACCACTGCCGCCACCGCCACCCCATGCTTTGCTTTTGCAGACACAGAACCCGTCTCTTTCTGTTGCTGCACAGATGGGTCATGCTCTTTTATTCATAAGGGCTACACTAACTTTGATCCGGCATGCATTTGCAGTAGGTGTCAGATTGAGATGGAGGGAGAATGGGCGAGGTGTCCTACTGGCCAGACACCCTAACTGCTCCCACTGCCTCTTCTCTGCGCTCCTCGGTTCCTCCAGGCCCTGTGTGCTTTCTATTATGCATGAGTGTCATTACCAGTGAAGTCAGTCTCCTGGCTACAGACACAGGGCCGACTTACCGACAGCTGTGGGTGGGAGGGGGAGGATTACCCCTTAATTACTGTTACTACGGCCTTTCAGGAACATTCCACTTAAAGTTTTTTGGAAATTTTTAAACAAATTATTCTTAATTTCAGATGTTTGTAGACATGTAGACATGCATTCTCATTCTGTTACTAGCTTGGTAGCTAGCTAAATGTGAGTTGGGTGTTCATATTTTGATTTCCAAAAAATAGGACACAGCGTTGAGATACTCTACTCACATTTTATTCAAATATAAATAGATAGATATAAATAATATTCAAATAGTTTTTTTTAATTTTATGCAGTGTTTCTCACAGAAGCATTGTGTGGTGCTGACCCACCAAACAGTTTGTGTAATTATAGTATTTCATTTATTTAATTGTCATATTATAGTATTTATTTTGTGATAAAATCAATTCATTACACAACACAGTTTGTTATCTGTAATTATAGTATTTAATTATATATTTATTTTATTTGTTGCTGCTCTTTTCCTGGATACTTAACTTCTGCATGATTATTGGATGATCTGTCTGAGGCGGTCTCATTTTGATTGACAGCTAAATGTGTGAATCAGCAATCGTTTTTCAAAGTTTTATTCTAAGACAAGTTGATCTGGAGACTTTACAAATCCTTTTACAAATCGCTTTACTCTGCCCAACAAGCAGCTGCTGCAGCCGCGCCTCCACCATCACAAATTGCTAGCGAGCAAGCTAACAAGCTAACAACACCTAAAATGAGCATCCTCTCTTTAAAAAGACCAGCAGCCGCCACTGCCCTATTGACATATATGTGCTGCTGTTGAATTTTCTCTCTCTCACTTTGTGTGTGTGACTGAGAATGCCTGAATCACATTGAGAGATAAAAAAAAGAGTCAGAATCAGTTTGTGGCACTGAGTTTTCATTCTGTGGTGCTGCCCCACAGATTGGTCGATGTGTGGGGAGACACTGATAGAATAAAATAATATCTCTCTATAACCAAAGACACCCCAAAATTAAAACAAACAAAAAAATAAATAACTAAAAACCATGAAATAATGTTCTAAATAAAACCTGTTCTGTATTTGTAAAACCAGGGTTAACAAATATATCTCTTTATCTGTATTTATATTCAATATCATAATATTGTGAAGTGGAAATTCCAAGTGTTGTGTTCAAGTGCTTTTGTTGAAACATGGCGGACCCATAATCCTTTTTGTTAAAAACAGCAATAAGTGCAGTTATTAAAATCATGTATGCCACAGCATTATGTAGGCTACATAATGACCAATTAAAAGCAGTTTAGCATTTAACAGAATGCAACGCTTTCCATTTGTGTCATTTTCTCTGCTCTGCCATGTTGAAAGGTCAAAGTTTATCTCATATCGAAAGCTCGTGCATCTTAAAAATCGTCCAACTTTCCAGTGGAAATTACGTGAGTAGGTGTTCATGGGCAATTTTGATGTGGGTTTTTGGTAATTATGATAATTACCATATAGGGCGTGAAGACACAATTAGTATCAGTACTTCCATAACACGCCTGTTTCATCAAAACACCGAAACATTCTGCATTCTGCCCTTTCCCATTTTGTAAGTTGGGAGTCTGCTTCCTGTTTGTGAGCTGCCTACAAAGCAGTCTCAGTCTCAGGGACTGAATCTGCCTCTTCGTGTGTAGAGTGGACATGGACGGGCAAAAGAGGACGTTTTGTCACCCTACTGTTAGCATTCCATACAACTCTGTTGAAAGTTGGTGTTGTTTTTAGCTGACTTTTTAATGTCCCCAACTGACTTAAAAATAAGAGCTCACAATATGCATTTGATGACTCCAGATAATGAGTTAAAAAGGCTAAAGGCTGTTCTCTGCTCCATCTTTAATATTTATTTATTTATTATTGCTGTCAGATCAATCCGATTTTCTTCAGGGACAAACAACATTCACAAACATCGCATTATACTGTGTCTCAAAATGATGGAAATCTACAACTAAGGGCTAAAAATGGGGGGGAAAATTACTTTTAAGTATTGCAGGAAAGAGCAAGTTTCCCCTAGTATTAGATTATATATATATATATATATATATATATATATATATATATATATATATATATATATATATATATATACATACATACATACATACATTAAGGCTTTATATTCAAACAATGTTTTATTTTTACATTATGCTTTGAGGAACCAAAACCCATGCATAATTTAAGTAGTTGAATATATTCAAAACTGCCTTCAACGTTAGCTATGATTGAACAGTTGCTGTTTTTTGGCAGCAAATGTCAAGCGAAGGATGCAAAAAGAAAGCATTGTTGTAAAAAGCCAATTTTGTACTTTTTTCATTTGTTGTTATTTAGGTATATCCTATAATGAAGCAGAACATTTATAGTCTGGTTTTAAAGGAAGTTGGGATTAATTTAAATGCCATCATCATTTACAGTACATTCCGTGTGTTTCCCTATGTGCTGTGGCAGGGCCTAAAGAGAGAAATGTTTTTCTTCTCTGCTCCGAGCCCGAGCCCATTTATTAAGGTGTGTTTATCATTCATAGTGACCCAGGTTAAATGTCCTGAGAATTATATTTAAGGCCGCGGGTCCCAGTTGGCAATTAAGTACAATTCATTACAGCAGACATATAGCCCTACAGGGGAAAAGGTAAAAGCTGTGGCAAAACACTGTAGCGAGCCGGGGAAAGAGAAACAGATGAGAGAGGAGGCAGAGGAGAGGAAGTGCGAGATTGATATAAAAAAAGAAAAGCAGCAGGGCTTTGCGTAGGAGGGAATGAAAGTGAGAAATGAAGCAGATTGTTTATGTAGAATGGAGTAGTGTATCAAGGAGAGGAAGAGTATATTAAAACAAAGAAAAACAAGTTGTTTTTTCTTTCCACAGGAAAAAAGTTGGCTCAGACAGAAAAGTAGAGCTGTGATACATATCTTGGCTGCACTCTCACCTGATGGTGTGGTCTGCCAGTGTTGGAAATTTCTCTGAGAGAATTTCTTGCCTTTCATTTGTTGCATTTTGATGTCGAGAGTGTAAGATGTTCTATATTTTCTTGCCCTGCAGCAGGGTGCCCCAATGGTGGCAGTCTTTTGAAGACATGGCCCCTCAGCTGGTACAGTAAGGGTGGACTGTTCAAAAAAAGCTTTTTTTGTTGTTTATGGAAGATACCTAAAGCATTTGAACTAACTCAATTCCTCATTTGGACCCTTAGTCCTAAGTAACTAACCTTTATCCCACTAGACTTACCTCAAGTCAATAGCATTGTGTTGATTTCCCTTTGATAAAACATTATAGATGATCGTCAACTTTATATTTCAAGTTTTTAAATTAATAATATGCCTTCTTTTTTTATCCAGAAAAGTGTCGAGGATGCTACTCTTATGTAATACAACTGTGTAGATGCTACTCGCTGACATAAACTGACACTGTCGGATTTACTGAGCATTTTGTATCTAATTTCTCACACATTTTGAGTCTGAAGTCGTGCGTATTGTTCATCAAACATGTGCAGCAGCCTGGAAGTGCATTTCCTGTCCTTTGAGGTGCACTCTGCATGTTAAGGGGTCGGAAAATGATTGAATACGTGTGGTATGTCGCAACTAACGCACTCATACTTGTTACAACCCGAGTCATTGCTGTTGTAGCTGAATTCCCCCTTGTTTTTTAATTGGGCGTCAATTTTGTACCATGAGCTCATTTTGTGCCATGAATTCGCAGAAGGTTTGATTACATAACTCAAAAAATGTCACAAATGTCACAAAACACATTTCTTGCACACAGCAGCTCCTTTAACTTCATGACTATCAAATTAACACAGGACCAAAATATATTCAACATGACATTTCCAAAAGATATGATAGATATAAAAACCCTCAAATGTGCATATAGTCTTGAATTAAGCTCCATATTTACCCTGGATCTCTATTTGTATGTCACTAATATTGACTGTTCAGCATGTGGTTGGAGGCGATGATGTTTTCCAGCCTTAATAATATTAAATATATTATGATACAGATTCATAAAGTTTTCCACACAGTTTTTCTTTTTTTTTGCAGTTTTGACCTTAAAGTAGTAGACAACACTTTTAATTATAAAACTAAAATTACAGTAGAATTTGTTTAGAATTTGAATATTTAAAGGTACAGCATCCCTTTTTTTTGATGAAATCCATAATTAACCCCAATCAGAGATTGATTATAAATAGTAGTATAAATAAGTATTAAAAGTTGCAAGATGAGACATAGGCGAGTAGTTTGTCACTGACATTAGCCTCCTCTTTTGATTTATACACTATGGTAGCAGTATTGAATATTTACAAATGGTGTTAAATTTGGAATTGCCCTCCACAGTACTGTAGCATCTGGCCTTGAAGTCAGACACCTGAGGACCTCTCGCATGCCATCCCCAATTCACTCCTGCATCCAACACAACGTGAACGGCAGCGTGGGTGTTAGGAGCTATTCATTTTACTCAGAATGAAATCAATATAATCGAGCTCCCTTAGTGAACTGAATTGCGTTGTATGTGGAGCGCCTTATTGCGCCAATTCCACCCGAAAGACAAGAAAACATGAAAATGAAGAAAAAATTTAATTCAATACGAGCCTTGTTCATCTATTCATCAATGTTTTCTGAATAATTTGAATGCTCCATTGATCTCATTGTAAATAGGCTTCAGCGTATCCATAGAGCCTGTTTATGTGATGGTTTTGTTGTTGTCTGCAAAAACTTACCCTCCCTCTTCTTTTCTGACTCTTCAAAGGTCCTTTGGGGTGAGTATGAAAAGGAAACATGGTGATCACCTTATGCATTATTGGAAGACAAAAATCCTTTTTTAACCCTCCAGTCCATGAATACTGCACTATTCTTGAATGTCAGAATTTTAAATACCTGTTTCACGAACCTACCGTCCTATACAACCTCCCCCTTCCCTCCTTTTCCTTTCAGCTTCTCCTATTCTGCTATAATTATTCATTCATTCAGCTCTCTCATTGCATGCACATTGGCTAAGAGGTGCTGTAATCATTTCTTTGATGGAAGGCATTTTCCCCTGTAATCCAACAAAGTGTATGCCAGGTCTCACTCTGGGTCTTTTCATATGGAGGCAGAAGAGGCTGTGCCTCTGGAGGCTTAGCATTCTTAATCTGAATAGCTTTTTTGCATTTCCCACCGTCACTGTCATCACTCCATGCCCTCGACAAAATGCCACACAAAGCTGAGCTGTGTTCCAATACACCGTATATATATTTTTTTACCTAAGGTTAATGCTGTACAGGGTTTTCATACTGCTGATATTGTAACAACGCAATAATAAGTGAATTTTCTTTTTGTCATTCAGTAAAAATACCTTACTTTTTTTTTTGCTTTCTGCTCTTCTTTATCCAGGTTATGTAGGTCACTTTCAGAGCCTGATTTTCTAAAATAATTACACACAATTAAACAATGTTGTAGCTGCATATAACCGACTGTCATTACTGACTGCATGGTGTGTCTTTTATTGTTTAATTTTAAATAGGAGCTAAGTAGCGGGCACAACATTAAGAATACCTCCAGTGGTGAGTATAGCTACTATTAGTTGTTCATGCTGCCGTTTCTGTGTTCAGCTCTCCAGACTCTACCTGCCTGCTGCTGCCGCACATCACTTCAGGAATCTGATGAACTGTACCAACCTCAGATTAACCTCCGACCCTGTCTTTCTTTTGCTGCAATCCCAGACCATGACTGGAGGTGAGTCATGCACACACATGCTTGACACGTGGGAGCTAGATTGCACACACAACTATCTGCTCTCCCTCTCACACACACAGTGAATTGAAGTTGCTCATTGACAAGGTTATGGAGAGGTTTAAAATCCACCTGCCCTCCACTGTCAGACAGGCCTTGCTAAGTCTGAAGTTTAATAGACTCAGGCGGCGCAGAGGATATTTTAGGATAGTCGAGTTCAAGCACAATTAATTCTCTCCTAAAATAAATTTAATTTGAAAGTTCTTCCTTATTCATCATCAATATTCATTCATTTGTAAAACAATGCGTGATTACAGAAATTATTTAAAATTTTTAATGAGAGCAACATTTAAATCTCTTAAAGCTTGTTGAAGTTTAGAATTAATATAGAAACACCTTTTTACAGTAATTATACAAATAGAGTCAAGCTCTTATTATAGACTTCAGAATCTTGCTTAAGGGCACTTCAGCAGGGAAAATACTTGCCTACACTGGAGCCACAACCTGGGTATTACAATTAATGCAGTTCTTGCCTCTACATCCAAAAACATCCTGGTGTCTGAGTAGCTTTGCAATGTTGTCAAGGTCTGCTTGTAGCAACAAAAGGCTGGATGTCACTGATCATGTGCAACTGATAATATACATACTTTTCACCAGAAAAAAAATGGAAAACAGAGATTGGTGAAATTATGAGAAACAGCTATTTGTTCTTAGTCACTGCCCACATCTCCTGTGAGAATAAAGATCAGTGAAGAATCACTGTTGGCAGAAGTGCAATATGTGGTTTGTGTGTTAGGATAGATCAACTGTTTTCCCTAGAGGGATAAAAAAAAAAATCTAATTCTTATTACTACATGCATTCATATGAAGTAATTCTTTTTGCTTGCCAGATTGTTTCTTGTTTCAGTGTTATTTCATACAAGACTCCCTCATTTAATATACATGCACCATTAGTTCCCGCAGTTAGGCCAAGTACAGCATTATTCAAAGAAACTCACATGTTCATTATACTGTGCTGACAAATAAAGGCACCAGGACCTTTCCGAGGCGGAAACAGCTACATTTTTGTCTTTGGACTTTTAGCTTTTGATTATTTTTTTTTTAGTTTCCCTTTTTTTTGGGCAGATAAGTGGGAATGAGTTGAAGGAGGTGGGGGAGCAAAAAGGTTTCATTCCAGTTTTAAAGCACTTAAACCGCAGTGCGATGAATCAGAATTTGATTATCAACTCAGACCTTTGCTTCACTTGTTCTCATTCACTTATGGCCTCCTTACTTTACTTTACACACAGTCACCGCTATATAGAGATAAAAATCAAGAAACCTGATTTTGAATTTAACTGATCATTACACAGTATGTAGGTCCACGTTTGCTACAGAAATAATACATCCCAGACCTACTAAAGAAGGCTGTATTGACAAGTTGTTTATGCCTTGTGTCACCTTTCATAAAACTAAGAATAATTAACTTACAATTCTGAAAAATTAGCATAAACAATAGCAAAACAAAGCCTTGTTAGCATTAACCACAAAAATCATGTGTGTAGTGTTTGTGGCTGAGGTGATTTTTTTAGTTGTTACACATTCTGAAAACTAAATAACAACAACTAATTAAAAACTAAACAACAAAAGTTAATTAATTTATGACTAATTTGTACGAAAACTAATATACTAAAATTCCATTAACTGACTTCAAATGTTTTACTACAAGCAATGCATTTTTAAACCATTACAACATAATGATCATCACGAGAGCTGACCATTTTTAATTGAAAATTCAGTCAGTGTCATCATTTTAATTAAAATGTAGCTGAGTTTTGGAGCCAAACATGAAACAAATATGTAAAGGACAAACTTTTCATTCTCTAAGTCCTAAGTCAGGGATGAGTTGATAACCTCCACAAAACAAAGGTGATTCTGAATTGTCTAACTTTATTTTCATGGCTATTGTTTTTCTCAGTTCCAGAGAAAATCAGAGGCAAAAGCTAAAAACCATTCCTCAAGGACAGCAGTTGTTATACCGACCTATCACACAATAACCCAACACATGAAATGAGATTACTGCAACTTTATAATTGTCCCCAACAATGAAATCAGGTGAAAGTGTATGGATCGACCCTCATTGGTGCATCCAAATGTCACGCGCAATATCTGGGATGCCAGTGATTGGACTTTAATAAAATTTTGTTTGGGTGGAGGGAAGGTGACTGTCATTTCTCTCCTCGTGGCATTTTACAGATTACAGTGATTAGCCAAAGTGAGGCAGTGCAACAATTGCATGATTTTCACATGAACATTATTCAAAATATCTCAGATGGACACATGTTAATGGATTATAAGATTCACTTTGCCAAACACGTACCTTAAAACTTGCCACATGTGCAGCTATGGCAACATTTATAAAATAGTACATTCAAAATAATAGATAGATAAATAAGCAGTATATCAAACAATACATGAACAATAATATAGTGAGTAAATTAAACTGGTATCAGTAACGTATATACAAAGTTATCTTGAATTACAAATATCAAATGAAGGGAAGTAAATTGTACAGAGGGTACATAGATTATATTGAATGATGTGTCAAAAGAATAAACCAACACCACATATATGAAATAACAGACAACAACCCCGATACTTACAGAATATTCAATAGACATTTTATATCATGCCAGTTACTCCAATTTATTAATTGAATTGGAAATACTCCAACTTATTAATTTAATTTCAATGAACTTCATTTATTACTAATTACAGTTAAGTTGGTTCAACTCTTTTCTTTTTCCAGTGTGTTATAGTGAACAAATCATAGACACATGAAATATATAAAATACTAGTGAGATACTTCTTGTGAATATAATGAACAAAACTAAATGCAGAAACTCTCAGACAGTTCATTTAGATAACAGTCCCACCCCTTTGGACCATGGCCACACCTCTTCCACCAGGCACCCCACAGGGTCATTCTCTGAGCCCACTCATCTTTTTCCTTTTCACCCATACCTGGCTGCCCATTCATCTGACAAACATTAGCAGAAGACACAACATTGAGGGATGAATCAGCTGCAGACTCACCCCCTCATCTACATCATGGACAGAGGTGGAGCATGTCTCCAGTTTTCCCGGGAGTCACCATCTCTAAGGAACTCACCTGGACAATTCACACTCACCCCCTGGTTAAAAAGGCTCAATAACACCTTTACATCTCGAGGAGACTCACCACCACAAACATGTACTGTTCTCTCCACTGTCTGACCTCTGGGAGGCGCTACATGAGCCTCAAGGCTCAAAAACAGCTTCTTCCCTAAGGCTGTCACCTCCTCCCACACACACAAACACAAACATAGCTATCTCACTCCCATCACTCACACCCTGCCTCTACCTTCCAGTCTCTCTTCCCTGTCATCGCACTTTTTATGAGTGTTCCACACTTCTGCCTTTTTATACCTCAGAGACTGTTGTTTATATTGCTCCTCTCAGCAGAACCTCCCCATCCTATGTTTGTACAATAATGCTAATTTTTTTTATTATATTGTTATTAACTAGCTTATTCTGGCCCAGTGGGACATTTTTCATATTATTGGGGCTTCGGAATAATAGGCAGTCCCTGACCAATCAGAGCATCCAGTTTCAGCTGAAATATTTATTATGGATAGATGATAACATTTTAGTATTAACTTAAGGCAGGGGTGGGTAACCCTGGTCCTAGAGAGCCACTGTGGGTGCAGGTTTTAGTTCCAACCAAGCAGGAACACACCTGATTCTGCTACTCAACCATTAGGGCCCTTGCTATGGAGCTTCATTAGTAGAATCAGGTGTATTACAACCAAGCTTTATTGAGACTCTGCTCAAAATGAGAGATAATGCAGCTAATTGTTTTCCAGCAGACTCGGGGAAGGGACCATGACGACTCATTGCAACCGAGGAGGTATAATGTCTAAGACAAATTTCCCCACAGGGACAATAAAGTATAACATATTGTATCACCGGTTTGTCAAACACCTTCCCACTGTGCAATATCCCCTGGACTCCTTTGATGCCCTTCTCAATGTGAATGAGCCTGTCCAAATTCAACTTTGATATTTCATTATCTGTGTGTGTGCATGCTCAGTCACATTTCTCTGCCTTGTTTTTTATTTTACCTGGATGTACATGCACATACATTCCAGTGTGTGTGTGTGTGTGTGTGTGTGTGTGTGCGGGTTTATCTGCATTTAGGCTTGTCTTCCGTGCACGGTGGCCAACAATAAAGGCAGCTACGCCTCTCAGCATGATTTGTGTCGCCCAGAAGATTCCGCTTAGTGAAAAACATTTTCCACACGCCTGCTCCTCTTTCCACACTCAGTGGGAGAACGTTTTGCTAATCCAATTTAGAACTCTGGGAAAACAGATTTCTGTCATGCTGTGCCGCTTTTCTAAAATATACTTTCTTTCTATACTAATTTATTTCAATGCTGTGCCAGTGTATGATTTTAGAAAAAGCACTTTGTTTGAAAAGGTTGATATCTCTGTTCTGAAAGCTTTATGCATGACTTAAAATGTGTGAATATAATCTATAGCAAAAGTGGTACAAATCCTTTAACCATAAGTGTTTTTTTGTGCCTTTAAGATCTCATTGCTCTAGATCAGGAGTAAAGATTGACAGGCGAACTGAGCAGTCCATCATCTCAGCTTGCTCGATGCGATAAAAGGGAAAGTGGGGTCAGAGGAAACATTGAATCGTTAACAGACTTGCACAAATAATCTGCTGGGGTCAAACAACCATCACTTCAAGGCACGTTGTGCTGTCAAGATCTTTAAATGTGCTTATGTGTGTAAAGTGAACATGAGTCAAGGTTACATAGATACGTCCTGTTAACTGCCTGTCCATTACAGTACATTAGAGACCAGCAAATCCATAGTGGGTCCATCAGTGATATAGTTTAGAGATGTGTGTGTGTATGTGTGTGTGTGTGTAGGTGGATTGTCAATGTATGTTTTATCTGTAAAATGATGCAGCGTATCACAGATTGGCTGCAGGCAGAATGGAAAACAGGATCTAATCAGATGATATTGGTTTCCCTCCTTTCTGAACATAAAAGATGGTTTTATAGCTTAAACCAGCTATAATCATTATTCTACATGAGAGGTATTTGTCTGGCATGTTCTTCCTGACACATTATTACATAGAAATACAGCATGGTGATCTTCCAGTTAGATGTTCTCCCTGTTAAATATACCTGCACTACCACAGAAACAATGCACCTGTGTGCCAGCATTGGTATTCCACAATACTACAATGTGTTGTCCTGGCCCACAACTATAGCACATTATCATTTTTTGTTTTATTATCAAATTAATTAACAGAAGAGGGTGTAAATTGTGTTCTTCAGTCACTGATTGCTAGCCTACAGGAGGAAATATCACTCCAGTACTTTTAGGATAGTTATTCTTTCTGTCCAGTGGAAGGTTAGAAGAAATACGTTTGTGATTTGTATGACAGATGTGTAGAAAACTCATGTATTTGGAATTCTTTTGAGGCCTCTGCAACTGAGGAAGTGCAGGAAATGTGGAGTGGATTTCGATGTACTGCAGCGTCCGGAGAGACTTAACTCTCAGCAGTATAGAATTACAAAGGGCACAGTGGAAAAAGCCCATTTCACGATTGCATCTTGGTTGAAGGGGTGGCACCTGTGTGCTGTGTGCTGCATGCTCAGGTTAGTAGCCTCCAGTGAAGCGTAGGTGTGATTCCTTGTATCAAACGCAAGTCACATTCTTCTCTCTTGCTGTTTTCATCTCATTTAAAATACTAAGCTCCTCTTTCTTTGTCTCTTCTTGTCTCCAACGTGGAATTATACGCATGGTCACTGAGGGATCCCACCTGGATGTTCACACTCTCCCACTTCATTGTGCATAAATTGTTTCATAGATATATAGGTATAATTCAAGACCCTTGTCTGCTAAGGCTTTGGTATAATTTGCTTTTCTCAACATAATATCCACTGCTGAACCTTTTCACATCGGAGAAATCTCTGCACCTGTTCTGCAACCTGGATTGGATTCACTGTAGAAATTAGATTTACGGATATAGAAAGTCTTATATGCTTTAGCTTACAGTATAATTCAAATTGTGTGATTTTGTTACCCCAAAATGAGATACTCCAGCATTACTTTTCCCATACAAAAAAATTAAAAAGAGAATGCCAAAATCAGTATAACAGAGGCTGAGATATATCCCAGCTGTAGTCATTAGTATAGAGTTGAACCTCTGCTTCCCACAATTGCATAGACCCAGACTCTAAAGGGGATAGTGTAGTTTTTTAACCATATCTCTATCTATTAAAATTAGGGAAATCACTATTTCCACAATCTCTGGGACGCAACTTTGAAATCTATGGATCACTCTATGTGTCTTCAATGACAATAGAATAAGGATCATTCTCTACTACTAAACAATGTATAGTAATAAAACTGTAAAAATGATACAAACCATTATAGTGTGACTATGCCATTAAAAATGGTCATGCAATGCATTCTGGTTGTTGTAGTACTTCAGGAGCAATATGGGGAATCTAAAGCCTTGTTTTCAGTTGTTATAGGGTGCCAATTAAAAAAAATCATCTGTGCATAATAAATTATCCAAAAATTGCACTGGCTCTAGTAAATATTTACCTTTCAAGATCCAGTGATCGTGAGAATCCATCGTTTGTATCCAACAAACCACCATGTGCCAGGTTAACTAAACATATGGAAGACACATGGAAGCCGGACTACCCGGTGAAAACCCACGCAGACACGGGGAGAACATGCAAACTCCACACAGAAAGGTCCCAGACCCAGGACCAAGGAGGTCTTGAACCTGCGACCTTCTTGCTGTGAGGCAACAGCGCTAACCCCTGCGCCACCATGTCGCCCTCTGCGAATTCAGGTTAAACTAATTATGATACGTGGAGAAAATCTTTAAAAATGAATGAAAACATATTTTATTGAATTGCAAGCATGTTAATTAAATTGTTTGCAGATATTAAGAAATAATCTAAAGATAAATTGAATGAAGGGATGAATCAAGGACATTGGAAGATCAAGTATGCCCTCAACTTATTAAATCACAGACACGTTGCATTTTATGTTTTATTGTGTTTTACAACTAGACATAACTGAGCTTGAAGAAGTTTTTCTTCCTAAGGAAAAACAACTTCTCCTTTGTTTGAAAAAAGAAATCACATTTTTTCATTTAGTCTTAGTTGTATCCAGTCCTACAGAATGCATGCATAATATGAAAAAATGGCCCTAATGATAACATAATAGTCTTTAGTTTTGCCTCTACACTGTCAATACTGATTATGAAATCCACATATTTTGTCTATAACCAGACATCGCCTGGTGATTGCAGAGTTTTAGAAGTAATTTATGTTCATTACAAAAAGCACAATAGCGGGATATATAAAGAGCCAATCTTTATTCATTCAAATAGAGGTCACCCACACTTGGTGTCTTTCTTCTGTAGATTATAAATTGCTTCTCTCTGTCTATCCTTCTCAGTCTCTCTTCCTCCACCCACCACCTGTCAGCATTCGAGAAAGTCGACTGAATTTAAATGGGATAAATCATAAATCTGATTAGGTGAATATTCTGTGTGATCTGGAGGGCAATATGGAAGAAAGGTGATGAATTGAAAGATGATGAGGAGACTCCTTTCATTTTTTTTATTTTATTTTTTTTTTTCTCTTTCTGCCTTGCTATCCACCCCACACCTCCCGTCAGGAGTTTAGCTGAATAATTTACTAAGCAGGGCAATAATGTGAGGTACTTCATTAGACAGAAAAGCTCTCTGATGTCAACGCAGATGTCTCCTAATTGAGAAGCTTTTGATGATTCCCGATCAGAAGTGTGACAATTCTCGATATGTGTTACAGGAACCTGCAAATTGGAGCGGTCACCACAGCGTTTTACTGTTCCACAAACAGACATTAACATGTGATTAACGTTGGCTCCGGGTGAAGTGAAGCACATTTTCCTTCACGCTGTTGGCTTTGGTTTGAAAACTTGAAGACAACCCAGGATTACATGGGATTCTTCTTTTAAAGAGAGAGACTTTGAAATCATTCTCACAGATAGGAAGGCACTAACAGTAACAGTTCCAGTACACAGTGAACTGCTTTTCTGCTTCACTTCAAAGAAAATAAAAGACTCGTATTAATCGTAGCAATCCTTTTCACATTAGGCTGCAGATGCATTTCATTACAGGTTGTAAGGTCAGGAGGCAGCATTGACTTTCTAAGCTTGATGACTTCACATTATTCAGTCTTACGCCATTAGCTACAAAGGTTATTAGCTCAAAGTTTTAAAGCTTTATCAGACTTTGAGGTTAATGAAAAGGAATGACAGCAAGTTATTACATGAAATGAGTTCTTTGCCGGCTCTGTTGCTTCGGATATTATGGGAAGAATCCTTGAAGATTTTAGAGAAACACAAAAATGTTTTATTGACTGAAATATCGTTGTGTATGTTAGAGTGCACAGCATTGAAGTTGAATACACCGATAAAATGCAGCATACATGTTTTACAGAAGTATTATTTTTAAAGGTGCAGTGTTTAGTTTCTGGCGCCATCTAGTGGCGATGCTGCATGTCTTAAGCATGTAAGCAAAACCCACGATAGGTGCAAATCCATGTGAAAAGTCATCTTTAGATCCATTATTTGTCTGTGGGCTATGGGCTACTCTAGATACATGATGATGCAACATGTCAGGGTTTGGAGAGGGAGATCTGCCCTCCATGTGGACAAAAATGTCTCAAACTGAGGTAACAATTCTTGCTTGATTGAAGCATATACAAATCAAAACACTTATATTTTATATTTATATTATTCCACTTTTAGGTAATTTGGATTTCCGCTAGATGCTGCTAAATGTAACAAAATCGTACTCACTGCACCTTTAAGATAACACAGAGGCTAAACAAATTGTTATTTTGCATTGACGCCCATTCAGATCTTCCATTACAAGAGTCATAGAATGTGTGCTTATCTTTCATATAGCCGCCACATTTATAACTGTCAGGACCACTGAATTTATTGATAAAAGATACACTTGTACATTCGTTTTTTATCTAACCTTGGTGACCTTGGTGATGTAGCCCAGACTCAGTAAGCATACTGAGTGAGGAGTGTTTTATCATGCCAGAGACACTGCAGAGGAGAGGCCATTGATCTATAAAACCACAGTGTCATACCTCTGCTCTTACTGCAAGGCTGCATGAACATGGAAGCTAAATGGATACCAAAGGGTTTAAATACTATGTGCAAAAAGACTGGTTGACGTGGACTGTAAATTAGAGGGTGTGGTGTTTAAAATCCTGTGCAGGAAAGGCTCATTTTAGAGTTTAGATGAGTAAAAAAAAAAAATGCTCACACCTAGGCTCATTTGTCTTGGTATGAGATGATGTATGTGGATCCATGGTTTCAATGCGTCCCATTCATTTTCTATGTAGGACGCCATGCAATGCATTCTGCTGTGCTGCAGTGCATTTCAAAAGACGAGGCATCACATTGGCCTCTCTATATTTGCATAAAGTTGAGGTCTAGGCTACTTTATGCAAATTTAGGGACATCCAGTGTGACTCACCGCCTCTGGAAACTGCCATATCAACTTTGAAACTAGCAGTTGTCGATCTAAAAAAAAAAAAAACCAACTTTATGGATTATTTCTTACATAAAATATTTTGCAAAACACTTTTCAATTAGCTATTTCCGTAATATAAGAGATGGTTGCCAAACAAGCCGCTATGTTGGGCTGTTGTGAAATCTAAAAGCAGCCCAACATTTGTTCATCCAGTCAGGTGCATCAAGGAAGATATTTCACCTGTTACTACCCATGGTATTCATGTGGATCCTGTGTGGATAGGGGCTTGCTACCCTGCATATTTGCCATTTGTCAAATAGTTCAAGGATGGTGTGTTGACAGGGTCGTGCCTTGACTTTTATGATTCTGCCTTTCTGTGTTTAATTTGACTGGTTTTCAAACTTAGGGTTGTATTACTCAAAAAGGCATTCCTGAATTGTGTTTCATCTTCTCCACAGTACCTGAAACACACATCTGCAGCAGTGCACCACTTTTTTGTTTTATCTTTTAATATCACAGGATTGTTTTTGGTCTAGGATGGCCATGTTCAGACAGCTGGGTCTCACAAGGGACCATAATGAAAATAGTTTTCGCAGATTCATGCTCTGAGAGAAAAATATGGCCACATAGTGGCACTGTTACTCCCCACTAAAATCTATAAGTTACATTCTTCAGGTGAAGCTTATTAAAAACATCTGTATGAAATGTATGAAAACCCCAAATGAATCATGGATACATGCATAAAAAATAGGCTTCTTCGGTGTTGGCCTTGGCTGAAAGGCTCTGCAATCTGGTAGGAATGTCAAAATGTGCCACTCCTCCTCGATCTTGAGAGAACCCTAGTGAGGCAGTTCAGGCATTTAGAATATATTGCAATGGTAGGGTAATGGGCATGGCCAGCTGTGAAGGAACCCCAGGGTCGACCAAAGACCTGCCGGAGGGGTTTTATCTCACAGCTGGCCCAGGAACACCTGGAGATCCCTAGAGTTGCCCTGCAGAAACAGGTCTGCTGTGCCCTGCGACGCTGACAGTGGCGAGCAAATGGAGATGTGAATAAATGGATTCCCTGAGGTACCCAATCATTTGTCCGTTCAGCCATCTATTCCCTCATGCCATCCAACACATCTTAAAGCAAGCAACACGCGAGCTGGACACATTCCAATTTTTCTGTTACGCTACAGCAGACAGACACACAGCCTCCATATCTCCCGCAGATAGAATGTTGCGGTGACCAGCACATTTGAGCCACAAACCCCTCTATTTCTCCATTGCTCACTCTCGCTATCCCTCCATCGCCAGCTGAGCAGGGTGCTGGGATGCTATCACGCCTCAGGCAATCAGAGATACAGTCATATGTCACAAATAGGTGTCAACTCTTATTACTGTGGGGAGGGGGTTGAAGGGAAGAGCAAACTCACTTATCAGAAAGGACATACACCCCTCCTCCCTCCCTCCCTCTCCCTTTCTCACCCTCTCTCTCCTTCTCCATTTGCCTGGCCCATGGTGGATATCACCCCTTTTTCCCCCCTTTACAGGCCAGTAATACTTGACCAATAACACAAATGTAATACCTCTCCCCTCCGCTCTCCGGCACTATCCCAGTTGATTTAATGGACCTGTAAACTGCCAGCATAGTTTATTCAATGTTTTTTAAAGGATGGAAAGTGAGCCTGCAGGTGCAGTATGGGAAGGACATACAAGGCCTCATCTCTGCTCTCATACAGTTGCCTTGAGAATTATCGAGTTATTTGTTGGAAATTGGTATGATTTATTGCTCGGTGTTAGTTTTGGCCTAGTTTAGCAAAGTTGCTATAGGAAAAGTTTTCATATCTCATCATCTTTTTCCATTTATTGCATTTCCCATTGCCCTTAGGCGTTTTGTGGTAAAAGTGTTTCTCAAACCATGTTTTAGGGTTATGTTTGTCAAAGTTATTGTTTAATATAAACAGCAAAAGCAAACGTTTTCTAACAAGATACTGTATCCTTTATCTTCATAAATTCTGTAATTAGATATAAATTCTAAAGATAGAATAAGAGCTGGTTCATTCTACAATGACATTTAACAATGACAACACTGTGGTTTAATAATAGGATATTCAAACAGTGCCAATACATGCTCCCCATTTGCACCTACATCATGTCCTTTCATAGACATGGTATTTTATCTTTTTTCATTAATTGATATATTTTGAATCGGGGACAGAGGAAAATGAATTGATTCACTCACTCAAGTGGCAAATCTCCCCGTTCTTGCAAATCAATGAACTCGCCACCAAAGTTAAATGATCTGACATGATTGGAGAGAATAAAATCTATATCCAGTTCTTTGTGCTGGAAAATAAGTGCTCGTTTTATAGAAAAGTACACTGGAGCTGAACAAAATATAGGACTTGCATCATGCATCATACATGGTTTATGGTGCAGTGACTTTGCTGTTCCATGGTGCAGCCATTTGTAGCCTGAGGTCATGGTGTGATTGTGAACACTACTTTTGTAGCTAACAAAAAACATTCAGCTGTATCGCACTCACAGTCCCTCCAATAAAGAGCCTCCATATTAAGTCTGTTGACCCGAACTTAACGTATTGTTATGCAGCATCTTTCAGTGCAAAAACAATTATGTTGCTATATAGTGAAGAAGAAATGTGTTTGCATGTTTCTGTGTGCGTGTGTAGTTCTGTATGCATTTCCCTTACATAATCAAAGCTGTACACACAATCAAAGCTAATCTTTAGACTTAATAAATGTGTCATGCATTATAAGTTTTCTGCACAAAACTTGGCACAGAGCCAATGTAATTATGTCATAAATGATCAATTAATAGATAGCGTACAGTGCACTTGTTCTTACTGAATATAATTGCAGTTTAGTTTCAACAATAGAATCACCAGACTCATTGTTATGTTCTTGTTGTTTAATTGAATAATTGACTTCTCCCTCATGAATGTCACAAATATGGCAAAACATACAAATGCTAGATGGAATTGTGCCATTTCTGCCTGTGTCTGTCCTGCACATGTGGCATGGAACCTCAGCTGTGGCCACATACAATTCACTTGCACAGTGTTTCAGTGCATTTCAGCGTAAAGGTCTACAGAAGGGAAAAAAAGACAGAGTGGTAACTGACCATTCCTCTTTAAAGGCCCTGTGTGTAAGATTTAGCAGAATCTAGCAGAAAAAGACTCGGCAGAAATGGAATATAATAGTAATGTGTGTTTTATTGATATATAATTCTAGTCTGGCTAACACCAGACCTCATATGAATGTAGATTAATATTCGGTCTGAGAACCATCTGTTCATTTGTTCATATTGGAGACATGGTTTATGAAGGTCCAGAGCCATTTACTGAGAGCTAAGAATGTCTATCAAATGCATCTGGTAGCTTATAGCCAATTGTACCAAACATATTCAGTGACATAACTGATAAACGTTGATGATTAAATAGTTTACCACGTAAAGTTGGCTGCATTGAAAGGTAAATTACTGTTGCCATGATGTTGGATTCACAGTTATCAACAAAGTTGCTTCTGTGTTTCATCATTGTCTTTCTGCACTCTCCCCTGTTCTGTGATTGGCTCACGAGCTGAGGGGAAAATTGGGTCCTTGGTGTCCAGACAGAATGAAGTGAATATGCGTGCAAGGAAGGATGAGTATACCCAAGCTAATATAATTAATTAAAATAAGAATTGTTGTTCTCAATACCTTAGATGAGTTTTTATCTCCCTGCTCAGAGCCACCATCTTATACCACCATGTTTCTACACTATCATCGAATGAACAAATCAAACGCTGGCTCTAGAGATGCCATTTGCATGTTTGTTTTTGGGATTCATGCAATTTTTTTTTTTTATTTGTTGATCAGTTTCTGGCAGTCTGCATCTTCAACACTAGATGTCGCCAGAAACGACTCACTGTACCTTGACAAACTAGGATAATTTTTTTTCTTATTTTAAAAACTTTATTATACTTTCTCATACTGTATCTCTTATTGTTTCTTTACCTAATTATTAAGAAAAAAATATTTCTATCTATACCATCATTCCCTCACAATTTGCTTGTTCCCTCCCACTGGTCCCAATCACCATTGATCGGAGATCAGCTACTTATTCCTGTTTCAACCTGCTTTGTGATTATATCGCTCTCTTTTCCTCCATCTTCACCATCTGCCTCTTTCACTCCTCCATGACAGAGTGGGGGGGGGGGGGCTCCTAGATGCAGGTTTTGTCTGGAGAGATGGAAAAAATAAAAAAAAAAATCAGACTGAGGACGAGTCGGCCATCAATCTTCCTCTCTGCCATTCCCTCATTCACCCTCTCCTGCTTTCCTTCACTATCACTTCCTCTGTGTCTGTTCTCTATCTCTGTCTGTCTGTCTCCTCTGCTTCCCTTTTCTAATCCCATCTTCAGTCAAAGCTGGACATGTGTGATGGGCGTCCTTTCTCCTACATGCCATCCTGCTAGACCAATATAACCCTCCTCTCAGCCCTCTCCTTATTACTCCTCTGTCTAGATAGGATCTCCGGCAGGCTTCAAGCCATTGTATTTCTATCGCTCTCTGTCCTTCAGTGGCTGTCTTCATAGAATGGATCCGGATGGGAGATGGCTTAGCTAAAGCCACAGTGGAAATCCTCAACTGATGGTTTCATAACGGGGGCTATCCTAGCTTAGCTGCCACGTTTGGCATACTGTATTGTCCCTAAAGCCCTCTTTCAGACACCGTGGCCAAGCACAAAGATGATGTCCGTTCATCTGTAAGCCAATCAACAATTAAGCTGCTTCTGAAAATCCCCGGCCAAGATCCATAAAGATGAAGTTGTGGATTAGGCATAAACCTTGTTAAACACTTAAGGGTCTCAAAAAAAAGGGGGGACCGGGTTATGGCCTCCCATTCAGTTGCTAATGTCCATGTGTGGAGCCTGGAGATCACAGAGGGGTTTTAACCTACCCTGTCAGCCTAAATTAATGAGGTAATTAAGGGCTCAGGTGGAATTAGCAGTAGACACCTTAAGTGCCCTCGGGCAGTAAGATAGGCAGGCAGGATGTAAAGCTATAGCTACAGATACTGGCATAAAATAGGAGGAGGAAAGGTCAAAGCGGACAACTCTTGTTCGGAAGGAATTTACTCCTGAGTATATTGAGTTGTTTTGGCGACAGTTTGTGAAACCTGGTTGGCATGCCCTCCCTGTTTGTGATGACAGGGAAGTGATTTGTTCAGAAAACTCATAGCAGTTTGTTTTCCCATTTCAGGTCTATGGCAATAAGGGATCAGGCGAACATAAGGAGAATTTAGGAGGCCCTTTAAGGGAGTTTAATGTGATTATATTACAGTAAATAGACTGCTGCAGTCATAAAATCACCCAATTTAAAGCCCCCATAAAAGACTTCCCCTAGGATTAATAGTCAGATGATGGATCCTACTATGGAACTACTTGGGGTTCCCTTTAGTTTGGGTTTTGGAATTTTCAATTTCATCAACACCTGTTCTTGTAATTTTATTATCGAATGAAAAACAAAATACAAAAAAAGATTTGCATTGACATTTAAGTAGTAAAACACAAAAAAATATGTTGTATCCCCACATAAGGCCCACATGTACTTGCTCATGACATATTTCTAACACTTCATTTCACACAGGTGTAAATACCCAAATTTTGTACAACTTTTGCATTTGTAGGAGTTCATACCTACACTAATTGGAAATATGTGGTGTAAAGGGTGGTTCAATGATTAAACATAAAAATATACAGTACTTACTCTTGAATTTGTAAAGAGACTAAGAAATGGAGCACCCTTGTTACCAAGGAGTGTAAATTGGGCCCTATTATGAAAGAAATACACTTTTCAGTACTTTTCAGTACTAGTATATAAATATTTAGGTCCCTGGTGTTCCGGCTAACATTTGTTACAGTGCTAGACAAATTACATCAGAGTGGGTGTTTTGGTAGGAAAGGAGGGACAACAGCTGCTACAGGTATAAATAGGTGTGTTTGGACCATAAAAAAATTGTATTTTTTTTATAAATTGAACAATTGACAATGAAAATTGTAATGTTATAATGGGGAAATTTAAGGCACTGACCACGAATCCCAACATCTCTGGTTGCAGCCTGGCTTTGGAGCTCTGTTGCATGTTATTACCCATCTCTCTCATTTCCTGTATTCTCTCATCTGTGAAGTATCTCATAAAATGCAATCAAATTAAAGGCAAGCTGGTGTTGTAAAGTGTAGTTGAAGCCTGTCTGTGGTGTCTTTGACATGAAAAATGTTTTCAAACCAGGCCCATGACCGATGCAGGTAATTCTGCAAGGCGGAACGCGGCAGAGATGAGGAGCGGAGTGACTCCATATTAGTGATTGAGTTGGAGAGATGGGTGGGTTCTTAACCTGTCGTTTTTCTAATTCAAAACACGGTGGGGAGTCCTGAGTCGTTTTCTCAGGCAAACAAGTTAAAGCCTTATTACATTCACAGTGATAATTTTCTGTCCATCGGGCAGAGGTAATTAGGTTCCCCACTCACACCGTCTCTCCCAGAGTCAATGATATTTCTTCATAGAGAGTGCACTATATAGAGATGGTAAAACGAGTGATTATTATACAGAATATAGCCTGTGGGTGTTCCTATCAATGACATCCACCATCCATGCATTCATGCATGTGTTCATGAGCGCGCCCCCAGAGACTCATCCTATGCACTCAAAAATAGATACACAGGAGCATTACATTTTTATACTGAAACGTATGAGATAGGTACCGAGATGTATGACTAAAACTACATAGTTTAATTTAAAGTGAACTAAAAGTGCAGTCACAAAAGTCATTTAATGTCATAAAGTAATTGGGGTATCTGCTCTGCATCGCTTCTGCTGAATTGGAGGTGTTCATGGGTGGGAAGCTGTTGATGGATCATATCCATTCTGCAGTACTAGTGAGTAGTTCTTTTGTAGCTACAGTGTAATCAATACACACAATGCTAAAGAAGAAGGAAAGTACTCTAACTTTCTAAAACTTGCCTTATTAATATAACATTGTTTTTTGACACATGGTTGTTGTAGGTACATAAATACTCACAAAGGATGTATAAAAAATGATGCACACAAATATGCATAATTAGTAACTATTATTAATAAATACATTTAATATTTATATTCATAGTTATTTAAAAGCTCAAAACTACCAAGGAGTTTGCTTAAATCCTAGCTGCCAGTAGTACAAGATCAATAATGTGTTTGGGCAACAGGAACATTTTTGTGTGAGTCTATAAACTACTGACAACATTTCCCTCAAATTCCAAATACAAATATTATCGTTTAGAGTATTTCTTTGCAAAAAATGACAAATAGACAAAATAAAAAATGTTTTCAGACCTCAAACAATGCAAATAAATAAGGTCAAATTAATTTGAAAACAGCATAATACTAATATTTACTCTTCAGAAGAGTTCAGATATTAATATTTGGTGCAATAACCCTTATTTTTAATCCCAGCTTTCATGTGTCTTGGCATGCTCTCTACAAGTCTTTACCATTGTTCTTGGGTGACTTTATTCCACTCCTGGTTCCTCTTTAATCAGATTGAGATGTTCATGTGTTGGAATTCAACAGACGCTGGAATGGAATGGCTGGAATACATGTAGAACAAAAAAATGCACTTCTCTCTTATTTTTTTTCCAGAGCTGTATTTCATCATGAGAACTCATAGGACTTTGTCAAACAGTGATAAACATATTGACTGATAAACAAAGTTAAGGGTTAGGTTAAGCAATATATCATTTTTTATATATTCTTATATATGGATACATTATAAATAATATATTTTAGAAAACAAGGTTTCACAGGACTAAAAATGTGCTTTTTTGCTTCTTTGCTTCTTGCAACATCATGTCTTGCAATGACATTTTACAATCCATTCATTCATTGGTCTTTTCTGGAGTATATTAGATCCTCTGCAGCCTCTTAAAAGTAGAAGTATGACCGTAGATATGTGACAGTGCGTTAATGTACTCGTGTTTACGGTAGTGGGAAGCTTTCCAGCAGCGGTTGCTGTTGTCATGTTTGTCCTTACAGTGTGTCCTCTGGTGTCAGTCAATAGTTTGGTTCCCGCAGGTTGGACTCTTCTCCTCTAACACTTGACAAGAGACCCGCCGTGTACTCGGTAGGACCGGCTCCCTTCTCCCCTCTCCTCTCACTCTTTCCTCTCATCCCGGGGTTATCCACATATGACACCTGTCAGGTCGGCGCTGTAGAAGGAATCTGACATTTCACTCTCGGTGTCTCGGCAGACACGGTCCCCTCTCCGTTCTCACCTTCACACTTTAACCTTGAGTGTTTACTCTCATTTCACAACCTCTTGAGTGTCCACACTCCAACCCCCAAAACACAATCCAAATGTCAGAGCTATGAAACTAGACCGGTGTGGAACAACCAAACAGAGGCTAATTTTTTATTAGAATATTGTAAACTACTGACAACCAAGCTTTTTTTTTTTTTATCTTGTCCGTGTTCCAGGAATGTCCAGGATTGGACCACTGGGGCACAGGTGAATTTGTTGCAACCGACATTTTCTGCCGTAGCTTTCTCCCTCTTCCTCCTCTTCTTCCTCCTTTTTTTCAGGCTCAGTGAACTGAGGGAAAATGACATTTAATTACAGGAGAGCAGTCACGCAGTTCGGCTAATTACGATCCCGGGAGTTCAGTCATCATATCTAATTAACTTTCACTTTCATGAAAGCTTAATGCAGCGCCATAGCAAGGCGCTGCATGTGCCACACTTCAGGAATATTGACAACTCTTTGGAAATTAATTTCATTTTTTATTTTTTCTTTCTCTCTCACCATGTCAAAAAACAACAACAAAAAAACAATAGAGAGAGTCAGTGTTGTTAAATCCTTTACTTTACCTTTGATGCCGGTTTCATAAAGGTAAAGAGACTAGAAGATATTCAAAATTGATCTCACTCCGCTTTATGCTTAAATAGAAATGAACGTAATCAATCACTTCAATGGTGCCTGGTAATTCATAGCTTTATTGATTGCTTAAAACACATTGCATAGTCTGATTCACATTCATTATGACACTCTCAGAGGACAATCAATTCATTATTATGCTTGCCCTTGACCACATTGTTAGTGTGCTTACTGGGGCATAATCCTTAGAATACATGTGTGCATTCATTGGCGGGTGTCATTTTTCATAGATGCACTGAATCAGACTTGAAGACCTACTTCTGAGGCATCATAACTAATTGCATTTCTAATCCTATGGCACATTTTGTTTTACATATTGTGTTATTAAATAGAATACATAATATAATAACTAAATGTAGTTCAAAGCCAGGCTAATGCAAAACCTCCACGTTGCCACACAATGCAATGTGACCTCTACCCGAAAAGCCCCCTTTTGTATCCATTTGTTGACTGAGTCGTGTGTGCCGTAGCCTCCCACTTTATATGCTGATGTTGTTGATGGGATGCGTGACTCTCCCTGAGACCTGAGATCGCACTAGAACAGCAACGAGAGCACTAATTGGTGGTTTGAAATCCCCTCAGTGGAGCCCGAGCTCCTTAAAGGTCATCTCCATTCATAAAAAGGAGCCCTCGCTTGTTTTTTTTATTAACAGAGCTGACGGATTTGGCCTAGAAATCAAATAAAAAATTGTATTATGGTTAAAAAAAAAAAAAAAAAAGAAAGACAAAAAGGTTAGTTTTTAGTGACTTGCCTTGCATCTTTACCCCTTATATATGGCTTTTTTTGTTGCATCGAACTTGATGGAAAGCTTGATACCACTTATCTGTCCATTAAATATGAAGCAACGACAGCCAGAAGCCCATTAACTTTGCATTGTGTGAACCACATTCAGTCATTTTCACACTTTTTTTTCTTCATTAAAAAGCACCACGCGTGTCTTATTAAACAAACACATGCGATGTGACAAATGCGAGTGGCCTGCCATAATGCTGCAGACATCAGCGAACCCCACGTGGAGGATTAATGCCCCGTCTGGCTTTTATTCCGCTGTCCTGCCGTCCTCCGCGGGCCGGCCATTCATCCTTGTAAGGTGACCATCGCCGCTCTGCGTGGGCCCACACGTGCATCCACGTGCGCCCGGGGACGTGTGATGCAGGTGTTATCGCACGCGCGAAAGCGGCTCCACCCGCTCCACGCGCTCGCCCGCGTGAGATGTTAAAAGTTTATCCCAGAGGGGGTTAAATCACTTGTCGAGTCGCGGGCATTCACAGGGCAGGCTTGTCTTATCAATCTATCGATGTGGCACCTGCGCTGGCGGTTTGCGCTACGAGGCCGATGCAGCCGGCACGGCCCGGGCCCCACCGCGGAGGAATACTAATGGGGATGCAGATAGCTTTTGATTTGGCCACCTCAGCAGACATTGATCCCCCTGCGGACTTCGACAGTGGTGACAGATGGACTGTCACCTCTGAATGAGAGGAGATTGGGACACGTTCCCCTCACATCACCCTCAGTGGGGTTCAGTCACCGCCTCCGTTCTGTTTCGCCGTATGTCACGTCGTCCTTCGTCCCTTTTCTCTCTTTATGGCCGCGGCTTCCTCCGTACCCATTCCGCCTTTCTCCTGTCTCCTCCCTGCAGACTTTAAGTTAGAAAGTCTGTCCCGTATCAGAAAGGTTACAGCTGCCAGCTGTCATTTACAGACACTGAACCCCTGCGAGATATTCCTGAAGATCAGACACATAAATTCACAGAGGAAACATTTTCAACTAAAAATAACTTGACTGACCTTTTTCCCCTCATTTCATTAATAAAACCAAGGAGGCGGGTTTCTTTTGTGATGGTTTTACGCCGGATCCTCTCTCCGTCATCGGAGAGGCAGAGCGAGTGATATAGAGGTTCAGAGTGCGAGGTAGTTCGTGATGAAGGCTTTTTTTTTAATGCACTTGTTGTTGGGTGTAAGTGAATGTGTGTCTGTAGTTCGTGCACAGAACAATCCAATGTGCCAAGGCAAGAGGGAAGATATACGCACTTTTAGATTCATAAAACAGTTGGGTGGAGGAGGAAATAGAGCTGAGACCATTAGTTGATTAAAGGGGCACTTTGGTTTAGTCATCAGGAGGAGTCTGTAAAAACAGGTGATGTTGCCTGTGGCTCAGATGGAGAAAACAACCCTGATGACATCATCAGGGTTTTCTTCTTCCAATTTATGAAATTCAACTGTGTTGAAAAATCTTGATGTTTGATGGTTCATTATGTGGAAAACTCTTGTAGGCATTTTTCACTTTTTTTCCCCGGATGATTACATCAGATTAAATTATAATTAAGCTCATGTTTAATAATAAAATTCAGATAATATTCACTACATCAAACTTTACGTACTGATGTTGTTCATTTGCTTCATTTATGGATGTAGTAAACACTTCTAAGATCTTAAAATAGACACTAAACAATAGTATATCAAAACATATCTAAATATTAATAGATAAATATCTTAATATACAGCAAAAAAAGATTAATAGCTAAAATTCCAATTATAACCTGCCATCAATTATTACCATCCTTATTAAACCTTGACTTGAGTCCCCTGTAGCATCTCCACACACATCTATAGCAAACTACCTCTGTGTATTTTCCACTATATGATTTTGCTCTGTTTGTATAAAATGTAATGTAGCGTACAGTAAAAAAAAAAAAGTAAATGGCATCACCCCAAGGCCTTTGAAAATCACCTGTTGAGCAGTTTTGGCTCAAACCCCAGCCACCTCTCCTGTTCTCTCATCTCCAAATCCCACTTATCAGCCAGCGGCTCCAGAATCGTACTGAGAAGAGCTTTATGCAAATGACTGGAAGCGAAAGGCCAGATCTAATCTTAAGGTTTATTCTAATTAAAAGTGATTTACTTTCCCCGCCATTCCCTGTGAGGGAAGCTTAATGTCCTGTTCTCAAAGGAGATGGCTTCCTCTAACGCAATTAGGTAAGAGAAGATGCACTTGGGTAAAGTTTACTCTGGATGGAACTGCTTAACAAGCAGCGTAGGAGCAGGCAGGGAAACCTTAGACTTATACGAAAGGACAGACAAAAGTCAAGCTGAAGGATGGCCCTGGTCTGTTGTATCTTGTGTTTGTGCAGAAGAATTTGACAGTTTACAGTAATGTGCTCTTGCTCACGGGCAAAGATAACCTCAGACATTTATTCAAACTTTTTATTTATTTATTTTTTTTTTATTCAAACCGTTTCCTGATAGTAAATGGACTGTATTTTTGTAGCAGCTTTCTAGTCTTCCAACCACTCAAAGCGCTTTACAATAAAACTGTACACTCATATGCTGATGGGTATAGCTGCCAAACAAGGTGCCAACCACTCATCAGGATGTCATCTAATCATTTTCCACATTCACAGGCCTCTGAATTTCAGTATCTTGCCCAAGAATACTGTAGGCTGGGAATAGAACCATCAATCTTTCAATTGGTGGCTAACTGCTCTGCCTACCTTTTTGGTTTTTGAATCCCTGCAATCCATCAAAAACTCCAGGCTGATAAAAAATAAATAAAAATATAAGTTAAAATATCATAACCATTCAAGGTAATTCACATTACAAAAGAAAGACATAATAACTATCTAGCAGGTTAATTCAAGCCTCCCCGTTGGGATTTATTTAGCAATAATGTCTCACTTGCTGATCATTACCCTGCTGATATCTATTAATACATACATAAGGTCACATCAAAAGGTTGGCTGTCTTATAAGTCCATATTCCAATAAATTACAAGCCTACTTAATAAAGTAGGCGTATAATTTACAATTATTGATTAATTGGACAAATATTATTGATACATGATTCCATTGCTTCTGCTTAGATTCTGCAGTTGATCATAACTGCGTCCATGGCAGCCGTCTATGTTATTCATATGTAACAGACCGTGGAAGGCCTTAATTGACCAGGATTAATTTGAGTGGAATTGATTGATCAGAATTGATTTGAGTCGATACCCTGCGTCCTCACGTTCTGCCACAGATCAAAAATGTCCGCTAATAGAATGAAGCAATGATGAAATACTCAAACCTTTCTGTGAACCCCCTAAAAGACAAAGCCAATCAGGTTATCACTTTAAGACAAACGAAGATAAACGTTATTGTCATTGCACACAATTTTAAAACAGAACAGTTTCACACATATGCTCCATGAAATTGTACATGACATTTACAAACTAATCAGATCATTTTGCTAATAATGCAAATAAATAAAATCTATGTTATACGTAACCACCCGATTACTAATAACTCAATATCTGATGCACTCATTAGATTAGATTAGATTAGATTAGATAGGACTTTATTGATCCTTTTGGAAGGTTCCTCAGGGAAATTGAAGTTCCAACACGTCACATACATACTCATGACAAAGGGGATGTTGTGTATCCTGCAAATTTTTTGGCAGAAGAATTGGGATCTGGGATGAGTAAAATTAATTCAATTCACCCATATTTTATTTATTGCATTATGCAGCCCCACCACTTGATTAAGTATAATTTTAATTAGTTTAATTAGTTCAATTCTTAGCTATATATATTGTTTTCTTCTGTTTTGACATTTTGGATGCTGTTAAAATAACATGTTTGGGCGATGAACATAAATTAACACCTCACATCTGAATTTAAACTCAAAATCAATAAAACCTTGTTAGTTATATCGAATGAAGATATTGTTTTTTACCTCCTGCCAGCGCAGTAGCTAGCCAACTTGAAGGTTGCCAGATCATCAGTTCAAATATCCTCCGTATGTCACTCCGAAATCTTCCATTTTTTTTTTTTTTGCAGAAAACAAGTTAATTGGAATTATAGACATGTTGTTTTCCTGGATCAGATACATAAACTGTGGTGTGTCGGTGATGTTTAACTCTGTGACATTTAAGGCACATTCCCCTGTGGCCTTTTTGATATTTTCAACCAAGCATCAGTTATATAATTTGGAGTTTTTACTGCGTTGAAGCAACCTGCCAAATCATGATGAGGTCTAACGTCTCCAAGTCCCTCCACTAAACACCTCCGCTGCAGCTGTCCATCCTCTCTCTCCCTGCCCCCCTATATTTAATTTCCACACTGTCATTCAAATTAATTGATTATTAATAAACAGATATGATTCTCTCATGTCATGAGTCACTGGTAGAAGCATATAACCGTTCCAATTTGCTGTGCGACTAAATGTTTCATGAGATTTCATGCAATACAAATGTGAAAAAAAAGTAGAAATAGGCACGTGTGTGTGTGTGTGTGTGTTTGTGTTTCTAGCAGATGTTTTTGGTAGCGTACGTTACGCTCAGCTACACGTGGAGAGCATTCATGACAGCCATGGCCATCACATGGAGAGATGGCATCAATATGTTGGATGAGTGAGCATGTTCAGTGTGATCCAGATAAAAGCTGTCATGTGTGTGCATGTGTGTGTGTGTGTGTGTGTCTGCATGTGTGCTTGCATGACATTGTCATTGCCGCGGTAAAGGAACATCTCTATATTTATGGTGTTTTATGTTCTAATTAGCAGCTGCTAATTAATTATTTCCATCTCTAATTTTCAACTCAATAGTTTCTTTTCTTTTGGCTCTAATAAGAAAATACATATATTTACATATAAATTGAACTAACTACATATATTATGATATTATATACATACATATATATATATATGTGATAACATAACAGCAGTTTGAAATTGAACATTTATTCTGTGGCTCTATTCAATTTTGAAATCAACAAAAAACTATGTTGGTGAAGCTAATTTTACCATGGCATTTTGGTTGAGTGTCTTTTTTGAAATATTATTTGTCAAATTCATGTTTATTTTTTGCATCATCTACTGGGAAAAACTCTCCAAACCTGCACGGACAAGGACTATCTGTGAAAACATGCCACATGCTAAAAGTTTCAACATCATGGAAGAAAGTTTGCTTCTGAAGACCCCAGGGATTTTTGGGGCTTAAAACTGTCACTGGGGTGCTAAAGAGGGCTTATACAAGTGAGTTAAATTCATACATCTTTTTCAACAAGATTTTACAAACCAAGATGAAATCTCCATTTATTCAGAAGCGAATAAGCACTGGTGTATTATTGTGAACTCTGCTCTCTTGTTCCAAATTCAGCTATTAGCACTTGAAGTCCTTGCACTTAACAATTTGTGCTCTCATGTACTCCTCCAGTAATGAATTCTTGAGTGTCACATGAAGTACTTAAGCAGAGAGGAGATAACTACAGGCCGTCTTCTTCCATTTTCTGTTTTCCATTAAACAAATTTATTTAAACAGTATTAGCAGTACAAACAAAACGTCCCCCTCAATATGCAGAACACGAGCATTTGTCCCCTCCCAATTAAACCTTGAAAGAAGCAGACTTTCAGTTTTATTCTGACAAAGTGCTGTAACATAACTCATAGACCCAATAAAGCCTCATGGGACAAGTCCCTTTTCTTCTGGAGACAGTCTGATTGGACAATTTTCTACAAAAGTCTTAAAACAAAGTAAGTTGTAGCTGTGAGTCATTAAGACTTTCTACTGAACTTTTACTTCTAGCTTGCTAACTAATATTAAGGTAATGTTACCCGACTGTGCAAGCTTGATAGCTGACTAACTGAATGAACTAAAATGAATCATTGAGGTCAGGGCCGTAGCCACCATTGAGGACACTGAGGTCATGACCTCTGTATTTTTTTCCACCAAGTTTCATTTAATTGTTTCACTCAGGGTACATTTTCTGATTACTGCATTGCCCACTCTTGGCATTCTCTTGATGAGCTTCAAGAGGGAGTCACCTGAAATGATTATCACTTCATAGGTGGGCCTTATCAGGGTTAATTAGTGGAATTTCTTGTTTTATCAATCATAGCAGAGTGTGGCTATTTTGAAGAAACTAGCATATAAAACATGTTTTCACTTATTTCACTTTCTTTTTGTTAAGTACATAACTCCACATGTGTTCATTTATAGTTTTGATGCCTTCAGTGAGAATCTACAATGTAAATAGTCATGAAGATAAAGAATGAGAAGGTGTGTCCAAACTTTCGGCCTGTACTGTTAGTAGTAAATAACAAGACTAAACAATGTATATATATATATATATGTATATATATATATATATATATATATATATATATATATATATATATATATATATATATATATATATATATATACACACACACACAATTATAGCCTAATTATGACTTGGTATTCCAGTATATTAGAATGTTGACTTCAGTACTGGCTACGACCATGATTGAAGTGAGCAGGTGTGAGATTAAATAAGACACAACAGAGTACAGAAAACAAAAGAAACTTGTACATCTGTAGTATGTGTCTGTTGACTCAGCGGGATGATATTAAATTCGAGTTGATCTACAAGAGAATAAATATTTGAAAGCAATGCAGAACGTGTGAGAGTCTGACTACATTATATTTACAATTGTCACCTAACGACTGAATTGCGTGTTTCCCTTTATATGAATCAAGACATTCCACAATGAATTGATGCTAGGAAGGCACAAATAAATGCATAAAAAATCACCAGAATGCAGGAAATTAAGCGTACCTGAAATGCGTGTCCCCCCCCCCATTGTTCAAATGAAACCTGTGCCCTTGATTGCACTTCCATAATGTTCATTGTGAATGCTAATAGACAAGGTGAAATGTGCATTTCCTGTGCAGGCCCCTCATTGACACGGGCACCATTTACCGCTGTCACACTCCCCCTCACCACCACCACCACTTAGTGAATAAAGGTCAGGCAATCAGGCATCTGGAAGGACAGCTAATTTGTCATCCCTCGACAAACGTGTCAGCGTCCGATCTTGTCCGCAGGGCTTGATACCGCAACAAGCCGTAAAGGTTAAGAGATTCAAAGAACGCTCCCCTCCTTCCCTTCCCTTCCCTGCTCGCCCCGTCTCCATCTCAACAAGCAACATGCAACAGAGCAGAAAATTCAATTTTGGATTTGATACTGTGAGAGCTATGGGGTTTCATGGCTGTAAGTCTTCAGTCTTTAGGCATGTCGTCCGCCGTGCTCAGTTAAACTCTACAGGAGCCCCCTACATCCAGACGCCGCTGCCTTGTAACGTGTCATTCTCAGCGACTGCAGCATCCCTGATAGCAGTTTTTTTTCTTCTCCCCCTTCAGTGAAATGCCCATGGGTTGTAAAAAAAAAAATTGCAATTTTAGATAAACAAGTCCTCAAAGTTTAAACTGAGACCCTCTTGTATTGTTTTTTTTTTTAATTTACCAACTGAATTTCAATGCAGTCATCTCAAAGCAATCTGTCGACCCAAGCACGGCCTCTGTGATTATAGAGGCTTTACAATCCATCCCTGCTGTCCCTGAATGCATCCTAATAGCCTGTTTAGTGAGGCCATCTACAGGCGCAGGTGTACGTCCTCTTCTGATTCCCAAGAGTGTAACTGACAGAGGGGAGAGGAGAGAGGGAGAGACATGAATGAGTGACTTTGATCAGGTGAGCTCACCAGGTCGCCGTGTTTGTGTGTGTGTGGAGTGTTCAGTGTACGATAATGGAGAGTCAGGCTGACAGCTAAATGTCAGAAACACTTAATGTACACAGGTGCTTAGAATGGCTGTATACGGCCACTCACATTTTCATGAGCAAACCAAAGAAAATGGAAATTATTATTTTTTTTTTTTGCGCACGTTTTGCAGGTGAAGTTGCTAACTTCGTGTTCTTGTTCATCATTCCCACTCTGTCTGAAAGACTGGAACGATTTCCATGCTAAGGTATTCATGTCATTTGACAACTTAGGAAGGTTATATGATCGACAGTGGGGTGCAGTTTTTTTTAACTGCAAAGGAGAAATAAAAGGGCCCACATAGTGCATATTGTGCATTTTCGCAACTTAAGAGGGCACTTTAACGCATGATTTTGGCTCCTAGACAGTTTAGCACAAGTTTAGTAGGAGTGCCCTCTCAGTTTTGGCTCTGAGAGGGTTACTTATCATGTGCCTTAGCTCCCAAGAGGGCACTTTAAGATGCGTTTTGGCTCCTAGAGGGAATTTTAGCATGCATTTGTGCACAATTTTTTGGGCCATGATTGACAACCCCTCCCTCTGATCATCAGTGGTGTTCCCTCTGGGAACACCACTGATGATAAATGATGAGTGGATTACATGATGGTTACATAATAAATTATATATATATATATATATATATATATATATATATATATATATATAATTTGTATAACACCACAGCAGGCTTTGACTAATGTGAAACACCCACATTTGCTTTGTTTTTGGACATTTTAAGGTTCAAGTCTGATATATCAGTCAGATTTATATGCCAGAAATTCAAATGACAGTAACTGAGATGTTACATGAGCGCAGCATTCATCCCCGTGTAGCATGAAAATTGATTTGTGTTAGAACTGCATCCCTGCTATTTCCCAGTTCGTTCAATCATTTTGTTCGTTCATCATTTGAGAAGTTAAATTTGTGTGTTTCATTTAAGAAACGTTCATGGTTCACAGTATCAAAGGCTTTTTTCAAGTCCAGATTGACTGCTCCCACTGAACCGCCGTCATCTAACAACTGTTTGATACTTTCAGTGAGGTAACAGTCTGCCAGCTCTGTGGAGTGCTTGGTCTAAACCAAAATTGTTTGGGGCATAGAAGTTGATTGCTTTCAAAGTAATCAACAAGTTGTTTGGGAGCACGTCTAGAATTGAAATTGGCCTGTAATTAGAGACATGGTCAAGTGTATTGTTATAATTGTAATTTTCCAGTGCTGAGGGAAATTCATTAGCTCTAATGGATAAGTTGACCACATGTTGGGGTTCAAAGAAGAGAACTGCTTTGTTTTACAGAAGAGGTAATCAAACCAGAATGGCCCTTGTTCTGGATTGCTTTAACTGCATAACGACTTTATCATTCTCACGTGGGCCTACCTCTCTTCTCAATGTGTTTTTTAAGGCTACTGGTTGAAAGCTTGCAGCCAGTTCCTCAGCTGTTTGAGTACAACAGCTATTAAAGTTGTTTCCAATTTATATCCTTTCATTACTGATCTCACATGTATTATTCAATTCTACTATTGGTTGTTGTGGGTTTGATTGGTTAAAATATTCAGGTCTTTCTAAAGGGAAACTTCACCCTTCTGATTCATTAATCAATTGCATAAAGTAGCAGGTTTTTGCTACATGCAACACCTTGACTACTTTATCCTTTATAAAATACTGTTTTTGTTGATAGTGTTTGACTCTTTTTTTCCATCAGGTGGGAATATCCTTAATTTAGCCATTATAAAGCTCTCCTTTGTGTCATATAATGTACAACATAGTCAGATTCAGTCAGTTTATTTTACATGTGAATGTCATACTGTCTCCTTTGATTCATGCCAGGATTGGTAATATTGATTTCAACCATATCGCTCAGCCCTATATAAGCGAATAAACATGTACTGGCAAACATTTTACACCTTGCTCTTCATCTGAATGTTGTTGTTCTGTTTCCATTTCACCTCTCAATCTTGCCTCACGTCTTCCCTGCCTCCCCCCCCCTCACCTTCACAGCTTCCTCCAATCTCCCCCTTCTCCTCCTTTATGTCTTCGCTCTCTCTTCTCCCAGTCTCCCCTGATTCATAGCCTGTCAGTTATAAACTGCAATCAAGCCCGCAAAATGAAACCGCCATCTCAGGTTGCTGTGTACACATGTCAAACGTGTATTTAGCAAGGGGATATGAGCAGAAAATGTGTTTGCTCACATACCTGCCTCCCTCTCAGAAACAAACAAGAGTTTGCCTATCTGCTAAAATCTATAGATAGCTGATGCACCGTGGGGGGCGTCTCAGTTGCAAGTCACTGCTCTGAGTTAATGTGACTGCAGGCTCTCCTGCAAAGCAAGGGAGGCGGAGGGAGACGGGGAGAGGAGTGGAAAGAGAAAAGGGGAAAAGAGCAGCGCGGTGAGTTAAGTAGGAGAGAGAAGGTGAAGGTGGATGCCATGCTGAGAAGCCATCACACTCATGTTTGAAGCCTAATCAGCCACAGTCTGCTGCACTATGATGCAACATGCAGTTTGACTGTGTATACTTGGTATGTAGCATTAAAGCCGTTGCATGGTCATTGCTACATTTCAGGCGATGAAATGGTGCTAGAACGGTGCTCCTAGGAAAATGTTTGCATCACATGCTGCGTGAAGAGTCACACGTTATCTAAATTATGTTGACTTTGCTCAGTAGCATGACTGAAATATACAGTATATATATAATGTATATTATTGTGGATGGAGGCAGAGTAACCAGAATGAGCTTAATGCACAATTCATTATTTTTTTCAGATGAAAGTATTTGAATTACATGCAATCCCAAGGTTGGCATTGCATACTGTTTACGTCAAATGTTACCTCCCTTTTAATTTTTTTTTTTTTTTTTTTTTTTTACTTTTTAGGATAAATTAACCACCTTTCTTTTAACCTTAATTGTTCCTAAACCCAGAAAATACAAAAAAATCGGAATATTTCAACTTTTACAAAACATTTTGTGCAGCATTCAAAAATGTTGTTGTATTCTCCACATTTAATAAAAATAATTAATCAAATACAAAAGTTTGAATATTTCAACTTTTAAAACTATTTTGTGCAGCATTCAGAAATGTTGCATTCTCCACATTTAATAACATTCTTTCATATAATAGGCCTATAATGTAGCTAGACTGTGAATGTTTCTTTATTCATATACCAATAAAGAATTCAAACTCTCTGCCTACACTTTATTAAGGGTGTCAGTAATCGTGAGGAGATACTGTGCAGGGTCAGAATATGAACAGAATGTAAGTGCTTAAAGAAAAATAAATAGATGAATTATTCGTATGCTGGTTTGTGCATTTTCGTGATTGGCTGCTGAGAGGTGATTTTGCCCAAAAAGGTTCACTTGCCTGTGCCAAAAGACCAGGAAATTATGCGACTATTGTTTGAGTCATGCAAAATAAATTGTATGGTTACCATCTTCTCAGGCTCTTGGCAGTATGGATTCATGATTAGTTATCGGCTGTTGTCCCAAAACAGCAATATCCCCTCACTGTGGCCTCACTTTTGGAAAACAGCCGAGTTTAGAAGTCGTTGGAGTTGACTTTTTGGAAGGGAGCTTTAGTGACTGTGAAATGGTGACTAATTTGGTGTAAAGAAGCGTGGCCTTTGATCTTTGCATTGAATAAAACTGACTGCGCCTGCCTCGGCGCCCCTTAGGCCTCATTGTCAGCCTGCCAGAACGTCATTTTTCTCCCATCACTGCATATAAAGCTGTAGAATACATCATGCAAATAATCAGGATGGAAACAAACACAAGCAGTGCTTCCCCCAAAGGAAGAGACAGCCAACTCTAATGAGGATGGTAAAATTGGAATATTCATACCTTCCCTCTGCAGAAAGAACTGAGTGACTCCCTCCTCTCCCAGTCGCTGTACCCCACTTCTCTCCTCTTCTTCGAGGCTTTTGTCTCCTCCTTCATTCACCGCTCTGTCTGTCCTTCCCCTTCACCCCCGTCTCCGCTCCCACTCCTTCTCCACTGTCTGTCTTCCTGGAATGTGGCGATAAACCGTAACATGAATAGGCAGCAAGTGATGTTGACAAAGCCGTTCACAGATTACGCCCCTGGATCAGAGTCACAAATCTGCCAGAGAGGAGACATTTGTTTATGGGTGAATCGGTAATGAATGCAAAAGGGGGGGGGGATTATTAGGAAGGAGTTTGAGAAACATAATACTTGCAAAAACAAGCCTGAAATATCTCCAAATTCAGACTAGAGATTTACAGGCATCCCACCACATATTGGATTGAACTGTCAGAACTGTTGTTTGAGTCTGGTAACATGATGTCAAGGCTTATGGAGTCTCATCCCACTCAGACAATGGGAGGTCCAGTAAATGATATAGAAAGAAGGCCCACTTATAAACAGTTTCAGCTTATTTTTGCATTTTAAATCAGATGTTCAATCATATTTTAAGTATTTAAACAAGAACTGAGCAGAAACACAGTACAACAAGTAAACAGTCCAAAGTATTTCATTCTTGATTCCACTCTTCATATACCAGATTATCTGACCCCCGAATGCATGTTTGTGCTGTAGACAGGTGCTCGCCTGTAAGTGAAATGAAGAAAAATGTAATGGCAGTGGAGGAACATGAACAGCGTGATGTACTTCAAGGGCAGGAATGGATGATGTAGGAGGAGAGAGATTTTTTAGAATGACCTAGAATAAGAGAAAAATGATCTCCCTTACGCTAAAAAGTTTCTCTTCTCAATGCAGAAGTAAGTTTCTTCACAGTTTACGTAAAACTTGACTACTAACGGTATCAGAGTATAATAACTTTTTGATATTACCTGCCTAGCAATAGTGCATGGAATTTGTTCCTTTTTTTCCTCTTTACTTTCCTGTAGTACACTTCTACTCATTCTCATAGACAATTCTTACACATTGGAATTTGATCGCTCAAACCACAATTGGAGGTTTGTCACTCAGTCATTTTCTATACCTGCTTATTCCTCATTAGGGTCACAGGGGTCTGCTGGAGCCTATCCCAGTGCGTTACGGCAAGAGGCAGGGATACACCCCAGATGGTCGCCAGCCAATCGTGGGGCACACACACCATTCACTCGCACACTCACACCTATGGGCAATTTAGAGTCATCAATTAACCTATGAAGCCGGAGTACCCGGTGAAAACCCATGCAGACACGGGAAGAACATGCAAACTCCACACAGAAAGGTCCCAGACTCAGGACCAAGGAGGTCTTGAACCTGCGACCTTCCTGCTGTGAGGCAACAGCGCTAACCCCTGCACCACCGTGTCGCCCCCAATTGGAGGTTTGCTGCTGTTCATTTACATATAGAGCGTGAAAGTGTGATCCAAGACACACAAAAAGCTGTCCATTTATGATCGGATCACTCAGGAAGCATGTTAATGCCAGCTGTGCACGGCCATAATGTGATGGATTGAAATAAATAGAGACACTTTGGCCCAATAGTCATCTTTATGACATTATTTTTGCCAGTTAAGGGTCAAATGGAGGTTATTCCAGCTCTGAAAGTCAGATTTAGTTTGAGAAAATTGGGGAGTGAAGTTTGCAGAAAAAGAGCTGCCTGAGAGCGAATAATATTAACCCCCAGATATTTGAACCCTGATTGCCTCGTGTGGAAAGACAAGTTTGACCGCTGGAACTGTGAAGCAGTTCTATTAGTTGGAAAACATTCACTTTTCTGAAGATTCAGCTTGTAACCAGAAAAAAAGGGCCGAATTCATCTAAAAACTGAAACTATCGTGGGAATAGCAGCTGCGGGGTTTGTAACATAAAGTAACAAGGTTGCATATAAGGATACCTGATGGATTTTAACTTCCTGGTGAACCCCTGGCATCAGTGCAAAGTAATCAGATGTCACATCATTAGTGCAGACAGTTACCCAGGGGTTAGTGTAAAGGAGACAGATCCATGAGGTGAAACTGTCACCAAATCCAAGCAGCAGCAAACAGATATTCCCTTTGTATTCTATATCGAACGCCTTTTCTGTGTCTAATGATATAACAACTTCAGGGTGTTTTGAGGTTTGTCTGGAGTAAATGATAATTCATAAGGGTGTGCATGTTAAACAAAGATTAGCAACCTCTGGTAATCCCGTCTGTTCCTCTGAGATGCTAATGTCAGGGAGAATCGCCTCCAGGCAGCCTGCCAACACTTTTGCTAACACCTTGACATCCACATTTAGAAGAGACATGGATTTGTCGAATCCACAGGAATCGCGGCCCTTTTCCTATTTAAATATCATGAATTATTAGAGATTGATGTTTGAGCATAAGTTAGTTCTAATATACCATGTTCATTAAGTCATTGTACACCAACATTTCCAAAAAAGAGTGCATTGCATTGCTCTTATTACTTTATCTATCCGAAGTGATGAGTCCAATCACAGGGTCAATAGTGAGCGTTGCTTTGTTCTCAAAAAAATTGTCCTCGGTAGTGGTGTCTGTGGGGAAATCTGACTTGTTAAAAGCAGAGCAGAACGATTTAAATGTCGCATTGACACCAGCGGGGTCTCTAATTTGAGAAATCAGAAGTGAAACAGCTTGATGCTTCAACTGGTGCGCGAGCAGACGACTTTCCTTATCACCATATTCATAGTAGCTCCCACCAGACTGTGAATGCATATGCTCTGCCCGTTTAGTCGAGAGCAAATCCAATTCAGCTCGCCGGCTCATGGCTAGGATTTGCGGCATATCGGTCGTCTAAACTAAGGATAGAGTCAAGGAGTCAGATTTTTTTTTTTGCAGCCATACGCTGCCTGGTTAGGTTAGGAGAATAAGAACTAATTTTACCTCCGAGAAAGGCCTTTGTTACTCCCATACCAGAAAGTGCAAAGTCAGATCAGTTTTGTTGAAATGTATCAATAGAGGAAATATAATTATTATCTGAGGGGAGTGCAGTGAGAGGATATATCAAGAACCAGCAGAGCATGATTGCTTATGACTATTGCTAGATATTCTGTGGAGGTCATACTCGGAAGGAGACTGCTATCAACAACAAAATAAAAAATAGTCAATTCAGGAGCAGAAGTCGTTTGTTTGCAAGGGGGACTATTTCGCATGTGTATTGTGGAATCTCCATGGTTCAGCACAGCTATTCTGCAGCATAAAATCTCACGTGGCTACTCAGGGCTCTTCCACATGAACAGTGGTACTTTTGTAGGAAAATTTGTATGCCCTCTGGTTAAAGAAAAAACCTGTCCATACCACCAGTGTGATTAAAAAATATCTCCAAGCCACAAAATCTGCCTCATACTTTCAAAAAGCCCCTCAGTTTGTTTGCAAAACCCACATCATCAAAAGTTGGGTCAAACAATACTGGCACCTGCAATGGCAAGCCTGTAACAATTAAGAACCTCCCATTAGGATCAGAGATAGTGTTAGTGAAGATAAATTGCATCCTCTTTTAAATCAATATAGCAACACCCCTGGCCTTGGTAATAAACGTGGAATGGAATACCTGGCTAACACATTGACTTGTATGACCTCAAATGGACCTTGAGGCGCATATGCATTTCTTGCACAATTGTGTGTGAGTGTGTGTTTTAAATGACAGAAATCTAAGGATGAAGATACCTTTTGGGATTTCAGATGCATACTAGGAGAAATTATCCCTCTTCTCTTGCAGAGAGGCCCCCTAGTGATAATAATACAATAACAGCCCTGTAGTGCAGTTGATGTTTTGCCGGATAAGCCTTTTGTGATTTGTGTGATACATGTTCACTATGATGGTCCAAAACATAAAAGCAGACCTATGTCCACTACACTGACTATTTGGATTGTTGATCAATTGTTTTTAAGCAAGTATGACAAACAATTACTGGTTCCAGTTTCTAAAAAATTGATGAACTGATGCTTCCTTTTGTAAAATATGACGGTAAACTGAATAATATGGACTGTGGGTCATTTAAATACATCACCTTAGGCTCTGGGGAAATATTTTAGGCAGTTTCTCAATATTTTCTGACACTTTATAGACAAAACTATTTATTGATTAATTGGGAAACTAGTTGACGGATTAATCAATCCTGAAAATAATGACCTGTTGCAGCCCGAGCACTGACAGATGATAAGCCGAACAAAAACAATGACACATTGGCAAATGGTTTGTATTTTAAATTAAAATAATAAAAAAAAATAATAGAAGTATTATCCTTTCCTCAACCCTCACTAACCTAATGACTAAACAGGAATTTAAAAGTGGTTCCACAGGAATTCTGTTGGTCCCTGCTCGCACAAGTGTGACGATTGATTGCTTGTTGTTTCCTAAATTGTCCTACGGTAAGCAGATTATCCTCATGTTACAGTCTGAGAGTCATTCTGGATAAGAGAATTCCCTAAATCCCACAAATATATAAATCCCACAATTACCCGCAGAACAGGCTGGAGGTGAAGTGTTTGGTAAAATTGTAATGAGATGCAAGGTGGGCATACGGAGGCAGGTGGTGTATTAAAAAACCACATGAAATGGAGGAAGGGCATCTGGGACAGGCGAAGATGGCTGTGATAACGAGGGAACAGCGAGAAACAAGAGGGGTGTTATTGGTGGGTCAAGTAGCCGGGGGACTGGGGATTAAAGAGGGGCAATTTAATCAAGTCGTGTGCAAAGGAAATAAAAAAAAAAACAACTACCTATGTTACTGCCCTGGGAGATATCATCACTTTGTTGAGTGCATTCCAGTAGATCTCAGGAGCCTATGGTTAAATGAGAAATGAACACTGTGTCTTTTTCATTGTATATGACGTCCTGGACCAGTGTTAAACAACCACAATCTGCTGTTTTGCACATTAACAGTAGGGAAACAATATTCTGTTTCTTCATGGGATGGAAGGGAAGGGATAAATGTGAGTGTTTTCAAAGAAAAAAAATAAATCCCCCCTCAGAAACATAGGGATTCTTATTTTGATTGAAATATATATATATATATATATATATATATATATATATATATATATATATATATATATATATATATATATATATATATATGTCGCTAAATACCACTAAATCCTAAACACTGGACCTTTAAATACACAGTGCATATAAAGTCTACACAACCATATTGAAATTGTGACACCGAGATAAATTATTTAACTTTTTCCACCTTTTATTGTCACCTATAACCTTTACAACTCAATCGAAAAATGAATTGAAATCTTTAGAGAACAATAAAAATTAAAATAACCTGGTTGCATAAATATGCACACCCTGAAACTAATCATTTGTCACAGCATCTTTGGCTTTTATTCCAGCACTCAGTCATTTTGGGTAGGAGTCTATCAGCGTGGCACATCTTGATGTGGCAATAATTGCCCACTCATCTTTGCAAAACCACTCCAAATCTGAGAGATTTGACAGACAGGTCTGGACTCTGCCTGGGCCATTCAAAAAACCCCAGTCTTATTCTGATGAAGCTATTCTTTTGTTTAATTGGATGTGTGCTTTGGACCTCCCTGAAAGATTGTTTGTTTCTCAATTATAGGTCACATTAAAGGTGGAAAAAGTTGGGTCTTGGTGTTGGTGATATTTTTTCCAACATCACTAAAACCTGGCATTTTAACAGGGGTGTGTAGATGGTTTATATCCACTGTAGCTTAAAAAGAAACATATCATATCTGATATCAAGAGAGAAATCTTTGCTTTGCTTCCCACATGATCTGATTCTCTTTCCTACCCAAATTAAATACAAATTCTATCCTCAAAACCATTAGTGGAATAAAGAAAAACCTACTGAATATGTGCATAGGCCCAAAGGAGATACTTTCAATGATTTACTGCTTGTGTCATACTCTTTAGAGAATTTGGGTCACATTGTGAATTTGATATCTACTATAATTGTTGAGTGCGTAAGATAACCTGGTTAACCCCTATACAGAAATATGGTGGAAATAAACATTCTATGGGATTCAACACAGATAAATGTGACTGCAGCTACTCAATTGTAAGGTTTGAACCCCAGCTCAAGTGTTTTTGTAGCATTGGGTAACTAATGTATGTATAACTATAAAATCCATGGGGGAGAATAGTGTTGTTGGCACTTCTGTGGATAAATATGGAGACGGTAAACTGATCTTGTGGATTTAATCATTTTTGCATTGGAAAAATCCACTGATTGGATATAATAAGTTTTAACTATTAGGGATCCATGTGTTTTATCACGCATGGGATGGATAATTTAAATGGTTTTTGGTGGCAAAATTAAAACGTAGTAACAGTTCCAGCTTTGCACTGGCTTCCTGTTCCATAAGTGGATGCAGTCTCCCAGCAGAAAACATTTTTTATTAATTTGTTTAATATTTGCTTATAAAATGTTCAGCAAATGAATGATGCTGTTTTACAAGTGCCACTGTGTCCGTCAGTCCAATGGTAATCAACTTGTTAAATGATTTTCTCTGCCTCATCAGCAGTGTTGCACACTTCCACAGTGATGATGACATCAATCATCTATTTCTGTCAGAACAGAATATGCTACAGTACATAAAAATGGAATATATTTGATCGCTGGAGGATGTTGGCAGGCTGGATGCAGATGAAAAGCAGAGTACACACACACATTCTTCTTAACTTTGATCAAATATTTGCTTGCCTTTCCTCCCACAGCACATTTTCTTTTGTATCATTGCCTGGAGGTTACTGATCACATTTGTTTTGCATAAATGTGCAACAACATCGTTGCGTCCTTGATTTCTCAGTATGAGCACCGTCTCCACTAATAATGGCGTGTCTCTCGTAAACAATCACTTAAATGTAAAATATGTAAAACAGTTTGTTTGCCCTATTTACTAAATGACTGCAGAGCATGTCTTGATCCCACATTGTCATCATTGAGCGTCATATGTGATAATAATGTGCAAAATGGAATTGTTTAACACAATTATTCTGTGTCACTTTGCAGACACATTTGCTAAAATATATTCTCATACAATGAATCTGATTTGGAGCGCATGATGGAGGAGGATAGAATATTAAATGCAAAAGTAATGGGATGTGTTATAGCAATGCTTGCATATGTAGGCCTGTACATGGTCTTGTTAGGGTAGAAAGATTTCTCTAAATGTCCAGAATTACAATTTTAGATTTTTTTCCCCCTCCTGAATGTGACAAAGAGATGTTTGCCCTTTCACGTTCCAATTGTAATGTGGCCCTGAGGTGCAAAACACAACAGTATCGAACAAAACACATTTATAAATCAGAAAGCACAATAACAAAAGTGAACACATCACAGCTCATCAGAATGTTTGAGAAAATGCAACAAATCAGAGAGCAAATAACCCATTTAAATAACACATTTAAAGATCCCTGCTCCAGATGTCTTTTAAAGTTCAAAAACATGCTCAGCTACTCTACTTTGGATGATGATGTGTGTCTGATATAGTTTTCACACACAAAAAAGATCAATTATCCTGTTTATTTCCCTCATTAAAAGTTCCAGAAACCAGGCATGTGCAAGTATTTTTAGTCTAAAAAGTTAAACTTCTGAATACAAGACGTCTCCTACATCACTGTAAAGTTCATTCTAAGTGTGCAATCATGGCTGCAAGTTTCCAAATCATCCACTCCTCCATTCAGCAGATTATGTGAAAACAGCCTTCTAGTGTCAAACTCTGCACATACATCATTCTGCACAGTGAAGCTCAAGCATTCAACTGCAGGAACAAGGAGCAAAAATGCATTTTTGAGTGGAGGAGGGACTTCACAAACTGAAAAGACACTTCACAAAATAGACGAGGTAGGGACAACAATTCCTGTTCGTGACTGGACTAAACACAAGTAAAAATGTGTTTTCTTCTTTTCTTTTTGTTCTCCAAGCCACTGTATAAATTGGAGCATGAGACCTTCTTCGAGAAACAAATAGACAACCAAATGATAAGTAGAATAGATTATAGTCTTTCTCAATAATACCATGTTTTTTGTGTATATGACCAAATATGCATCATTTGCTCTGTTCAAGATTAGTGGCTATAGAGTAGCTATGATCAGTAGCAGGATACCAGCATAAATAAAAAATATATTTTCATACTACTACCACCAGTGAAAGAAGCACAATTTTACAGGTTGTAAATGATGATGTGCCTAATCCTCAAATATTGCCACATAAATGTTAGTGTTTTTGACAAAACGTTTAGATACAGGTATATAAATGTCACATTTTAATACTTTCATAAGATATTTTCCATTTTCCATTGATGTGTGATTTTTTTTAAACATAAATTTAATAACTGAATGAGCCCAACGTTATGCTTCCTGCTCTAAAAACCTGTTCAGAAAGTATTTGCTTGAATGAAATTTGTTTCTTGTTTTTGAAAAAAAGCCTTAAATGGGATTCTTACAACAGTACTACATGCCTGAAAATATTACTACAAAAGTATATCATTAGATTCTACACATAATATATCATTAAAGCCAGTATATTACATTTTACAAATGACTTCTTACAATGACTTTCCTCAACACTGGTAAACATGCAGCATCAGTGCTAATGTTTCATGAATTCATCAGTATAGATCCTGTTCTAGTTTATGTAAGTGGTCCATGGCAGTGATTAGTGCAAGATTAATTTCTCGTCCTTTGGTGCAAAGCAGATCCATTTACACTGATTTAGAAAAGGGCTAGCAGTAGATACTCACTACAGTCCTATTGGCAGTTAGCTAGGTGGTCATTACTAATCTAAAGGCACCCGAGGGACAGAAAAGCAGTGGATATGTGCAAGTGTTTTCTGCATGTGAGTGCACCATGTGTGTGTTTCTGCATGCGGGCGTACATGTGTGCGTGCGTAGGTATCGAGGGGGGTGAAAAGGTTGCGATATTGCAACGCAGTCACACTTATAAGATGTAGGGGTCAACTGCAAGGATCAGCCGGGGTCAAGCCTGTAATGGGAGCCATTTTTCATAAGGCGCATTTCTCATCCCGGCCTCAGAGGTAGCGGTGAGAGTGAAGTAGTGAACTGCAGGAAATGGCATTTCAATGTGTGTAACCTCTCGCCTTGCAACGTCCCCTCTTGACAGGGAATGGCAGGTCCTTCTCATCTCTCTCAGTCTGGCTCATATATCACTCACAGCTCTTGCCCACCTCTCCATCCCAGGAGACGGAGGCCTGAGAGAGTGAGAGGAAGAGTGTGGGTGATGCGGGTGGACTGCTCTTCAATCTAGCAGCTACTCAACAATCAGCAACACATCTATCACCATCCCTAAAAGTAATTTTGAACTGAATGACATACATACAAGTGTATTCCCGGCTTGTGATGCATTTTATAGCGTTAGTGTTGGGGGGGGGAACTGGCCTGTTTCTTGTCAGCGCTGACTTGGAAACCAGCCTGATGTAGTTTTGAAAGACTGCAGCGTGAAAATGGAGGGTTTTTTTGTTTTTTTTTTTACTTCCACAATTGTCCAAGATACTGGAAAATGTCTCTATTTCAAGGCATAAATTGCTGACAGGCAGTCAATACAGATTCAGAACAGATTGACTTTTTCACTAATTGAACTAAGTGAGGAAATCAGAATTTGTAAAGATGAGAAAAATATGTAGTGGGAGTATTTATAGATTTAAAAAAAAAGTCTTTTGACAAGGCTTTTGGTTTTAGGGGGATTTTGCAAGATTGGATGAGAAGCTGTTTTAGAAGCAGGCAGTAGGTTTTTGATTCATTTAATATACATATTGATAAAGCCTTATATACAAGGACACTTGATAGTATTTGACTTGATCTTACATTAGTATGACTAGTGTAGTGCTCGTAAAAGTTGAAAAGTTGTAACTTAAATCGATTTTTCATGTTTGGCCAAATGAAGATGTGTTGGAATATTACATAGTCTTAATAAATAAATTGTACATTGGGTAAGACATGGATGAGATAAGGAGAGTCATGCAAATACATTAATTGTTGGAAAAAGGCTACAATTTATGTTGATAATGCGGATGTCAATCTACATATCAGTTTTTATAATTGTGTAGATAGGGAAAAGTAAAACCAAACATGATACATTTCTTACTTCATACTTTTCCTTGTAGAGTGTAGTGACCTGAGAGGGTCCTTGAACGCGTCTTGGAGTAAGACGGCTATGGCCCACAGTCACCTGGGTGCGAGGAATAAAGTAGCAGCTAAACCAGCTAACATCCTAGCGTGACATGCAGCCAATGTACTTTCGTTTTGTTGGCTGCGTGATTGGTGCAGGAAGACATAGAAAAACATATTATCCCATTACCTAAAAAAAAAAACAAAAAAAAAACATTTTGGAGACATTAATAGGCATACTGTGTGCTAATAATGTGATGAGAAGAGGAGACCTTGGTATAGGGAGTTGGTGCAGTACAGTACAGGGGGGTGTTCAGTCAACAGGGCGAAGTCCAACTGAAGAGATCTGACATTCTCTGGGAAGGGTTCCAGATTTTTTCGAATCTGCAGGCAGCAGTCTGTACAAATTAGTGATCATAAATCGGCATGCAGGGATATCACTTACACTCACCTGGCATACCACAGGGTTCACCGCTAGGACCACTATTATTTATATCATGCATAAATGACACATAGAGTGACAAACATTTTGAAATGTGCTCTTTTTTGCAGAAGATACAAACATAATCTGTTCTGGAGAGAATTTACAGCAGCTTTTGAAGGAGAAATGAATAAATTGAAAAGGTACTTTGTCACTTAACTTGAATAAAACTAAACTTATGCTATTTGGAAATCGTAAGTCATGTAAAACCATGATAGAAAATGTTAATATTGAAAGAGCTTATCAAAACAAATTCCTGGGTGTGATGCCAGCTCATAAAATCTCCTGGAAACCTCAAGTAACTTATGTGCAATCAAAGATGCCAAGGAGTGTTGCCTTTATGGGGAAATCAAGACACATACTGGCTCATAAATCACTGCATATTCTTTACAGCTTGTTTTACCTTCTGAATTTGAATTACTGGGTAGAGGTTTGGGATAATTCTTATAAATCCTGTTTGTAAACATTATATAAGTTACAAAACAAAAAAAAGGTAAGGTGGGGTATATGAAACATTGTTTCGTGACCGATAGGGGACCTATACGTATAATTTAAGGAGGGAAAAAAAGAGAGAGAAAGAAGCATGTGCATTTCAGTTTGTGGGGTTTCTATATAATGGTTTGGGGGAGGAGATGTGACACAGTTTAAAAGTGAGTTCATAAAAGTAAGTGGAGAGGAGAGTTGGAGAAAATTCCTTATTTATTTGTTTATTTATTTGTCTGATAGCTGATTATTAATTTATGTAAAAAGTAGTTTTTTGACTTATGTACTTAGGATGATGATGATGTACATGGTGGTAAAACGTGGCTTCTTCCTACCCCTTTTCAAGCAATAACTAAAAGAGTGTTTTGCATTGAAACCATGTTTTTTTTTTGTTTGTAATTTGTTGTTGTTTCTCTCTTTCAGTCCCTTTATTACTCAAAATAAACATGTCCTTCATTCATTCATTCATTCATTGTAGATGACCAACTGAGGAGGTTCTGTTTGGAGGCACATGGTCTCTGTTTGAATCACTCCAGCACATAGACCGAGCCGCAACGTACTGAAAAGGAAAGAGGAGACTGCAGTGTTGTTGTTCTCTGGAAACCTAGACAATCCAGCCACTTGGTGGCACTAGCAGCCAAAATCAATGAGAGAAAACAGGAGGGGAACATGTCTGGATATTACAGAGATGTTTCTCAAACATATCATCAGCCATGGATATTTTCAACAGCAGGCACAGGACTATCAAAATAAATCATGCGCCGTAAACATCTTGTTTAAGATGAATATTTCTGTTTGAGGCTGCTGTGAAAGCAGCGAGGTCTGCCAGACGCACCGTGGGCAACTTCATGATACACATGCAGAAAAAGCAGGCTTTGCATCTGATAAAAAGCCCTTTATGTGCCAGGGCTCCTTTCACTGTCAGGCTCTGTGTGAGGGGAGCAATTAGAAGTGAAACACTTCTGAGGACTGAGAGGAAGCTCGTTTGTGATTCAGGTCATGCTCGCACCTACATGTCATTGGCCAGAGTGCAGCAGGTTAATTGAAGGCGTCTTGTCACCATGGACCGCTTCGCTGTTCCGGGAGGAGGGGTTGACCTCTCCTAAAATCTGATTGGATATCCCAGGACCCCCACCCCTCAAAACCTGCATATCCTCCCACACACACACATGAATTTTGCATCTCTTCACACCTCCCTGCTGTGCATTGCATTCATTATTGTCATGAAGTTGGTTTTAAACATACTGAATACAGACAGTGTAAAAATTCTTAATTCTTAGTCTTAAAATTACATCTGTTCCCTCAAAACAAATTTGTCTTTTTCATACCTTGAAGACTTTAAAGAGTCCCATAAAAAATACCACTTTTTGTAATAAAGCTCATTTTTATTAAAGCAAAAACTGAATTCTTGCGATATATTAAAGGCTGGGGGTACGTTTTGTTATGAAATTCCAATGATTACTTTGGTTTGAAAGCCTTATAGAATAGCTGGCATAAAATAAATCCCTAGTAAGGCACATGGGTTAAAAGTTTACGAGACCCTTCTTCTCAGTAAAGTCTGTTCTCAGTGTTGTTTCCACTGGAGGATTCACGTTTTCACATCTCGCTTGCATACCGGGCCGTGATTGGCTGGATTGGTTGCACGTTGAACTCATCATCCTGCACAGTGAAGCTCAAACATCCAGCCGAAGCCAGAAAAAGAATAATAACAAATTTGTGGAGGACTGTTGAGGAATTTAAATGACTTATTTAACAAAAAGATGCACACGAATTTATCTGATTCAAGGCTCCTCCAGTTGTGTTATCATTTGTTATTCTTTAATTTATTTTTTTCTCATTGTGAATTGGATATTTTAGGAAGAAAAAACAATTTGAAGACATCTTGGGATTTTTATGCATTCATCTCTACATTGACAACTATTTTCAATATCTATATAACAAATATTTCACTGTCTGGAACATCAGGGCTCTGTTTTTGAAATAAAAAATGTCAGAAAAATACAAAAATCATTTAAAGCTGAAACATATCATTAGCAGGGCGTCTACGTTCCTGCAGTCACCGTGTTTGCGGCTGTAATCCATTAAGGCAATCACTAATGACAGTTCTTGAGATTGAGAGTGTGATTAATCTACACAGCTGTCAGTGAAATTGATATTGTAATCATTTGTATATTCAATTTTTATACTGCCACTGTTAAGTGCGGGGAAATGATCATGTCTGCTTTGGGAATTATTCAAATATGATGATGTAACAAAGATATTGCACGGAATATTTCAATCGCATTACTTTTGTCACTCTATTACATCTGCAAAATACTCCTCATTGTCTCCATATTGTCACATCAAGCCCATTCTGCTCCAGTGATTAGTCTGTGCTCCTCTATGAATATTCATTCCATCATCTTTCTTTGCCAAAGCCTGAGGCGTCCGGCACACAGGTGTTGGTGAATAACACAGAGGACAACCAGCTAAATGCTGCAGAAACAGGAAGTTTCTTTAATGACTACCGTCCCCAGTGCATCCTGGGTAATAATCAGCACCTGTTTGTCATAATAGAAGGTAAATACTAAAGTAATAGTCCTCACAGTAGGACACTGGCAGCAGCAGCGTTCCACAGTCATTTTTCATTCCTTTTTATTAACCCATTAATGACAAACTACTACATTTAGCATGTAACGGAAAATCCCTATAGAATTACATGAGTTGAACCTTTGTAAATTCTTACGTACTTTTGTTTTTTAATGAATTCTAAAATGCACTGCCCTTCCTTAGAACAATCTGATTTAAAGAAATTAAAAGTCAAAGAAAAAAGTATGGACAGTTTAATTTGCATCTTCTGTGCTTATGCGGACAAGTAAGATATTTGGTTTGGTTCATTTTTTGAATGTTACATTTATTGAAGGTGCAGATACAGAAAAAAGCTAAAAGTTTTCATTAGAATGGATTTAACTTAAATATGTAGGAACTAATAGTTAAACTATTACACTGGCTGAATATACGCAATTCATTTTAGTATACCCAAAATATGAAGTATAAGTAATTATATCCTAATGTATTTAAGTAGAAATCTCTTGGAAAATTAAAGTAAATTCTACTTAAAATAATTATTCTCATACTGAAACATATAAGTACAATAAGTTGAAAAAAGTATAATCATCTTAAAAACATATTTAGAGTTAGATAAAGTAATTTCCTGCAAATGACATAATCAAATTAAGCAGTTTCAACAAAACATTTTTTCAGTGCATGAGTCACATCAATTATTTATACAGCAGTTTATAGTATAGTTTACAGCCCTCCATTAGTTCATCGCTTTGTTAATGAGAAAAAAAAAATCAATGATGCCATGTTTCCTGCATCATAATTTGATGACAGTAGAAGCAAGATATTATTACGAAGACATTTTTTGATTCCCGCCTGGTTATGTAACGTACAAAGCCAGGGCCAGAGGCAAAGTTTCTCTGTTGTGCTTGCCATCCCAGTGAAGAAACTCTGTGATAAGACAAATGGTTGGACTGACCTTTGAAAAGATCACCATATCTCTGGGTTCGTCTGAGAGAGAGAAAGAGAGGAAGAAAGAGGGAGAAAGGAGCGATAGGGGGGTTATTTCTATATAGTGAGGGATAAAAGTGGATTCCCAAACTGTGCGAGTGTGTGCCCTATTCGTCTTCCCCTCCTGAATGCTTTCTGCTCCATTTACACAAGCTAAGTTTATTTGTCTCTGTCTAGGACTCTACGTGAAGCAGCAGCAGCAGCAGGAGGAGGAGGAGGAGGGGGGGAGGGAGTTTAAACCGTTGCGTCGCTTACTCATTAACTGACAACGCTCCTGATTTTTCTTTCATTACTTCATTTTAATGGAGTTGGATCAGCTAGCTGCTAGCTCTGCAGGCCACATGGGCCTTTCATGGTGCTCATTACAGTTCAGTCCTAGGAGAGTCCCCCTTATAGTCCGTCCATGGGAGAATCCGTATGGCTAGCTCGCTCTCAGTTGTACGCCCACTCCCAGAAGTCATTCATCTATGTTTGAGATTTTCTGGATTGCTCTGCAGCGTGGGCAAATATTTTATAACAAAAGTGTCATTAAAAGTTGGCAGATGTTGAAATACTTTGAAGACACTGACTGAGAGTGGGGGGAAATAAACAGTATTATTGGAGTGGAAGTGGCCATTTGCCAGAAGTGCAGACTTTATGTTTGCTGTTTTTTTTTGTTTTTTAATGATAAATGTTGTGCAAGAAGAGGTACTTCTATATGTGTGAAAACAACATGAAACAACTCAGTTCTGTTTTTCACTCCAAAATAATATATACATATATATATATATCGATGCCTGATAACATGAACATTACATCAGATAACCCTATTTAATACTAAATTATTATAATATGTTATTAAATGATGAAATTAAATTGTTACAACTGCCACAATGCAAAATCTTTGTCAGTACACAACATTCAAATATACATATTACTGTTATCCACATGTTTAATATTATATGAACATAACATACACTCAATACAAACAAGGAGGAAAAAGTATTTATTATTATTAGACTTCTAATTATATGCTGGGTGACTGCAATACATTTCTTTTATCATACAAACCCTATTATGCATTACATGCATCACATGTGGGGATGCTTATATATCAGTGTGTTCTGACTAGGGTTCCTAGTGGAAAATTTCTGGTAAATATCCAGAAACTTTCCAAGTGAAGTTAAGCTGGGGAATTTGGAAATATTTATATCGATCTGACTTTGATACAGCAGATTTATTTTCCCCTCGAGTGGAACTCTTGTCTGCTGAATGTTTTAAGCCTTGAGGGAATTTTTGGCACTTTGCAATATGCGGCTGCAGTTTTGTAGCATCCTTCATGTATGCCTTTACAATATTCACACACATACAAAGACTTTCCTTCAACACGAGCTTGTGAAAAAATCTTCCACACATCAGATGATGAACATGGCATTTTTCTGTAGAATAAAATGACATGAAAAGCTTATAAAAACACTGATGCAATAGCATGAACAGAAATATAGTTAGCTAAACAACTAGAATGGTCTCCAGAATACACGACAATTGATGTATAAATGAAAAATGGCTTATATTTAAGAACTTATTAGCCAGCTAGCTACTCTGTGAATACATTTTTATTTAATATTTGAAAGTTAAACAATAATACCGTTATAGATGAAACATATTTACCCTGTAATATTATCAAAACCTACTTGACGTTATATAATCTGTGGGGTCAAACTACGGCTTCAATAGCCCTGCAGTAAGCAGTGTGCTGTGTGCATGAGATTGAGGAGTGTATTTGCATTAAATCCGGTTGTTTTAGCCAAGATTATGTAATATATTTTACCCCAACTGTATTTAAGTTTCCTGTTAAGGGCCGACCTTCAATTTGGTAAATTTTGGATTTATTGCTGTTCATTCCCCTATATTCCCGTTAATTCCCATGGAAAGTTTCCAACTTTCCGACCCAACTTCTGCAACTAAGACTCGCACTGGTGATTTAATGAAAGCGAAGCTCAGTTTGTTGTGCTCTCTTTTACTGCTTGCTTAAAACTGGAGGCTTACTGTACAAATTACTCCACTGATGCACTCCCGGCTGGAGAAGTGCATTAGCTAAATGCTTATTTGTGTTAAATGTAGTGCCACAACAGGGTGTTTTTCCCTGCTCACAAATTTACAATGTAGAAGCGACTCTGTGTCTTCACATGATGTGACCTATTAAATGCGTTGGTGCAGGAGGGGTAAATGTGAAGGGAATACAAGGAGGAGATGAAGTCCGGACAGCAGCATCACTTGTGTCTCAATTAGCGATGCAGGGGCTTTTGAATGGGTCTTTAACCTTAGCGGGGCTTAATCATGTAATTAACGAGAAGGGGGGTGAAACTGCCTGTCTAATGCGACTCTCCTGCTAGAAATAGTCCCCCCAAAACATTGTCTATACCGCATGTTTTACGGGAGACACCAATTGTGACCTTTACGACAAGGAGAGAGTTGGCTACCTAAGGCGTTAGTCTTTTATTTATAGTTCTAAATTAACGTCTTATTGTTATTCGGCTCATGTGTGCATACATATGTGGATTAGTTAAACATCCGCAGTGTCTCTTTGCAATGCAAGGATGCCCGTTCAGGATCCCTGCTGATTATCTATTGCTGGCATTTAAGCAGCATCTGCAGAGCCTCAGTCTCTCCTCCTCGGACATCCCACTCATCACCCCGGCTGAGCGAGAGGCTGTTTACGGTGGCCTTGCTTTTAATTGCTCGTCAAATTATTGGCTTAATGATAAGATATGGGGAGATTGAAAGGGACATATGGATTCGGACAGTGGCCATCAAAAGCTGCTCAGCACATTGCGGTTTTGCATCTGCGGTGTCTATTAGCTAAACAAGCCGAGGCCTATTTACCAGTAATCAGCAGAAGCACTGTGGAAGATAAAAATCAGCCATGGGCATTATTTTCCCTTCAGCCTTCAAGAGTGACAGGCCTATTATACAGTGCACGGAATTTATGAGATGATCATCTTTGATGGCCTGGATGTCCGTCGTTCGCTGTAATGTTTTCTATGGTAATGATGCTTTCCCTCTGCCTTAGACCACAAAGCCGCCATCCGCCTTGTGACTCCATCTTTCTGCTGAAAAGTGATTGTTGACGGCTCCATTAACGGGTGAAAAAATATTTTCTTTCCCCGCCGCCGCCTCCTCCTCCCACCCACTCAGACGTGTTATATTCACTCGTCAAACCGGGCTTATTTATGTTGTCTTCCCCCGGCGCCCGGAGATGCATCAGGTTTGAACTTGTCGCTTTGATGGGGGACGGTGGTGATTTGAAACAACCTTGATACAACTTCTGCCGCGCGGAGGAATGAAAACGTCACGGCGGGATCGTACAGGGAATCAAACGGCGTGGCCTGGAACGGCGCAGGCTGACTGTTGGTCATTATGGCTGCCCTACAACCAGCCCGCAGATCTCACATCCATCAGCGGTGTAAAACCATCTCATCTGTCTAATGAAAAAACTGCCAGCAGATTTATAATGATGGATCAGCTGTATGTAATATACGTTCAAATGGATTTGTTTAAGGGTGCATAGTCAGAACCACAATCATAAAAGCGAGGGGAGAAAAAACATGAATGATTGAGGCTCGATATAAGCAGCTAAAATTAGCCTCGGGCCCTTTTTGATGCCTAGTTTCTCCTGCACTCTGTACATTGTTAATGCATTTTGCCTTTAGGTCCCCATCAGGCACAGAGCATATGGCAGACTACACATGGCAGCTTCATTATACAGCATTTTGTCCTTTGTCGCAGACAACAACGAGCACTCCTGCTGCAAAGCAGATCAAAGTTTGCTGTGTGAAAACCTGCGCCGTGTAAGAACTATATCAACTGAAATGATCTAAACGTTAAAACTACATTTTGACACAGAGCCCCTTGACATGAAATGGCCTCAAGAATAGGTAAGAATTCAGGAAATACATGGAAAACAAGAGCTCTGGCATTTGTGGCAACAGTAAAATACTATATAGTCATTATCCATAGTTAAAATACAGTTGACAACTTTAAATTTACATTGAAAAACTACATATATATGTACTGACACTGCTTCAAAGTAGAAATAGATATTATAAAAATCCTGTTCTATATATAATATACAATAAAATGATCTCTAACCAATAAAACATTTAATTAACAATTTAAACATCTAAATACTGTTGTAGAATGGGTAAATAGGTTTATAATCATATCAGTCAATTTAATTCTTAATATCTTGTTTATATTCACTGTGTGGTTGTGTTATAAAAGACAAATCTGTAAATGCAAAGTAAATATACAGATTTTTTTTTTTGTCACATTATTTGTAGGTAATAATCTTGTAAAAGACAAAGAACAAAGAATGCTTAATGGTAGAGACACGGTCGGGCGATACATACAAGCCTTTAAATGAGATTCATTCATTCTAACATGATATGGGAAGCCGTTCAAGAGTTTAGGGGCCACACTTATAAATCACCCCGTTCTCATTTGTGTCAAGTGTTGCCGTTTTGTCAAAGCCCTCGGCGTCACATTCCAACGCGCAGGGTACCCTTTAGCATCATTTTTGATTGAGCAGGGTAGTCCAAAAGCCTTCTGTTAAACTCCCACAACATCAGAAATAGATGCAACGAGACCGATGGTGTCTGTTTAAGGTGAAAAATGTGCGCATTTGGAGGTGGAGAGTCGGCCCGGTGGTCGGGACATAAAGGCAAAACTGCAAAAAATCCATTGAAGGATATTTTAACCCAAATAAATGATCTTTCGCTAAACAGAACCAGATATTAACCACAGCATTATCACATAATTATGATATATGTATAATTAGCAGTGATTTGTAACGTCATCCAGACACGGCCTGTTTGTCTCATGATGACGACGATGATATCTGATGCTCTGGGATGTGAATGTGTTGCGTAACAACTATAATTGATATACCTGAGTGACCCTGAGGCCTTTAGTCTCTTTTGTCTCTGGCTGGAAATCCATCTTGTCTAATCCTACCTAACAAACAATAAGGGTGCCATGGGTTTATTGATCAATAGCTCATATTGTCTTCCTTTAACACAGAAAACAGCAATCAACGCTGTCAAGATAAAACCATATGTCTTCATATCTGGTGACATTTAGGTTCAGGTTTAGATGAATTGAAGGATTAAATGTTCCTTTGTAACTAAAACAAAACTTCTTTGAAAAAAAAAAAGTTTTTCTTAATCTCTGAAATAATTACATTAGATATTAGTTGCAGTTCTGTGCCGTACACTTCAGTTTATTATTATATTGTTTTTTAACTGAAATGAACTTGATTATGTAATAAATGCAGCAAAGTTCACTTTATTGTTTGGAGAATCTGCATACCTTTGATCAGATAACAACATACTCTCCGCGGCTTCTGCATGACATTTAATACAAATCATCACTCACTCGTTAAAAGGAATATTCTAGTGATTTATTATTACACATTTATAAAGTTGAAAGAGACAGAAATGAAAGAAAACAGAAAGTTGAAGCAGCAGAGACTTTTAGTTCATATTAAGGGCTCAAGCACAGAATCCACTTTTCCTAAAACAGCTTGATATCATCTTTGGTTAGTCACTCCGTGACATTTGTTTTCAACAATCTGTCATTTTCTTAGATTTCACACCCTTAATATACGGTATATTTGCACTCCTCCCACGCAGAAGTGAAAGTACTCCTCTGAAGTCAATCTGAATTCTTGCCAGTGCAACAGTGTGTTTTTGCAATTGTTTTCGGTAAATGTAAAATACGAGTTGTAACTCGGCACCCTGGATTTTACCCTCACTTCGATGTTCTTCATCATGAACATTTATCACATTTATCTATTTTAAACTCAGTTTCTGGCATCTTCAAGAAACAGATAGAATATGAAAAGTGACCTCTGAGGTTTGTCTCTTTTGACACCTGTTTTTCACAGCGGGAATCGTGGCAGTAATTGCTTTTGAGGGCTCCCTGATCCATTTACACGGCTTACCAAAGCCGGAAACATGATTTGTATTTGACACATGTCCTCTTTTCATCTTCTTTTATGTCGTCCCAGTCTTTGTGATTTTGTTTATTCGGGGTTGATGTTGCTTTTGAGTTTGGACCCTCAGGGAGATGGGAAGGGGGGGGTTTGATTTAAAAAGACAACATTTTTTTCATTTTTTTTTTATCTTGAGGATTCTTACCCAATCTACACAATTTAACAAATACATATTTAATATATTTTTTTTCCACCCATCCATTCAAATATTTATGAAACTGAAAAATTAAGCTGATAAAGTAAACTTCCATTAAACATTTCAAATTGATTCTTCCTGTTTTGCCTCCCAATTTCCTTGCAGCATATATAAGCCCATTGTAATCATACCATACACCGACAGACAGGAACAAGACAGCAAAACACTTGAATCACAATCCAATATCCTCTGTTCATCTCGACTTATGTTCCAGAATATGAAGGTATGCATTCCAATTATCCTCCATTGAAACATGATTGCCAAAGAGTGAAAACAATATCCTTAACATAAGAAAGAAGGATTTGTTTTCTGTAAAGTCTCATAGCTTCAGGGCATTCATCTAATAACTGTATGAGAACAAACAAAACTTGTGCTTAACATATCAAATGCTGTATTATATTTGGTTCTTATCATAAGCTGGCAAGTGATCCTGAACTGAATTGATGCTCGTTCTATAGAACAAGTAAAGAAATCTACGGGGGGAAAGGAAGACAAGGATAGAGGAGGTGGTTAAGGGTCGGGGTTTGTAGTTTGGGGAGAGAAGTACGTGACATGGAGAAGAAAAAAGACTTTCTGCCAGTTTATTACTAGCATATTTCACCAGTGGTGGAAAGGATTTTTACTTCGTTAATCTTCTTAAGTAGTTTTTTTTTTATTTGTACTTTATTTTTACTTAAGTAAAAATAATAATAATACATACTTTTGCTTTCACTCCATTACAATTTGTGGCAATTCCAACCAATCGGGTAGGTACTTGCTGTTCAGGACGCAGCCACTCAAAGTGAGCAAACAGATGGAATGTGCTGCATGAATATTCAGCATTATATTTAACAGTGGACACAGAGACAGAGCCTTGAGCCTGGGCCATCCTGTTCCAGCAATCAATGGCTGTATTTGGATAGATTATATGATTTCAGACTGGTGATTCGAGAACAACTTTTTAGTAAGAGTATGTACAGTATTGCTGGGAGTTCACGCAATATCCACACTAATCTTTTCTATACACATATTTCTTGTGAGCACTGAGCAGTGACATTGGCAGAGGCATAACTAAGTCTGTCTACATTCTATATCATAATGGCACAACCCCATTGCATGAGTACTTGTACTTTTATATTTTAAAGTAAATGTAAAAATAAGTACTTCATGCTTTTACTAAGATTCTTCATAAGATTAGTAAGATTCTTGATATAGAACTTCTACTTTTAGAAGAATTGAAAAATACTGAGTAAGTATTTTTCAGTGTACTTTTACCATTACTTCCTCCTGTATTCCTCCTGTCAATCAAGCTCAACCTCCAACATTTCTATTAACACGATAATGCATAACTTTACATGTCCAGTTATCTGAAAAAAACTGTCAAATTGGTTTATTGTGTCATGAAATAGTCTCTATATTTATTATATAAAAGTTCTTACCTATGCTTATGTTCAATACTTTGAGGGTTTGTCATCAGCTTTGTGGTGCAATTTTATAATATCCAGTGATACTATAATGGCTGTTATTGATACACATATTTATTCATAGTCCTTTTTGATTAATGTCTTTAGTATGTTGGTTTATTGTGTTTTAACTGTCACATTTTTTAGAATTCATTTATTATCGTTTCCCTCACTTCACCTTGAAATGAAATTGCACCCAAGTGGATGGATCATGCCTGTATTCAGCTGTGAATGTGCTCTATTGTTTTCTGATTGCAGTTCCATAAAGGACACACGAGTACATATTGAGAGGAAACCTTTATCTCCCTCTTTAATACTGGGCTGATTTATCCTGCCGGAGCACAAGGACGATAGCCTCCTCGGGCTGTGAATCATTCTTGCCAGCTGACTCTAATCACCAGCTAATTAATAGTTGATGTGCAGGCTTACAAAAACACGACTGCTATTAACCTGTACATGCTATTGATTTAGCCTCGCTTTAGGTGTTTCAGATGATTCTTCTGGGTAAAGCGGATGTCAAGACGAGCAGTTTTTTTCTGATATTCAACAAATCTAATTTATGAGTGTTTGCTTACACTCAAACTGGGTTCAAGTAGGAGAAAAGAGATCGTTCTAGTAATCTACTGTTGCCCGGCGCTGCTGCATTTTACATTGAGTCTACTGTATATTTTACATCTAGAGTGAAGGCCTGGCACCAGTCATGGCCTGCAGACCGTTATTAGAAGGGCGACCACGGTATAAGTGTTGTCTTAGAAAGTCTGTTTGGGAACAAGCTGACAGGACAAGCTAAGAAGCTCTCCAATACTGTTCCTAATTTCATCCAATAAAACTCAGCAATAAAACGCCAGCAGGGAGGAAACAGCACAGCATAGTACAGATGAAATAGAAAAGAGTTCAGGGAGCAGGTCAGAGACAGGTTTGCAATAATTAAAGACTCCATGAAATGAAGGATATATTTTCACACAGTTTTAATCTTGGGTCCCTTGTTAAATCAACCTTGCAGTATTTTTTAGTTGCAGTTTCTAATGTTTGATGACTCATCCGGCACTCAGGGATGTTTACAAAAGTTCATCCAATCAACTTATCTTAAAATTTTCATGCGGTCCAATCAAATGTGAGTGTTTGTTTTTAAACCCTTTTTGTAACTGTTCAAACATTAAATAATTAGTTTCACTGGGGAAAAATGACAAAAAATGCTCTAACTTCTGTTTAAAAGTGCCTTTTAACAACTAAAGAAACAAATCTGTCACCATTGTTGCGACATTAATACTGCACATATTCTCTATTCTACATTTACACAGTAACGTATTCCATGAGAGTTGAACTAATGATTACTTCATTATTGATTAGTCAACCAATAATCATTCAGTCTATATGTCAGAAATTAGACCCGAGGTGACATCTTTATTATCTTCAACCAAGGCAAACACTTGAGTTATTGTATTCATTGTTCCTCTGCTACTACTGCTAATACTTTAATATCATACTTATTGAACAGAAGTTCCTAATTTAGTTAGAAAAAACTGTTGCTTGACTTAAACATTTATAATGTCTGATATATCAGCGCTGTAGATATTTGACAATCTAATCAGCAGCTTTTCATCACGAGGCTTCATTTGTTGCTGCTTTCCCTCACTGATGAGCTGCTCAGTTACGTTAATAGATGAGATTTCATAGGAAGACGCATCTGCGGCCGCAAAAAAACAAAGCAAAACTCAAAAACATCACCATCTCCCTGACAACGCGTGTTTTGCAGCTGACAGAAATGCCGCTAAATTAAGCGCGATGCAAACAGGGCAAATTGAATCAATTTGCCTCCCCTAAATAGATGTGATGCATGGAGCCTGAATGCTCTAATGAATAAGAAAGAATTTCTGAGCTTAATGATGTTGTTTTTTGTTTGTCGGATTCCTCGCCGTCTGCCTAACGAAGGTTCCAGAAGATCGGGCGCCGAAAGAGGAAGGAGACGTCTGCTAACAAGGGCGGCGCGGAGGGCGGGGTGCACGGTGGTCACACGCGCTCCGACGTGGCGAAACCACTGGGAGTGAAGTGACAGGCCGCGGCGAAGCACGGGGCCGGAATCGAGAGGTGAGTGGAGCGTGTTAAGCTGATAAGTGGCCGTGCGGAAAATAGCGAGGGCTGTAGCTGGAAAAAAATAAGAGACCACTGCATTTTTGTTCTGAAATCAGCATCTGTACATGTATTCCAGCCATTTCATTCTGGCGTGCACATGCACACCTCATTCTGCTTAAAGAGGTACTGATTAGGTGAACACCTGAACCAAGAACAGTGTGAAAGACTTGTGGAGAGCATGCCAAGATGCATGAAAGCTGTGATTTAAAGGGGAAAGAAGGGTTATTACACCAAATATTGATTTCTGGACTCTTGTAACCATTAGTATTATGTTGTTTTAAAATTAATTTGATCTTTTTTTGTGCATTGTTTGAGGTCTGAAAACATTGCATCTTTTTTTTTTTTTTAATTGTTATTTTCTGCAAATAAATGCTCTAAATCAGGGGTCACCAATCCTGGAGGGGTGTGGGTGCAGGTTTTTGTTCCAACCAAGCAATTACACACCTGATTCTACTAATCAACCACTAGAGCCATTGCTAAGAACCTTCATTAGTAGAATCAGGTGTATTACTGCTTAGTTGGAACAAAAACCTGCACCCACACCCCTCCAGGACCAGGATTGGTGACCCCTGGATTAAACGACAATATTTTTATTTGGAATTTGGAGGAAATGCGGTCAGTAGTTTATAGACTCAAACAAAAATGTTCATTTTGCCCAAACACATACCTATAAGTAGTAAAATCAGACAAACTGATACTTTTTCAGTGCTTTCTTAATTTTTTTTCCAGAGCTGTAAAACATGACATCCTCCAGACATGTGTGCACGCCTTAAAAAAAAAATCCATTTGCATACGTAAGTCAAAGACAGGAGTAAGAGCATGGGTTTTCGAAGATAAGAAAAAAAGTCAAGACAGCAAAACACTGTTTAATACGTCGGACGTGGCCAAACATCGCAAAGGCGCTTCTCGGGGCCGGGCCTGTCATCTTTGTTGACGCATTGATCAGTAGTAGCCTTCTCCTTTTGTGCAGATGGCCTGCAGCACATAATGATCAACACGGAACACAAAGCTTCCAGCGGCGCGGACACATTGACAGGCTGTGATTAAATCAGCAACGGTGGCAGCATTTGTTGACGACAATGATGATAACACCGAGGGCACTTATCAAAGAAAGGACCTGTGCAGCTTTCCCGCCGCTGCACACAGACACACACACACACACACACACACACACACACACACACACACACACACACACACACACACACACACACCGTCACAAATAGATGTTCATGAATGCTGATGGAGGGAATTAATTTGAGCCAAAAAAAAAACAAAAAAACAAAGCTTTTATCATCAAACCCGAGCGGTCACCCAACCCAGTATTCCGCCGGCCTCATGAATAATTGTTTCCAAGCGTTATGTTTTGGCTGTCAGTCAGGAGTGCTCTGCGTTAGCTGTAATACATCTGAATTAAGCGCCTGGTGGCACTCTGTCACGTACGCCCCGTCGTAAGCCGTTAAATACATAAATCGGGTTTAAATGAACACACACACCACTTGTCTTGCCTGGTTTGCAGGGTAATTCATCTTCCAACTCCATGATTCTGTTATGCAGTCAAATTGACAAGTAATCCATTGCTGGTGTCCTTGTTGTCAACATTAAGGTCATTTCTGATTGTTGCATTGAGTGAACAGTCTTGCCGCTTTTGCAAACGCTTTGTAAGGGGTGTGGGAGGTGATGGGAAATACGCCAGGCGAATGTATCAATATGGTATGATTGATCTCGAGATGAAGCATGACTACTAAGTGGAAAAATGTTGCGACTGTATATGTTTAGAAATGCATGAGCTATTTGTCTCCTTATTTGTTTGTCAACAGCATCTGTTAAAGGACTCTGTCGTCACTTTCAATCGCGGCTTCCTCCGCGGAAGATAATCCTTTTTTTTTTTTTTTGGCAAGCTACGTTGCATTTGTGTCTTTTGGCATGGAAATTCCCTTTTGTTATACGCACCGAAAAAGTACAGACCTGTGCAATACTTAAAAAATGGATGTACATGTTTGCCCAGGCTTTAAATGGATTACAGTTCATTATCCCCAATTACTTTTCAGAATAAAATGGGGGGGGGAGGGGGGGACTGACATGGCGGTTTGCTATCAGCAAACATTCTCAGAGGTAGTGGCTGCAGCTATAAAAGGAATCATTCTTCTTTCTTAATTAATGCTCTTGAGATTACTTTTTTTGATGAAGCTAATCATATTTCAAGGTCAATAACAATTGTGATTCTTTAGTATGTAAACATGTAACTATGATGTTAAAGGCAAACGAATAGTGATGTTCTTCCTTGCTGTAAAGTAATTTTAAAAAAGTTAATTAATGCTCTGTGTTGCAATCCAGCCTTGATTATTAATGTGGTGACTGGCGCCACCAGCGTGTGAATGTATGAATGATTAGACTCCTGATATAGAGTCAGCATCTTGTATCATAGCCATCACCATCAATGCATGAATGTGTGTCAATGGGTTAATGAACAGTTGTGTGAAGCACTTTGAGTGGTTGAAAAGACTAGAAATGTGCTATACATACCATCAGGTAAATATACTGCACTTGACTATATTTTCTATTCAATTTACAACTCATTGTGGGAAATAAAAGTGTGACTTTTCATTCATAGAAAACACAGAATTGTCTGGGTGACCCCAAACTTTTGAACAGTAGTGTGTATATATATATATATAAATTTTTTAATTGTAGAACTTAGAATATTTGTCTCCATACAATTCAGTGCAAATGATTTCAGTTTTAAAACACCAGGAAATAAAGCGTTATCAATTCCAATCCCCAGAACAGAAACAGAGCAGGGAGCCTTGCCCAGATCTTGGTCTGTGGGAACACTAGAAGGCAATTTATCATGTTTTCTTGCACATTGTACCACCCCCCTGAGTCCAACCCTGACTCAAAGGGCCGTTCCTGTGTTGTCATAGTGCCGTCCTAAACACGTGCTGACTGACTGTAAGAATGTCAGACATTTAAATACATGCTGCTGTTGCATAACTTTTCTGTGATGTTTGCTTTTCAGTTTTAGTTATTCTTAGAACAGCTTTAGTAATTTAGCTTCAGAGGCAGTGTTAACAGGGTTATATTATCTTAGTTTAACTTGTCAGATCATTTTACAGGGATTGAGGTCTTCTTGTAAAACAAATATTAAGATGTTTTTGGACTGAAACATATTCACGCACATGTAATTTTCACTAATTCACATGTTTGTTGACCTGTTGAAATGAGCCTGGTTAGCTGTTCGTAGCTTATATACTGACTGGAGCTTCACATTTAGTGAACAGACATTGGAGCGGTATCGATCTTCTCATCTAACTCTTGGCAAGAAAGTGAGTGGGTGTATTATATATCTCAAAATGTCAAACTATCCCTCTAACTAGACACTGGATAATCAATCATCATAAAAATGACAAGATCATATAAGTTATGCATGGATTCTGTAGGATAATGTGAAAATGTGTGATATCACTGCCTCAAAACCACTGAGGGAGACATTTCCAACACTCGTTTAAAGTTTCAAATTTCTGCATGAAGTACTCAAAACTCCTACTCCTGAGATGTACTTTCATTTGGAAGAAAGTACAAGTTGAAATGTATCTCTTATGGGGCGTTCATTCCAAACACGATGGATGCTGTAAGTTTCCATTCAAAATCAATGTAAATGGCATGTTGTCCATTGCATGTCACTTGAAGTTTGCCTCATATAGTGGCTGAGAAATATCCACTCATAAAAAGCAACATGCTTTGATTGCACTGAAAGGCTTCTATTTAGACCTGTAACAACAACACAGTCTGCCTTCTCACACACTCAGTCAGTTTCAGCAGCACTACAGAGGAGGCCAGACCACAATAGACGGAGAAGTTGGTCTTGTGTGTTAGCAGGAACATCAGAGACCTAAATATTCACACATATATGAAAAGCTGTGTTATTTTCCCCCATAATAACACCTCTTTAACACATTTTTAACTAAATCGTGACATTTTTAAATCAGTGCAGTGGCACCACAGCTGCGGTCAATTCAAAGCGAATGAATCATTAGCCTTGAAGAGAACGTCCGCAGAGCTAATGGTCAGTGAAGACCCTCCAAAAAAAAAACAACAAAAAAAAAAGCCAACATGCTGACATTGCGATGACCACGTTGTGAGTGACTGGCTGCGAAAGGAAGCTGCTTGATGGGTTGTGACAGTAGCCAGACAGCCCCAGCAGCAACCCCTGCAGCCACTTTACATTCCCCTTAACTTAACCCTCACTGCAACTTTAACCGGTGATGCAGCCGGCCGTTATTTCACAAAGCCCCTCAGGTTGTGTGTTTCTTCTCTTCTCCACAGTAGTCAAAACGCACACGATCCATTTCAGACACAAATTCTCACGGGCATATGTGTTGTCACAGGGAATTATGGTTCACTTGTATTAGTTGCAGAAGCTTTGCTAATGTTACAGTAGTGTAAAGTGTATTTGTTGTTGATTGATCATTAAATCGGAGAGAAGTGTGTTGACTGTGTTTCTCCTAACAACGGGAATGACATGTACCTGACTGCTCTCACCTTCCTCCTCACTATAGTGGAAATTTTTGCTTCTCTTTAATTCAAAAAATCTGTTAAAAAATCATTAAGCAAATGTTTATTATTCATTCTTTTAGAAAAAAAAGAAGAAGCAAAACATCTGCTCTGCCATTACCATCCATCTGCCTTCACCATTTCTGGCTGCTATCTTCTACGGATTTCTCCTCTTAACCCGCAGCGTGTAATAACTGTCATCTGCCACGCCAATGAGCCATGTAGTAAAACCGCCGGTCTTTATATTTATCTAAGCTAATCTCAAAGCCGTCACGGCGGCCATTACAAAGGGAAATTATGCTTTATTTCACACGGCTCCGGAGGAGGGACCTGGAATGAGAGGGAGGGTGCTCCTATAAGGATGTCATTTGGAAAACCCCTCACCTTCACGATGGAGAGGCATCCAGCCGTAGATTCAGGGCCGTTTTTGCTTATTTGCAATATAAGCGACCATAAATGCCCATCTCATCACCAGAGGGGACTTTTATTAATTTATTTATTTCACAGAGATGGACTTCATTTTGCATAGCACCTTTATCTTATATGTTAGGTTAACTATGCCTGTCAGAATCTATATGGTTTATTAAAAGGTTGAATTGGTTCACATTATGTCTTCTATTGGTTTTAGTAGTATGTTAAATGCTGAAATATTAAGGGTTTTGTTTAGGCAGACTGTGAAACTTTTCCATTTTTTTTTGTTAAAAATGCAATTAATGTACTTAGGCTGTATCACTTTATTTTCTTACAAAAGAGAAGTCTTATACAATATTCTAATGGATTTACCCTCTGGCTCTAGCTACTGATTGAGTCTTTTCATAATAATACGCCGGGCTTATATAACGCTTTTCCAGGTGCTCAAAGGTTCTTTACAAAAAGATTCTAATGCTTTTTTAAATACATAAAAAGCTGAACTGAACAAAACTATATAAATGTATATAGAAAGCAAGAGAGAAAAGGTTGTTTTGAAGGCTGTATGGAGCACAGGCATTACATAATCTAATGTGGTTACATCTTGCCATAATCAGTATTAACCACCCTCCTTTTTTCATGCTAGATGCTGTTAATAATCTGCTCATTTTCATTAATATCTAAGTTATCTACATTACGTTTTTGTTAATTCAAAGGGACACATAGGAATTACAATGTTTTATTTCTCCATGCTAGATGACATGTTTTAATAAGAGTTATTTTGTTGTTTTAAAATGAAAATGCACATCGAAACCTGTTAGATCAGATGATTCTATTACAAGCTGCTATTAATTTGAATAACACACCAACCTGATGAGTGTGAATAACATGGGTTTAATAATATACCGTTGGGTAGACTTTGGGTATAATTTGGGAAGAGAATATCTACAGTTGATAATTTAAAGTATATTGCCTTTCTTTCTTCCCATTTTAATGAAGTGAATTCTGATTCTGATCAGTCCAGTCAAGTGTTTATGGAGCATAACACCACATGAACTCAGGGTCCTGAGACCTAGTTTCTTTCCTGCTGTTTGACAGTCGGGGTCTGGACTTAATGTAAATGAGTTGTAAATGAGTAACATTGTGTTACCTGGCTCCCCGGGTAGGTGGAAATTCAGAATCATTCAGGCTGGATGTCTCATTAAACTAGTTTCAGGAATGTCTACATTCAAATGGCCACAGCTTCTTCAAATATTTTACAGATTTCCATCGTTAGAAAGCTCAGGAACTTTCAGAATCTCTCAATAACTCAAAAAATCTAAACTTATGAAGGTGGTGATAATGAGAATAACAACAGTGCAGCTAGAAGATGTCTCTTTTACTACATTTTCTTTCTTTTATGTATAAAAACGTAGCTTTTTGTTTCACTTATATGCAATTTTACACATCTGGAATGTGCTGCAGATTTGGTGTGTAAGCGTGAATGCTTGAAATAGGGTGGGCCCAATCAGTGAATATAGGTTAGGCACTAGATAACAATGTCGGTCTTTTTCTGTTCAGTTCGCTGTAAGGAACTAAAGCATGTTGCTTACTTGTCATGTTAGATTTCACTTTTATCATTTGAGTTCCTGTAGCACTTTCTTGCAGCCTGGTGGTTGTGTGGCTGTCAGGTTCGCTGGCTGACAACTGATGGCTACGACATGAGCAGGAAACCCATGGGAGGGGGAGAGAAGATGTTTTATAAATGTATGATACGCAGCTTAGCCTCAGATCCCTCTCATATTCTGCTGCGCTGCTTCAAAAGTACCGCTGAGCTAGTTGGGTGGATCCAGGGCTGCTGTACGACTTTCATGTTGAACGTTCGCTCGTTCAGAAATCGCATACATTTACATTGTCGCATCATTGTAATGCCATGCTGGGAATTCAACACGCAACGATATGCATCTCCAGAGATTAGTCCCATGGGTTTCTGTGCAGGTGCTTCTTTAAAGACTTCAAAGTTGTTAAAGTTTTCAAAGTCAGAGTGCCTTTATTACCTGTTATCTCATTAAAATGTGGACACAGTCCAATGGAAAAGAGCTATTGATGAGAACAATTGATTGGACTCTGTGAAGTGACAAAAGAGTGGACTTCAACACCGCTCAGACGATCTCACTATACTTTGTCCACCCAGTAAAGGCGGCACGTCTCAGCCTCCAACTGTGAATCCCGCTCTTCCAACGCTAATATTTACCTTCCTAATAAAAGTCATTGTTGTGTGGCCCACTCTAAATCAGAGGCCTGCTTCTGTCAGGGATGACGGAGGAAAATATAAAGCGTCTCTTACAGTGATGGAGAGCTCGTGGGGTGTTTTATTAGCTCGGTGGAGAAGGCGGCCCTCATCAGGTTCTGGTGTCTGAATCCAACTGTGCGTGAAGCTGTAATATCATCACTCTTTACTATTAGGCCAATTAACTCTTTCAGACACACTTATTAGCACAGATTAACATTTCAGATGATTGATGATTTCATATGCTGCCATGCAAGTTTGCAAATAAATAAAATGGCAGTGTACCTTACAGCATTAAATTCCCAGCTGCTTGAGCTTCCATGTGCAGGTAGGTAATTATCTGAAGCAATCTGATTATATTATTCAGGCATTTGAGTGAACATTATTCCTGTGGATTTTTTTATAATTATTTTTGAGAAATATTTTTTGGAGCGTTTTACTGTCAGTTTTATTTTGTTATGTGAATATTTAACCCTGCTGGCAATATGACCTCCTGTGTTGTAGTGTGAATGTGCTTGGTAAAAAAAAATGTTTTTATTTGTTAATATTTTGTTGAATAAATATTGCCTAATATAACAAATATAATTTGGCATGTGGTACACATCCCAGAATCCATTAATACACATTGTGTCCCTAGTGTAATGCAAATCAATAGAAATAAGAGACAAACAATGAGAATAATAGAATAAAATGAATGCAAATTAATAAGGGTTAGAGGTTTAATCAGAAATCAATAAACTTTTCATTTTTTTTAAGAATTTAAATGAAATCTTCATTCATTCACCCACATGGTTGCATCAGGAGGCCAAAGATGAGGGCGAAATCCATAAATTAGACCACAACTACGCACTTTTTGATGATGACGAATAGCCGTTATGATACATTTTTATAAATATCTCATGTATATATGGAAACATCTCATCGTGACTCATCCCGTATTCATCCTGCTTACATTTCAAGTGGCAGCAGACTTGGTCTAATTTATCGACTTCGCCCTCATCTTTGACCTCCCGATGTAACCATGTGGGCGAAACATAACAATGCTTTATGTGTTTGTCATAAAACAGGGACACACGATAAGAACTATGGGGGAAAAAATGCATTTTTGATTTGACGGTCTTTAAAAATTAAAGCTGCACACGCTGACAACGCTTCTGTGAGCATGTTGAACATTCGGCGTGTTGCTGTCTGGACGCTGCAGCTGTGTCGTTTAAAATCAAGCACTGCATATACAAAGGTTGATTTTTGTATCACGGTGGCGTGCGGAAGACGACATCACTGCAGTATCTGGATGCAAAAGACGTACGAGGCGAAGGGTCGGAGTGTTAAAACGAGGGGAAGACTTTGTGGCGTGTGAAAACGTGGGCTAATCTTTTACAGCCCCGTGCTAATGCGGCTTTGGAACGACAGTGAGGAGTCAGAGAGAGATGTGGAGTAGCTGCTGCCAAATGCACCGAGGGCTACACTAGACGAGCCCTTGCCATCTGGGACGCTCGAGGCAAGGGTGAAAACAACTCCCCGCTCCATCACCGGCTCTGCAGCTCACACTCGCATGTCGTTTTGTTTTATTTCCCCCCCTCTTTTCTGTATTTTTCTCCTCCTGTTCTTTTGGCCTCTCATCCTATCACCCACTCCCCATTAAAACATCCCATCTTGACCCGTTGCGTCTTTCTCGAGCTGTCTTTCCTCATCTTGGTCACACTTGCCTCATTCCCGATTTCCCCCCACTGTCCTCCTCCTCTTCCCCTCTCAAGGATTTATCACTCTTAATTATCTTAACTGTCCCGCTTCATACTCGGCTTGTATCTAGCATATTTAATCTAGGATTCAGCAGGGCTATTAGTTACACTCAACATGCAGAGGCTAATTGATTTAAGGAAGCAAGATCTGCTTGTTGGTGCTGATGGGTTTAACTAAAAGCTAATATAGAAGGGATGGGGAGAAGAAAAGGATGGCTAGGAGTGAAATAAAACGCCTGAGCAGCAGAGGGGACTGCTGTCTTCAGCCCTATTCGCATCAGGGCTGATATGATCTGGGGACTTCATATGTTTGCGCGGCGCATTTGCATGGGATAAGTGAGGTCTGCATTTTACTCCAATTTACTGACATTATCCCTTCAGATATAATTGAAAAATGTCAAGCCTGTTGAAAGATAGAAAAACGTTCCTTCCCGCATTCTGCCATGCGTGTCATCCATCTCATCATCTTTCATGATTTCGCACTTCTGATGGATTTGAGCTTGGTGTTTCTGCTAAGGGTTCTCCACGCTGTGCGGTGAAATGAGCCTCCTGAATTTGCAAAAAAAAATAATAATAATAATCTGAAATTCCACTGCAGCCTCAACTGGGAAGGTAGCAGAAAAATACAGCTTGTTAAAAATAATAATAATAAAAAAACATCATATAAAAGATAGTTCATTCTATTTGTCAATTGTCATTTTAGTGATTTTAATGGTCAATACATAACCATTTGTAATCATTATTTGGATGCTATTATAGAGTTGCAGCTGATGCAGTAAAATTATATAAATGATGGTTATTATGAAATATTTTTGACTGATATTATCACATAACCTGTTTTTTTGTATTATGGACATGGTAGATTAGAAAAGGATTAGAGATGACCTCCTCAATTATTACAAATTATTACAATACACTGCAAAAACTATACCTTTTTAAAAAAAAAAAAAATCAGAAAATGTAAGTTTTGTTTTCTTAAAACAAGACCCAATCAGGAAAAAGAAAATTGAAATAAGCTAATTATATGCCAGTGGAGAAAATTCTACTCAATATTGGACAATTGTACCAAAAACAAGATGTTTTTTTTTAAGATTTCAGTTTTTGCAGTTTAATAATAGTAGTTCTGTGTCAGTTTGTAAACTTTGGATTTCTTTGACATTGACTTTGGAGTTTGGAAATGAGGATCCGGAACTTCGATAATGGCTCCCAGTCTTCTTTAATGCGAGTGGGAACTCTTTTTCTCTCTCTCTTTTTCCTGATTAACATGGAATAACTGTGTTGAGGATAAATATTTTGGGTTGGTGGGGAAACAGAACAGCAAAACAGATGTCTGTTTAAATGTCATGTTTATCGCGGAGGCTGTGCTGACATTTTAGTCCCAGACTTCCACCTCTCGGATTCGCTCACTGAGTCATTACCAGAATCGGGTTGAGTCAGAGCCGTTGTTGTGAATAAATATGATCTAATTGATAGCTGACCTCTCACATTAACGAGCAAAATTTTATGGGGCCAAAAGCAACACATGCCAGTAAGCCAGTATGTTTCTGTGTGTGTGTTTTTAGCTTCCCCCAGTGTGTGTGTGTGTGTGCATGCGTGTGTGTGTGGCTCTTACTGCATATGCAGTTAGGGGTGCTGGTGGTCACGGATATTGATAATGGCATCGGGGACACTCAGCTTCTTGTCTTATTAATCACACCAGGCTGAGCAGTGACCTTTCTCCGAGCCCACTGCTTTGGGCCGAGCCAGATCCCCTGCCTCCGCCGCCCCCACGGGAGCAGCAGGCTGACATCACTCACCCCGCGTCCGCTAATGTCAGCCCCGAGCCTGGCCGCGGCGGCTCACCGGCCCTGCCTGGCGCCCCGGACACAGCCCTGGATGACAGAGACATTGATCACTCAGGAAGCCCTGGTTGTCTGGAGGTAACCACGCAGGGGAGGAGGGGGACGGGCCAGCATGTCTGTGTGTGTGTGTGTGTGTGTAAGTGTGTGTGTGGTTTTTGATTCAATTGAGACCGGTGAGCCCAGTTAGACTTCACATCTGGGCCTAATGGGCAAATCAAAACCCATCATCGATCAAGGATCAACCGGCCTTGAGCTCTTCCCCTATTGGCTAAAAGCGCCGTAAACCACTAGGTTAAGCACGCCTAATAATTTGGAAGACTCCTGAATCAAAAATACGACATAACCGGGCATATTATGGATTTGTAAGCAATAAAGAGAAAGATGAACTCATTAAGGTTACATTGTCTTTCCCGTCTATATGATAATAGTGTCCATGTTTCCTCTTTATGACGTCGTTTGAGTGGGCTTTCTTACAGTTGTTTGGGTTAATAAAAAGGAAGAGTGAATTATTGAAAAGCTAAATATGATGTATATACCTCATAACGTCTATTAATTGGATCCATCCAGTAGTAGGTTAGAAGTTCATGAACTCATATTAACCAGCTCGGCAAATGAAAATTAAAATAAAAAAAGAATCATTAAAAATGTCTGTAGAGGTACTATAAACTATTCTGAGACATCATAATCGTCAACACAATATTATATTAATAAAGCCAGCTGTGAGTCTTAGTGTTTGTTTTAGCAGATGAATTTGAACATATAACAGTGATTGAAAGCATCAAATTCAAAATCCTTTTTTATTTAAAAATTTATTTAGGGTGTAAATACTTAAACGATGTACATAAAACCCTGAGGCGTGATTCATGCATATAAACAGGGCCTGTCAGTTTAACAGTGGGGTGTTGGAAGAAGTATTCAGATCCTTTAGCTTAAGTACAGAAACAGTAAATACTTTATTACAAGTAAAAGACCTGCATAAAAAAAATCCTACTAAAGTAAAAGTATATAAATGCACTCAGTGTTAAAGAGAAATATATTATTATTCATATTAGATTGTTTATACTGACGCATCACTGTGTAAAATGGCATGTTGCTGTGGTTCCCAACCTAGGGGTCGGGCCCCTCCAAAGGATCAGCAGATAAATGTGAGGGGTCCTGAGATGATTAATGGGAGAAAAAAGAAGAACAAACAAACTTGAGATACTCAAACCCTCGATATACAGTACTTGATTACACGTTCTAAGTTACTTTGCAGCGCTGATACAGTATCAAATTAACCCCGCGGTCACTTATGTGTCAATATCTGGTCAATACTTTGTTTTGCAGGCGTCTGCTTATCGGCAGCCATGTCAGGCAGCAGGAGACGGAGGCTTTAGGGATTCTCACGACATCCAGGAACATCCTGTCTCACTGCTGCAGCCACCTGTTGTCAGGGTGGAAAAGGCATATGCACAAAGACAAGCCGCAGTAACACCGACTGTGGGATCTGATATGAATGAAATTAGATTGTGTGATTGTGTCATGCATACAGCTGAACGCTCAGGCCAAATAGGCTTATTAGACGCTAGAAATTCAGCACCAGAGTTCGGCATATAGGCCTATACTATCCAACAAAGACATAAAACAACTTTATGTAAGACAAAGAAGCAAGTAAAGCATCTGGCAGCTAAACAGCTGAGTGTTACGGGATTTTGTGGAGGGATGACACAGAATATTAATTCTCTTAAATCATTATAATTTGTACAGTACAAAAAAATGACTCAATTTCCACATACCAGCTCTCTGCTGTGCAACCAAAGATCAAATGAAGGGCCCAAATGATGTTTAATTTCTATATTTGTCCTTAATTTTGGCTTTGGCAGAACATGTTTCTTCATCTGTCACTAAAAGCATTTTTTATATATATATTTGAATGGACCACTTTTAAATTCCGTACAATATTTTTTTCTTCTTTGTCACTTTCTTAGGACTCTTCTCTCTTTGAAAACTCTAGTTTTCTAGTAAAAGTTGTCACAGCAGGACCCATAATATTCTTAGTGTTTTATTTTGTCATTACTTGTACTTGGCTTTCTCAATCATATCACAGTCATGTAATCTTTTTGTCTTTACTTTAATTTCATCTACAATTTATCCACTGATCTCAGAACCAGCGATATTGTCAGGAGGAAACTTAGCGACCAGATCTGCGAACACAAACAGAAACCGACTGCAAAGAAAAAACGCGCTCAGATTAAAGAAGACATCAAAGTGGAGTTGATGAGGGTTGCAGCAGCACAGGGGCACCGACATTAGGCAAAAAAAAAAATAATTCAATTCAAATTATTCAAGGATAAAAAGGGTAAGAAGGAAGATTTGCAAATCAGCAGTTATATTTGTGGAGCACGCTGTACTTGGTGATTTTCCACACAAGTTTTTAATAAACATATTTCATTAGAGCGCAGTTGGCACCTTATTCTGGTCCGTTAATGAGGACAACGTCTTCATTGTTGATTTGGTCCCCGGAGAACAAATAAAATCCTACATCCTAATTTTTAATAATGATTTACCAAGGTTTCACCCTGATGACTTTGCTTTGTTTTTGCTAAAAAAACTTTTTTTTTTTTTCTGTGGGAATTTATGGCAACCTCAGCAAACAGCGAGCTGTGGACAAAGCTCATCTTCAGAGACAGAGCGGATCGCCACCAGCTGATAATGGACTTCATTACTGTAATGAATGTGTTTTAAGTCATGTCACGCACATGGCCCATCACATGTACACTGAGTTTAAACCTGCTATTGGTGGGTAGGACTTTTTTTTTCTGTTTCCTCCTCTTGTATTATTCAGTCTCCTGACCTTTTGCTTTATTTGCTGTTTCCTTTCAGTCATAATGCACTAGCGTCTTTAAAGCCTTTCTAATGTGAGCATATGTCCGCGCACGTTTGCATTTGTGCTCGACCGTTTTATTTTTTATTTTTTTCCATAACCCAAATAAGCCGTGTGTGTGCGTATCTGTGTGCTTGTGTGGTCTATTGTCTACTGCTGAGTGTTTAGAGAACAGATTTCTTTGACGTTGACGGCACCAAAGCAATACAGATTTGGCAATTAACCTTGATGTCACTGTAATTACCAAGTCACTTTGGCAAAATGAATTAATTTCCCAAAAGGACTCAGAAACAAAATTACCTCCTCTCTTCCTGAGGAGAGCCAATATGGCGTCTGATAATTAGGGGGAGAAAAAGTGAGCCGCTGCCATATTCCTGTCTCTCATTGTGTGTACTCTGTGTAATCTGCCACGGGGGGAAAGCCACTGATCTGCCTGCCGCTCCCATAACTTCCTGCGGGTTTCGCACTGTTGTGACGCCCGCTTGTTCATTTTTTAAGCTCGCCACGTGTTGAGCGGCGTGGCTTTTTTTCTCTCTCTCTTCTCCCTTTACGCTCTTCATCTTCTGTCCTCGTTTGTCTTGTTTCGCAGCCATATTTGCCCTGTATGTGCCATGGTTTTTGTCATGTGTAACTTGGCATGTGAGTTACACACCACAGTGAGTTGTGGGGTGAAGGAAAACAGACTTTTTCTCATTTCTCTCCCTGTGTTCTTAATCTCCAGTCCCCCGCCAAGGGCTGAGGTGTCTGTCAACTCTTTCTTTTGCACCTTCAATTAGTATTAATATTTTTTAGGGTTTTTAATGAGCAATGATTGCCTTCACCAGACTACGAATAAACACGAGGTGCATCATTGAAAGTCTATGAAAGTAATTGAAAGTGTCGATCTTTGGATCCCTCGTGTGAGATCCCATCATTCTTGGTCTCCAGTTGAGCCTCAATCTTTTCTAATTAAATGTTTAACCTCATTAGATTCATGATTGATGTTTTGTTTAATATTTTAGATAATTTAGCAAATTCATTAATTAATTAGAGCATGTTAATTCTAAATATCCATTTTTAGAAACCTTGTGCATGCTGGCACTAAATAGGGGGATGCTCAGGATGTGGCAACCCCACCTAATCCCTAATCAACACATGTAAATAACATTTGACCCTTTTTACCTAAAATACTCTTATTCATGCTGGCTGTTACATTGTTTTGTTGTGGTTGAACATATAGCAGCAACTATTGGCAGTATATTTTTTTCTATTTTTTAAATATATTTTTCTGCAGTTTTGTCCAAACAGTTGAACATCTTGTTCATCTCGTCTGTCATAAATATCCTAAATGTTATGGCTCGACCTGAACTATTATAATAATATACCCGTTTAGTTTGTTCCTGTTTCTTTTCAACATTTGAAATTCTGCCTAGCAAAAAGACTCAGAGTAAAGGATAAGAGGAAATGGCTTGCCTGCTCCTCTCCAAAAGTAACAAAATCTGCCTCCTTGCACCTCTAAATCTCACGAAATAACAACTAAAATAACTGCCAGGCTGTCAGAAAATTCCTATAATTCCTCGCAGTATCCCTGTTACTCTTTGAAAACTTTCACAGCTTTTTCTATCAAATGTAACTATCCACTTACTATAAATGTCCATTTCCTGGTTTGTGACTGAAGAGCTTTACACCTGAACCTGCACTGCTCCCTCTGTTACAGAAAAATACAGCACTTGTCACTGACTTCAATATAATCAGCTTGTTATTTTTTAGCTTCCTTTTTACTAATTTGCATGTAAAGCTTGAAGAAGTGGAAGAAGAAGAAGAAGAAGAAGTGTCAGATTCACTGATATGTCGCCTTACTCTATACTTTGTCATTCATGTTGTCAGTGAGTGCCAGCCATTAACTGGATGATCTTTTTGATCTTAAAACTGCTCTAATAATGTATTGGCATGTGGTAATTTACTTCCACAATATCCAGAAGTCATTGGAAGCTGAGCGGAAGAGAACTAATATACGTTATTACTTACTATTAATTACATAACGTCAAAAGGTCAAATTAGCTGCTTTAAACCTTTCACTAATATGATGTAGTATGAAGGAGAATATTCTGTTTGGTAGCTGTTTTTTTCCTTCCATTATTAGCTTTTGTGAGAAGGCATCTTTCATGTTTTCAGCATAATGGGCAGAAGAACTGGATGGCAGGCCACTGGTAAAACAAAAGCGTGGACTTTTGGTAACCTACATTACACATAATATGACAGGGAACAGGACACCGCCGGCGGGAAGAGCTGAGTCAATTAGGCGTGAATGCAAACCTGCATTTAAACATTGGAGAGAAAGTGTGTTAAGCGAGTCCCGACCGGAGTCGCCGGCGACCCTTTTCAACGAGCTCCACATCATTAGCCAGCAGATTCCTCTGATTCACAGCCCTGTTCTGATATGCTGCCTAACCCCGGTGGCATGGATGGACTAATTGCTCCTGAAATTGTCTAAAGAAGAAGAATGGAGCGTCTGTAGCCGTGTTTCCGTCATGGCTGTGGTCGAGCTGGTCCTGACATGTCCAGTCGTTTCTAATTGGTTCAGGTGCCAGCTAGCCACATGGTCTGCATGTGTGTGTGTGTGTGTATGTGTGTGTGTGGCCACGGGGAGAGTTCAGAGCATAGGGAGAGGTCAAAACAGAGACAGATGTGAGAACAGGATCTCTGACAAGAACCCCCATCACAGCCCTCTGATGTCGGCGGCGCCTTCCCTGTGTGACTCAGGTCACTTCACGCCGCGGCGAGCGTGTCCATGTAGCTGAAGGTGTTCACGTCCGTATGCGCGAGTGTCACTCAAAGGCTGCCGAGAGTTTGGGGGGGGACATAACGCCTCGCGGCGAACGGAGAGAGGCAACGAAACAGCGGGACGAGTGAGACGCCACGTGTGAATTCGAAAACGTGTGACGCGCATGCATTGCACATGCCCACGGACATGTGCGAGAGCAAGGGATTTTGGGTAGGCAAGAAAGGTCAGCCACATTCGTTTGACATTATCACTTGAGTGCACCGGGTACATGCACTTAAGAGAACAAAACGGAGGTTGCTGTCTCCTTATGTCTAGGAAACAAGGTCACGCCCACATTTATATTCACATGCTGTTTATTTATTCCACAGGGTCACAGTGTCACATTTTTAAAGCCTTTTAAACGTGTCACGAGGCTGGCATGAAGGTAGCTTCTGCTCTGTGAAGACGATATTAAGTCTGCCGTGTGCGAGATGGCATAAAAACCCATTTCCCTGTTTAAATCAGCGAGATGTTCATTATTAATGAGACTCGATGATAATGAATGTAATGTTTTCTCTTTCTTGATTTTGCTCCTTCTGTTGAAGAACAAAGGCGGAATCTGTTACACGAGGCGCATTAACATCACCGTGCATCGGCACAGCGTGTGCAGCCATCCAGTCATCGCGTTTATTAGCTGTGCCGTTTTTCTTGTTTCTCAACCCTAATGTACATATACTGTGCCGTGCTGTTTACACCAGTTACTCTATCTTTACACAGCGTGTTAAAAGTCAATTTTGGATGCAGATAAAAATTCGAAAGACGCAGGGAAACCCAGCAGCGATCGCTAGAGCGAAGGAACGTGTGCATTGCACTGCGAAATACCGGGTGAGTCTGCAGTGTGTTTTCCAGCATTTTATGACCAACGTGGCTCCACTGTTGATGTGGAAGCCCAATTAAAATGAGAAATGGAATCTCTTTTATGCAAGTTCTGTTGTTGTAGTATACTGTTGCTGCAGTTAATGTCCCACAAATCAATGCACTTCACGATGAAATGATGCAACGTGCACGCAGATGGACCTTAATCTCTGGCAAATAAACTTCAGGGAAAACTAAATATGTTTACTCAAAGTTTTTATACTACTTTGGTTCTAATCATTAATCAAATATTTAATGTAATTAATATTCACGAGAGCTGACACAATTAGTTGATTCGACATAATGAATTGACAAAATAATCACCAACAATTTTGATAGTTATGGTTAAAGTAGTTTTTCAAGCAACAAATAGAAAAACTCACTTGTTTCTGCTTTGTAAATGTGAAGTTGATGGTCGTATTGACTTAATGCCGGCAACAATCACTCTTAACATGCTTTATGCTATAACACTTTTGGTTTCACCTGTTTGAAATTAAAAGCCCTCTGGCATTTCTGTGCAAAGAAACTTTCAGTTATTTCTTAACAAGGCTTACTTTGTGAAGGCAAACTCCATGTAGGAAGATGTGTCTGGCAAAGAGCAGCGTAGCAGCTGCGTCACAGCAGAATCGCAGCCCGTGTGGACGCCACAGGTGTGCGAGACCCAGCAGTTCAGCAACACACACACACACACACACACCGCTGGGGTGCACACATCCATCACGTCATCACCAGCACACTCACCAGACATCTTTGAAGATACTTCTTTTAACAGCTTTCTCCGTTAGCTCGAAAAGCCGCTCGGTGTTGGCATGGAGAATGGAATTGGGGACACAGCTCATAAAGAGCAACAGAACATTAGTTCAAGTTCAAGAGCCTTTATTGTCATTGCATAAAACAACGAAACTGCGAGGCATCTCCCTGAACACACAGTGCAGATAAAAATAGAAATGGTGCTAAAATACATATTAAAAGATATGAACAACACATATTTCACAATTAATCAAGATAAGATTATATATATATATATATATATATATATATATATATATATATATATATATATATATATATATATATATATATATATACACACACATCAGTTAGTTTGGATGCCTTCAGTGAGAATCTACAATGTATATAGTCATGAAAATAAAGAAAACACATGAAACGAGTAAGTGCAAATTCAGTTTTGTTTAGTAGCCAGATGGACTTGTATCTTCAGCCTGAGGTCAGGAGGTCAAACAGCTGATGAGCTGGATGGATTTGGGCTCTAATGATGTGGATGTTGGTGATGTCTGGTACCTTAGTTCTCCAGGACAGATCCACAGTCACTTTCAGGCCCAGGAACTTGAAGTTGGCATACTTCTCCACTGCCTTGCCATTTATGTGGTGTGTGTGTGTGTGTGTTGGCAGTGGGAGCACGGTTTATATTGTCCTGACTTGCAAAAGCCAGTATCATCTGCAAACTTAATTATGTTAGAAGGATGGAGGAGGTGCATTCATGTGTACAAATGGTATAACTGAACAGTAGTGAACTGACGATGCATCCATGTGGGGCATCGTGGTTTAGGGACAGAGTGGATGAGATGTGCTTGCCAAATCTCAGACTGCATGCGGTTTGATGATAAATCCAATACCCAGTTGCATTACTTGGCGACCATTTTGATAATTAGTTAACCTTTAAGTCATTCCGAAAGCATCAAAATGAAAAAAAAAAGTTCCAGCTATTCCGCTGTATGGATTTGCTGGTTTTTGTTTGTCTTATGCGATATTTAATGTCTCCTAATGTTTGTGGGGACACAGAGGCATGCACACACTCATTATGTCAGTTTAATTCAAAGTAATAATAATCCTGCAAAGTCTCACATCAGTCTGATTAACTAGGGTAAATAGCAAATATAAACAGTTCCCATGTGAACAAACATGGACAGAATGGATTGTTTCAAAGGGAAAGAGCACATGCATAATTAATTACTGTAAATAAAGGCGGTGACTCCAATTATATTTGATGAAAAATAGATCAAATAGAAAATTAATTTTGTCAACCTGTCATATATTTTGGCCTAAAAGAAAAATGGGATATTAGATAAATGCAGGTACTCGCTGGATGCTTCTACTATCTGTGTGTGTGTGTGTGTGTGTGTGTGTGTGTGTGTGTGTGTGTGTGTGTGTGTGTGTGTGTGTGTGTGTGCAGTGCTCTTGAGGGAGACAGATGGGACAGACCTCCACCACCCCACACTACTTTCTCTCTGCATGAGTTCTCACCACAGTCTGTGGGTTGGTTTAGTGCCAGAGCATCTCACCCACACACACAGAGCTCATATGACAACAACTACTGGTTTCATTAATCATCTGTATGTGTAAATTAGGCATGAAAAAAGAGTATTTGGAGCATAAAACCTTGGACATAGTGTCCTTTGCTGTGTCCTGTGGTAATAAATTGGATGATGGGGTGAAGTTAACAAGCTCTTGTCCTGGTTTGTTTATGATCACAGCTCACTGAAGTTTAAATGACACAAGCCCTCATATGTAGGTTATGTGTTTATTATTAATAGTGCTTAAATGCTGTTTTCTAGTTAGCAAGTATAATATATATATATATATATTATATATATATATATATATATATATATATATATATATATATATATATATATAATATATATATATATTATATATATATTATATATATATAATATATATATATATATATATATATATAATGTTCAATACTTATTATTATAGCCTATTTCATACACTGAAAAAAGAAAAAAAAGTTTAACCAAATTAATTTCAATTGTTTCAATTGATAGCACCTAAATTAATTAAGTCCATTAAAATAAGAATATTAACTTTGGATAAGTAAATCTATTAAGTTGGAGTTCCAACTAGTTATATTAATTTCAATGATCTTAATTTATTAAAATTAATTTATATCTAAATTCATAAATTGGAGTTCCAAATTATTAATTCATTATATATATTTTTTTCAATTAAACTAATTTATTTAAGTTTTACCACTTGAAACAATTCAATTCATTTGGTTAAGCTATTTTTTTATCAGTGTACATCAAATGCAAGTTCTTTACTTTAACAGAGGACATAATACAAAACAAATAAGAAAAACAAATTACAAAAGGGTGTAAAAAGTTTGAAAACTAAGACAAAAAATACAAGATTAGATTAGATAAAAAATTACAGGTTGAATTAATTAGAATCAAGAGTGTAGAACTTGGTCTATATATATAACATTTATATGTATTTTCATGTGGCACTAACCAATTACTGTAACTCATGTTTCCACTTAATTTAAATTCAAGTCAATATACTTTATTGGTGTTAATCTAACAAAGACTATGTTGCCAAAGCATAAAGTAATATTCTGAATAAAAAGAAACGAATGCATTTTTTCCCATGTGTTTGTAAGAGTAACTAGAGTGGAATTTAGCTCCACCACTCCTGTTTCATTTAACTCTTTTTATATATTTATACCATTTCTCTATTCCGTATTCACACAAGTGTTTCTGCTTTCTCTTTTCATGTGTGTCTTTCACATTTAATGCCCGCAATTATTTATCTATGTTGGCAGTATTAAAAGACTTTTTGAACGCTGTGTCTTGCCCCAAAGATTAACAATTCACCAAGCGGCTTATTAGAGCAATTCATCAAATCAGCGGGCAGGCCTGATTAAATCAACTTGGTAATAAATGGAATGATCTAAAGCCTTCTGACGCCAAGAGTCCTCATAGCCCACCTGCCCGATTAGGAGGCAATTTATCCCGTAGCTTTCCACAGAGCCTCACACTTTAATTGGGGAAAGAATGTGAATGTCACTCTGCCTAATGGTAGAAAATTGCAGGGTCTTGATGAAAGATGTCTAGCTAACACTTTGGGTCTGTGATGAGGAACGTGTCCTGCAACCATGTGGCATCGCCAGACCTATTTTGGGTTAATAAAATTTATAGTTCACCCCTAAATAATAAAATATCCCTTTTCTCACTTATTTATAATGCAAGAAGATTTGATATAGAGTACAGAATGTAAAGTCCAATAACCTGCCATACAACTATGTGTGAGCTTTTCTTTTCTTCAGCATGGTGGGAGAAGCATGTTTTTCTGTGTATTAATAAACCAAAAGTCTGGACTATGGCAGAGCAAGAGTCATAGAAGTTCAAAGATACCTATAAATACATAAGCTTTCTTGAATTATTTGAAAACCTATCATACTGTCCTTTCTAACAAATATATATAATGGAAATAATAATTACCTCTGGCAAGGAGGCTATGCTTTAGCCAGCATTAGTCTCTCTGTTTGTTTGTTAGAAAAATACCTCAAAAGGTTTTGGCCAGATTTTCATCAAATTTTCAGCAAATGTTGGGAACGGTACCATGAACAGATAATTCAATTTTGGTAATGATACTGAAAAGAAATACTGGTTTCTGGATCACTTTGAATTTTTTTGTTGTTTGGTAGCATTGCGGTAAATGGACCTTCAAACAGCCACCATTTTTTCAGGCCACCTGGTTCAGTGGGAGTCACAATATGCTTGGTGGATTTCAGCACTCAGAGTGCTTTTCTACTTTCTTATGCTTTCATAATTGTTGAGCAATTATAGTTTTACCAACACAAAACTTAACCATTCCAACACAAAAATACCTCAAAAACCAAACATGTCAATACAAAACCAACCTAACCAATGAAAAACTCAAAACATACCAACCACAAATCCATCAAAAATCAACCTAACCAACAAAAAACCAACCCCAGACCAAAAATACCAACCAAAAATCAATTACAACAACCTACTCAAATATGAACCATACCAACACAAAAAAACAACCATTTGAACAGAAAATAACTCAAATCTACTCTAAACCTTATCTTTTCATAGCCTGGCTAACACCAGACCTCATCTCAATGTTAATTGAGATTCGGTCTGGGAAACATCTGTTTATTTGTTTGTGTTGGAGGCATGGTTTATGAAAGCCCTGAGCTGTTTATTGGGTGCTACAGATGTCTCTCAAATGCATCTGTACGTAGCTTATAGCCAATCACAAATATATCCTTGGTAATGAAATAGTTAAGTGCTATATGTTACTTATTTTTTAAATAAACTTGTCTAAATTACACTTTCATCAAAAGGTATTTTACTGTCTGCTGCCATGTTGGATCCACAGTTATCAACAAAGACTGTTTTTCATCATCATCTTGCTGCACCCTCCCTGTTCTGTGATTGGCTCTCTCACTGACACATGCAATGAAGGATGGGTATACTCAGGCTAATCTTTCCAAGTAAGTGGTCTTAATAGAGAAAAAAAAATCATCCCACTCATTGAAGTAGGAATTTAACAAACAACTGAAAGGATCACACAAGAGCAGACATCCTTCCAGGCTGCTAAATGATAGCAGGGCATTATAATTCAATAGATCTAACAGATAACACTGACAATACTCATATCACTGAGCTAAACTTACAACAGAATGGTCTGCTAGAGTCAACGGTGCATGCTGCTCATTGTCAAAATGTTTTAGTGGAGGGTCAGTGGAGGGTCAGCTGGTCCAAGGCAGAAAGTAAATGTGCAGCTATTCCAGTGTCAAACATAGAAAACTCAAGTTTACAGCTGTGCCCTAAATAAAGTGCATGTACTGTCACTCTACTATATCCCTCTAAATGCAAACAAGCACGTTGACAAAACACACATATTCAGACCTGACATCTGCATGTTTTATGAGTTTACTTTGTGTCTTTGATAAAGGTCACACAGTCTGTGTTTGGAATATTTGTCAAAGGTCGCACACCTTTACATACGCTGCTGCACTGCCTTGTTTTTGATTCATTTCCCTTTGTTTACCACATATCCACACTCTAAACTGACTAAATTAGTAGCTACCTTCAGTGTGAATGTAGATGAGCTGGTCTTTAGGGGGATGCATATGCTAATGCATTTGCATGTAAGTTTCTGTATTTGAAGATGTGTGTGTGTGTATGCGTTCACTGTTCCTTGCCTTTGTGTGACTGTGTATTTGTATGCAGAGACGTAAAAGTGGAGAATGTTGGCAAAAGCAACTCAGCAAGCATCAGATGGCTAGTGATGAATAGTCAATTAACTATAAACTTGTTCCAGGAATGACCAGTGAACGAGAGAGGAGAGGATGGCTGTTGGGGAGGAAAAAAAAAACATCCATTATCTAGCGGCTAATTATCTAGCTACTGCCATTTCCATCCTCGAGATAGCTATGTGATTAAAGGGTTTGGTCAATCAAATAGATAACAGGGATTAGAACTGGGAGGATGGGAGAGGAAGAGAAAGGTAAAGAACGGAATGAGCTCAACAAGAGGAGTCTGCATGCTCAGTATTATCTCAAGTACCCTTTAGAAAATAAAAACAAAAAAAATTGTTCTTTTATCTTTTTTTATTTCTTTATTTTAAATCCCATGACTGGTATTTTCATGAATTGCATCCCTCTATCGATTTCATCATCATGTACCATTAGGTATAAACAGGAATGCAGCTGCCCTTTGGACCTTTTAAAGACATTTTTAGGAAAGACAATAGTTGATGTGTTCTGTAGAGCCGGGCACTTAATTCCTAGATACTTTAGTGTAGAGAATATATAAAAATGCTTTACTGTTTTCCATTAACAGTATTGGCTCAGTTTCATTGTGCAAAACTTGCTAAATTCTTATCTTTAAACACAAAATGCTGTCCTTAGATAGAAAGTGCCAAACACTAAATTACATGCTCAGTCCCAGTTAGAGTATATCCATCTCATATAATCACTACAGTGTGGACTGTATGACTTCAGTTGGCTTTAAAAGGGCTCTTTTGTCTCTCTTCTTACATAGTTCACACACACAGTAGATTGGAGCAGCTTGATTACACTAGTTGTGTTTTCAACAATGTCTTTTGAAGGGTTGCATAAGAAAAGTTTGATGGAAACGGCAGAATTCTCAAAAACGTCCTCAATTTCACACAAAAAAACTTTTCACGCTCCCTTGAGGGTGTTTTTGCCTCTTTTGAAACAGAGTTAATGTGCAAAATGGGAGATTTGAAACATCTTTGTTGATGAGAATTGATATAGCAAATGTTTAACTTACATGACTGATCATCTGTTTTCTAACTGTCTGCGTCTGTGTTTTCCCAGATAATTCAATATGTGTTTCTTTTGTCTTTATCTCTGGACAGCATGAAAGATGCTGATAGAACAATTAGAAATTTCCCATTTGAAACAGATTCCAAACGCTAACTAAGGTTTGCATGATTGGATCTTGCTTATTTGCTCCAAACCAGTTGTGGAAACACACCTAATTCACATTTTCGTTTTTGCAAGATTTCAAAAGTTTGCTTGAAAGTCGCTTGACAAGTAAATGGAAACACAACTGTGCGTGTGTACATCTGTGAGATGGATCCTCTCTGATCACTTGGCAGCTAAGGGAGGCTGATTTAATCTCTGCCCAGCAGGGGCTCCCTCAGTGGTTAATCCCTGGAGGGGTTCGTCCAATGGGGACATGAAAGATCGGGTTGAAATTCAAACGTGTGACAACCATGCAAGATATCAGTTTCACACCACAAACACTTTTTTTTCCAGACACACACAAATATACAAAAAAAGCCTTGTGTAGGAAAGCAACAAGATAGAGAGCATGAAATATTAATGACCAATATCACACTTTACCCAAACACACACAACAATAAAATGGTCTTTGGTGGAGGGACTACAATAATGTGTCAAGGACAGAACTGCAGTGAGGGGAATGTGAATAATCTGTGTATATACATATACTTCTCTGTGGGCCTGGAGGGATTCTCATTTACAATTATATTATGGCCAGAAAAATGTCACCTGTTGATATCATTCAAATATTTTTTGTTAAAACTATAGTTGTCAAAGTGACACATTGAATATTCTAAGTATCAGTATGTATTGATTTAAAAATATATATCTATGTATACAGTAGATGGAATTGGTTGGAAACTAGTTTGTTGCTTCATGAGTGATGAGACTGAGCCGAAACATTAAAGCTCCACACTGTAAAATAAAAAGATGCCAAGACAATAAGGTTCAACTATCTGTAACTTTGTCACTACAAGTGACCCGTGACCATTACAAATAGCCCGGTGATCCATTGTTAATGGGAAAATATTGATTATAGCAGCTTTAGTTTGGCTCCCTAGATGTAGAATATTGGTATAAGACTGTTTCAGTGGGAATTATGTTTTAGGTAGGTATTGTTTCATGTGGCATTTTCATTTGTTGGGATTTAATCATTTTAATGCCAGGGCTTAATCAAGTTCCCTCTGACAATGTTTTGCAAGGACTCTGTCACTGCATCCTCAGTTTAGCACTGCCCCTGACCATCCTCATTGGTTTAAAGAAATGCAAACAAGCCACAGGGTATCATATGGTCTGGCTATGTTATACTATAGAAGCCATAATCACAATATTTTTCATCATATCTTTCATTACCCATATTATATTGATATTGTACAAATAATTTCAAAAATGTTGGCCCTGAATGAAATAACAGTTTGAAAGTAATCCACGGTTTTGCAGAATTGTCCAATATCAATGTTCATATCTGACAATAGAGTTGGATATGAGATGGCAGATTGGCTGTGTGTGTGTGTGTGTGTGTGTGTATGTGTGGTAGTTTCAACCCTTGATAAAGTAATGCACAGTGATCATTGAGAGCTGGTCACTGGGATGTGAAGGACAACAGTTGACCACCCAGCTGCTGCTGCTTCTGTTTTTCATTACAGAGAAAAAGAGAAAGAGAGAGAGAGAGACACAATGAGCAGCAGGACATTTGTTTATGATTGCACAGGCAGACTATTTAAAACCATCACTAACAACCGAAAAAAAAAAAAAAATCTGCTGCTTATTCAGCAGAGTAAGTGGCTCGCCACCTAATGTTTTTTTTACAGTCACAATTTACAACGAAATATAAATAAAACCTAAAAAGCTGTGAGCCTTTACACTTTGTGTGAGGGCCTGGTGCCCTGTTTCCATGCAAGTCCATTACTGGTGAACTGTGCCAATGTGTTTAACTGCATCAATGTCACCAAAGTCAAATTACTTCACTTACTGTGCTTGAAGATTAGGTTAAATCTTATTTTAGCTGCAGAATGTGACACTGCCATTTCCTCAGGTAATTTCATTCAGCCACAACCCAATAATCATATCTGATACCATTTGTTTATGGCAAATTTATCCTTTTAAATATATATATATATATATATATATATATATATATATATATATATATATATATATATATATATATATATATATCTCACAACATTCAGTTTTGGCTTACATTTAAGCTACATAATATTATTCAGACCATTCCCTTTGCCAATCTCTGTGATTGTATTTTTTTAATAATGTAAGACATTTATGCTACTCGGGTTGAAAATTAAAACTAAATCAATGAAGAAAGAGGCAGGAAAAATAGAAAAGGTAAAGTAAATTGATGGCTGGGTGGGATGAATTTAAAGATTGTACAACCTGAATGGATGCTCACTAATTGAGACAAATGAACAGTAGCAGAGAGAGGTGTAAGAGAGGCGGCGGCGAATTTATCTCGTCCATCTTTTGCCCTTTTAACTTACATTTTTTTTTCTTTTTTTATTTAAATCCAGATCCTGTTTTATTCATGCAGAGCTGTTTTAGTCTGAATAACAACATCCCATCTCCCTATTCTCATACATTTAGAATCTATAAATCATGTTTGGAAAACCTCATTGTTAAATAAGGTTATACATAAAAGTCATTGTGAATTACTTCTTCTTCCATTTAGTCTACGTGTCACATATTAATACTACCGGGATGTTTCTTAAGTATTATACAGGGCAAACTAAATTAGTTTACTCTAACACAAAAATCGGAACAGAAAAGTAGTTACCAAATAATTCCTTGACATTTCTGACAATGTGATAAAGTGCAGAAATGTATTATATATTCAAAACATTGACTCTTGTGGATGGAGCCAAAGAGAAAGCACAGATTTGTTACGGAAAGAATGTAGGTCTGACTATGCATATAAACATAATTTGATAGAAATGACAATTTTATTTCTGCAAATACGTTATGTATATTTAAGTAGGATTCTGCATTGGTACTTTCACTTAAGTCCTTAAAAGTCCTTTTTTCACCACTGGCTTAAGGCAATGAATAAATGGCTGAATTAGATCGCTAATGGTATAAATAGTTAACTTGAATTATTGGATGGATGTTGATAGTTATTTTTAGCTGTTTTAGATATACCTTCTGTTTTAGAGAATCAGGCTGCCTCAGTTACCCCTGGATCACGGTCTTTTTCTGCAAGGTAACTCCATGACTAAGCATATATTTCTATACTCAAGCATTCCTCTCATCTTTTTTTTCTTTGTTCCTTCTACAGTTGCTCACCATGTTCAGTATGTGTAACATATCGGTACAGTGCAGTGATGTTCAGACTTTAAAGCTTTAATATATGCACCTCTATGAAATAATTTCTTGTGGTGCCTTTGTCAGGGTCACAGTACACGATAGCCTGTGGCTGTGATAGAACTACTGATCTGGGGTCAAAGGCTGCTGATATGTCCTCTGAATTACAGCAGCGATCTGTGAAACTACCAAAAAAACAAACTACTATTCATTAACTGGCCTTGTGAGCAAATGTCATGTAAATTTCTGAAGCTAAATTCAGCGCGGCGGATGTCAAATCCCCTCCAAGATTACTGCGTGAACTTTGAATGGAATCATGCAATTTGTAATTCCAATTGTTGGTTGTTATAAATTCATACAAAGAGGAACATTATTCAAATCCCGCTTCCATGTTGAGAAATTGGAAATGGAAATGTGGATTTGAGGCTTTGAAATATTTATTAATTTAAAGAGAAATGACTGAGATCAAAAACTCCCATGGTGCAACAGACAGCTGCTCATTTTGTCAAATTTTATAAAAAAAATACAATAGCTAAACCTCCTTTAGAAGGAGGCTGGTTCTAGCTCTTTGCTTTCAGGTGGAATATTTTGAGTTCACTTTATTTCTGGAATTATCCGAAATGCGACGAAAAATGGAACTGCTAATAATCCTACTTGTATCAACTTGTGAAAGCAAGTACTTTCACAACATTTTCACCATGCTCCGATTCGTGCCTGTTGTCTGGACATCGGCTGACACCCGTGGCCATCGCTGGGACGACGGTCGACAGCCTACGCCGTGATTTGATTTCTGATTCACATCAGCAGACAGTTATTCTGCACTCTGAGACGAGTGCTGAACTGTTTTGAAGAAGCGTTGTAATTGGTTAATGAGTCGGAAAGGGAAAGCTTCTTGATCTCATTTCCCCTGCTTAATTAACCTTGGAGTTGGAGATTTCCCCCCGGTGCTCGGGACAAGGCGGGGGTTACCTCGCTCTTTCTCCCCCGTCTTTGTCTGCGTCGTGCCAACGCATGTACGACTCCCCCCCTGCAACGACAAAAGGGATGGTTCCTTCTTCTTGTGTGTCCTTCTACGCTCCAGCAAACCCTGCACCGGCTGATCCACGCGTGCATACATGCATATCCCCTGCTCCTGCATGAACATATGCTCATACGTGCACACATAACTATGTCTTGGCAGATTCCCGCTCACATAAATCCTCCTTTTTTTCCCTTCCTGTAACATTTAAGTCCAGAATAAGGAGATATAAATAGCAGCACTGCTCTTCCCCTCTTCCACTCTCTCCTGCTCTGACTCTCTCTCCCCGGGCCAGCCCAGTTCTGCGGCCCCGGGGGTATGAACCCAGTTCTGACAGAATTGATCTCTGTTTCCTCATCTCCCTCCCTCCCGCTGTCCGTCTGCACCCGTGGGCCCGCAGAGACCAGCGCGACACCCAGCCTCCACAGCCGGTCCCCCGCACCAGGCCAGCATGTCTCGTCTCCCACCTTCCTCCCTGTTCTCTCGTATACTCTCCTTTTCCTTCCCTCCCTCCCTCCTTCCATCTGGCCCTCTTCTCTCCATCCTTCCCTCTACAGTATTTCGTCTCCATGCTGTTCTTTTAGCTTCTCATCTCTTCTTCCCAAAATGTGCTGTCCTCTCGCTCCATTCTTCCCCTTTTAATTCTGCAATTTGTCATTATAAAATGAACAATCTTTTCTTTCAATCTAAATGAAATTATATTGCCTATGGTGAACGAATACTAAGAATTCTTATGGAAATCAGCCTAAAATCACTACTTGTGTAGTAGAGAAACTTGAATATAAATAATTAGATTAATGTTCATTCCACTTATTTTAGTGTGAATCATAAATTACCTTAATTCTGTTTTCAAATTGAGTCAAGGTTCTGCTGTTTCCAGCAGATTAATTCCAAATTTATTCTTTTTATGTTTCCACCCCAGTGAGCTGGCACTCTCTATTTTTTCTCCTTTCATCCATCTCTTCTTTCTTGAGTCCCTCTCTTCCGCCAGGTGAGCCAGCTCCTCGTCCGCACCTGCGACCTCCCTTCCCTTTCCCTCCCTCTCCCGTCCTCTTCGCTGTTACCTCCAGATTAATACCAGGTAATTTGCTCCTGACTGTGCCACTCGCGTGTACCTCTTCCTCCTTCTTCCAGATGAGGAAGCTACTGTTTTTTTTCTCTCCTCAGTCGTGGCCATCCTTTTGTTTTTCCTTCGTTTTGCCAAGTAAGCTTTCCTCATCCTCCTCCCCTGCTCCTTCATCCTTGCCCCATTCCTCAATCTCCCCTTCCTAACCCCCTCGTCCCTCTATCAGAGACTGAGCCATATGGCCGGGTGCGACGCGGGCCTGCCAGCTCTCAGCCTCGTTTAAATTCACAGCCTGCGGGTCACTCTGCCGCTGCGGTGGGACGGCAGACAGCGGCACGGAGGAAGGGCAGCGAGGAGCCAAGGCGAGGAGAGCAGACCGCGAGGAGAAAAGGGAGGACAACAGCAACGGCACAAAATGCAAATTCAAAAATTCTTAATTATATCTCAAAGACAGGAACAATGTTCCAATGAAACAAAGGTGTAGTCGTGACTAAAAAAAAAAAGCGGTAGTTTGACATTGAAATAACGAAGCGGAGAATAAATACATTTTTATTAATTTCAGTGACCTACATCACTTTTAAAGTACATTATTGATAAAGTTTGGAATTGTGAGTAAAATGTTCATGTATTTTTTTCATTTTGTTTAACCATGAACAAAACCTTGTGCTACCTTATTACATTTTTTTCCCTTGGCTGACTATTTTTTCCAAAAAGAGCAAGGCCTTATTCACAATTATATTTAATTATATCAAAATGAGATATTATGCCGAACATTGAAAAAAAAAATGGTTAAAATTCAACCACATTCCAATTGTGAATCAAGAGCTGCTGAATAAAATATACTAACTATACTATACTAACTATACTATACTAACTATACTATACTAACTACACTATACTAACTTTATAATGTAATGTCATGTTTTGCATCCTATTATGACAATGCATAAAATGAAGAAAATGGAGAGATAACAATATCTGTTCCACAACTGAAAATTTGGTTCTACTAGTTTATTTTGAGAGGAAAAATAAAGACTGGTACAGACAGAATTATTGTCCTGCACCTTTACGAGCTGTAATACACAAAAGTCCATCTGCTTAGTGTAATTTTATATGTATAAATAACAAATTAATCTGAAATGATTAAAAAAAACAGCCAGACTGCTCCCTTCCTCTAAAAGAGATAAGTAACCCTCCCCAAATTCTTGCACCCCCTCCGCAAATAATTTCCATACAGTCCCTAACCTTAACTAAAGTTGTTGTACTGCATTGTGTTTCCTGCTTTCTGTGCATTGGTGCCATAGATTTAAAGGACATGAATCTTCTTTTGTAAAACATCACATGGATGCAACGTTATCACTGGGACGAATAACGAGCAGAAAAAGCCAGACAGATGAGGGTAAAATAACAGCAAAAAATGAGGAAAACAACAAATGGGAGCGATAACTGCAAGTTCATTGAGGAAGAAGAAAACAAGGCAAAAAGGAAACAAAAAAACAGCAGGAATAAGTAGAGAATAGTTCTCAGGAGTGGAGCAGCTTGAGGAGAAGCCGAGAGGAACGTGCAGAGGAGGGCATTAAAAGAGAAGAGGTGTGAAATTGAAACCAATAAATCCAGAACAGATTCCTTCAGTTGTGGGAGCCGCGGCGACCATAACACACGGCCTCACCGCTGTTCACTCTTTAATTTCAGCCCAGCCCATTGTTGTCTGAGTAGACCGCAGCTTGCCAAACATTTGTTTTCGCTGACACCCGAACAGGACTGTGAACACCAATTTTAAAATGCCAGTGTGTTTTTTCCTTGAAAGAGACTAAATGCAGCTAAAGCTACAGGATATTTGAGAATATTTCACGTTCCCCGCTGACACTGTTTTCTCTTCTTTTGTTCCTTTATTGCATGGTGATGCTTTACTACAATAGCATCAATTTTTGAATGTAGAATATGCAATACTGGAAGGTTACTGAGTACATTAAGTATACTTTGAGGTATTTTGCTTGTGTATTTTTAGTTTTAGGTATTTGTATTTTACTTGAGGATTTTATACACGATGCTAGTAGGGAAATACTATTTTCCTATAGTATATTATTATTATAGTTTTGTACTCCCCTGCATTTATTTTACCTTTTTCTTTTACTTACAATTGTTATTCTTAAAAAAAATGTGTATAAATGTGTATTATATCACTCTTATATCTCTTAGTAATCCACCCAAAGTATCAAAAAATAGATCCTCTTCAACAATGCTCTCATGTGTTTATTATTAAAAACAAATATTATTATATACTATAATAATATAATCAGTCTGTAACAATTCAAATTCAGGGCTTTTACTCGAAATTAATATTTTTAGACAGCAGTAAGTAAAGGATCTGAGTACTCTGTCAAATTTCATGTCTTTTATACTTCAAGCATTCGATCATTTTTTGAGAAAGAACATTTTGATTATGAATTATAGCATTCACACATATACAGCACCATGTATACAAGTTTTATGGGTGTGCGTTGCAGCATTTGCAGTATTTAGCTAAAACTGCAGAGTTTGGCGTTAACGCTATATGTAGTTTTATATACTGTGGTGCTCAGTAGAAAAATAGCTACCAAAAAAAAAGGCATCTGTTAGAATAATACAGTAATGGAGTCGCAATGCAGAGGATTTATTCTGGGGAACATTGTAAGTGGGAATGCATTCTGAGCTGCTTGAAAATGTCATCACTTTGGCAACGTCAGTTTTTCGATTTAAACCCTCTCAGATGATGTATGAATGCAGCGCGGCAACATGGCACACGCTAATTGACTGAGGCATATTGTGTGGATATTTTCTCCACTCATCCACTCAAGATCTTGAATACCAATCCCCCAACTCAGCCCCCACCCCACCCCTCCACCCTGCCCCGCCTCTCCGTATAGTGTCAGCAAAGTACGGCACTAAGATTCTTATAGACTTTTAGCTCCGCCAAATATGCTTGTTAATATTCCCCATCTGGAGATCTCTTAAAAAATCTGATAAATGATTGCCGGGCCCACCGCTGACAGTGGGCTCTGGCCAGCATACATCAGAGTCCAAAGCCCCGCTCCTGCTTTATAGAGGACTATTAGAACGAGCTCCCAGGCAACAAACCATACATAGCAAATGTGCCTCTTTAGTAATATGATAATTTATAAAAAAGGAACCGAGTGAGACTGAGTGAATATTCCGCAGAATTCCCCCACATACTTTGTGCTTAATAGATGGTGTGTGTTAATGTCGACTCTCCTCAGGACTGCACCGCATGTGGGAACTCCTGGGGATGATGGAGTGAAGGCCAACCTCGGCCTGACAGCTTTTAATAACTAATGAAAATACCGGAAGGTGAATTTGCAAAGAGAGGATTAGAGAGATTCTGGATGGGAGGGGGTGGGGGGTAAAAAAAGAAGAGACCAATTTTCGAGAAAGAAAATGAAAAGGAGGAGTGCAGGGTATCCTATTCAGTATGGAAACATATGGAAAAGTAGGGAATTTGATTTTGAAGAAAATAGTGTATGGGAAAAATATTCATGTTTCCGCACTGTTGCTCCTATTGGTTTTTTCTCTCAAAGAAAAGAAAATGCAGCAATATCTTGCGCATACCATCACACATAACCAAATATTAAGCATGTCTGAACAGTTATGAATAACGCAGTAGTTATCAGGAAAATAAACACACCATCCTTTCTGCTTGAGGAAACCTTTATGGCTGCACACAGCGAACAAAAAAGGCTACACAGACGCTGTGGAAATTACAATATCTGACTTTTTAAAACTTTTTAAAATCATATTTATTCAGCATGTTAAGGGGAAACAGACAGTTGTTGCTCTGCGGTCTGAAAAAAAAAACGAAAAAAAAACCCCGCTAAGCCTGGGAAAATTGAGTCTGGGGAAGATTTCGAAACGGATAACGTGCAGAAACCCACGGAAAAGCGGCGACTGAGCTATCGTGAGCCTATTGAGCCGCGGGGAAGAGATGATGTGGCCCAAGCAAGTCCCCCGCCATGTTCCCAGCATGAGTCTCTCCAGGAGCTCATTGATCAGTGCTATTTGGGTTGAGTTTCATCTTGTTCCTTTCATATCAACTCCAATCGTTATCTCCGTTGCTCCTTTTTCCCCCTCAGAGTCTCTCTATTAGCACAGGCTCCCTATTGAGCGTCATATCTGAATGGGAAAGAAGCACACGTGTTGTCAGGATCAAACGCTCAGAAAACATTGATTAGGTTAAGGTACAAGAAAAAAAGCTGGATGGAACTACACCTTCTGTCTTCTTTGATGCCACGCTTCATTCATCAAAGGCTACTGACATCTCCCCGTGAGTGTGTGTGTGTGTGTAAGCATGGGCACATGTTTGTAAAGGGTGTACAGTAGTTACGCTGTTCACTTACATGCAGAAAATCTTTCATGTGAGCATGTGACGAGAATAGAGGAAACGTGTTTTTCTTTGTAGTACTGATCATCAGCCCCGGGCAGACGGATAAACGTTATATATCTTTCATCGCTCCACATCAACATTTAAACAATCCCATGGACTCGTTGTTCTTTCCATTGCAATCATGCATAAAGCAACATTGGTTTCGACAAGTCTTTACAAAACCATTACATGGCAGACACACAAATGTTAACAAACTAATTGACTGATTACAGTGTTGATAGAACACTGCAGGAACTGTTAAAATTCAAAACCTATTGATACTGCAGCAGCATTGAGTTTTATGCATGAGAAACACTCAGCTACAACACTATAAATTATTTTTTTTTATCATTAATATCCACATCATTAATATAATATGAAAATAGTTCTTAATAATCATTGAACTTTTGTATTGCAGATAATTTACCTTATTTCAAGTTTAGTTTTTTCCTGAATTGGATCAGTTTGGTCTTGTTTTAAGTTTAGATTAAGTATTTTTATCTGTAGTAAAACACATTATTATCATTTACAGCAGGAAAACTGAAAATAGGCCTGGGGCCTAGGGGAGTTAGCATTTTAGCACTTCTGGTTCCCTTTTCTCAAACTCAATGGATTTTCGGAATGGGCTTCTAGTTAAATACCTGAAATAAGATCTGCATGCATCTGCATGATGTTTAAGGTATTTAAACATTTTGTTCTACGACATAAAATATGTCCGTAAATACCTTGTGTGAATTTGGAAGCTTTTGAAGGGACATTAAAAATAATCACACCAAATACTCCAGATCTAGTGATTGCATTTACACTTCAAAAATCATAAGTGGTGTTTTTCTGTAGATATAAACAGTTTTCTCCACAGAGTCAATTTTCTGCAATAATCCAACAGAAAAGTTTCTTAGGCTTTTTGTTGAGGGAACCAGGGTAATGATAAAGGTCCCATATCATGCCAATAGCCAGTTACATGGCTTTCTTTGCTAGATAAGGTCTAGTAGTTATATGAAAACAGTCCCATGAACCAGGTACTAAAACAAACAGACAAATGCACACAGGGGATTTAGAAACTTTTGTGTTTTACGGATCATTTGTACTTCCTTGACTTTGTGATGTCATACCGTAGCCCTCCCGCCGCCGCCATCACACCCGCTGTTTTCAGTCTTCCAAGTGAAAGTCGTGACTTTCCTTTTGATGCACTAAAGTTAGCAATCTCCAAGAGCAACGTCAAGGAGATGCTGCAAAATAGAGAGATGTCAGGGAAAACAATTAACACTGGACAACCTTCCCGAGGATATTAATATAAGAGACACTGAAACGCTGGGTCCTTGATTTCTAAAGGAGGCAGATAGAAGCCGCTTATTCATAGCTTGTGATCAATTTTGCAGGTGACAAGACAACTGTCACTGGCCACTTTAATCTAGCCAGCAAGATAATGGAACTAACACCCCATTCATAGCCATTCAGATCAGCTAATCAGAGAAGAAGAAAAGAAAGAAAAGTTAATATTAATGAAACAGACAAAATAACCTGTTTTTCTAGAGCTCCAGACAGAAGCTTGAGAGAGGAGATGTAAAACTATATCAAGAAGATGTTTGATACTTAAAACCCACAAATATGTCTAGTTAAAGATCTTAAAACGTCAAATAAACCCTGGGAAAAGTGTCAAATATTGGACCTTTTAAACGTAGAGTAGCTGCATACATACACAGGCTCATTATAGGCTCAAGCTAACAGATATGAGTTAAACATCATTATCCTCTGCAGTAGAGGAACCTTGAAGAAGATGTGGAAAGAAAAGAAACATGTCCTTGTGTTACGATGCACAGTTAGGTCTTTAGATAAGACTGTTTTGTATAAGCCTGTTTGGCTTTTTAGCTCGACATGCTTCTTTGCTTTTTTAGCCGTTTAATCTCACCAAAGAAAGAGCAATTTAGATGAGAACTAATCAAGCGCATAAAGCCAAACAATAAAAGAAGAGACAGTTGTTACCTTAAAGGCCCCATGAAAATGGGAGCTGGAGAAAACAAATGATTTGATAACAAGAGGGATTTAAATCAAATCCTCACATTTGATTGGACCAGAAGAAAGTGGGCAGAGCTTAGCATTTTCCTCAAAACAGATTTTTTTAAACTCTTTTTTTTTTCTTTTAAACAGTACCAACAAAGCTGATTGGATGAACTCTTGTACATGCCCCTGAGTGCAGCATGAGTCACCAAAACATTTGAAACAGTTTCACAGGAAGAGAAAAAAAAGGATTAAAACTGGGAAAATGTATTTTCAATTTCATGGGGCCTTTTAAAAACTTCAAAGTGAACATCATAAAAAGGACAGACAAATTAGAACTATTATAACACCACAAACTAATGATATTCTGTCTTTTTTCAAATTGTTTCTCCTTCTATATTTACGACTGATCTTACTTTTATACTTTATCATAGCTTTTTGGGTTTATTATACCTGTACACAAAGTGTGTTGCGACATGCAGTATATTTTCTTCTACGGTGTAATTCAACATAAACAGATTGTAATCCTGTGTGCACTCTGTTGCATATTCATCAAAGCAGGATGTGAAATAAGCAAAGTAGGTGACTACTTTCTCTGTAGATTTTACGACGACCTTTAAGCAAATGCAGAATTTTGCTGGTACATTTTTGTCTCCAGATTTGTATCTTTCACCTGCATGCTAATTATGTTCTGTCTGCTGTTAGAAGTGAGTGTACTAACAAAAATGCTAACACCAGGACTCCTTTTAGACATTTGGCCTTTTTTATTTTAAGTAAAAAAATCACTATCCACTAGCTAAATGTGTTGTTTTGTGTCTTGTAGTAGCCTAGTGCTGGCGGTGTGGCTCCAGAAAAGACACGTGTCATCCAGTCCATCACTCTGATCCAGACTGAAATATCTCAGCAGCTATAGGAGGGATCAGTGTTTATTTCGTGTTTCAAACCACTGCACCTAGACTTTGTCAGGACGAGATGAGGAATGTCTCGTGTGTGGGGAGGCGATCGGCTCATCCTTGCCTGGGGAAGAGTGGGTGCCGTGTCTCTTTCGTCTGCACCAGTCCCTCGAGGCCTGTACTGAGAGCACAGAGCACTATATCTGTCACAACTGTGACAACGGATAAAAGAAGAGAATTTATGTTAATACGGCAAATGAAATATACCGTTAAGTTTTCTGTACTAGTTATACTGCTCATACTGTTGCTGTAAAACATTTGTTGAAATTGAGAATTAAATTTAAACCTGCAGCGCATATGTTATTTTATATGAATTACTGCCTGATCTGTTTAACAGCCCCTCCAGTTTTTCATGATTCTGGATGGCATCCATTTCCACATAATCAGCACTGTATGGCACATATTTACAATGCTGCATATTTCCTAATATGTTGCACATTTCTTGTAAAATAAACCCAGAATACTGCATCTTTTCTGATTTGTGCAGGACACAAAATTCAAGACACTATCACTGTCCCCAATGAAACACTGCTGCTGCACACTTACCGGAAATGACTCAACAGCTTCTTCTTCTACTTTTTATAGACATCAACCAACCATCAGAGCCCTAATCACTGACATTTGACAGCTGATTGAAACTGCTATTGCTGCTCCTGCCACTGCATAACTTTGGCTATCTACTTCTATAGTTACGTAGGTTCCTCTACATCACTGTGATCAACACCCAGTGTCCAACCATCCACACTGAGGTTTCCAGCTGTTTATAGTGTGCCAAGTAAGTGAGGACTTCATACAACGCATAGTGTGAATGCATTTATGTACTTAAAATAGTACAAGTGTAAGTACAATAGTACGTGATTTGGGGTCAATATTCCTCTCAAATTATGACAAAATGAGTAATTTTAATCCCAAAAATCACACAAAAGAAATCATGAAATCCTGGACTGATTTAAGCCCTTGCAAAAATAATTCACACATCTCTGATGAGCCTATTATCAGCAGGTAACTCTCTCTGTGTCACAGTGCCCTGAGTGTTTTTTATCTTGTGTCTGTGGCAACATTCCCTGCTGACTGGATGAATCACACTGAGCCTGCTCACCAGAGATCCATTCCAGGGTAGCCCTCTGCTAACATGAATGTGGACAGAAATAATATAATAGTATTAGTATTACAGTGTATGTATCAACAGAACGGGTTTAACAGGTGGAATAAGGATCACGTGATCAAGAAATGTTCACAAGTAATAAGACTGTAGTAAGACTTCAGACAAAGTAATTGGTATTCATTGGACACATAAGTACTTGCAGACAGATGTGTCTTGCTTATCTTGTAGTATTTTGAACACTTCTGGTGAATCTGTGGCGTTATGAGTTATTAAGTATAGAATGAAGGATTGTGATATAAATGCCATGTTTTTTTCTGTTCGATTTGGATTTCATTTTATTTTCCTTCTGCATTCTGAGTCTATCGGAGGCGTGGGCTGCATGCATATACATGTACGCACGTACACACACACACACACACACACACACACACATTGGTTCATGTGTGTTTACTGTTGCATGTGCTTATCGAGAGGTTATGCAAACTTCCTTCACACGCTGCCGTCGCTTGATACTCTCTGCGCTGGGCTGCGTCGCTCCTCGGGGGATGAGACAGACCCAGAAAGGCATTATCACCTTTCTGCCAAAGCATAGGAATTCTATGAATTATTTACGTTACACCAGGCAGGCCCCTAGACGGCTCCATGACTGAACAACAGGATTCAGTTAGGCAACCTCGAAGGCCAGGGGCCAGCCGAGGAACCGGGGGGAATCAGCGGGGATCCCGAGGTAACGAGCGAGGGGAAATTAAATGACAAAAAACAGAAAGGAGGTGCAGGATCGGGGGAATTCGTACACATATTTGTGTGTACGCCTATGCGCACGTTCACCACATGCACATGCGCGGCTGGATTCACTGAGGAATACGCATTTACTAGATGGTCATCGCTGATTCATGCGCGTTTCCTGTAAACATACACCTTCTAACTCACATAAACAGATTTCTAAGAATATATAGCCTATAATAAATTCCTGGAGTCCACACACACGCTCACGCACGCACGCGCACACCCCAACTATCATCAATCTCAGGCTTCAGAGCCGTTCCCCCCCTTGAGTCCATGGCTCTGTTTTTGGCTCTGTCTCCATGCAGGTAGGAGGTCTCCTGATACTCACCACTGGGTTAGCTCACTACACATTAATGCAACATCCTCCCCCATTAAGAAGCCCTATGTGTGCTTTTCCTTAGCACTGCAGAGTCCTTCAGTAGAACTGAATCTTATCCCAGCGTGCAGAAAGTACACCTAAAAGACCAATGGTGATTCACAGTCCGACCCGGCGTTTCTTTTTTCTGTTGTTAAATAAGACATCATATGTACTGTTTGTGACTACGCCGTGTTTTCATCTAAATGCGGACTGATTCGGAAGCCAGAGGAGGCATATTCCATGTTCAAGGACCATACCCGATATCCCTGTGGGATTTTTTACGCCGGTTCTTTTTTTTTCTTCTTCTTCTTCTGTGCTGGGTTTCACAATGCTGGCCTTTCTTCAAAGCTCTCACAGCCACAACAAACATCAGGAATTCATAAAAGGGGTACGGATGGGGGTTTGCACGATATCCTATCAAAGCAAAATAGAGAAAAGCATGTGGTGACCTATTTGGGTTCCAACCAAAAGCCCATTTTTCACTCTACAAAACGAGGTGACTTGTGTCGTGCGATTGCAGTTGTGAATGAAATCAGGATATGAAAATGCATTTAAATGTTTGTGGAAGGTAGTCATTGAAGGCTAAAATTGGCCAAATGAGTTCAAAGTAATTAAAAAAATCACAGAAAACTATTTAAAAATTGACCTGGTGCCAGGTTCATCAAATGGCTGAATGAATTTGAGACTTTTCATCTTCCTCTATTTATGACACAAAATTCTAAAAGTAACACAGAAACACTTCATATAAATTAAACTACTACTTCACCGGATTTCAAAGGAAAATATCATATATTTTACTACTCTACTGTATATTAATTCAACAGTCAATTTATGTGCTATTTTATGTACAACACACATCACTGAGTTCTAAAAAATATGCTGCATTATTACAAATTAAAGTCCCTGCAAACCAAAGTGTATTTGGATTAACAGGAGGCTACCAGACATGTAATAATAATTAATCTTTTAATGTGAATTCAGCTAACTGTTGAGTTCACATGAATCTATGTTTAATGAGGTTTACCTTCCTGAAAAGGCATCACACAGTCCCAAAAATTATCTTTCACATTATAATATTTATATAATATAATATTTTTTACAGTATCAATTTTTTTAAATTTATTAAAAAAAAGAAAAGGTTGGCTGCAACTTATTTAAATTATTAAATAAGAGGAATTTAGTTATTTTAAATGAAGAACGGGGAGAAAATAATTAAATCGTTGTGTTAACAAGTAAATCTATATATAAATAACTGTTTTTCTTCATCCACCTTTTTCTGCTAATATCATATATCACAATAATATTCTTCCATTATTATTATTCTGGAAACATTCATTACTGCAATATTAATACAAAATTAATACAAAAAGTAAATATATTACTTTGACCCCTTTAGTGCTCCATGAAAGACTTTAGACTTTAATAGCACAGTTGTTGTGCAGCACTGTTTGTATTTTTTATTAGTTTTTATTGTTTTTTTTTTCTTTCTTTTCCACAAAGTTATCATTCTTTACATATATTAGTCCAATTGTATATAATACATACAGGAAACTAGAATCAAGTAAAAGAAGGAAATAAAAAGTTTTAATGCTGAAGCCCATGTTCTACTTTAATTTTTAAATTTAGCACAACATTATACAACTGTATATGCTCGTTATAATCTTGGAATGTTAAAAGCTATTTTAATGCTGTCATCTAGTTAACTAAGAGAAAAATAAATCAAACAAAGTTTTACTTTCCCCAACGAGAGAGTGAAAATGCGATCCATTGTTTTAAATTCATATTGATTTCCCTATCTGACTCGTCATAAGGGGAAATGTCCTTTTATAGATCTGCTTTTCAGTAATGAGAAAACATGCCAAGGGGGAACTGTGCTGCTTTTATCTTTTTGGTATCACATAGGAAATGTACGCACACAGTTAATACTCACAATGATCTTTTCACTACACAGCCTCTACAGGGCAACTAGAACACCTGAACCCCTGAACACGATCTCATGAGATGGCGTATATAAGTAGCATGTGCTTGTCGTTTCCATGCATTTTAAGTTTATTTGTGTCATTTAACACCAATGGGATAGTGGTCTTAAACACTGCACTCCTGCAGGTTGTGTAACTTTTTTTGCCTTCAGGATCCAGCATCCACCCAACATGCCATCTCCTAATCAGCCAAAATCACGTTATACGATAACAGAAAGTTTCATTACTGCATATTACTGTCATTTCAAATGCATCACTACCTCTGTCACTCAAACCCAGCTTGTATTTGGCAACTGAATTGACAACCTAAATGCTATGAAAAGCAAAGGATGCATGTTGATAAGCTAAATGAAATTGGTGTGTCATTTGTACCATTTGGAGAGACCAGACCGTAACAATTTAAAGTCCTTGTTGGATTTTTTTCTCCTCAACTTCACAGTAAAACATGGTCCAGAGGAAACAGGGCCGTTGAGTAGTAAAGGGTGTAGTACACGCTCGGCACTTTGTTCTCCACAGCTGAGGCTTCGTCCTGCTTTAAGTGGACTATTCCCACGTCTGGTCCGCCTTCGCCACTACACTTTACTGCCTAACTAAGAACTAAGAAGAATAAGACAACTTTTTCCTCCCCAATAACTTTTCAATACCTCAAATGACACAACAATTATTAATGTGAAATAAAAACACACATATAGTTAACTGTAACCATATTACTTGATTACTTGACTATCTTGATTTTTCTAAAAAGCTGTGATATAAAATCTATGTTTTTACAGTTAAGCGTGAAAAGGAGGCTTTTATTTTTTAAGGACATACAATTTATGAGGTCACATGACCAGGATATCATGTTTACCACTCTCTTTTGCTCATGCGCATTTTATATGTGAGCATCATTTTTTCACAACCGAAAGTTGTCTTTTACTCAAAATTTTGGAAAACTTTCACCAAATAAAAATCAAACTTAACGGGTAAGTTAACTTCATTTATTTTTTATTTAATTAAATGATTCTGTTGTTATCCTAAAAGAAGATTTGATTCCTTATGGCAACAATATGCAAAAATGGAAAATTCCTAGTGCATACAACCTAATGGAGCCCCATTGACTTACATAGCATGAAACTTTTCCGAGACTATGTTAACTTTTTTTGACTTATATTTTTTAAATATATCTCTTATTTAGGCCATTTTATATAATCAAACATTTTTTTACTGTCTTAGTAATGTTTCATGCAATAGAGGGTTAACTTTATCTATACTTAGGCCTTTATGTCAAAGAAGATTCATTTTACCCCAAATTTTGTACCTAATAGTCAATGATTCTTGTGTTTAAAAGTGAGAAGCAAATATAACAATGTAGATAGTCACTGAAAAATAGCTATTTAACATGTAAACATCCCTACTTTTCTAATTTGTGTAAAATGCAAGATAACTAATTTGTATCAATAATGTTCTGACATGTTTCTAAAATGGATTAATTAGAAATCTGCAGGATGAAACTGTTTTTGGTTGCTTTAATCATTCCTCCCGTGCATACCGGCCCTGCAGAGATCCTTCCCTGACATGATTTTCCAGTAGTACAAGCTAGGCATTTTGTTCACTACAGCTGAGTCTCCGTCCTGCTTTCAGGCTATTCCCAGGCCAGGCCTGCTTACTGTGCTGCGCTCCCCTGCCTGCCTATGATTTGTGGAGCCCACTGGGAAAGAAGCGAGCTCTCCCATAGGTTAAAATCTGCAAACAATGAGTCCTGTGTCCGTGACGGATGGCCTACATCCCTCCCCATTTGTCTACACTTTATCCCCATCTCAGTATCAATTGTTAAACCCCAAAGTTTGCTTAACATGCACTCCCTGCTACTGTATACCAGGGAGAGAACAAAAACAGGAGGGTGTGGAAAAGAGAGGCAAGGAAAAAAGGAAGGGAAAGAGAAAGAGATCAATGTTGTCCCGAAGTAGAAGAGTGGATGAGAGGGACTTTCAGTGTGACTTTCAGGCTCCTAATTAGGGACAGGGATAGCGAGCTACCTCTCTGTGACATTTAGCTGGACATACTTGATAAATGTCACACTGCTGGATACAGCCACGACAAATGGATGCATCAACAACGGCTTAATAACCTTTACTGATAGTCCTGCCAGGAATTCAAATTCTTTATCTGCTCTCCCTTGCATCTCTAAAACACGGGGACTTAACAATCAACATTCCGTGTGGAGCGCAGGGGCGGAGGCGTGTATGTTCCCGTGTGCCGCATCGGCGTGTACGGCTACGTGCTCGTGCGCGTTTTGCGCTCGAGCGCCAAATTATCTTGGCCGCGTATCTTGGCTGGGATAGTGGCGGCGAGAAAGGAGACCTTTGTAAGCAATCAGAGAAAATGGAGAGCTGTAGACCTCCCTCCTATCTTTCCAAACTTGTATCTCCGCGAGACGCGGAGAAGCCAACTGAATTAATCAGCTCCCAAGACGGCAACAATTGGAAAAAGAAGCACACCACCGAGCCATTTCTCAGTGATGAGATCATTCAGGAAATAAATGTCATGCACATAATGCGTGATAAATCCTTGCATTCATTCAAAATAAAATAATTAAAACATTGATTAAATAGGACAAACAATGCTATCTGGGAATAACAGTCTCAAAAAGTGAAATCCTCAGAGGTATATTTAAGACTTATTACTGATGAGCTTGTCAGAATTCGCTTCATTCTTAATGAAGAACATAGTCAAACTTTAACTGGATCGGCTTCACTCCCATTTGGAACTTGTGTAATTGGTCTCTGATTAGAAATGACATCCCAGCAAGTAGCTGGGAGATTTGATAAGCCGTGAGTGTTTGTGCGAAGCCCAGGCCAGTTACGAGTCAACTGACAGCGACGTGACATATTTAGGGCAAAACATAAATAAGGCGCCACAGTCTTTTGGCCCATTGTCTCAGAGAGCAAGTCATTTGACAAACTCCTGTAATAAGTAGCTTTTACGAGATTAAACACTTTCTTATACATCTTTTCCCCCACTTTCCTTTGTGATTCTTTTGCTTAGGCCAGTCATTATTTTTAAAAGAACAAACCCCAAATGGACACACTAAGGCTGTTGAAAGCACAGCACTTATTTTTTCTTTTGAAGTCAGTCTTTGATATGGAGAATATGTACATAGATTTATATTTATGGTTTTCCTCTGCACATGAAATAAAAAACATTTATCTGATTAAATTAACCGCCTAAATATAAACTGCTTGGTTTGTTTCAGAGATTCTTTTATCTGCGAAGTGCACTGTGCTCTCCCTGGACCCGAGCTCCTGAGTGATTATGCATTATGCAGTGTGTGCGCTGCTGCTTTCGCAACATGTGTGAACGCCACGAGCGATGTGTGTGTGTGCACGCCCGCGCGAGTGTGTGAACATGCACACCTGACTGTTTGTGTGTGCGCATATGTGTGTAGCATGTTTCAAATCATGCAGCCTTCGATGCCGTGTGGTGGCTAATTGCCTCTCCTGAGGAATAATTATGTGACAAAAGCAAACGTAATGGTGCCTCGGCTACAGAAAAAGATATATGTTATGTCTTGTGCGCGGTTCACCGTGCAGCGCCATTTGTTTGCGATGGAAATCTGCCGGTGGTAAGGAGAGGAGGAGAGGACGTAGCAGAGGCCGTACATTTGGAGGCCAAAACCTGGAGAAACAAAGACGGTGCAACAATTAATTACGGCTAATTAGATGTATCCGTTATATTTACTGGGCCAACGATAAATCACATGGCCGAGCTATTTTTGTCCTAAAAGACTTGTAACTAACACCCAGCAAGTGTGTGTGTGTGTGTGTGTGTGTGTGTGTTCGTGCATGCATGTGAATATGCTGATGCAGGTATGTTTGTGTTTATGCGCTGTATTTCTGTACCTGAGTGTACTCTGTGTGTGTGTGTGTGTGTGTGTGTGTGTGTGTGTGTGTGTGTGTATAAACTGCTATTTACTGTTTGCTTTCCAGGTGTTCAGAGCTGGGTCGCCGCGGACTCCCTCCTCTTAGATTAATAATCCATTAGTAATCCATTTCACTAATGAGCACTCAGTGGAGAGTCGGGACCGAGGGGGACGCGGAGACGGTCAAGGGAAGCCAAGTGCATAATTAATGTCTCAGCCAATCAGATATGCTATTACAGCCGCTTCCTCCCGGAGTGTGATGTCACCCATCCAATGAAATTACCGCATTTTGTAATAGTTTATATTACATAAATATATATTTATATATAGAGAAATATTAGATTGTGAAATATTGTAATTACTGAAATGATGAAAGTTAATAAATCTCATGTAAAGAATCGGTTCAAAACAAAACCATTCTCCGATAAAGGCAAATTGAAATTTAAATCCTCCAAACTGGAAACAGCTGTCATGCATCATTTTCAGAAGAGGATAAGTCATTTTTTTTCATAATTGTGGAAACATTGTCTAAGCTTCAGGCCTCTTTTACAACAAACCTACACAATGCTGGTTATGTAATCGATTGAAGCTCTGACCTTTTACAACATTTAGCATTTTGGAGGACACTTCCTGCTAGTTTTGTAACAATGACTGGTTTTCATGATAATCACAGTGAAATTCCCTGATGGTTGGTAATACCGTTAAAATTATCGCCATAAACCTGCTTTGAAATCACAGTAAATACTCTCAGGCTGTCGGTGGCGGAATGTAATGAAGTATTTTTGATTTGTTACTAGTATTTGTGCTTTATACTACCTGATGCAATGAGCAAACACATTGTACCATTAGAACACTGGAGTGATAGTTGCTGGAAATGGGCCTCTATACACCTATGTATATATTGCACCAAAATCCAGACATGTGCAGCTAGAATAGTCATTTACCACATGTCCCCAAACTGAACAGTAGTGTATTAACATTTTTACTTATTGCATTAACTTCTTTTTGTCAAAATATTGCATGAAAAATTGACTCCTGATTGCATTGTGGCATTGTTTGCAACTTCCAACCAATCGGGTAGGTTTGTGCCATTCGGGACACTCCCACTCAAAGTAGGCAAGCAATAGAAAATGCATGAATATTCAGCATCATATTCAACATTGAACACAGAGACTGAGTCTGAGTCTGAGCCATCCTGTTCCAGCAATCCCTGGCCATATTTGGATAAATTATTTGAGTATAAAAAAACGGCAAGAATGATTCGAGAACAAATTTTAAGCAAGAGTATGCACACTTTTGCAGAGAAGACACGCAATATCAACATTAATCTTTTCAATACACATATATTACTTGTGAGCACTGAACAGTGACACCGGCAGAGACATAAATATGTATAGGATAGAGAATGTCTACATTCTCTATCATAATGGCACAACCCAGAGACTGACAACCTATTGTGTTATACTTTAAAGTAAATTTAGTACTTTTACCCAAGTAAGATTCTTGATGTAGTACTTCGACTTTTACTTGAGTATTGAGGTATTGGTACTTTTACTTAAGTACTAAATTTCAGTATTTCATCCACCCCTGCAGACTGTTCTGCATCAATCAAAACCAGCAGCAACAGATGCAGCCTGTGACATTTTTTTTCTTTTGTTTTTGAGAACCTCTCAACATCAAACCAAAGGCACAGGGAAGGCAGTAGTGGGGGTAGTGACCACCACCCACAACAATATAGAGAATGTAAACTATAAACCTCATGAATGTCATCATGATGTTTCCATAAATACAGTCGTTTGGATGATGAATGTGTTTGTTTTCCCCGAGAATAATCATGTTCAATTCTAGGAGTGAATTTAGAGGTGACTTTTTTTTTTGTAATGATTCTCAGGCTCCCTCCCCTCAAGATACACAGACTTGATGAGTATGTTGCTGTCACACTGTGATGGGCAAAGCGCTGTTGTGTGCTTTTTAATATAGTTCCGGTGGGGTTTGTGGCGCCTAAAAGCTGTTACAAGGTCTGGCACATCAAAATGAGCTGGTAAACACAGAAGATTTCTCACAGCCACCGCCAATCCAGCACGACTACACCAATCTAGATCCTGTGTTTCAAGCCTAAACAGAAGATTTCCCCAGTGCTTCACCCGGCCTCCCCACGGATCTCCTCTCTCCTGTTTAGCAGTCGGAACATGATGGAGCCTGACAAAAGAGGCCGTTAAAAATTGAGCGCTGTAAGTGGGAAAATGTGGTAGGCGGGCCCCGTTGTTACCTCCACCCACATGCATGGGTGAAATCTGACACCCCGTCCTCCTCTCTTTCTCCCACCACATCTCCTCTCTCCTTTTTCTCCTTGCCCTCCCCGGGGGGAGCCCTGTATCCCATTCATTCGATTGCCCTACATGATGGATGTGCAGTGTGAGGAATGGGCCGTCCCGGGGGCCATGGCGTCGTTTCTGGGTTAAACAGCATCCTATATCAAACCCATCTATACCTTCACAAGCAGGAAGCCTGTTTACTGGGGCGGGAAAGCACCGCAATCCATTTCTTGTCAGGGTTTCACGGATACAACAAAAACTTGGACAGCTGCGTTTTTTTGGGGAGCGCTGTAAGACAGAGGCGGTGATAAATATGAACTGTAGTGGCGAGCTTTGACACACTAGCGTGCAACATCACAGCTCATATTTTATTATATATATAACCTGTAGGACCAGGGTCAGAATGTCATTCTGTAATTTACTTGGTTAGTAATTTATATATTAAGTATGTATTTAATGACAGATCATGGTTGTCAAGATGAGAAAGTCAAAAACTATTCAACTAAAAACAGTTGAATAGATGACAAACATTTTAAGGTGTAAAAAATACTGTATTTTGAAAAAAATAATTATTAAACATAAATAAAGTCCAATTATAAAGGTCAAGAATCTTGTTGGAGTCTCACAAGGGCATCTCCTCTTCACAAATCCTACAAATGAAATTTTCACACAGAGAAACTTTCTACTTTTAGCAGATGAATATTATAACAGCCTTGCAATGTCAAACTCTGCACATGCACCATTCTGCACAGTGAAACTCAGACATTCAGCTGTAGGAACAAGAAGGAAAAAACATATTTTTGAGTGAAGAGGGATTTTAAGTATTTGCTAAAATCATGTAACGCTATATCTGTTAATTAAAGTCTGTCGCTGGTGTTTTTGTAAGTTTTCAAATGGTCAACAGCTGTATAATTTTGAGCTGTATTGTTCCACACGTTGTAGCTAAAATATATTTCTTCATTTCTAAATGGAAATCACCCGTTCCCGACAATACTGTTGCCATGCACTGATAATAACCCTGACAAAAACAAACTCGATTTCCAATTCGATGAATTTCATGAATCAAGAAACTTACAAAACTGAATGAAAACCAACGGCTTCCTGGAAGAGTTCATCTGAAAATATAAAACACAACAGCATGATTTACATGAATGTAAAGTGATTCAAGGATCTTGTTTCAAGCAGTAGAAACCTGATTATTCCTATTAATAAACTTGTAATTTTGTAATGCCACAGTACAGATTATTTAACATTAATTTGTAACCCTCATGTATTTAATTGACACTCTAGGCCATTGACAATTCCACCAGGTGCTGTTCTATCAGTCAAAAGATGAATGTTGACGCTCAACTGAAAGCTCACTAATTAATGAAGAGAAGAATACATTACCCATGTGGCTACTAATGGCTTGATGCTGTGAACTTAATACTCCTGTTATTAACACATTCCCAATAACTTATCTATAAAAAAAAACAGAAATCACATCACGGCTTGTTATGCAACTGTATTCATTGTCTTTCCTAATCTTATGATATTTGGCAGCAACCTGGGAAATAAACCAGGAATTTATTTTTTAAACATTTTCTCGACAATGGCAGCCCAGAGATTCACTTTATAAAATATATATATATATATATATAAAATAATATAATATCATTTGAGTACCTGAATCCAATATGGTGATGGTAGACACTGTTTCCTGTGCATGTGTGTAGCCTATTGCATGTGGATGTATGTGCACGCTTGTGTGTTTATGTGTGCACCTGTGACTCACTGTGGCATGCTTCCTAGAGATAAGACTGCAGTGCCTGGTCCTCTGCAGCCTTCACCCCAGGCTCCCAGTGATTAGAGGAATCTCTTATTCTCTGCAGGGCTCCTCTCTGCAGTCACAGCCAGCAGCATGACACCCTTGATGTTCACACCGGGGTACAAAGGACCAGTGTATGTGTTTTTATCATCCTTTAATATGAGATTTGGAGTCTCTCCTCAGTCTCCTTATTTATAAAATATACCAATTAAATACTCTCACATGAATTCCATGATTAAAACCAAGTAGTATAACAATAACAGGAGACACTCAGTATATTGATTTGTTAAGTATTTGGCTGATAATACCAACTGTATTTTACCTAAGTAACACTTGTTCTCGAGTATTTTTTTGGCAACTTCTTCAATTTCTACTTTTACCCAAGTAAAGGACCTGAGTATTGTGTCCACCACTGTAAATAGCCTCCATCCACTCTCTCTTTGATCGCTTTTTACATTTACCAGGGGCCTAATCCGTTTCTATCCCACCAATATCATCTTAACCTGAGAAGTTAAGATGACATTACACTTCACATTGTGTGTTATCTCCAAGCTAATGCAGTGCGGGCTCACCTGTGCGCTGTGGGTAGGTCAGGAGTCAATTAGTGGGACTGGTGGGCAGTCTCAGCCAAGCGGTCCGAGCCGGTGACAGTTTGTGGCGGACCGCCGCACAGCGGGGGCCAGGTGAGGAGCAGGGGAGCCTAAATGAAATGCTAATACGGGCCACATAAGTCAGGGCTCTCTAATTGGAACACAGCTGCTGCGGGGACCAAGTATCCCATGAAAGAACCGCAGAGGCAGAGGAACCAGTGGGTCACAGTGATCAGGTCAGGTTCTCTCTCTGTGTGCAGCTCAAAATACATTGGCCTAAAATGGCTGGTGGAAACATCAGGAAACATCCTGCACTTTATAGAACAAGGAAAGTCTGGATATTGATTAGGGCTTCTACCTTTTACCTTTCAAATGAACGGTTACATGAACATTTTTCTTCCTCTTTCTTGAAACTGTGAAAAATAACCTTTTGACTAAGTCAGGCACTTCTCAGGCAATGTGCCTTTTAAAGGTCCCATCTCACACTTCTATGATTGTTTGTTTTATTCTAGGAGTTATATAAAAGTGTCCTATGGATCAAACACTCAAAAAAAGGAAAAAAAAAGGAAATTCCATGAAGCCTGGATTTAGAAACATTGTGTTTCACCACTTGTTTGTACTTCCTTGACTTTGTGATGTCATGCAGTACCTCCCTCCACCTGTAGAGGTTCCCAGTTCACCCCTACTGTCACACCTGCATTTTTTCAGTCTTCCAAATGAAAATCAGAAGAGAGGCTCAGTCAATGCAACATGGCATTACACAAGTCAAGCTGAGAGGGAGAAACAAACGCTGTGCAGCAGGAGGAACAGAAAAACACAGAGTTGGAGAGATGTGGGGTAAAATTCAATAGTCGGTCATCTCTCACTGCATTTAAAGTCCAGCAGACTCTGTCCACCAGCTGTCTTCTTCTTCATGTTGCAAGGCCTCCTCCTTTCTCTTCAAATGGAGAGCTTTAGAATAATGCATGAGCTCATCGTGGGCAACGGACAGGAGGCTCCCGTCTCAGAATTCTGCCTTTCTCACAGACAGCAGGGCGATTGACATTACCACCCAAGAGGGAGCGTCAGGTGGTGGGGTGCGAGGCGAGACTTTGCCTGTAATAATGAGGCCGTCTCCCACAGTCACACGAGTTCATCCGAGGCACAGGGAAAACTCCATGTTTTGTTCAAATTGTTGTTCTGGTAGAAATCAATAATGGATTCCCGTTTCGGATGGCAACTAATGCATGCTCACTTTTCTTCAGAGCCCCAGCCATGTGGAGGCTGGAGCGAGACTAACGCGGAAGCGCCATTGCGCTTTCAAGGCTTAGAATCGTCTTCTGCCTTCGGCTGCTCCTTCTACTGCTGAGTTTTATTCAGAGTCTCCTTCGGGGTAAGACTTGCTGAGCCATTATTGCAACATTCATCCCTGAAATTCTTCAGCACAACAATGTTTTTCACAAGGCTTTTCTTGTCAATTGGAAAAAAAAAAAATATAATCGTGAAGTGATGCCGGAATGGACTTTTGACGTGTGGGAACGACTGTAATGTGTTTCACAGAAAAAAATAAAACAGAAAAAAGGCTGTCATGCTGCTTGCTCACACTCTCTATCTTGCGTTTTACAGCATGAGTTGTCCTACAGAAGCTGTCTCTCACTGTCATTTTTCTCTCAACTCAATAATTTCTATGTCTTCTCCGCTGTCAGCATTTATCGGCCACTTACAGACCCCTAGATGTACCCTGCCTCTAAACCTCTGGACGCGGGACACAAGAACATGCAGAGGGGCTGACAGATAGAAAACTGATTCTTTACAAGTGGGGTCAGAGGACTGTATCCAAACCGTCTGGCAGAGTACACTAATATCCCCATGCTGAGCAGCGTGGTGCTATTGAGCGCGACCATGTGGATCGGTCTCACTCCACTGCACTCAATGAGCCAAACCCATGGAATTGATGGGCAATGGGAGGAAAATAGGAGAAAGGAGGAGAGAGGGAGAGAGCGAACGATGTGCCACTGTCGCTACTGCACATTATTCCGTCACATAAACATCACGATTCTTTGAAATAGAGGGCGTGAGGAATTTGTTTTTTGTTGGCCAATTCCTAACTCTTCCTGGATTGGAAATGTGAAGTGTTGCTGTCAAGCTAAAGAGAAAACAGTTCTCGGGGCTGTCAGATGGAGCTCCTTCTACCTGCGAGAACTCGGTCATTATAACAACAGCCCGATAACTGTTACCACACTCGTGTCAAACCCTCTCGCCCTGACCAAACAGGCGTTCTACCATCTTGATTTTTTTTTTTATATATAAAATGGTATTGTCTGCCTCTTCTATGAGGTTTGAAAACCAGAGTCTGGTATTGTATCATCAGCCTCCAGTGACATTTGATCTACTGTCGGATTAAAGTGGCTGCAAGTATCTGGATGGAGAAAACCGCAATGGCAGGAGTGGGGAAGTCAGTGGACCCATTCACGTGATGCTCCCTTTCCTTCCACATTATCTAGTCGGTCTGACTTACATGCAGTAAAAATGCAGCGCTGCAGCTTTCATTAGTGCACAGAGCAAAGATTATGGCTCAATGCAGAGCTATGAATTATGCATAGGCTATACTCTGTGGTTCCCCCCCCCCACTCCCAACCCCAGTTTCCTTCTTCATCCTTACATGAGGAATGGCAGTGCTCAAGCACACACATAGCAAATGCACAAACATTCGAATTACAAAGCACATCGGTGCACGTATACACACATCGAGAAAAGGGGCGGTAAGATAATTTTAGCCCTGAAAAGTGCAATCCAAGCAGCCGCCGGCACAGGCCCTTTCCCTTTCCTTCAGTGCAGCACCGGCTCAGTCGAGCTGCGGCTGCCGTACCTTTAGATGACGTGAACTTTTGTTCTCCCACGAGTCGCCTCTTTTGACTTTGACTCGTTCACTTGCGTAATACAGTATGGAGGCTTTTACAGTTTCTCCACCGCAGCTGACACCATCAGGAGAGTTCATGAATGAATTTGTTTGACACACATTTGTAACTAGAAGGGTACTTTGAGAGTGCATAGCCTCGCCAAGTCCAGTGGTCTTTTATCTGACATGCAAATGTGTAGCTCAACCAATATGTGTGGATACATTTCCAGTCCTGCTCACAGAAGAGCAAACACAAACAATACATCCATAATGAAAGTAATTATACCCATCAGCCCCTTTAGTGAAATAGTGTCTTTAAATTGTAGCTTGAGAATACTTTTAGTGTCTCTCAAGCTAAAAATATTTCTAAATGAAAAAGAAGTTTGATACAAGTATTCAACTCCGAAGGGATTATGTGAAGGAGGCATAATTAATAAGAGCAATATTATTGGATTGTGGATGATTAACTTTTGCTTCCCATTTGATTTCCATCTCATACATTGTTCATTGCATGTTTATTTATTTATTTATTTTTTACACTTTTTAACTAAATCCTATAAACATTTTTTTGGCAAAAAAGCTGAAAAACCATCCGAATGCTGTTAAATACAGTGCTGCAAGCAAATGGCAGGATATTTACTGTGGCTGGAGGTTTGCCTGTTAATGGCATTTAGATCTGCACAGCAGATGGCAGACATGACAGAACCAGTGCTAAATGCTATTACTGAAACAAAGACAATGGAGGATATAGCTGTGATGAAGTTACCCATTACAAATAAAACGGGAGGAAGGTGCGGTTTAGAACTGACTATGGACTTTAATAGCTTATTATAACAGCTATGGAAGCAGAGAATGAGGTGGCGTGTTTGTTCCTTAAACTACACACAGAGATCGGGTGGATCATGCAGATAAAGGGAATGGATGAGGGAGTTAACTAATATTAATGAATGCGTGCCAGGTGCTCATCTAAAATGACTGACCTCTTTCATTAAACATGCCCCTAATCCATCATTGAGAGATTAAACAGAATAAAATCATAATGCTAAAAGGTGTATAAATACCTGTACCTACTTTCAGTTTAATATCTGCATGTTACAGTCAAACCTGGCATGTATAGAAAATAGCAGTATCCATGGGAGTGCCTTCATCATTTATATCAAACATGTTCTAGAAAAAGTGAGAAAAAAATGCTATAAAATACATGCTTGAATTTCATTTAATTTAACTGTTGGCCAACTGTTTTCATCAAAGCTTAACCATTACTACTGTGTCGGGTTATATACCAGGGAATTATTTGCTCCAGTTAATCACACATAATTCAACTAATGGTGGAGGGGTTTAGTGTGTCCTGTATTTAGAGTCCGTGCTCATTTTTTAAATCTTGAGCTTATGTTTGATGAGATATGAGCTTTTGTGAATGTTAACGATTGTAGATAGCTGACTCAGTACATGGTTAAAGGGCTGTTCCTAAGAATTTTGTATTGCATGTCCATGAAATTGAGGCTCATAATAATTTTATTCATAATAAAAAATAGCATCTTTATTTCTATAGTACCTTTAAAGGGATAGACAAGGCAAAAGCAAGTAAAAAAAAAAAGTAATCATCAATCAAGTAATCGTCAAAATCAAAGCAGCAATGTTTGAGTTATCCTGACTTTTAGTTCCTAGTGTGGGTCGAGCCTCACTGAACACTAGATCCTACACTTCCCATAATGCAACTCAAAAGCATCTTTCATTAACACCCTCCCGGTGCCTTAAATACACAATTTGTCAAGATTTCGTAAATCTGTCTCACTCACACTGTGAAAATTGCTGAAAATGAGAAAAGTGTGATGCAAACAGACAGGGTAATACATTTGAAGCAGGCTGTCATGGCTTTCTGAAGATCAGGTTGATATGTGATGGCAAAACGATGGTGGCAGCAATTTCTCCAGCAGCCCCGACGCCTGTGGTTATCGAGTGACACAAGCTCTTTGTTGGCGAGTGTGTGTTTACAAGCTGTGTAACAGCTGAAGAAGAGGAAGGTGCACATGCTCAGGGTTGATAGTTAGCAACAGCCAGACTGATCCTGGCTAAGTCCTTGCAAAGAGCAAGCTACATACACTGGCATACTACTGATTAGGCTATAATATAGTATATGGGTCGGTGACAAAACTGACATGTGATGTAACCCTAAAAACTTGGTACCAGATTTACCACATTACAACTAATTAAAGGTGCACTTATTATTAAAAACCATGCCTGCTTCTATAAACAGGAAGAGTTGGGAACAAGGCCATGGGAGATGCAATTCTTTTTGTTCAGTGATTAAACAGAGAGAGAAAACTTCAACAGTATCAGATGTCATTCACCAGCACAACAGCAGATATGGAGTGGCTTTGTCCTTGAATTATATCTGAGGTGGCTGAGTACAGTGTTTATGAATTCAGCCGCTAATTCAGTCATTATTAACTAAGAGCCGGTACACATGGCTGTCATCGCCATGTGCTGTCACCCCGCTGTCAGAGCAAGTCACAGAAAATGGAGGTTTTAAAGGAAGCTATCACTGCAGAATTGCACCTCTATTACCTCGCTGCCGACTCTTCCTCTGCAAACATTGTTTATGTAAGCAGGCATGGTTTTGAATGATAAGTGCATCCTTTAATCAATTTCTCTGTAGAACCATCAGCGAGCGGTTCACTTTTAAGCCTTTGAACAAAAGCCGGTTATATTTTAGGTTCTTTTGTTGTTGTTGTTGTTTTTTTTGCTTTTTGTGTATAAGTCTTGCTGTTACTAACTAACGACCCTGAGCATGTGCCCCTTCCTCTTCCTCAGCTGTAACACGCCTTGTAAACACACACTCCGCGAACGTGGAACTTGCATCACTCGATAACCGCGGGCGCAGAGAAATTGCTGCCACCATCGTTTTCCCATCACATATCAACCTGATCTTCAGAAAGCCCTGACAGCCTCCTTCAAATTTATTACCCTGTCTGTTTACATTGCAGTTTTCTCATTTTCAGCAAATTTCACAGTGTTTTATGCCCACAGTTATGAGGGGGCGATAAAGAATAAAGTGAAGGGAAGAGAGAGGAGTGAAGAAAGAACATTACTTCAAGTTTTATTTTTTTCCCCCCTCCCCTCCTTTTTCCTCTGTTGCCTCCCGCTGACCCCTGGTCCTTTTGGCAGGCCGGCCGCTGTTGATTTTAGCCCACAATCAATTCATTTTAATCACAATGGGCAGCTCGGGGAGCACGGGGAGCGGCGCGCTAATTGATTGGCAGGTATTTGCATATACAGTATGCAACAAAATGTCACGACCGGCCTTGGTGGTGACCTGTGTGGGCTGTTGGCAAAACAAACTGATGAGGGTAATTTATCATGCGCCGTGTGCTCTGCCGAGCAGGGTGGCGCCGCACCCACTATTGTTAACGTCGTCAGTCACCTGTCACGCCACAGTGGGCATGAGGAGAGACGGGGAAGGGGAGGAGGAGGAGCTGAGGATGGAGACGTAAAGAAACAGAAGGGAGAGATGATGTGCTGAGGGGGGGAGAGGCAGATGAGAGGTGATACTGTCGATGAAATGTCACTGTTAGTTTAACTGGCTGATCAGTATATAAATGATATGATGCACAGATACCCCACATTAGGCAGAATATGCTGAAAATATGTGGTGTTATCTGGTTGGTTGGGGATCAATACTAAAAGTTCTTTCACTGCAAAAACTGAAATCTTAACAGGTGATGGTATCTTGTTTTTGGTACAATTAGTCCAATATTGAGTAGAATTATCTTCTCCCACTGGCAGATGATTTAGCTTATTTCAAGTTTTTTTCAGTTTGGACAAGACTAACATTTTCTTAAAAAAAAAAAAAGATTTTGACTATAATCAAGAAAAATAAACTTTTAATAAGCTAAATCGTATGTCAGTGGAGTAAGATAATTCTACTCAATATTGGACTAATTGTACTGAAAACAAGATAATTTCACCTGTTAAGATTTCAATTTTGGTCTCTAGCTGAAAACGTGGAGCTTTTTCATATTGATATGAAATAGTTGGTGAACAGGTGTTACCATTGATGCTGATTAAGGTTCTGTTTAGGTCAAAGTGAGTCAGGATGCTGCTATACTAAACGAAACCTTAATGGGCATCATCTGTGTATTTATCTACTATTTCATGTCAATAGAGCTGCATGAAAAAAGCCTGTTACTTGATTAATCATTAATCATTGATTGACAGAGCATTTACTGGCAACACTTTTGATAACCACCTAAGCATTTAAGCAGTTTTTACACATCAATGGTGAATATTTGCTGCTGTGTTTCATCAGAAAAAATAAGTTAATCATTTTAGCTTTTGGACTGTTTTTCAGTCTTAGGACTTCTAAGATTGTGTTGGGCATGTTGATAAAAATGAGATAACGGGTAAAGTTTGACATTTTGAAAAATACATTTATCATGTTGATAAGATGCTCAGTACTCTCCTACCTTATATTTTCAGCTAAAAAGTATTATGCATATTTTACACTTTATTACTTTTTTATTCGAAGTTTTAATATCCCTAACTAGATTTACTTGTGGTTTTAAGAACCAAACATTAATATACGTTCATATATCTCTCAGAAGCTTCTATTTGGATTGTTTTGTGTTTGTCTCATTAATATTAATGAGCCTCTCCTCTGATTGGTTGATTGAATGGTTGTGAATGGGGCGGTGACTATATAGTCGTGACATCGTGACAACTTCACAGAAGTTCTCAGCTCATATTAAAGCAATCTGTTTCTCTCTAGATTAAGTGTCTAACAGTATTTATATAACAACTAAACCTATAATCAAAAAGCAAACTATAACCAGTATCTTAGCTAACGCAAAGACTGGACACTCTAGGTAACACAATCTGCCTTCCAGCAACTCTACTCACTTGTCAGACCAGCTGCTGGCTCCAGAGTGATAAAACAACTCCTTTAAAATGTACCTGCATCACAGTAATGTGCTGGCACTGCTGGTGTTTCTCAGTATGTAAAGTGAAGCTCTAACATTGGCAGGGTTAAAGCTTTGATTCCCTTTAGTATCGCTGTGTCCAGCAAACACTAAATATCGGTTGCCCTTCTGAACTGAAATGTCTCGTGTCTCGTAAAAAAAAAAAAAACTTTCTATCTCTCTTTGTATATGAATATGGATCAATATAAGTGTTGGGAGGTCCATGGTGAAATAGCAGAGCAGCTGAGGCTGTGTGGCTGTATCATTACTCTCTTACTGTTATTACAACGGCACACAGTCTGCAGCAATCCTCCTGTGTACAGGCTCCGCTTATAAGGTAAACATTTGGTCATCATCACCATAATTATGCCCAAGTACAAGTCCCCATGCTCAGCCTGAGCAGGGATATAGTTTGGGGGGGGGCGGGGGTTGCTAAAGGGAGACAATGCAACTCATTAACAGTGCGCGTCAGACTCACCGGGACAACTTTGGATCCAATTCCTGAGAGAGGTTTTATTTTTTGACCAATTAGCTGCCTGAACAACCTATTGGCCATGAAGTGATCTCTGCAGGGACTTTATCAGACCATGCTCTATTAAATCAGCTCTCTGGCTGAGCAGTTATGTGCCATCGCCGGCTGTGGTTAATGTCACCGCCGAATGCTTTGTAATAACGGCTGCTATTACGCATCTATCTGCCGCTGTTTCCTTATAGACGCATCTGTGTGTGTGTAGAGTGTGTGCACGTCCAGATTTTTTTGTATGTGTGATAGAGTGTTTTAAACGATACGGCTGGTTTGAAAGATTATCATAAAGCTCAAGGGCTGGAAGCTGTTCTGAATGTGAAATACAGCATTATAGTATTCACAGTATGACTTCAGGTGGGTCAAAAGGCCTCGCACTAGGTGCTGTATAATTTAGGCATGTGGGAAGTAATCGTAATGACTTTGTAAACTGCATGAATGCATCCGCTGACACGTCTGGGTAACTCCGGGTTCGGGGGGGGGGGATTATTCCGTGATTGTCGGGAGCGTGCATAGGCGGCGCTAATAAAAAGGCAGAGTGATGAAGAATGAGCATGGAAATGTAATGCGGGAGCTTTTTGTGTTAACTCGGCTCGCTGATTGTTATTTGGATGCAGAAGCTGAGCGAGGGCGACGGAAGCGGAGAGAGAGAAAGAGTAAAAGACGAGCGAGCGAGTGGGAGAGACAGAAGCCTCTAGTTGCTGATTAGGACGACCGACGCGACGCCGCGCTCCGACCGCTCCCTCGATTGCTTTTTGCCTTTTCTGTGTATTTTGGTGCACAGGTGGGAGGAGAGGGAACAAACAGGATTCATTCAGATGAAGCGGTGCAAAGCAAGTCGTCGGCGTCACTGTGCCGAGAATAGATATCTCAGAACTGCGTCTGTTTGCTGCCACTTCAGTGATTTTATCAACAAGAGCAAACTAATTTCACTCCGCAAAGGCAAAGAAATAACAGAATAATGCCTAAAGTATAAATAACTTATATTTAATCAAACCCTCCCCAGCTAATAGATGCAATTAAATCGGCATAAAGAATATAATTGCTGACTTTTAGCCTCTCCAAGCATGATGTCCTTGCGTCGCCTATGAGAGCATGTGAATGCTAGAGAATTTATATTTTGATTTAATTTGCATGCTTTTTAGTTGTGAGTCCATTGCATCAAAAAATAAAAGACTGTAAGGGAGATTTTGTGGTTGTGTTACCATAGGCAACAAGGACACCATGTAAGAAGTGAGTTTTGAGTTAAACATCCATTATTTTGAAGGCTTGAAACACTGCACTGCACTTTATAATACCATAAGGCCGTATTTCACTACTACTGGAAAGTTATTACAATCATTTTATCTGTTTCCACACAGATTGCAAGATGAAGGGTACTTCTACACACTCATTACTAAATCATCAGGGTTACAGCCAAGGTTTTATTACTACAGTATTAGGGTCTGGAGTTCTCCAGCACAGGTCATAACACCATGCAATCGCAAATGACCCATAGGAACATAATTTGTCTGTTTAATGTTCATTTTTCATGTTGTGAAAATACTTTAAGACTTTCTTTTAGATTTATGCCCAAAAAACACTTAATTTAGGTTAGAAAAAGATCCTGGTTTGGGTTAAGATGATCATCACTTGAAATGTGATGTGGGTTAAATCCAGTTCCATTTTTAATCTTGTGTCCCTGTGTTAATTATTCATTTATTACTTGTAATATGCCAAATATATTTCATTCTTTTTTTTTCTGTAAAATAGTTTAATATATTTGACATATCCATCCAATGAACTTGTTACTAAATGCTTGGCTCCACCCACTTTCTTCTCATCCAATCAAGTGTGAGGATTTGATTTAAATCTCTCTTGTAATTGTTTAAATCTCACATCATTTGTTTCACTGGGATATGTCGCAGGACCTTTAAAATAACACGATATTATTGTCATGGCAACAATGGACACAATTACAATTGTAATTTTTGTTTTTCTGTTGTTTTTTTTTTCTATTTTTCAATGACATTCACAGTTGGAGGCAGGAAGGCAACAGAGGTCTCCTGCAGCAATCATTCCAATAAATCCACTTTTTTCCCCCCCTTGTTTTTCTCCTTCTGTCTGAATCGCCAAGCCCTTTGCTCATAATCCAAAGCTGAGACCAAAGCAAGCCCTTCTGGCTCTACAGACAACAAGCCGGCCCTGATCCTTCCATATGAAACACGATGTGAGGTGGAAGCCAATAGATGGTTTGGACGGAGTAGACGTGAACCCCGAAACACAAAATCACACAGAGGATTTGAACCAAATCCCAAATAAGACACAGACAATACAATTTCTTCTTTGTCTCTTTACCTACAGTATGTGCCTTCTGTGTCATGTGTAAGGTTGGACTTGGCACTTATAAGGGCAGGCGCTTCTAAACTGCTATCATTGTTGTGTTGGCAGTGTGAAGGCACACTGATCCCTCTGAGCAGGATGATAAAAATCTGTCACAGTCCCCTGCATGGAGGAGCCCATTGTTTTGCGGATTAAGGAGGATTAAGGGCGGATGCTGGCGACCGAGGAGTTTCAGCAGTGTGACCCTTTCACTAATCATTACGAGACAGATACAGAGCACTCAAACTCTTAAAGCCCAAGATCACATTTATTATCAATTATTCATGGATGAAAGGAGCAAAGTGAGGATGAAAGAGAGGGACAGAGCATGGGAATGTGATGACAATTGGAGATCTCCCTCAGTGGAGTGCAGTCGGTGTCCAGAATTGTCTTGCATAAAATTTATGAATGACTCATAAATGGGGCTCTTAGTTATCCCACATTAGCACACAGTGTGTGTCATCATTTCAAGCTTTTAATCTGATCAATGTGCTGAGTTATGAAACAAAATTGCTCGTTGCATCCCTCCTAGAGGGTCAGCATGCTTTCATGTTCTGCTGTAAACTGAGTCAGGGTGCGGTCAAATCATGTCTTTGAGTGCAGCGAGAAAGGTTTCACACTGATCTGACCTAGAATTATTCTAATAATGAACCAACAGAGAATTCTACCACCCCACCGCAGTTCTACCCAGCTATAAAAAACATTTTGGCACATTGCTTTTAGTAACCTCTTTTCCAGGTAAAAAATATTTTCTATAAAGCATTTTCCCCATAGACGGGCATTATAAAAGCGACGTTGATACAACTGTTGACAGGACTCCTGGAACTGCAAATAAGGTTAATTAGTATTGTTTGTATTATGGATTTTTAATCCACAAAGGTTTTATAATTTGTAAAACATTCATTTGATCTTAAAATCCTTGACATCATCCCATTATAGAGTCTGCAGACCTGGCAGGAACTGGTGGGCGGGGTCAGTGGGGTCACACAAATCAGACAATTTTCATTAGATTGACTATAGCATTGTAGTCAAGACCACCTAAACCGAGCCCAAGACCAGAACGTATAATGTGAGAGGTTGAGACTAGTGCTGTATGATTTAGTGCAAGTCTGTGTGTAATATTCTCATTTGTGATTGCAATATAATGAACTCAACCAAGGAGGTTATGTTTTCACCAGTGTTTGTCTATTTATCTTTTTGTTAGCAAGATAACTCAAAAAGTTCTAGGATGGATTTTTGTCAAAATTTCATCAAATGTTGGGAATGGTACGATGAACAGATGATTAAACTTTGGTAATGAATGGAAATCTTGGTTTCTGGTTTTCTTTGAATTTTCTGTTGTTTGGTAACGTTGCAGTAAATGGACCTTCCAACAGGCGCCGTCGTTTAGGGTGACCTGGTGGTGATATATTGCACCTGCATAGTATAGGACAACAGTGTTGGGTGGGAGTCACATGCTTGACGATGGTCTGTGCTTTGAGTGCTTTTCTAGTAAATAAATGAGTCTACTTTCCTGTTTTATCAAGGAAAAGATGCCTAGTCTTTCACTCATTGTAATCGTACTTTTCTGTGTTGTTTGAAATGTTACATATTACACTTTAATGATAGATATTGGTCATGTTGTCACAGGATGTAGTGACTTTAACTTTACAATTTTTGAAAATAGCTGTTTTGTTCTTTTTCTAGACCTTCAAGAAATGTCCATGTCTGACTGAAGTACTACAACACTAATAAGCACCATCTACCTTTGAGCTATCCAGGTCTCATCAGATACATCCATGGATATTTCCTTTAGACAAAATCTGAGCTAAAAGTAGTGATTATATTAATAATGTAGGTTAGATGGCAGGAAGCTCCAAATGAACGCTGATGTTGCTCTATGTCTGCTTGATGAATAACGTGATAGCCATAACTTCTTTATAATGCGATAATAATAAGTCAGTAATGTGGTGCCTGCTTATTCAGCTGCTCCCAGGAGGCCAAAAAATGTATCTGTAATAATTTATTGTTATGTTTGACTTGGCACATATTTACGTTGCCATATTTAGATTTTCACATTAAGAGAAACTAGTGATTTGGCACTGATAAAATACAGATATTGTGCTGCTGGACAGAAAATATAAACTGGTAGGTACATCAGTACAATGTCCTCACTAAAAGGGTTAGATTGAGGAAAAAATAAATCTGTGATACTCATAATGGTTGTAGATGTATTGGGGAACTTAATGGACTCGTAAATGTAGACCAGTTTATTCCTCCAAAGTTCATGGCTTTATTGTTTCTTTGTCCCAGACACACAAAACCATTGCTTTGATGCAAAGGTGAGACGTTGAATTACCAATGTTACTAAAATGCAATCTCCTCCCTTGTCGATATTACTAATCTTTAATAATTAAAGGCAAATAAGACAGGAGGCATGACTTGTGGTTAGGCTGGTGCACTAGCAGTTAAACTAACTTTGTCTCAGGAGAGCTGCATCAGAGGTAAGCTGAGTTTGAGGTGCCACTGCAGTGTTGTAGGCTCGGCAATCTCACAGGAAACATATATCCAACTGTTCTAGTCAAAGAATCAGGTCGGTAACTACTCTCTCAACACTGCTATTACTGTTGGAACTCACTTGACATTTCTGTTCAGTTTAGCATTTTCTTAAACTCTCCAGAGGATCTTTTTCTGTGGAGTTTACTGCACGCTTCTTACTTGAGGAGATGCTGTATTGTTGAAGCTCGGAGGTTATGTGTATCAGAGCGGAACTGAAGTCAAGTAAAACATTTGCATTTGAAAAGTTCTTTCTCCAGCCTACAGCTGTTCCACAAACTTTTTCAGCTCTATTTTCATTACTTTTTCTATGACTTTTGCATGTCGTGGTTGACATTTACCAAGATGTAGTCACATTAAGATCAGCATCTAAAAGACAAGCTCTGGATCTAATGTTAGCAAGGTTTTCTTATATTTGCTTTGCTTATATTATATTTAATAATCCATTGCCATCCATTATTCCATTGGCCGATTTTTGAAGAAATCGTAATGTATTTATATCTCATATTGTCTTTTTATTTGATCATTTTAACATTTTACCTCTTTTATAAAATATTTTAACCACTATTAAATTTACCAAAATCAAGAAAAAGCAAGCAAAATGATCTGCCAATGGAATAAGATAATTGTACCAAAAACAAGATATTTTTACCTGATACAATTTCATTTTTTGTAGTGTGGTTAATTCATTCCCAAAAAACTATTGGCTTATTCAAGGCTGTTTGACTATCCATTGATTATAATATCACATCAAAGTCATGCAGGTGTATAGCCATTAAAACCCAACACTGGGCCATTTGCTGCCACAGAACCCATCACCACACCACCTCCTCTTTAGATGCTATTTTAGAGATTTAATGTTCATGATTGTGTTTATTGAGGTGAGATTTATTCCTCTCGTTGGTTGAGAGCTTCCCAAAAAACACAAAGCTGTTTCCGTTATAAATTGCATATTTCTTAATGCAAGTGTCTCTAAATAAAACCCGAGAAGAAGTATACAGCATTTTTAAAAAGGTTTTATCCTTACACATTTACTTGTATTCAACTGCAGAGATAATGGGAGCAAAATAAAACATGCATCACTTGAAATGGAAAACTTAAATTCATATAAAGGCCCTTAATGTAAATTTATGGTGCCATATACATTAATGTTGACACTCTACTCCTCCTGGACAGCTATACCATTTCTGTCCATTTGTGAGGGAATAAGTGATTGATATGATTGTTTAAAAGGTGTAAGAGATGACTAATGCTGACTGAGCACAACACCTTTGTATTTATACTCTGCTTCACCGACCCTGTCATGCATAGAGTACATGGATGCCTTACATGGCAGGAAAAGGGCAAGCTTGTTTGGATATTGCAATTAAAATAGGGCTCTGTGTTCTCAGAAAAAAGTTCAGTCTTTGTAGGTGCACCTTCACCTTCTAGTTCGAGGGCACCGAGTCCTTCAAGAGTGTGTCAGCATGTCGTGGCACCATGAACAGTTGCGCTGTGAATTGTGGCGTCTGGGGTCACGTCCTGCTCTTTTCAGTCTCTCCCTGTCTCCCGTCGTTCCTCCCTGAGAGAATTCCCTTCCTACTTGTGTGAAGCTGTTAGTGTGCTAATCTCTCCAACCCCACTCCATTACCAAGGTGCAGCGTGTCTGGAGTAAGTGCAGTCCGTCACTTCACACCTGGTCATTTGGGGACAGTTTGAAATAGTCGATGAGGGCTGTGGGAAAGTATGGAAGAGCTGGGACCTAAATAGCTTGTTGTTGTGGACTCCAGGCTTCTGAATCATCAGTGCTGTTCATCTAACCAGCTAGAATCATCTTAAAGGCCCCATATTGTAGAACGTGAGATTTTAATTGCTTTTTGGTTATAAGACACGTCTAAGTGTTATGTAATTAGTGTCCCATGTTTGAAAACATTCAATCCGCAGGGAAATGCACACAGCTGGTAATCATAAAATGTGCCTTTAACAGGCGTATTTATGTAAAATTGCGATATCACAACTATACAGTCACTCCCCGCCCCCCATTCACAACCATTCACATTAGCCAATCAGAGTTGACACTCTCATCCAAAATGATCCGTTCTTTCTAGAGCTCCAATTCCAAAGAGAGCCAGGGACCTGCTAATTGACGACATCAAATCAGTAGGAAAAAGCTGCCCAGGCTTATTCGGACTGGGTATGGGGGACAAGTTATGGTGGGTCCTGCCACCGCTGCCTTGCTGCAGATTTATCCAACATGCACTGCAGTCATTCACCTCAAGTGAATGACTGCAGTTCAAGTCATTGTCTCAAGCCATGTCGTCAGGCTATCAAGACTTGAAATTAGAGATGTAGATGAGATAAAACATGTTTTTGTTTTTTTAATAATACACATACACATACATTTCCCTCTACGCAGAACTACGAATGCACATGGTGTCAACGATGTAGCTACGTACGTACAAGTATAAACTAGGCTTAACTGTGTCAAGGTCACCACTCTGCTAAGGGAGAAGAGAAGACTACACACACACACACACACACACACAAACACAAACAGAGAGATAGTAAGGGTCAGCCAAGGTAATGAATGTCACTACATCAGGTGAATACATTTAATAATAATAATAACAATAGTAAAAAGGCCAACCAGTATATTCTAATGGAAGAAAAAGATAAGTATTGAAGCCAAAAAGTTAAACAACATATTTCAAAGCACACAGGTGTCCTGGGGACTTTCTCATGGTGGACTTTGGGATTGTATTCAAACCTATTGATATTATGCTTTGTCATATGTCAGTGGTGTTAAATCTCATTGCATTGCAACTCCTCCGACTCTGATCATTTTAGTTTTTCATTTGACTTGAACAAAAAATAAGTGTGATAAGACTATCTATGTTGTGGGACCTTGGGCTTGTTCTTGCCCAGTACAGGATTCTCCATGACATGTCGATGGGCACTAGAATTGTTATATAAATTTCCCATCACTTCTCGACCTCCTTACACAAATTGTACTGACAATTCAAATTAGCAAAGTATTGCTTGGTAGTGGAGAATTTCAAAAGGCAAGAAAGGAGCCCTTATCTTGTGACTCTTATTCAAAGGAGCTGTACAATCACCCATCCTCTTATTACATATATGAAAATAACATGAATTACATTCAAAGTTCAGCTCTTCTTTATCATTTTACCGAACTGTGATTGCAGCCATATAGTCATTAAAGCAGAGAGCAGTCAGTGATTGAAATGTACACTTCAGTGTAGGCGTGAAAATCTTTACATATAGGGTCATGTCTTCAGCAGTGACAATGATAATGATGGTTACTATATCTCTGTGCTCTGTTATTTTGTCAGATGAACACCCCGGGCCCTGAGGCATTCTCCTATCAAATTAAGATGAAAACATATTTCACTGAATGAGCAGTTAACTACCAAACGTCCGGAGGGCGGAGAGCTCCAGGCTTTGCACAAACTGTCACGACAACTGAGCGAATTAAACTCTGATATGAAATTTCCTGCATGGCAAAACAAGACGGGGGAAACAGATATAGAATTACAAAGATTACTAAGTCAAAGAGGTGCACAGGCTGCCTGTCACTCTTGCCGAAGACAGGAAACCGCCATTAAAGTTGGGCTGACGGGCTGACTCACTCCAGTGCTGTGACACAAGCCTCCTATGATCCCGTGGAAATGACGAGATGATGTGAAGACATGCTTTGAAATAATTACGGCGGGTTGACAATGCTGAAATGAAGCTGTCAAACTCCTGACCCTGTTATGACTCAACATTTCGTTGCAAACTTGAATCCCTTTGAAACACTGAAGATGGTGTGATTTTTAGATATTTTGCTCTTGTTCACTGGGAACAATGGAAGCTTGAATTTATAAACTTCTACTGAAGTAAATAAATATTGAAGTTTAATTATTAGCATGCATCAAAAACACAAAATTAGATAAAAAATATTTGGACCTGTACCGGTATTGCGCCACACTTTCTCCCATGTCAGTGGATCCTGCTACAGATCCAAAAGAGACACCTGTAAAATATATATACCATTGCATTAGACTGATGAAATGAGCAAAAACATACCCATTCCTGCCACAACCTCCTGGTACCTGTAGTGCAGGGCTTCCTGCCACTCCAGTGGGGCAACAGCCTGAGATGGAAATCCAGGACATAGACCTGGGGAAGAATATTTGTTTAGAAAAACCAACATGATCTCACCAATAAGTGTAAGGATAACATACCTGTATGTGTAATCATCCACCTTGTCTAGTCTTCACTAGGATGATGAGCTTCTAACAGCTGCAAAATCCCCCTAAATTATCAATTTAAATTGTTAAAGAAAAGGGTAGATCACTGTTATGCCTGGTGGTGGTCTGGTGGCAGAGTTCACCTTGATGTTACGGAACTTCACTGCGACCTCATTCTTCGTGGACCACTACTCTTTGATGTTTGGCTCTGCTGGTTTGTTTGGCTCTATTTGGAATGGGTGTATTCAGGGGGTGGCATGGCCGGGCAGCCATTATTTTTTCTTTTTGTGTAAAACTCTAAAGCTGGTGAGGAAGCAACACCTACTCCTTTTAATGGGTAGGGACCAGTTTGCTGTGGAGTCAATGTCCTTTGATATTTTGTCCCATCGTCTCTTGTCCCCTGGTATTGACAGGCAGGCCATCACACCTATCAGATGATCAATAGGATTCTCGTCGAACGATAGACATACCATAGCGTTCGTCATTTCTTCCTTAGTATCCTCTTTTAGTGACAGAAGTGCAATAGCATCTGTCAGTGCTTCCAGAGGATCCATGTCTACTGACATCGAATCATCAATTAGCGACATAGGGCCGTCGTTTACAGTCATAGGTTCCTCGTTTGGGAATAGATGTGCCATTGCAGCTGCCAGTTGTAGAATGTGATCCTTGTTTTCAGCTGGAGTTACCATTGCATTACCAAAGAGGATGAAACATTTTTGTCATCAGACATTTGAATTTTCAGACATTAAAAGCACAAGCCTTAGGATTAATTTGGGTAGCATACTGGACAAGGTTGGAAAAACACAGATTTTTAACATGAAACAGCCTCATTCTGAGTTTTTACCTTGTTTTAATTACTGTGGTGTGATCTGCACATTCTTGGGTCCCCAGCAATACTCCTGCCAAATGTGAACTCAGTGGGATGAAAAAAACAAATCTACCGTAGGCCCAGATAACAGCTGTAGCTTTTTTGGTAAGCACATTTTTTTTTTACAATCAGTAGGAAAAAGCAGGAGATAAAAAATATCCCTATATTAACAGTTTAAACTGTTAAATGAAGGGGTAAATTACTGAGATTGTTGGCGCAGATGGAGTGGCACTGTGCCCTTTGATCTTACGGCACTTGTGACTGTCACCTCCTCCTTATTGGGCCACTGCTTCCTGATGTTCAGTTCAACCAGCGTAGGACTGCAGTTCATTGTGGATAAATCTGCAGCAAGGCAGCGGTGGCAGGACCCGCCATAACGTGTCCCCCATACCCAGTCTGAATAAGATGGTCGGCAGCTTTTTCCTACTGATTTGATGTCGTCAATTAGCAGGTCCCTGGCTCTCCTTGGAATTGGAGGCAGCATGGCGGGGCAGCAGCTGTTTCTACTCTCTGTCTGTATAAAATTAGGTTTCAAAATCATGTAAGGAGGGTGTCTGGTGAAGACACTGAAAGCAACTTAACAGCCTGGTTAATGCTGAACTCCCTTATAGAAATACACCATTTAAACATGTCGTTTATTTTGGTACCTATCTTTTTTCAATAAAAACGGTAACTTAAATGCCCAGTTGCATTGTTTGTCATTAGCATTATATTTTAGTTTGTCCGCGCACAGAGAGAGAGAGACTAACGAAAAGCACGTACATACACACAAATAGGCGAGTAAACTGAAGTAAGACAAAAATATCTGCGTTTCTCTTATACATCACGTTAGCTACACTATGCTAGCTAGCAACCTATATTTGATTAGTACCTACCAGTAAAATAGCGAATAGTAACAAAACAGAGAATTAACAGCACTATAAACAACCTGGTGGAATGCAGTCAGTCTCTCTGGCGCAGTAATGGTCCACAGCGGTTGTTGGTTGGCGGTCTTTGTTCAAACTTTGTTTAATGTGCATGTGCATTGACGGTCAATTTAGAATGTGCAATAGAATATGTTGGGAATGTGGGGGGAAACCGGAGATCCCGGAGAAAACCCACACAAACTCTTTACACTTTGCTGAACTGTTTTTAAAATTATTTTGAAAAATATCCATTACTTTTAAGGACTATTTGTTCTTTGGCAGAGTTCTGGAAGTCTGTTTCTTATTGTAGGGGGTAGCCTGGAGAGCTACCCCCCCAAAAGTCAGAAACAGACTCCCCCAAAAAAAAGTTCCTACAGGAACCGATCATAAAACAACAGCACCTACATTAAAGCCACAGCCGTCATCCAGGCCCTGGTCTATTTATTCTCTTCATTGTCATTCTTTGTATTATTTGTTAGAAGCGTGTTTTATCTCAGCTGCATCTCCAATTTCATCCAAAGTCCAGCTTTGGCTTTCAAATAAATTTCAGTGAACCACTGTGGACCACTTGAAACTCATAATTCAAAATGAAGATTAAAGACGCATGTAAAATAAAACACACTTTCATCAAAAACAATATATGAATATACTAAAGAAAATAAATCTACCATGGGCCCAAACAACAGCTGTGGCCCTGAGGTAAGCACTGTTTTTTCCATCCCTATATTAACAATTAATATTGTTAAAGGAACGGATAAATTATTGATATTCCAGGCGGTGGTCTGGTGACAGATTTCCCCTGGATTTTACGGAACTTTATTGTGGCCTTCTTCTTCATGGGCCACCGCTCTTTCGGCTCCACCGGTGTGTGATTGCAACTGGTGTTGGCCAAATCTGCTGTTAGGCAGCGGTGGCAGGACCCTCCATACCTGGTACCCCACACCCACTCAGAATAGCAGCGTGGGACGTTCTCCGCTACTCCTTTGATGTCCTCTAGCGACAGGTCCCCTGCTCTCTTTGGAATGGGTGGGTCCGGAGGCAGCCGCATGGCAAGGCAGCAGCTATTTTTGTGTAATACGCCACCTTGTCTAAAGTTGGTTGTAATGCGTGACTTACTCTTCTTAATGGATAGAGAGCAGTCTTCTGTGGATTCGACGTCCTTTGAAATTTCTTCCCATTTCCATCGTTTCTTTTGATGATCAATAGGACTCTTTTCCAGCGTCATAGAATCGCTGACTATTGACATCGGCACTTCATCTATGGACATAGTCTTAGCATCTATGCCCACGATAGTCTCATCGTCTGTGTCCATAGACTCATCGTCTGAGGACATAGATTTGTCTATTTCCATAGGTTCCACATCCAGGGACAGCCATGCCATAGCGTCTGCCAGTTCTTCCATCACATCGTCATTTGGTGACAGATGTACCATAGCAGGTGTCGGTTGGTGATTGCGATCCTTAATTTCCTCTGGACTCGACATTACCCTATCAATGCTGAAAAAAAAACAACACAAATATAAAGAACAAACAATGCACAAACAAAGAAACTTCAGAATCTTAAATATAAAGAAACTGGAGCTTCCACAAAAATTGAAAAGGGCGTGTCGAGCTTCAAGATGGCTGGCTGTAGATCTGTGAAGAGCAAACGCAGTCCTGAATTTATAGATTTTCATATCTTTGATCTCTGATGATGTCACCAAACATGATGATGTCATCTGTGGAACCTTCCCAAGGGCATTCAGCTATTGGATGAACTGGTGCAGATCTTAATGACATCATCTGTATCTATGACAGATGATGTCATCGAGAGCTGCACCAGTTCTCTACTTCATCATCTGTATCTATGACATCACAGCGCCTGTACAGTATGGTTAATGTGGCAAATGGTTAAATTCTAACATGTAAAAAATAAATACATTTGTGAATAATCAGGCAATTGAAATTTAATGTTAACACACTTATGATTACAGATTTCTTTTAGAAATGATATTGTTAATCCCTAGCATAATTTTACATTGACCAGACAGCCTCTACAAGCACAAAAGAAATATATAACAGAAATTCATGAAATGAACCATCAGCTCCAGTAAAAGTGAAGATAATATATTTTATAATATCATAGCTCCAGGTCTACGTTTGCTAGCTATGTGCTGGTGTATCCCTGCCATACTCAGTGTATCTGTTCCTGTAAATATCAATCAATCTTTATTTGTCACACAACAAGAGTTACATGTAATGCTGTTATTTCATCTACTGAAAGTTGGGCATATTGTTCTATATGTTTTGGATGGCATACACACACACACATATATATATATATATATACATATATACATATATATATATATATATATATATATATATATATATATATATATATATATATATATATATATATATATATATATATATATATATATATATATATATATATATATATATATATATAGTAACTGGCAGCCCCATGCAGTCCCAGAGACTCTCAGAGTCTATGGGGAAATGCATTGACCAGAAAGCGGTATGGAAATGTACGGACAATTTATTTATTTGTGATAAGTAGCTGATTCTGAAAGAACTCGTCTTCAAGATGAACATGTTCTAACAAATTTATAGTCAGTGAAATGTTAAAACAGCTGCACAAATTTGGCCATTTATTTTTTGACAGGGCAGGGGAAGTCCAGCTTTCCTTGCAGTCTTAAAGAAATCGGCTCTAACACACACACACATAGGCAAGCAAACTGAAGGCAGACAAAAATACACAATGCAATGTGCACACAAGATTGGTATTTACTAGTGCATCTCTCATAGGTCTATTGATATATGGGGTAAGATACACCTCAGGGACGATACATGTTTTAAATAGAAAAATTTAATTCAGTAGAATTTGATGGGAATTATTTAAAAACAATTTGATAGAATGTGATACAACAGCTAGAGTTCAATGTTTAAAGCAATCATTTTTTTCATTATCAGTCAATACTGTAAATGTGCCATTGCTGACCAACTAGATTTATGAAAAAATAGAAAACAAGTTATTTGAAACATAACAACATAAAATACCTTAACATGTTATAAACACATGTAATAAACATGTAATATACAATAAGCATAGATATAATGACAGATGAATATAGCATGCTGTATGTAGAAACCTTTTTCATCCATTAAACATTTACTATAATCCCATTAATCAGGGCAGTAGACTACTGATTCCATAGCAACAGGCTTCCATTCATTTTTAATGGACAACATGAAGCTACAAACTGACACTGCACTTATGTTACATATAAAGTTGAGTTGGGTTCAACTTCTTCACCGTATATTTTTGATTTACCATGTCCACCGTTCTCTCTCTCTCCCTGTAATGGAAAAAAAAGGAAAATAAACTCATCTACAGTTAAGCAACATTTAAACTAAATCTAAATGATTTAGTGTCAGTGCAGCATTCGGCAACAAAGCAGTCTGTTTCTTTTCAAGCTGTGAGTGTAAGCACAGTAAGAGATACTGGCTGTCAACTACAGGGACAAATTAAGACAGATATCAAACGAAACAAGATAATATTCAAAGACATTTATAAGTCTCTGACCATCTCATAGCTGGGGAAGATTCAGGAGCTTTAGGGAAACTGAGGCCTCCTGCCAGGATTTAGATCCAATACTCAATATAAGCACATGCAGATGTAATCAAACACAAAAATGTAACTTTTGAAAAGGTAAATCAACACCAAACAGGATACAGTTACATGTATTGTACTGAACACAAAGTGATGAGGTGTCTGACATGTGAAAAGTTGTTGGATTATATTGTAGATCTACAGTTATCTATGTTAGATTTATCCCTGTGTATTGCAACTCAATTGGCCTTTGCTGTTACAGCCTATCACAGCATTTCCATTTCAAGATGTGTGAAGAAGTAAGAAATAAATAAATAGTTCGAATTTAAAAAAAGCGGCCAGCAGTTTCAGTGAAGGCACACACAGTATGACTGAAGTCAGCAGTGCTACTTTAGGTTCAAATAAATGCTCACTGCCTCTTTTTCAGTTCCATTTCGCCTCTAATACACCGATCAACTACTAAAACACAAAATCAATGACCGCAGAGCCAGAGATGGCTACTTTGTCTTAACACCAAGCAGATTTATCCGCGTTATTGTGCAGGCATCACAGTTTCATCGGCTCTTAATGCTGCAGATTTGTCAAGCAGTGGAGACTGTAACAGGTGGTCAAAAAATGAGTATTGATTAGGAGCTGTATTGTTTCTATTGTATTGTACTTTTCAGTTTTCCCAATATAGTTCTGTGTTGTTATTCAGAGCAAGTTGTCTATCCAACAACAAATATAGTTTTTTTCACCTCGTTTTTGAATGAAGGGGTAAACCATTGCTCATCTTCTGTTTTTTTTTTTTTTTGTAGTTTGCTTGACTAGTGGGACTAGCGTCAGCTTAATGATGTCATGGAAGGAACATCCATCTTTATCCACAGAGGCAGGACTCCCAAACTTATCCTGCTCCAGGATGTACAGGTACAGACCTACTTACATTTTAATATGGGCCTATATTACATTGACAATTAATTGTCGTTGAAAGAACAAACTAGAAAAGCACTCAGGGCAGATCTTCGCCAGGCACAGAGTGACTCCCACCCAAGATTGTTGAAAGAAATGCAAAAGTTGGGTCTGTGGGGGCAAGTGCAAGGTATCACCACCACGGGGCCCCAAACGATGGCACCTGTGGATCCGTGAAGGTCCGTTTACCAGACAAAAAAGTCAAAGTGATCCAGAAACCAGAATTTATTCCTGATCATTACCAAAATTTAATCATCTGCTCATGATACCATTCCCAACATTTGCTGAAAATTTGACGAAAATCTGACCAAAACTTAGGCCATAACACTGGCGAAAAACGTAACCTCCTTGGTTGAGGTGATAAATAAATTGCATACATTTTGAAATGCATTGTGTATAATATTTAAAAAAAAGCTCCAGGTGTATTTAACAATGTTGTGCCCAATAAAAAATGTCTTGTCTTTAAAATAACCCGAATGTGATTATATCATGACTTGTACACCACTTGTAATTAACCAGCGATAAAAGCCAAGGGTTAGACAATGATTTTAGATGGAATGTAACCTCCACACAAGAGGAAACAAACCCTGTCACGTTATTTATGACAGAGACACACAGCATTGTGCCATGCTAGATGTTTTAAATAACCGGACAACTGAATGACTCTAATAACCAAATAAAAAGCAGACTGTTATCTTGAGTTATGTTGAAGGATGGGGCTCGAACACCTCCACTATTATTCCCCGACTCCGTGTCATCAATCCTGCCTATAGCACTAAATCCTGGCTGAGATCTATGAACCCCTATTGGTATTGGATTTCAGGACAGCTATGAAACCCTCAGTCAAAGCCTTAAAACATCATCTTTGTCTTAATCCACTGATCGATAGGTCTGACAGGTTGAAATAACACAATAAAGTAGATTTAGTGGTCTAGCAATGTGGGGACATTTCATACTTCAGATTAAAGGCTGGTGCATTGTGCTCCTGAAAGAAGACGTAAAACACTGCCTTTGCTATCGAGCACATCCTGAATTGGTCTACAGTTTCATGACAAAGTCAGACATCCACCCTTGAAAAATATAACAGAGCTAAAGATGAATGAAAATATAATTGTGAACAGTTTTATTTACCTCTGTGCTGATTTACAGAGTCAAACCATTCTGCTGAAGCTGAGTGTTAAAATGTATTGTGAATACAAAGCTACAAATATTTCCCGTTGATTTCTCACTACCCAATTTATTATTGATTTGACCAGGTGACTCTAAATCCAATAATTTAATTGCATAACAAATGTATTATATAGGCTTATTATTAGAGGATTTCACCCCAATTGCTTCGACTGTAAAAACAAATAATTAAAAAAGAGTAATATTCAAGCAGCTTGGGTGCCATTAAATTACTGTAAAATAACCATCTCATAAAAATACTGTAAATTTCCATAATAAAATCCTAGTATCACATGAAATCAGGCGATCTAAGGCATCCATGGTAGCAACCAGATGTGCGTTCAATAAAGCAGTATGTTTGCAAATGTGTGTGAACAGTGGCAAACAGTAAGGAGGTGTTATATCAAATTGTGAAGTGCGAGACATCTCATTAATGATATTGGGACAACATTGAAGGTAGCTTTACTTGCTTCCTACTTCAAAGCATGCTGTGTGTGTAGATGGAAGCTGCTGTGATTCATATGCATTGGCAGAATGATGGTGAAAATACCTATTTAAAAAAATGTATTATATTAATAATATTTTATTTTACATATTTATTTGACTTGGGACAAATTCATGCTACACTCCAACATAGCAAATGCCACACATCCAGGGTTCTTGCCAGGGGGCTAATCTGCCACCTCTGTCCCTGTTGGGCATTTAAAGTTCAAGCAGAATCTACAACATTTCAGAGTTGTTAAAATTACAACCATTAAATACAAAAGCCAGATCTTCAATGCGTAGATATGTGCAACTTTCTTCATTGATATTTTTGTTTTGATGTTATAGTTTGCAGCATTTGTTTGAACAAAATATGTACAAATCATTTTTTGTTGTTGTTTCATGGGCTACTATCCCCAGTAATAGAATATATAAGCCTGTATTGGGTTTGGATGTGAAGAACCTGATCATACTATTAAAAAATGACAACTTATTAGTACAAAGAAATGTGGAGAAAGTGGAATAATATCCCTATGTTGGTTTCAGAGGTTTAAACTAAACAATTGTGTCATTAATAGTTTACTTTGCAATATACAGTTTTAATTGTGTGTCTTTCATTGTTTCAGTAGGATGATAATTTGAGTTTGAAGATGGCAAGTTCTGATTTGAACAACAAATTCAAACTATGTTGGTGCATAGTGTTTTAAAATCTTTTTTGACTGAGCACCTGCTGATACTGTTGGACAAAGGTCACCTCTTACAGCTTTAAATCTACTTGCTATATTGTCATTTAAACCTCCTCGGAGCGCATTGCGTTTCACAGCGATGCTACAGAAATGTCAAAGGGCTTTGAGATCTTCAAATAGCTTAATCCTGAACAATCTGGGAAACAATATTCTTGAGTGTCACCCCTTGACAAAGCCTTTCCTCTGTGACAGAAAACGAGAGATTATCTGTAGTCTGCCGCCATTAGCATCAAGCTGTCTGTCATCTGTGTGCACTTGATCAATTCAACATATACATTCCAGGTGACATTAGGTTGACACACAATCTGCCATAGACGTTAGCACCGCTCAACAAGACTGATTGAGACTGTTTTATTTTTTAATTTTTTCCCCCCCTAGTATAATTCACACTGCATGACAAACCGCCACCGCCGATAAAGGACCATTTAAATGTATAGCGAGGCCTCGTGGTGGAATTTGTCGCCGGGAGATTCGGGAACTTCCTCTATCAGGAGGATTCCCCTGGGGGCAATAAGAAGCTGAACCGCTGAGCGCTCGCCACACGAAGCCTATTGTTAGTCTAATGAACAGACAGGATTTGATTAAAACATTTCAAACATCATTTGGCCCGCGACGCGGGACCGAGAGGATCCCCCACCGAGCGCACTTAACACCCCGATGATCTGAGGCAGGAGGCCTCTTACTCCCGCTCAAAGGTGAGCCCACAAATCACCGTAATGCATTCAGCGGGGGTCTCTCTCTCTCCACCGCCTCGGTTTGCCGCTCCCCTCCTCTCTGTCGCTCGCGACGCTCGTCGTTAAAAATTCATTAGGCGCTGTTTGTATCGCCTCCTCAAGGATGTCACCCTTGATGGCCGACTGTGTAGGAAAAGGCAGCTTCCGCGGGCCGGAGGGGATTGATGGAGCTCCTGGTGTGTGCTGAGGTACTCTCTGAGGCTTTGATGATGGCGTCAGATCGCCGTGTTGCAGACATGCTCCGAGCCCCAATGAGAGTGGATTCTAGTGTCCGACCACAGACTCTGACCCCTGTGACTTTAACTGCTGATAGAGCTCTTAACACCTGATCTGCTGCTGCAGGATGTTTGGATAGCTGTGTTTGTGAATGACTTGTATAGTTAAACTGTCCTCAGTTTTACAAACAGTAGATGTGTAATATTCTGTACGGATGACTGTGGACATGCATAGAAGGTTGTGTGTCATTTATGTAACATTAAAGTGATTCAGGCCAGTTTTTGAACATTCTAGAGTGACTTTAAGCAACTTTAAAGCTGGATTAAACTGTCCTTTCATTCCATAGTGAAAACTCAAAACTTTCATTACGTGGAGATAAATTAAACTAATTCTGAAACTTGAGATATGTCTAATTATTAATGAAGTGATGACACTCAACGGGCAGCAACATGCTTAATGGACTGAATATATTTGAACTTCCTTTCTTTCTTTATATTTGGCTACGTATTTATTTAATTTATTGACAGAACTTTATATGAAATTATGATTAAAGTATAACTTGTGAAATTTAGACTAATTTACATTACCAATATAGGCTATAGTCTTTATCACTCACCAGTTTGATTCAAGAATCATGATTAAAGCTTCTTCTGCATCATATATTCTTTCTTCTTGAAGCAGCTGCCATTATGAAATCTTGTTAAATTCCGAAGTCAAGGAGTTTTATCCTGACTTGGGCAAAAAAACTTTGACTAAGGCAAAAAATTAAATGGCCATTGTCTTATAGGGCATAAATATTCAAGTCAGGGTTAAGGTGATTTTACCAAAGGTGGCAGCAGTATCATAAATGATTTTCACTTTTTTTCACACGTAGGCCATGATATGAACAGATTGGCGATATGTTCCTGGGCTTGTGCAAAAATTGGGAAAGTAAATCAGGGAATGCAGTTTGGAAAAGTATAATATCTGATTAAAGTAATATCCAGGTGTGAATATGTATGGGAAAAAAGACAGAAGATAATATGAAAGAAATATTTGTGTTTCCAGATTATTGCCTCCACTGTATTTTCTAAAATATAAAATTCATAATTTCCTAAAGTCCGTAAAAGCTTATCTAAACATTTCTAAATTATACATTGATGCCGTAAATAGAAAAGTAAACAGACCATCTTTTCTGCATAAGGAAATCTTTATGCTGAGTTCATGGTCATTTCTATGGACACAATGAAGAAAAAAAGGCTGCCCAGACACAATGGAAATGTGATTATTTAACTTTATTAACACATTTTTGGTTCCTATTTATGAAAGAAAGAATAAAATATAGCAGAAATAATAATAATTTGTCATTTATTCATTATGTTAATGTAAAAAAATGGACAGACATTTGTACTTAAGCATTTACGGCAGATCACATACTTCAGGGAGAATATTCAGGGAATATGTCCTCTTCAATGTTTAGAACACATGTAAATGTCTCCCCATATAAAACATAAAAGAACCAGAGGACTTTTATCTTGGAAAAGAAAAAAAGTTAATTATGTCTCCATGTGTGTGTCAACTCAGCAGGGATCGTATTAAATGAGGAAGTTGATGATACTAGAGAATAAATATTTAATATCAGTACAAAATGTGATTATATGAACTGTCACCTGGTCCCAGAATGTATATGTTGAATTAATCAGTTGCAGATGACAGACAGCTTGATGCTAATAGCAGCCGATTACAGATGAGCTCTGCTTTTCTGTCAGAGGAAAGGCTTTGTCATGGGTGACACTCAAGATTATTGTTGTCCAGATTGTTTCAGATTACTGTTTTTCTGTATTTGTTCTGTAGTGATGCTGTGAAATATGCTTTGAGGAGGTTTAAATAATACAGAAGAAAATTATGGGCACTGGGAAAAAAATAAATAATAATGGGTAATTTGTTTTATTCATTCTAGAAAAAAAAGTCTGACTCTCTTCTCAGATCCCCAAAAATTATTTACTCCTTTATTTTTAATTTTGATCTAATCTTAGAATTAAAGTCAAAAGATTAACTCTATTTTTTCAATAATCAAGAGAATAAAGTTGGAATTATGATGCTTTTTCTGGAAAGAATAAAAAGTAATTATACTCCTATTATTCATTATCCTACTATTTTTTCAGTTCAAAATTGTTTATTTATTTATTGTTATCAAATCCAAATGCCAATTTTATGCATGTTTAAAAAGTATGACTTTTTTCTGGAATTAATAAAAAAAAATACTTTTTAATTTTTTTTCAATTCCGAGAAAATGTCAAAAACAAACTTTATCCAGCTCTTCCAGGAGAACCCTAAATCCTTCCCAGGATAGATGAGAGACATAGTCTCTCCAGTGTTTTCCAGCTTTTTTTTCCAGTTCTGAGCAAAAAAGTCAGAATTCTTTTTTTCCAACAACATGATATGTGAACAGATTCAAGATTCTTGATTCATGTCTGTGTTGAAAAGCTAAATCCAGATGTTTTTCACTTCCCTCCATGTTGTGCATTCTAATAACGCTAACTCCCATTAGATCATTTATTCTCAGCATTCAGCAGGCCCAGTCCTCTCTGCTGATGCTGTTAGGTGCACATACTGTACAGTAATTGTATAAAAGGGTAAAAGTGGGGTTTCAGGCACTCTGATAATCACCTGCTCTTTGCCAAGTGCACACCTAAGGTAGTGTGGGAAATAGAAGGGGAGAATAAAGAAGAAGCGAAGCCAAAAAACCTTGACACAGGAGAATCAGCTGTCTGCTGGACCGCTGATCCGGGTCAGGCTGATAGGAGCTTGGCCGGCACGCTCGCTGCTCTCCGGCTCAGGCCTGTCCTGCAGCTCCGGTGCAGGTCCCCGGCCATAATGGAATCTGACAGGATGTAAATGAGTTTTTAAAAGAGAGGGTGAAAGCTGGTCATTTTTCTCATTTAGTGGTCCAGTGGACTGTCACCCTGCATCCCTGCCTTTCCAGGAATATACGGAGGATCACTTAGCGTACAGTAGCAGACCTTGATTACTAATGCCATGGGATGGAGGATGCTTTCCACACTCTTTATGTCTTTTTCTTCAGCCATTTGTCATGTATTATTTTTTTTCTGCAGCACAGAGAAGTGGTTTCCAAGTGCTTCTTTTTTTCCGGATGAGCCCCGTAGTCCCATCAGAGGAGCTCAAGTCTGCCTTGGCTGACAATACTATAATAGTTTTGTTTTTTTTTTGTATTTTTTATGAATGGAACTGGATGTAATTTAGCACTATTAACCTGTTCCCCCTTAGGTCCCCTGCTGGCACAGGATTTCTTTTATAAATAATTAATCCTTCTTGTTATTCTTCAAGTAGCAAGTACCACTATGTACATGTAGCACACTAAAGTGTCGACAAGAAACTCAACTACAAGTCTATATCAAACATTATTAGCGTAAAAAAATATATATTTATATATAATTTCAACCCCAAGCAACAATATGAGCTTATAGTGAAAACATAAATATGTAGATTTCTGCATTTTTGTGATAATATTAACGAAATGTGCCAAAATCAGGTCTGCCTGTACATTCCTGCACTAAAACATCTCTAAAATATGTCTGGTTCACCGTGTAAGGCTGACATTTTGCTTATTATTACTTATAAGGCTGTACTTTACTGCTCCATAAATAAATTGGGCTACTAACCCATGATTTTCAGGTGGTTTCCAAGATATGTTTCTATTGGGTGGAGCAAATTTTTTTCCACTTTTTTTGCTTTATTCTAGCTGGATGTACTTCAACACTGGATATTTTCAATTGATTCTGGTATTTTGGTTAAATCTCAGAGGGGCTAGTTTTACTTTAGACCTCAGGGCTAACAGGTTCATTCTAATTCTTATTATTTCCTTTTTTCATACAACCGACATACAACCATTTACACATTACTTTTGTGTAATTGATACACAATTGTGTATCAATTACTTGTGTCATGTTACAATTGATTCAGGTTGATGGAATGTGTTTTCGCTTTATTTATTACGTATAATTAGCTATTTTCTTTTTTTCTACCTTAACACACACACACACATGCAGTGGAAACAGTAGCCTACCAGTCAAAAGTTCGGACACACCTTGCCATTCGATTGAATGAGAAAAGTGCGTCCAAACTTTTGAACTGGTTTACTGTAGGCTATATATTTTTAATGAAAATCACAGTTTCTGTTTTGTATGTGTTGATATTAGTACAGTAATTAGCCAAGCTCCCCTTGTAACCGCAACTACACAAGTATTCTCTGGGGTACAAATACCCCTGGTTGGGAATCTCTGCTAGAATAGAGGACTTTGTTGTGAGGCTTCAAAGATTTATCCCTGTCCTATTTAGAGGAAATAAACATTTGCTCTTAAGATGATTACAGGTGTCTGCATTTTAATGAAGGTTTATGTTAGCAAATAACCTCAATATATTACACTATTAGGATTATGTTTATGCCATTAGTTGTGTAACAATGAAACCATCAAACGGAACTCCTGAATGGTGTTAAAAGTTATACATGGTGCAGTCACCGCTCCCAGATGCTCTCAGGGCTGCTCGGCAGTACCAGTGCGGCATTAATGAACAGAGATAATGACTAAAGGCAGTTAGTTAGGGTTAAATGGAGCTTGAACACTCAGCTGACAATGAACCATCTACCGCAGAGAGGTTGATCAGGAGGAATAAAGGCAGAGCTCAGGCCCAGAGCCGTGGAGCTTAACCTGAGACTTCACATGTCAAACTCCACACAGCCGCAAAGTGCTCAGCGGAGCAAAAGTTGCTGCTACTGCTGGATATCCACTAATTAACCTTCTTTCTGTGTCAGACTGCAATTCGAACGTTCTTGTTAGTAAACCACCTACGGTAGATTAATTCCATGTTTGAAAGATAGTTTGTCCAATGAGATAATAATTAACATATTGTCAAGTCAAGTAAATTTTATTTGTGTAGCCCAAAATCACAAATCACAGATTTGCCTCAATGGACCTTACAGTTTATATAACAGCGACACAGCATCCCCCGTCCTTAGAGTCTCACATCATACAAGGAAAAGCTGCTTAAAAAAAAAAGAATTCAACGAGGAAAAAAGGAAGGGTAGAAAAAGAGGAGGATCTCCCTTCCAGGACGGACAATGCAACAGATGATGTGTTCACAGGATGGAAAAAATACATTTAGACCAGGAAAAGAGTTGACATCATGACCTTAAAATGATGAGGTTCTACGGTATCTATACATGATTCAAATGTGTCACAGGACTTTCTTTAACATTTTTCATGTCATTTCTTTGACGTGCATTTGTTAATCTTTTGTATTGGCTTACCATCAATTTGATGCACTTCTGTCCCTTAAGAAACAAATTTTCTAAACTTGTTCTCTCAAAAGCCTTGTTTGAAAATTTAAAATTGTGGGCTGTTAACTAGAGTCATGTTAATTCTCTACTTTTGGATGAGAAAACTGCTCAGATTTCAGCTAGAACCTTATAACTCTAAGACTTATTAGTACAAGACTTTCATTGCTACAGTAGAAACAAGCCTTGACTATAGTGTGTAGTTTCTGGTGGCATCTAGTGGTGAGATTGCAGATTGCAACCAACTGAACAACGAACCTGTAAAAGAACCTCAGGTGGCCACGGAGAACGTCAAAATCAGCTTCTAGCGCTATTTGGTTTGTCCGTTCTGAGCTTCCGTAGAAACATGCCAACACAACATGGCCGCATGTCTATTAAAACCAATCAAACATAAAAAAAAACAACAATTCTCACATCGATTGAACTCTACACTAATAAAATCACACTAGTGAATATTACATCCCCTTTCGAGCCCGTTCCACTAGTCACTGCTAAATCTCACAGACTGCACCTTTAAAGGGGAATAAAATGATGGATAACGCGGTTTGGCCGGTTTAGTTATGTAGCCAGCGTGTTGCCCGCTGAGGTAATGTTTCGTCTCTCGTTGCCGTAACCTTGACAGATTATTGGCCACGCTGAGAAAACCCGAGCCGCTTTATAGGCTGGGAATATTGGCAGGGGAAGGCATCCTTGTGAGGTAAGCAGCTGTGCTGGCCATATTGTGTATCGATCCACCTTGCGCTGTGATGGGTGCACTTAATTAGATTTATATTGTAAACAAAGACTCACAGTATGAAATTTGAATTAGCAGGTAAATGTTATCCATCAAAGCATATAATAATATTTTGTGCAGCGTGATGCAGTATTGGTATTTCAGAGATTTATCTGGGTTGTAAATGGAGTGAGAATCTTTCACCCTTAGGCTTTGCTGTGAGCTGCAGAGCTGCATGTTCTCTTCCTCTCCTTCCTTTTTTTTTGTTTTTTTTCTCCTGTGCAGGCGTTGTTGCTCGGTGACAGACACATCTGCGAACAAACAAACAAACAAACAAACAAACAGGAACGTCACCTAGCAAAGCAAAGCACAGGCGCGCTCTCCCGTTTTTTTTTTTTCGTAAGAGGCAAATTCATGAGGCTTTGAAGCAAAAAAAAAAAAAAAATGGGGGTAAAACCCACCTAAGGCAGCAATCTGCTCTCCGCATAATAGTCGCTCCGATCTGACACCAATTGTGTCATGGTTCTCTGCAGGGTTCCTCTTTCACTGCACCTGCTTATAGTCGTAGCTTCAGGAAAACCCGCCATTGTCCCGTCTTAATCGAATTAAAACGTGTAGAGGCCTGACTCCAAATGCTGTCACAAAAACCTCAAGGATTCGGAGCGGATTATTGGAATTCAATCTGATGTAATTAAACACCCCTCCCCTCCACCCACCACCCTTTTTTCCTGACGATAAGTCTCTTACAGTGAAAAAAAAGAAAGAAAAAAAAAAAAGAATCCCTTCAGTAACTTCACAGTCTTGTTTCCATCTCCGGATCTTTGGTACACAGAGGCGTGGAGGCTTGTTGCGGGGAGGATGATCCTGCCAGATCGCTCTTCTTAGCTCTTCAGAGTAAAATCAAATATGGGCGAGCATAAAGGTTCAGACTCTGGATTTTAGCGAGACGCCGGGGTTAAGACCTTTGCTTTTTCCCGTGTTTATCTCTGGAATCAAAAGAATTTATTTCCTGCACAGAGTCGGGGGGATTCGGCTGACTTTGTTGCTTCTCGTTTGAAAAGGTTCATGCATATTCCCTTTCGTGTAATGTAGGATATAACAAATACTTGTAATAAATATTTGCATATACCCCGAGGAGCATATAGTCCTTTTTTTTTTTTTACCAGTTTGCAGTGTTACTTAGGAAAGAACTGCTGAACTGTTTACCCACTGCAGCAGCACTGCGACGTGATGGAGACACCGTCGCTCCAGCAGGTTTGTGATGCTACCGGGTCAGACAGCGGTTTGATAGGGTTAATAAATAAATTAGGGTTAGGTGATGCAGCTGCAGCGCCCGTTGTGCTCTGAAACGATTTCACCGTCCTGGCCCTAGTGTCTGTCTGCCTGCAGGGGTCACGGTGTAAGTCACCCTGCAAGAATCTAGTTAACTCCATTCACACCCTGCTTCAACTGTGACAGACGATACAGTTCAAGCAGAAGCGATTTTATGAAATGTGACTATTTAAATTTAAAGCTGGTAACCGCAGCCTCACAGATGGACAGAGGACGAGAAACATTTTCACCTGTTAAATATAAATGTCTTTCCTGAACCGGTTGAATAGGAGGCTGATAGTTTAAGCTGTTATACTGTAGGTAAAGAAAGCATAAAGATATCCTCCAAAGATGTTTTAACACACACTACCGTTGAAAAGTTTGGGGTCACTTAGAAATGTCTTTATTTTTAGAGAAATACACTCTCTACATTGCTAATGTGGTAAATGACTATTCTAGCTGCAAATGTCCAGTGTTCTAATGGTACAATGTGTTTGCTCATTGCGTTAGAAGGTTAATGTAATACAATTTCCCATTAATTTTACTATTCATAGTGGTTAATAAAAGTGTGATTGTTCATGGAAAACAATAGATTGTCTGAGTGACCCCAAACGTTTGCACGGTGGTGCAGTTTGAATAATAATTCCTCAGCTATGCTTTTTCCACAAAAAACATGCAACAACCTTATTAATTGATAACTGATGTCTATTCCTCGATGGAAATCCCAGAATCTATGAAATATGCAAATATTCTTCATTTTACAAGTTTAACAGTTGGAGATGAGGAAGCTTCATGTTTCCGCATGACATTTGTAAAAGTTGTATGTTGGATCAGGATTGGCAACAAACTATATGTGATGTCACAAGTCATTCACGTAGTCCCGCCCCTTAAAAAATGTGATTTTCAGTGAACACAGAGAAACTGTCCACTTTCAGCAGATGAAAAGGCATTGATTCGCTTCTACAAATACGCAGAATGCGTCTGGATATGTTTGTGAATCACGTCTGAGAGGTAGTTTTCCCCCAGCTTGTTTTAACACATATAAAAACACATATAATATTTATAAAATACCGCTTTGAATTACAAGTTTCCACACCCCGTTTGTGTAAGTTCCATCTCAGATCACGATCGGCTCACAGACTAGATTCTGATATCACAAAATGATCCTTTTCTGTGAACACCTCCAGATTTAAGGTGAGCATTAATACATGTTAATACATTAATACATGTTAGATAATTATAATATACATTCATTTATTCATTCTACAAAGTTCGGCTCAAACATTCAAGTGAGATCACTGCAGTAGATCATTATTCCAGTCTGCTTACTTATTTAAATGTGTGATTTCTGCACATCTTTACCTTCTATTTCTTTGTGTCCACATGACCACATTGTCATGTATCTCAAAATATGTATTTCTTTACGGCCTGAGAAAGTCCTGCTGCTTCTTCGGTTAAATAAGGAATGTAAACCCCCGCAGGGCGACTGCCACAAAGAATACACCTTCACAGAGCTGATAATAATGATAATGTGCTGTTCTTAGCTCATTTCGGAGATGTGTGGTTTTCACAGGACAGCGACACTATTACTTACTAACCTACTGACTTGTTAATTGAAACACAAGATGAATCCGCATGGGGCTTATAGTGTGAGAGCACAGTAACGGTAGCTGCACTGCTGAAATGTCAATATACTATAAATAAAATATAAGTAGGACAAAGGAATCATATTGAAATTATATCACTCTGCAGCTAAATTACTGTTTCTTAACAACAGTGGAAACAAAGCCTTAATGAGCCCCCACTGTGGAGCCTATAGCGATAGTCATAATTATAAGAAGTGTCACCCACTGGAGTCAACTCAATAGCCCTTGCACATTGTATTGGAAAACCACATGACAGCATTCATCACTGTACAAAAGAGTCCTGTGCAATGCATAATTACAGAGCATTATTGCATGGGGCTCCTCTCCGCCTACATCCGTCTTCGACAGGAGCCCCTTTTATAATTTATAGCACAGTTGATGCACTTTGTTTTTGAGATGATTGTTGCAACTTTAACTTTAATTTTAGTATTGCAACGTGTCAGCAAATCAACTGAAAGAAAGGAATGTTTCAAATGCATGAGCTATTTTTTTTTTCTTGAACTGGGCCAGAAACCTCTGTTGCTGTAGACCTGTAAAGCACTTTGAGACATTCATGAATTTATACGCTAGTCATACTGGTTTAATAAAAGAAATTAAGCAAATTACCATATTTTATCCAGTTTTGCTGAGCAAGTTTTTTTTTTTGTCAGGAAGGAATTAATCTCCTGTTCCAAATTGCTGTCTCAAATAAACACCTGATCTCTTAAGTGAAATAAACCCCTGGGCTATTATTTAGTAGTTTAAAGTATTACTTTACTAGACTTACCTGGCCTGTGATAATTCCCCATGTTTCTCCCCCAGGGAATAATTGCTGTGGCTGAGAATTCATTTTGTTCAGTTGTATCTTTCCTCTTGTCCAGTTTGTGCTGGGATAGACGATGACCCACGTTAGGATCTGCAGTTTAACCTTTCAGTGGTCTTTCTCTTGAAATATATGGTGTATTTTATCTAACTGTTAAACTCTGTTAACCCCCAAATCAGAACGAGAACCTAATTCCAGGAGGTTAGCTGTATAAAAATCCCTCTTGGCATGGGTTTCGAGTATGATCTCTGTTTTAAAAGGCAGGCAGGCTGTTGTTGGTCTCGATTAGTTTCAGAAGATGATGTAAGATGACAATGATGTAAACGGTTGAAATGTCCATTATGGTGAAGGTTGTATTACTCACATTTTTTGATCATGAACAATTGTCAGTATTCAACTGTCTATTTGTTGATTTTACCTCCACCAAGGAACGTATGTTTTTTTCTCCAGCATTTGTCTGTCTGTTTGTTAGAAAGATAACTCAGAAAGTTCTTGATGGATTTTCTTCAAACTTTCAGCGAATGTTGGAAATGGTACCATGAAGAGATGATTCAATTTTAGTAATGATCCGGAAGAAATCCTGGTTCCTGGATCGCTTTGAATGTTTTTTCTTCTTTTTTTCGTTTTTGCTTCTGCATAGCTTGGCCATATGCTTGGCGGAGGTGTGCGCTCTCTCAGAGTGCTTCTCTAGTTTTTAGACGATTTCAATGAAAAGACAATTACTAATTGGGTAATATGATTCCACAAAGTCAAACTTTAGGATAGTACAGTACCAGTTGTGGACAATGACCCTGAATAAAGTGAAACAGAAAATACTTTTTTTTTTGTTTGAATACAAATCAGCATCACCACAAACCCAATGAATTACTGAGCAAGTCTGATCAACTCCTATAAAGGCTGACACACAGTATGTAATATGACTTCTTGCGGTTTTTACATGACCATTACTTTGTATTTCTATCTTTTCATCTAATTACACATCTCTTTCATATGACAGCAGCAACAACAACAACATCCCCCGGCGCCGCCGATGGTCTCAGAGATGGATCATTAATTTTTTTTTGACCAGGAACTGGACCATACAGCCGCTGCAGCCAGGTCACAGATGACCGACGGGCCGTTGTTGTGGCCACTGTAGCAGGCAGAGATGCAGACAACCGGCCTGTGGCTAGAGACACCAGTGACCCTGGCCTGGATTTCCAGTTGTGTTCTCTGTCCCCACGTTCCAGAGATGAAGAAATGAAACTTTGAACTCAACTGAAGCAATAGAAGTAAGAAAAAAAAACTACTTCAAGTTGATATGGTGTTTTTCTTTGAAAAGTTTTTCGAAAAGTTTTTTTCAGCTCTTTGTCTGAAAATGTAATTTTTCAATGAAAACGATCTACCGTAAATTACCAAATAATAGCCAGGGGCATTTATTTGTTTCGATCACTTAACAGGTCAGATGTTTATGTGAGTTGGTAGTTTGGTACAGGCGATTAATTCCTTCCTGACAGAAATCTCGACCAGTAAAACTGGAAAAATGTGGTAATTTACTTAATTTTTTTATTAAACCAGTATGACGACCAAATAACTTACATTTTTTAAAAGTACGATTACAGCGCTGTAGTTAAACGTCTCACAACTGTTTTTCCAGAGTTTTCCTCTGTATATTTTATGACAGAAAGTTTGAATTTCAACAATTTTTTGTATTTTTTAACATTTTTTTCTCTGAGAGTGGGTGTTCTTTAACATCATTTGAAAACAGTGATATGAGGCGAAGAAGGAAAATGTGCAGCTTCAGTGGTCACATCTTCTTCCTTGATTTTCTTTTTTTTTTTTTTTTAATAAATTAGACTCTTTATTTGGAACCAGTGGTTATTTATCAAAATACACACCTGCACCCGGTGGTTAATTGAAACTCTGCTATTATTTGGTAATTTACGCGATGTTCAAGCATTAGTAAAAAAGAAAAAAAAAATATTGCATCAAGAACAATATGTTTTTGTGCCTAAAGCTAGAAACACTCTTCTTTCTCTTTTACATATTCATTGAAGTGAATATTCCGTGGGTGTTGAAGGATCAGTGAAGATGGTCGAAAAATGCTGGCGGGGAAAGAGTTAATTCAGTCTTTCAGTGAGGTGCAGAGGTGTTTGTGAAAGTTATATATGTATATATAAAGATTTAGAGTTTACAACATGTTACATATGATACAATTTTAGATAAAATATGATGTAATGCTCATAGTAGTGACATGCTGGACATTGCTCTTATTCATATGAAAAAGGTGTGTAATCAAATGTGTTTTTTTATTACACTTTAATGGAGACAAATCTGTGCTGATTGTTGAAAGTGCACTTATTTTGCTTTAGATGTGGTTGGTTGGAAAAAAAAAACATCAAATAAACCAAAAAGGTTTTCTGCTGCTATTTCTCAAACCAACACTAAAAAAATCCTTTTTTTCTTCTTCTTCTTTTCCAGGAACCTTCTGCTACAAAGTTTATTGGCTTCCACATACTGACATCTGCTCAGTGCTGCCTGTTAATCACTGGAGAAGCTCAAAGAGAAAAACGCTGGCTGATTGTGTGGGCAGTGATACCACGCTGCCTTCACCTGCAGCTTTTTTACCTTCTGGGCTTCCTGCTGATTCTGTCCACACATGTTCTGATCATAAAACCACCTGTTCACCAAGAAAAGTAAAAGGAAAACTTTGCATTTGCAACACATTTGCAGTCGCTTTTCCAACTCGTTTCCCTTCTTCGACGACCTTGAACACCAAGACCCTCTAAATTTGCAGGGGATTTCTTTCACGTATTTAATTTATTCTTAAAATATTTCATGATAAAAAAATGTATGTAAATGACTAATACTTCGGCAAGGCTTCCTCTCTGCGTTCCTCGTTCTCTTTCTGTCTCTCTCTCTCTTTCTCTCTCCTCCCGTCGGACGAGAGGCCAGATTTTGTGTGAACAAACACAAGCACAAAAATAAATTAAGAGATCAAAAACCCATAGAGAGGAAATGAGTCAGTATTCCACACCGTGTACAATACAATATCATAGCAAATTAGCAGATTTCAATGGCTTCCACTGACTACCATAGATTTACAATGTTCAGTTGGCTGCAGATCAGTCCTCAAATAAGTTGTCACTTTCCGTTTTTTTTTTTTTTTTTCCCATTACTGGTTTTTGATAGACAGTTACTTGTAGATGACCATGAAAAGAAAGCGGCTACTGAGGTATGAACAGAAAACCTGGGACTACGAGCCAGCAGTAATGAGAACAACAGCGTTTGTTCAGATCCTACTTAACTGCCATTGTGACCACATTTTTAAGTCCAATAAGCTTCTCTACAAAGGTACAACATATAAAACTGTTAAATATATAACTTTTTAAGGGCCTTTCAAAATACATTTAATGACATTTCTTTCCTCCTCGTCTGCTCGACAGCATTTATACTCTCTGTAGATTTCTGCACATTTCTTTGATATAATTTGCACTCCTTCTCTTTGACCGAGCTGTCCCAACCGTAGCTACTGAAAAAAATGCAAATCAGATTTTTTTTTTGTCGTTTTTTTTCTTTTTTTTTTTTTTTCGATACACAGTTATATGTATGTAGTACCTATAATCTCCAGTTCCAAAATACAGTGGTGGGCTTAGTCTGAGAAGAAAAAACAAAACAAAATAAACAAAACAAAAAAAAAAGTTTTTTTTTTTTTTTAAAAGTACTCCTTTTTGATTGTGTCCAGTACAGAACGCCGCCGGACGCCAGGGTTCGGTCTCTGCGTCTCTGTGTGTGTGGGGGAGGGGGAGGGGGGCCAGTCGTCGGTCGGTGGCGACGCAAGCGGCAAGTTTCACAAAGTCTTTGCCAGACGGGTCCGCTCTGATGATCGTATTTGTTGTATCGCTCTTTGGTCTATAAAAATATGGGAGGTTTACTCCAGCAGAAGGCCTATTCACAGCAGAGAGCGCTCAGTTTCGGTTATCGAGGCCTCGCGAAGGTGCTCCGAGAAGCGACAGGGTCCGGGTCCGATTCCCATTCCTTTTAGTTTTTTTTAGCTCTGCGACTCCCGCTCTAAGAGGCTGGAGAGTAAAACGAGGAGAAATCCCGTAATCAAAGCAGTTAGCAGCTCCAAAACAGAGAACTTCTGACGAGGCAAAAGAGAAACCGCTTCACAGGATTTTTTTTTTTTTTTTTTCAGAAGATGTCCGACCCTCCGCAGCACGAGGAGGACGCCGCTGATTTCACGGAGCAGGCAGAGAGAGAGTGGAGAGGAGGCGGGACGCGACGTGGTGACCCGACGACAGAGAGCGGGAGGGAGCGGTCCCAAACCCGGAGGAGCCGGTCACGGGAAACAGGAAGTGGGTTTATAGCGAGTGGTTTGTCCGTTGTCCAGGGGAAAGCTCGCTCCCTCAAACAGTCGCTGCCTGGTTTCCCCCGTCTCGGGCTGCGTTATGACACCTGGGAATCGACAAGAACAGACAAAACGTGAGATGATTGTTGTAGCTTTTCAGTAAGTGAACTTATCCAAAAATAAAAACAACCAACCATAAACTGTACTTTCATTCCATAGAGCAAACTCACTTACTTACTTTAAATTAAACAAATGTCACGTAAGTCAAGTCAAAGTTCCTTTTATCATCACTTTCCATGGTCTTCTTTGCCTGTTTGCCTTCTTTGCCTTTTGCTGTTTGCCAGCACTTTATATTAAATTATTATTAAAGTATAACTAGTGAATTTAAGACAAAATTACGATAAAATTATATAGCCTATCTGTCCACCCTTTTAAGGTATAAAGTAATAGATTGACATTTTGGAAAATGCTTAAGCTGATTCACTTTCTTGCCAAGAGTTAGACGAGGAGATCGATGCCACTTTCATGTTTGTCCTTTAAATATGAAGCAACAGCCAGCTTAGCTTAGCATAAAGTCTGGAAACATGGGGGTGACAGCTGCTCTGAGGGGTTCTGTCTCTGTGGGGACTGAGGGGGGACTGGGGGGCGGCGCTACTGCAGACGCCACAGGACGCCAACAAGAGGCAGCTTCCAGCATCAATCCCATGACACTTCTGCTGTGTTTCCCCCATAAGAGTTCTGGAGTGGCGGAATGATGCCACTGCCATTTATTTTCCTGTTTTTTTTAAGTTGGAAATGAGGAGAGAGGAAAAGAGTAGAGTTCACTTGTCTGTAAAGGATTCAGTTCCACAGAAAAAAACACAAAATCAACAAGACTTTATCAATAATGCTATCACAATAAAGTCTAGTAACATTATGCTGAGAGTCAGGTTGGCTGAATTAAAAAAAAAAAAAAATTTGGCTCCATTTCCTGAACAAAATTAAATTCACACCTGGAAGCAAGTCCAGTTAGTTAAATGAGGTGCTGTAAGATAACATTAGGATGTGTTCAAGGTCTGCTCAGTAAAATGAGTATTAGGTGAAGTAAATAAAACATCATCATTATGTGTTCAAATGTAATGACGTAATGTGAATCATTTGGTGAGAACCTGGAATAAATACATTAAATTATGTGAGTTTGTTTTTTGGAGATTTTTCACTTTGAAAAATGTTCCATAATCATTGATAAGTTCTGTTTTGTCATTATTTGCAGCCTAAAACACACAGATTTCCAGGACCCCCACTGTAAGTCAGATGTTCTGTTTGTTTAATCGGTACAAAAAACAAAAAAAACACAAAGTTGTGGTTTTACAGGAAGTTAAATGTACAGGATGATTCCTTAGCAGTGCAGCGCCTCTAGCTGTTTCCCTGCTGAGCTAAGCTAACCGGCGGCTTCCAAGAGTAGATCCTTCTCATTCCGACTCTTGGCAAGAACGCGCCCCCGAAAAAATACAACTTTGTTGTCGATGTGTTAATTAAAGCGGTCCTGATCGCCTCGCGAGTGAAAAATGAAAAACTCAGCAGCTTCCTCTCCGTCAAACAAAGTGTTTTTTTGCCCGTCAGATATTTAGAATTCTTCAGCGGGTGCAACCCGATAACAAAGCGAGTCTCGCGGTGCAGAGACCGGGAGACAATTAATCTACCGCGGAAAGACAAATCTGGAAGCCTCCTCACCATCTGGCCGCGGCCAGTCACGCAGCCAAACTTGATGGAGGCGCCGGTGCCTTCCAAGATCGCTGCGTTGCCACTGAAGCTTAATTCATAATAGCCTAACGAACTCCTGATGATTACACAGGCCGCAAATTGCCGTGAAAGCGGGGCAGGTGTTGGACGGGGTATCAGCGTGTATCAAAGATGACAATGTCTGGCGATCTGGGAGTAATAAAAGCTCATTGAGCTTGAGTTTAATAGAGATAAAATCAGAGTTTTGTTGTTGCCGTGAAATGAATCAGAGACATAACAGGTGTTTACCTGTTCCAATGCTCCCCGGTGGGCAAACTGAGATACAATGGAAGCGGATGGTCAAGAAACCGTGCATAAAAACAGGAGGAATCACGGCACGGAGACACGGTTGTAGAAATCTCAAGGGAAATGGAAATGCAAATGTAAGCTTCCATAGTCTTTCTGTCGACCACGGTCATTTCCCTTATATTCTCCGTATTCCTCTCTCTTTTTTCCCCCTCACACCCGCACTGTGGCAAATGGCTTCACATAACTCTCACACGCAAATCTCATCTCAGAGAAACGCAAGCGTTCTATTAAAAAAAAAAAAAAAAAAAAAGAGGAACGGATGTCAGATGAATACGAGATGAATTTGCCCTATGAATAAAATTCACAGGACCTGGGTGATTATTACCTTGGGTTTATCAGGAAACGACCGTATTACTCTATTTTATATCTTATAACGGCGGGAGAATATTTTACATTCCGGCGCCTGGAGGATTGTGGAGTTGAGGGAAATGTGATGTGAAGCCGGCCGCGGATATTCAACACATGGACAAACTTTGAGTGCAGAGGCTTTGGGCTTCGACTCCTGGAGTGCTGGAGGTGTCACAGAAGAGAAAGACGCGGACACAATACGCTCTTATTTCTAATTTGTGCAGGCTCTTCTTGTTATGGAGCAGGCCCAGCAATCCACTCAATACATATTGATATGTACCCAGCAGCATTCAATCGAGGACAAGGAAAACAATGGATTTGAGGGAGAACACATGCAGCTTCCTGTCTCCAAGACAAAGCTGCGAGCATAATGTTTGGATATAAATGAGGATGCACTTGTGTGCACATGTTGCCCTTCACGTGCGTTTCGCATTGTGCATTCAAGTGAGGGGATGCATGAGGCCACATCTGTGGGAGCGAAAGCGAACTATATCCACAGTTCATATGGAGACAAACTCCAGCTGGGGAGTTAGAGGATTGAAAGCACATGTAGTCAAACATATGGCCTCGGTTTGACATTTCCTCGGTGTGAATTCTCCCCCGTCGAAATGTCACGGCGCCGTCGATCCATAGTTGAACGTGTGAGCGGGTAAACGATAAACTGATCTAGCCTCACTAAACGTTATAAAAGGTGTGAATAATTCGATCACTGTGCCGTTGATTAATTGACGCGTGATTGGATTTTTTTTTCTTCTTGGTGTATACGTGGAGTACAGCAAGGTGGAGCTCAAACATCTGCTGAAACATGTACATCATACAAAACATGAAATGAAAAATAGATTTTATGTCATTTGTTCATTTACCTCTTATATTTGTTTCTAATATATGTCAAAAGTATTTTTTTTACATTAATAATAATTTGTTTTACTGGGAAGTTAGTCACAAAAGAGACTAACTTCTGTTTCACAGGGCCTTTAATTTTTAATTTTTTTTATTTTTGAAGATAGATATTGCCCTAAAAAACAGACATTTGCAGCTAGAAGCCATTTACCACATTAGCAATGTATAGAGTGTATTTCTGATTAGTTTGAAGTTATCTTTATTGAAAAAAACATATTTTTCTTTCAAAAATAAGGAAATTGACCCCAAACTGTTGTAGTAGTGTATATACACCCACATATAAGATCAATAAAATTCATTTTTTCTCTTCCTGTAAAAGTTAAAAAGTCACCCAGTCTTTGCTAAAGTTCATCCAATCAACTTGTTCTTATTTAGGAAATAACAGATCAGCTAAATGTTAAGCTCCGCCCACATTCTTGCAGCCAAATGTGTGTCAAATAATTTGCTTCACTGGCAAATAAGTCACAAATGACCCCCCAGCTCCAGCCTTTAAACGTTTTATTCTGTTCTCCTACTTTTTTTTTTTTTTTTTGCATCAACTCATGATACTTGTTTCCAGCGCTTGTTGCTGCCCTCGCTGTTTAATGTCAAGCCATGTGCGATCGAGCGTGCTTTCCCTATCTGAGCATGCACGCCGCACAATAGCCCCGCTAAATGAATATTCATCAGCGGACCTGTAGGTTAGGAATGATCCACAGGTTAATAAGGAACGGGAAATCGCTCATTACACGCTGTGAAGTTGGATAATGCCTGGAGCGGACGCCGACATCAAACCACATCGAACATGTATGCGCAGGCCTCCAGACACTAGGCCCCGCTGCACATTAAGAGAGAGTTCAAAGCTATCTGGGGTGCCATGTCATTATCAGCCCTTTCATACCGCATTTCTTCAGAACATCAAAGCAAACACAGTTCGGTATCTGCATTCTACAATGTGATCAGAACAGATTTAACATCGCGCTCCTGCCACGGTGGCTTCAGGAGGGAATAACAAAATAGCATTGATTTGCTATGGAAGCAAACAACTTCCCTGAAATCTTTCCAACATGGCCCACAGTTCACTTAAATCGACGTTAGACACAGCATTGCACGGAGCTGCGTGAGAGCAAACGCCTGTAGGCACTTCCTTTATATTGTATATTATAGGATCAAATGTTTAAATCCAATCTTAGATAGCCCCTCTCAGTTAATATATAGACAATAATCCCTCTGGAAGATGCACTGTGGAAGAGCACAGAGCATGTCTTCCACCCAGTGTCTATTTATAGTCTTAAATCTGCTGAGGACTTGATGTCTGGATTGAAAAGCAGCAGGAACCGTTTTTTTTTTCCTTCTTGAGAGCAAATCATAACACGGGCCGTAAATGCTCACAATATTGACCGACAGAAGAGCCTCTGGTTTTTCTGAAACGCCACGAGACTGGGCATTTTTATGTCTTCGGCCTCATCCCTTTTATTGCACTGTATGTTAAATTTACAACACGGCTACTCTCTATTTCCCGATCGTCCGCATTAATATCAGTCTGCCTGGCGCCCTTGTTTATTTGAGCTCCGAGACGCCATCTGACACAATACTTTAAAGACAATATACAAGGCGTGCCAGTGACAACAAAAAAAAAAACAAGCTGGAAATACAGTGATGGGGTTTTACTGGTATTTCTGCACACATGGATTTTCCGTGGATAAATAGACACTAGGGAGCTGGCGGGCTTATGGAAAAATGAGGAAGCCAAACAGAGATATCAAACAAACAGACAGTTGTTTAAATTGTATCTTGATTCATGTTCTGCTAAAGCTGGAGGACAATGTCTTTGTGGTCTAATAAAACTAGAATATTGGTGGTAATGATCAGATTCTCTAAGAAATTAAAAAAAAAAAACAGGAAGAGAAGAGAGAAAGACTTTATCAAGTCTCATTCATGAAGAATATTGATTTTGGATAAGTTGTGTATATGGCCCAGGCTCATGGTGATACAGTAAATTGCCACTTTTATGATTTTCTAAATCCAAAAGCTTTACTTTAAAGGCCCCGTGAAATGAAAAATACATTTCCAAGTTTTAATCTTGTGTCTCTGTGTTGATATTTCATTTATCGCTCGTTACATGTCAAATATGTGTCAAAAAAAATCTACATTAGTGTATTTTTCACATTAAAATCCTTGTTTTTTTTCTTTTTTCCTCATCTGTAAAACCGTTTCAGACGTTTTTATGACTAATCCTGCACTCGGGTGTTTACAAAAGTTCTCCTAATCAACTTTGCTGCTATTATTTTTAAAAAATTGCTATCGCGCTAAGCTCAACTTTCGTGATCCAATCAAAGGTGAGGATTTGATTCTAATCCCTAAACTAACTATTCGAACATCAAATAATTTGTTTTACTGGGAAATAAGTCACAAAAGACTCTAACTTGTGTTTCACAGGGCTTTAAGACATCTGGCTATGAATAACACATTAAAGACACGACTGATCTCCAGTTTTCAGGCCCTGCGCAAAACTGGCTTCACTTCCAACAACTCCAGTCACGAATCAAAGGTATTTTTGAGGTTTGGAGATGCAACTTCAGGAGCTTCTTTTTTTGGTTTTGTACCTTGCTGCCTCCGTGAGGCCCATGGTGTTCTGTAGCTGCTTGTGTTGCTTCCTGCCTTTGCGGGACCAGGGTTTGGGTGGACCTGTGATGTTGGTGGTGGTGGTGGTGGTGGTAGTAGGGGGGTGGTGGTGGTACATGGGTTTTGGCTGTCTGTCAAGGGGTCATCAATGCTCTCCATAGTGCAAGAGTGTCGAGGGGGACTCTTGTCGCGTCATAGAGCCTGAGGGGAGAGAGGGAGAGGAGATGGGGAGGAGGGGGAGGGAGAGGGGGAGGCGTTATTGTTATCAAGCTCAAAATGATTTTCTTTAGTTTTTTTGTTTTCCCAGATTTAAACACAGTCACACCATCTCCACCACAACCACCACTTTCAGTTAGTTTTGTGATGCATTTTCAAAAACTGTGAATAAATACTTGGATGGAAACACTAGAAATTCGAAAAAAAAAAGGCTGAAAGTTCATATAGAAATATTTACACTTGGAGGGGATGGATTTTTCAGTGCATCGATAAAAAGAAAATGCAGCTTTTGGCTGTGGCAGCAGCTTTTGCGATTAAATCATGACTGACCCGGATGTGACGTTATGCTACGGTGTGGAGGTCTACCTCTAGCAAACTCTTCTTTTCTTTTTTCCTCTTCCACTTGGTTTTGTAGCTGTAAACGCTGACAAAATTGTAGTCAATGTTCTCCCAAAGCAGACGGGTTCACTAGTAAATTATCCATGATCAGCTGTCGGGTGCCAACTGAGTGTCAACTGTTGCCATGGTTACATTTGTGATCTCTTATGACGTAATCTCATGGAAACAAACAAACAAACAAATGGAAACAGGTATCAATTCCCAATTCTTTCTTTTTGTGCATTTGAAAATGCACAAAAAGAAGCTGGATTGTGTATTTGCTGGAAAAGGGAAACCAAAAAATACCATTAGCTGCATAGTAGCAGCTGAGCAGCTCACGGCTCTGCGCCACTGGTATCGACAAAAAAAGGTAAAGCACCTATGCTATGATTATGGAAATCATGAGGATAGGCAACGTTTCAAAAGTCTTGAACTATCCCTTTAAACGAGGTGCCTCATAAGCTGTTTTGTGCTTGTGTTCTTCTGAAGGAAACTGTTCTGGGTGTATAATATTAAATAAAGAATTGTGTAAAATAGGCCTTTTTTCTGTTTTTTTCACTGACTTGTTAAGCAGTAATGTGAAATTTAATTCAGGCATGATCTCTCTCTTTTTTTGTCCCAAATCAAGCCAACTTCCATGAGAGAGAAAAAGAGAAATGAGCATGACAAAGGAACTTAATAAAAACCAAAACGTATTTCCTTAGAGCTGCCTCATAATTAGTTAATTAAAAAATACAGACAGAGACATTGTTAGTAACACTAACACATTCCATGTTTTGCATGCATTTCATGATGCAGCAGACTTGTGATATGGAAAAAGACAACACAGACTACACCAAGTTGATGGTCATTACAACAGAAATAGCACATTATAACTATATATTAATATATATTAAGTTACTGCATATATCTGCAGAATAGCAGTTGGGAAACTCTGTTTTAAGGCAATGATGAGACAATGAAATACAATCCAGGAAATACTCAAACACTTAGATTTACATATTTATCAGATGCCAGAACACTGCTCATAGCATCACATAGTCCTTGAATATTATGTATATCATAATTTAATGATTTAGATGAAATATAATGTTATATAATATCATTGATTCATGATTAATCATTTTTTCTGAATTCTTAAACTAAATAAATAAACCATTTTACTTTTTACATTTTTAAATTGTCTTTAAGGTCCCATATTTCTCACTTTCCCTGTGTTTTGTTTGACATTTTGATAGCCCTAACAAGAATATTGGTGGAAGTAAACTCAATGATTCCTCTACAAGGCAGTGAAGCTTGACGTGCAGCCTAAAAGAATTAGCTTCAAAATGAACTAGCCAGTCTAGATCTAAAATAAAGACAGATCTAGGGACTGCATGAATGATTTCTCACCAAAAAATATTCAGAAACACATGTTGGCAAACTATTTTTGTAATATAACCCAATACTGCCCAAACTGCTGATGACATTTTGAAAACCGTGAACAGTCCGGGGAAGAGAGAGCGTACATCAGTGGCTGTATACTTGTGACATCACAACATTGCAGAAGTCATGACAGCTCATTTTAAGACACAAACTAGTTACCAAACTAGATATTGCACCAAAAACAGACTTTGTAGCTACAATAGTCATTTAGCATATTAGCAATGTATAGAGTGTATTTCTGATTAGTTTAAAGTTATCTTCATTGGAATAAAACAGTGTTTTTCTTTCAAAACTAAGGACATTTTTAAGTGACCCCAAACTTTTGTGTAACACCATAAACCTTATAATCAATAAAATGATATGGGACTTTGTCACAAAGCTAAAAACATATAAAATACATGCTTTTTCACAGTGCAGCAAAAGCCCTGTATTTACTCTTGATTTGTCCTTTTGTGGTTTCCTGCTTGTTAATGAATAATTATTAATAACCCTGCAGCTGCTCACAGTGCAAACACAAGCCAGCAAACACTCCCCCCCCCCCCCCCCCCCCCCCCCCATTCATGAAATCACTTTCCTCTTTCGGCCAAATGAAAAATGGCTGGAACTGTGAAAACCGGGCAGTGCTGTCAATGGACCAGCGAAACAGATCAATCCCAAATAACTTAGAAAGGACCGCTCTCTGCTAACAGTCCTAATATCGTTCCCCAAGTTCCCAAAATGGAGGATTTGGTACTTTCCATGCAGTGAGGTTGTGCTGACTTGGCTCCCTCTAGAAGGAAGCTGGCAGACACAGCTAATGTTAAGCAGCAACAGGGTCTCTTTCTCCCTGTCTCTCGGCCTGTCTGGGGTCGCCAAGCAGCTGTCTTCTTAGCGGTGATTCTGTTCAACCCACTGTTGGATTGCCTGCGAGGCCCAGAGGGATCAATTACCAAGGCCGGTACCAACCCAGAACCGTTGGGGGGATCCCGTGAGGAGTTAGAACCGCGGAAAGACGGAGAGGAAGAAACATTCTTATACATGAATGCACATACAGTTGGTCTGTAAGAGGGGCTCTCATCCTCTACCGCGTACCCTAGAGTGTATAAAACATGCATATGCATACACACGATCTCATACTATCAAACATTATACTAATGCTCAAACATGTTTCCTTATTCATTCCCTGCTTACGGTGGCGTGGACTGTTCATCCTCGCCTCTGAACTCTCTTTTTTTTTCCTGTCCTCTCCTCTTCATAGTGAAAAGGTCTTGATTACAGTAATCACAGTCTTTCGCTCAGCGGGTGCCACTTCTGCTCATAGCACTCTGTTCACCGCCTAAATACTCCAATCACAACCCACCTAGTGGAATGTGTGATTAAGACCTAGTTAGACATTAAAACTTTTCCTTCTCTTATCTTTTCCGTTGTTTTTCAGCACTGTTTTCACTTTTTAAAAGATGTTTTAATTCACTCATTTGTCATTTTCATTGCTTCAGTTAGTGTGTCTGACATAAGGGTTGGAAAAGATAAATAAAGACTGAAATTAAACAGAGACGGAATATCCAACGTTTTATCATGTGATTGTTTCAATCACTTAACAGATCAGGTGTTTATTTGAGACCCTAACCCAACCCTAACCCTTCCTTCCTGACAAAAATCTTGCTCAGAAAACTGGAAAAATATGGTAATTTACTAAAATTCTTTTATTAAACCAGTATGACTTCCGTTTAACGTACATTTTTTAGAAGTTGGATTACAGTCCTGTAGTTAAATCTCTCATAGCTGCTTCTCCCGAGTTTTCTCTGCATATTTTTCGACAGAAACTTTGAATTTTCATGTCATACTTTTTATTTTTTTGCTGCATCAGAGCCATGGAGATTGACAATTAAGTGATATTACCTGAGAGGGTGTTCTTTAACGTCATTTGAGCACGGTCAAGACTGAGATGCTGCAAAAATAAAGTTTTTTTTATATATAAATTAGACTCTGCATTTATTTGGAACCAAAAACATCTAAATATACCCCTGCACTCTGCGGTTAAGTGAAACTCGGCTTTTATTTGGTAATTTATGGTATTTACAAGGCTTCACTTTTCTTGCCCCCCACCTCCTTTTCAATCAATTGCTTTCAAAGGAAGTACTTTTGAAAGCAATGTCCTTTTCTCCAAAATTAATAAAAGCCACTGCTTGATTTGAACTGAAAATGACATGAAAAACATGTTACCATCACACTGGCCCCAATCTCCTTTTTTTTTTTTTTTCTGTCTTTCAGTCACACCGCTTTTTTTCCCCTTCTCTCACATTGCTTTGCTGGCTCTGTATGGAATTGTTCCTCTTATCAGGCTGTCAAAAAAAGCCGTCAGATAACCCTAGGTGATTTCGCTTTTTCTCCTCTAATGGCGCACCCGGCTCTTGCCTCTTTCTCACCGAGCTCCCCGCATCGGCGCATGCAGGGAGAGATAGCTCCGCGCGCCGTTTCATCTGCCAGTCTAAAATGGTGGAGGGCACAATGCAGAGCATCCTCCTCTCTGGAGGGAGACAGCAGCAAGCCTTTCACTGAGAGGCGGAGGTATCGGAAACGACTGCTGAGGCTACGTATCGCTTTGCAAAGAGGGAAAGCGCTCTGGAAAGGCAGCAAAGGAGGCATTTGACTGTGGTAACTGTGATCAAAAGTATATTTAAATCACTCAGCATCATGGAGGGAGGAAAAGTGGTTTGGGAGTCGTGAGTTAACCCCTAAATGCTGCCGTAAAGTCAACCTTTATCGGGTGATACTTGCAGGTCGTCTTTTCAGGGCCTGCAGGATATCTGCTAGTTGTGGATTAGTTATACTATAGCACTGGTAGGAAAACGTGCCAAATACAGCAAAAAGAGTTACTCAGGATATAATGCTATCATGACTCATCACAATCATGACTGTTATTCCGTGTTCGGTACATTCATTTACAACAGAATGTGTACAACACAACATACAAAGAATGTGGCTAAAGAAGAAGAATTACACTCAATTGTTTCACTCATATTTATAGCTTGTTACAAAAAAAAAAGGTTTTCAGTATCTATAGATAATCTCCCCTGATGATGATGTGGTATATACTGAAAGAACATTCTATGAAGGGATAATAGACTACATACACTACCTAGACAATTTTGTATTCTCCAAGAAAAGTCACATTATTTACCCGCATGAGTTGTAAAATGAATAGAAAATTGTATTACATTAACCTTCTGATGTGATTAGTAAACACATTGTTTAGGACATTATAACTGGAGTGATAGCTGCTGTCAAATATGTAGATAATGCATCAAAAAACAGACATTTGCAGCTTGTAGTTTAAAGTTATCTTCATTGAAAAAAACAGTGCTTTTCTTTCAAAAATAAGGAAATTTCTAGGTGAGTCCAAACTTGTGAACAGTAGTGTATATAAAGTGTATAACTTCCTACGAAGTTACCTGGAGTCTCCGGAATTCAGAGTGAATCCTGCATCTCTGACCTACACGCTGTAGGTCAGAGCTGCAGAACATATGTTAATTCACTTGTTTTGTTTTAATAAAGTCTTATTATACAATTGAAGTCAAGTAGCGGTGCCTTTCTTTCTATTTGCATTCCACCAGAACCATTTATAGTCACCTGAATTTACCTCAAAGACAACTGTTTATACTTCAATGTCGCCTTCTACTGTCTCAGCCAATCAGATGTGTCCCTGCTTACAACTCGCCCAAGACGCTGCAGCCAGGCCGCACTGCGAAAAACCGAAATCTTAACAGGTGAAAATATCTAATTTTGGTACAATGAGTCCAATATTGAGTAGAATTATCTTCTTCCATTGTCAGATAATTTAGCTTATTTCAAGCTTTTTTTCCTATTTTGGGTCAATTTAGTCGTATTTTATAAAAACGTCATAACATTTTCTTAAAAAATGATTAAATTGATGAAAATCAAAAAACATATATACATAAGCTAAATTATCTGCCGATATTGAACTAATAGTATCAAAAACAAGACATTTTCACTTGTTAAGATGTCAGTTTTTTGCAGTGCACTCATTGGAACCGACCCTACACCCAACCCAACCCTCACATCCCATCGCTGGCTCCCTGCATGGCTGAGGATCGATTTCAGAATTCCTCTCATCATATACAAGGCCCTTCATGGCCTCACCCCCTTCTTATATATCTGAAGTTCTGCAGCTGTATTTCACCCCAAGGTCCCTCAGATACTAATCAAGGTCTCATATCTATACCCTGCTTCCCCCTGTTAAATCAGCAGAATCAGTAACTCAAAACCTGTAGCTGCACTGAAATGATTTCTATTAATATTATTACTGTTGATTTTTTTTCCCTCTTGCTGTGTTGTATTCTTTGTCAAACACATACTTACATATTTACTATTTGCTAACATCGCTAATGTTTTCCCGGAGCTTTCTGGCAGTTATTTATGCCCATATGGTCATAAAAAAGCTTTGGCAGGCATCCGGTTTAATGTACTCAGGTAAAACAGAAAGGAAATAAAGTGGTGGACATGCAGTTGAGTCTCTGTGTTTTTTATTGTTTCATTAATACAGTTCAGTGAACTCAAATATCTCATTTACAGTCCCGGAGCTTGATGTGGTTCATCTGAGGAATTCCATTTTCTGTTAGGTCAGTCTTCTAGAGGAGAAACCCACTGTATCAGCAGGACTCCTGATACAGTTATAAATTACGTGCTACAGCTGTAACATTCGGCGTGTACCTCTATTTGATATTTGTCCTTTTCAGCCTCAGCTGCTGAGTTGCTGCTAATAAAAGTAACCTCGCTCAAAATGTCACTGTCACTGTCAATAATAGGCAATGTACATATCAATCTTCAGATGTTTCTTCTGGAGCAGCGCTCACAAAAATCCATACTGTGTGTGTTTTTTTTTTATTGACAGCGACACCATGTACTCTTCAAATCAGGGTCAGACGAAGATAAATGCACGGCGTGGGGGTGGACACGGGTGACGCAGGAGCGAAGAAGAAAACGTGAAAGCGAAACAGCGAGCGAAACTTACAGAAAAAAAAGAAGAAAAAAAAAAACAAGTATGTGAGGAATTTATTTTTAAACGGAGGCCTGTTGAGGAAAGATGCCTCTCGGTTTTTACTGAGCCGCGCTGCAGACCGAATCTGAAGGTAGAGGAGAGGTCAGCGGTGTCATCCTGAACGAAAATCACACTCTGTTCGACAGAGAAAACATAAACTCTCAAACATTCGAGCGATATACACAAACTGCCTCCTGACATTTTTCCAAAATAACCATTTTTTTTTTTTCTAGTGGCTGTAGGTCTGATTCAGATTGATTTGGCTTAGTCAAGTGCCCCTGGGGACATGTCTGTTTGTCTGCATTGATGTTTTCACACACACACACACACACACACACACACCTATACACACACCTGGACAGACAGGTCGGACATGCTCACTGGCCTGTGCGTTGCCAGCATTCATCCTTAGAGAATATCGGGGGTGGCTGCCGTTTGGGCGTAACCTTGAAAAGCCTTAGGGAAGGGAAGGGAGCGGCCATTTGTTCATAGTTAACGAGATGGAGGTTCAGGAGTAAATTATTTGTTGGGTTTTCTCTCTGGAGGCTGCAGATAACAAGAGATTTATATACTTTTTCTTGAGAATCAGCCTTAACCTTTAATGCTTTTCAGACAATATTCAGTTACATGCATCTCAAATCTTCCCCCAGCTTACATGAGAATTAAAGGAAGCAGCCGCATTAGGCCAGTCCATCCATCACAGAGAGTCATACACTACCTTTCAAAAGTTTGGAGTCGCTTAGAAATTTCCTTATCTTTGAAGGGAAAGCACTGTTTTTTTCAATGAACATAACTTTAAACTAATCAGAAATACACTCTATACATTGCTAGTGTGGTAAATGAAAATGGAAATGGAAAACATTAAATTGACCCCAAACTTTTGAACGGTAGTGTATTTTTTGCTCTAGTTTTTCCTCTGGTAGGCTGTTAGGGTTAATACTCCACTGACCAAAGGAGTGCACTGCACTGCGGCTGACCACTGCACCTAGTGTGTGTGTGTGTGTGTATAGGACGGGTCAAATGCAGAGGATCAATTTCCTCTCGGGGACCAATAAAGTACTCCTTCTTTTCTTCTTCAGGTCTGCTTGTTGCCCGTTATTAGAATCCTTGACAGTGAAAGCCGCTTAAACACACACACACACACACACACACACACACACACACACACACACACACACACACACACACACACAGATGAGTGCACATAGCCGTCCAGCCATTTGACTAGCTGTCACCAGGCCTAAAGTAGCCAATGAAGCAAGCAAGAAATACCTGTCAGGTCCCCATATATAGTCAACGTAAGCTGATGAGAGGCATGTTGACTGACGTCCTAAGCAGGATATGAAATGTACAAGTAGGCCAAAGCGTAGAGGGCCAGCCTTCGCTGGGAAGCAGGGACGCTTAATCACAGTAATGAATATGCAAACAGTCTGAAACTCGCGGCAACAGACACCCGTGACGGCATGTTAACACACGGGTGAGAACGCACATGCGATGGATCCATTTAGCCTCCGAAACATTCAGTGACCGCCGTGTTTGCAGCCCCCCCCGCCTCGTTCCCCCAAGCCCCTTCGAACACCGTCTCTTATATGTGTCAAATAAAATACATGATCCGGCTATATGTTACCCATGACCGTGTGTGTGTGGCGGAGCCATATCTGCCTGCCCAGATAACAAATTACATTGTAGGTGGAACATGTAACAGCTGTCACCTCAGCCTCCACGACCAGGTACGTCGAAGTTGGTGTCAGGGAGCTGCGGAGCGTGGCCGGTCGGAGAACATGTGGGGAAGCAGCAGACTGATAACACACACACACACACTGTCTGGCTGCAGCAGTCAGTGCGTGTATCTGCTATTCACAGAGGTGGAATAAATACCTAGATATTTTTACTTTGGGTAAAAGTGGAAATACTGTCATATAAAAAAATAAACGAATAACAACAGGTAAAAGTCCAGAATTGCAACAATACGAAAGTGTTATCACCAAAAATTTACTTTAAGTAAATTTATACATGTAAGAGCATTTTAATGTTTAATTCATTTTAATGTTTAATTTATCAATGTGGGGACAATCTGAGATATGTTGGGTAGATTTCAATAGTACTGCAACATAATTGTAAATAAGTGTAAATTACCAAACAATAGCTGAGTTTCAATTAACCCCTGTGTTCCCTTTAAACACTGGGTGCAGGTGCATTTTGTTAAATAACTGCCGGGTCCAAATAAACGCAAAGACTAATTTATAAAAAAAATAATAATTGTAAAATATGCAGAGGAAAAGTCTGGAGAAGCAGCCGCAAGGCGTTTAACTACAGTACTGTCATCTTACTTTTTAAAAATGTAAGTTATACAATAGTCATACTGGTTTGTTTAAAAAAATTAAAACAAGTTACTTGATTTTTCCAGTTTTGCTGAGCAAGGAAGGAATTAATCCCTTGTCCCAAATTGCTGAATGGTCTCAAATAAAAACTTGATCTGTTACCTGATTGAACAAATAATAATTTATGGTATTTGGCATTTTCTCCCAAAGTAGAATGTAGATAATAGGCTGGATTTATTTTATGTAAAATGGTATTATCTTAGCCTTAAAAGTAACTAAAGCAGAAGTATAAAGTAGCTTCAGGTGGAAACACCATTACCAGTACAAGTAGCTTAAAATTGTACTTCAATACAGTACTTGAGTAAATGTACTTAGTTTCCACCACTGGCTTTCAGCAGGAAGGCATGAACAAGTTAGTCAGCTGATGACTACATCATGACAGTTGCATTAATGACGCCTCACCGGCCCTCCGTGTTCACCCATTGATATTCACAGATAGGGCAGCTGTGAGTTGTGTAACATCAACTGAAACCTCTTTAAACAGCTGCAGTGTAACCTGCACACGAGCAGGCAGGAGGGGATCCACGTTTACCTGGACGCCAAGGTGGAATGAGTGAGAGCGTGTGTTCTAAGTGATGAGGAGGAGACGGGGTAGACAGGCGGGTGAATAGATGGGCGTCTTCCGCGAACATAAGCAGCGGCTCCACATCTGCCGCCATCATTAACGTTAAGAGCGTCCCTAATTCAAGCTAATTGCCGGCGACGAGGAAGTAAACAAGCTGCGTACAGTTTGTGAAGATGAGCTAAAGATGAAGAGAGAAAGGAGGGGAGCAATCTCAGGGGTGTGTGGTGAATGCTGAACTGGATTTGCTGTTGGTACCAATCAACTTGTGGCTGACGCAAACTGGCGTGAGTACGGTGAGACGGCAACAGCTGAAGGTGACAAAACCAACATGTTATGTTATATGCTACATGTTTAGCACCAAACAGCACAATGATAAAGTCATTGACTAAGGGTTAATTTTAAGGATGCACCTAATACTTGGTACCTAATACTGTAAAAAACGCCACATTCGACCTTCAGATCGTCCTGAAGGACGATCTGGATGCCGACTGCCTTAAAACCCCAAAGAAAAAGAAGAAAAAGGCATGTGACACAATGATGCAATCAAACAAAGTAGAGTGATTCAGTGACCTGGTGCCTTCGTTAAAATGTAAATGGCAAAGTGGAGATATTTTTAAGTTTTTGAGAGCGTGCATAGAATCGCAGTTTGTTCGCGTTCAAACAAACTATCTAGAGGGGATTCCTCTACAAAGTTTAGCGCTACTGCCTTAATCTGTCATTTAAAAGCCAAACACCCCGAACAGCATGTTGAGTAAGAGAGAGACAGACGGCTGCAGCAGCTAAAAGTAAAACTGGTCACAACACACCCACTCTGACCATGTCTGACGTCTTTGAAAAGTCGAAAAAGTTTGCAAAGGACAGCATTAAAGCAAACTAAATCACAAAGAAGGTGATGAAGTTCATGGCTTTGGATGATCAACTGTTTAGTGTAGAGGATATTCACTTTCGGAGGCTTGTGGAGCACATTACATGATACCAAGCAGACGGTATTTTATGGATGTGTGCTTACTGGAGATGTTACTTAATATTCTGGACTATTTATGCAATATTAATGAAATTGTGAAAAAATCAACAACCGCATTTGATATTCGGAAGCGTTTGATTTTATTTGGCTTAGGCCACAAATTTTCATTTCATTAACTAAACCTAGTTAATTTCCAAGAAGTCAGAGGAGACCAAAACAGAGATTAAATGATATTTGTCTATTTAAAAGATGTTTGCGAGTCAAGAAAGTGGCACTGTTACATGAAACTGTTGAATTACTGTACATAACTGTAAAAATACATAATTAGAAATATTACATCCCCCCAAAAAAAGTTACTCAAGTTACTCTAAGAACCTCATAGATCATTTTTTTCCGAAATAGGGTCCCATGCATGGGGCAACCAGAAGGTGGAAGCATGTTGGTTCTCTATTGATAATGGACTGAAAATCTATTGTCGTTGTTGGGACAAGACAAGATATTTTTAACTGGGGGCTTTAGGAAATATTAGATTCAGGCCTAATGTATGAATATGATTACAGGTTATAGGATTTCTTTATGTAGGGACATTTATATAAAGTTACTATTCTCATGCAAATCTAACTTCTTTTATTTTATTAACTTCTTTGCAGCTATTTTGAAAGTTTTGAACCAAAAAGGACAAACCATAAACTCAAGAGCCAGGAAACAGTGCTTTGAAACACTGTGTAAAATCCTTTATAAATACTGAGATCAGATCTTTAAAACGGAGCTACTCAGACATGTTTTTCATTACGCCGCAATTCAACCTGTTAAAATGACCATTTAACGGTCCTGTTTGCCGAACAAAAATCATTACTGTTTAATTTACACAATGTCCTTATTTTGGATTTACGGCGCAATTGATTTCCCATGCAGATGCTTCATTTATAGTCATGTTGTTCTCGGTGCCGCGGTTGCGGCCGGCGTCGACACATTTTTCATACACCTACCGGTTTGTGAGTGTGTAACCTGGGGGGCTAAATGAGAGCCTGAACTCACCGTGGTGGTTTTGACTCGTCCTCCGGGCTGTGTACAAGTCCAGCCAGATTTATTGACTAACAGGTCACAGCCTTCGTCCTCCAAACACGGCACCATCTCACACCACTGCTTTTTCCGAACAATGCCAGCTGCAGAGAAGATGGGGGGAGAGAGAAGAGAGGGGAAACTATTAGAAAGGTGACAAAAAATAGGAGGAATAAATAGATGAAGAGAAATGATAGCGAGAGGTGGATGCAGAGATGTAACGATTAACATAGAGAGAGTGGGCTGAGGGATGACAGATGGCGTAAGACAGATATGGGCAGAGATTTAACATGATGGAAAAATGATGGAAAAGGGGGGATATGAGGAAAAAAAATAAATATATATATAGATATATATGTTGAAATACATAGAAATGGAGTGAACACGATGCGGAGATGCAGAAGGGTGGACTGGAAGAGAGATGAGATATGCAGGTAGATGAAGAGCAATGAAGTGAAGAGACAATTGAGAGATATGAAAGCGGTGGGTGACAGTGAGAGATGAGGGGGAGATGGAGGGAATCAGACAGATGGAGAGAGATGGCGAGAGCTGTGATCAGTCAGGTAAATAAATTCAAACATCAAACACGATATTTAGCAGGTTTACAGCCCTTCTTGCAATCTGCAACATTTCAAACAGCAGCTCCCACCACCGGGGACAATAAACACCCTTATATACAGTTTAACAACATGTTGTAATTTGTACTTTTTCTTTTTTTAGAGTTCTAACTTTGTCTCAACTTGGCCTGTTTTATTTCAGTTCCAGATGTAAGTTTTTGTACATTTTCAAGAAAAAGCTTGAGCATTACATGCAACTGGCCTGTAGCTATTCCCTTATAGACTGAGCCATAATAATAATAATGAAAAATATAGTGACAAATGTAGTGTATATATGAGTCATTACCATTGCCCCAGGTGTCTTGTTCTCAATGCCAACCTCCTTTGTTGGAGCAGGGAGGATGCACACAGCAACAAGAGCTGCTTCTTTTCAATTTATGCACTGGGCTGAATTCATAGATCCTTGCATCACTGAATAAAAGTTAAAAAAAACATTCAGAAGTACATGCTACTGCAAGGTCAGTAACATTACTTCTCACCGCCAGATCCATGGACGCAACACGTTTTAAGTACTATCATTTTGTTCTTCAGAATTGTTGAGTTAATGCAACAAAAAAGGGTCTGGGGTGAAAAAAAGACCTTGCTTTTGGATTCTGTTGGACATGATACCAAAACCTGACATTTTGTTGATTTAAGTGCCGTATCTGAAATATCACGTCATCCCCAGCTATCCGCAGGAATCATAAAAACTGTGCACCACCGAAAAAAAAAGAACGAGTCAAGACATGGAGATAGATTAAAAGATTCAAAATCTCTTCTGCAACAGCTCCAGATAGGCAGCAACAACAATAAGTACAGACAACCAATGTAAAACCAATTATGCTAAATATATCCTGAAGTACATCACAATTTCAGAACGCTGCAACACAAAAGTATTATATTTCCAATATAATCATATACAGTATTTCATCCTAAAGCAAACTAAGACTTCTTAAAACAGCCCATTGGCTGTCTAAATGAAGTTAAATGAATAATGCTAATAGTGCTAATCTAAAACAATTAATAAATGTGATTCTAAAAGACCCCGAAACACTGAAAGAGGAGGGAGCAGAAAGATTGCGCAGCAATGATTGGAATTCTGGAAGAGAAACCAAATTTTGCCATTTTAGATCAAGTTGCAGGCAGAGGCTGCAGAATGCATAAAAGCTCTTTTCCATAATTCAGTGCAGACTTCATGAAAAGTAGTTAGTACAGTAGCAGAGGAGTGGAAACAGAAAGCTGCAAGGATGAGGTTAGAACCTCAGGCTTCAGTTCAAATGGTATTAGAAATACAAACTTGACCAAGCCTCCAGACAAGTGTGAACAACTTAGAGTCAAACTGAGATATCAGCTGTCCTCCATTACAACAGTCTACGAGTTTTATGAGAAATCATACATAATAGATACAGTTACCGGTGAGAGGCAATGAGGCCGAATTAATCATCAATGATTATATGATGAAAGTCGCCCAAAGCTCACAAATTTACAATAAACCTCAGGATTTTTAAATTGACATAATTTTAGACTAGCCCACGTACTAACAGGAAATAAAAAAAACAAAAAAAACAAGTGTGACTGGAAACTGAACAATCAGCTACTTCCATGACCTTAGAGTTACCCTCTAATTTCCATCATAAACACATTTTTTTTTTCTTGTAACCAAATATCATTTAGCTATACAAAAACTCAAGAAGGTTTGGGAAAAATATGACTGGCGAGGGGGGAAGGACACAAAGAAAAAGTATAATTCAAGAGTCATTATGTACGTGGTGTAATGAGCTGCTTTTTTGGTGTAATAAGAAACCCCTCTAAAGATTAAGTGTCTAATCACAGCCGCTTGTGTCTCGGATAGGCTCGCAATCTTCATAAATCACACACTGCTTTGGAAAAAGGATTAAAGAATACAAAAAAAAAAAAAATACACAACACATGCACCTGAATATGTAAATGAGATAGACAGAAGAGATGAAAGGAGATAGAGGGAGAGAGGATGAAGACAAAGTAGAGGATAAGGATATCTAGATAACATTCTTGACTAGAGAATACAGGCAAGATAAAGAAATAGGTATACATACATTCATGCTGATATTCATATGCATTTATGGGTGGAAATAGGATTCTTTAATGGGTGAGACCCAGAATAAATTATAGGGCATACATGCATCATATTCCTTCGCCATGGTGTTCATGGTATGCTAGCTCTCTTATAAAACATGTGGGAATTGTTCTCAGTTCCATATCTATAAATTTGCTCTAAGGGCACCTTCAGCTGCTGTCATAACCTCACATGTAGATCATCAGCAAGCACTGTAGCTAATGCTAATATCTGTTCAGCATAAACAATATCTATACATCAATCAACCCATGAAATATGTATACCTTCTCAAGCACTACATGGCTAAATAATGAACGAACTAGGAACACTGTGTCAGCACAGTAAACAGTGTAAAGCATTATTATTGTTGAGTGCATTTTGCTGACACACTACTGAGGTTGAATTACTTGGCGCCACCGTCGTTTGCCTCAAGGCTAGCTGCACACAAACAATACGAAGCATGTGTGACTTTAATGTTTCCACTTCAGGGACAAAGTTACAACGTGGGGAACAATGCAATTTGAAATGGATCAAAAATCGGAGAAATATTAAGTCTTGTCAGCAGCAATGAATCTTTCTTTTAGATCAGTTCTGCTAAATAGGCAGCATTCATGACCCCATTCCACTGCAGGTGCATTTTCCTCATTGTTCTAGATACAATGCTATATATCTATTAAGCCAATCAGGGAAAGCATGATGCTCTTCATATCTTTCCTAAATATCCAATTATATCTAGAAATGATGGATGCACCAATCTGCCAGACAGGTATTGTCTTAAAAACTGACCTTTTTGAGATGGATCAGATACGTAATATTGTCATATTTGTCTAAATGGGTTTTATGCAGTTTTCAGTTCTCTAACTGGCTTGTTTTTACAGGTGCTCCTCAGGGATGCGTTTTAGCTCCCCTTCTGATTTTTTTTTGTACTTATGATGATGTCCTCATTGCTAATGTCATGCAATAAGGGAAAAAAAACAAGCATTACTACAGTCAGGATTTCGACACCTTGCAATCCTGGCAGCTTCTCTGAATCGAAAGGTCTGCTGTATGATAGTGTTGGTTCTACATATACAATCAACATAAAGAGAGTATGGAAGTAATTGACAACAAATCCAACTTGGATTTGGCCATTTGGATCAAATTTACAGTTTGATCCAAATGGCCAATGATCCTGATGTAATAGTGAGAAATGTATAACAGTATAGAATGGACATATTGAAACACACCAAACACACTGCACTGGGGGGAAAAAAAATTATCAGATGTAATGGCTAAAAGTCTATCAGTGTTCACGAGAAATCTTTTTCCCCCCTCTTTCTTTTGCAAATTTAATACATTACTGTGATTTTATCAAATGAATGTTGTCAGAAAGGGCACTTAAACAATTCACTAATGGGTTTTGTTTCACTTCTGAATTACCATCCAATGAGGTGACCCTCAGCTGATGAAGATGTATAGCGCTGTCTGGCAAATAACAGTAATAATGGAACCACGCAGCCATCTGTGATTGAAAAAACAGTTTTTTCAGGCGCCTGAGGGACATTTGCCACCAGAACAAATCAGTATTTTTACATTAGTAATGACAAACCTGGAATGTGAAGGAGCGTGCTTCACAAATCCACAGAGAATTATCTCCTGACCAATTACCTACACTGTGAAGTGTCTTCGCATTTTTTAGCTCACTGTTTGAAACTATACCATCTACCTTATTAAATCTCACCCTTTCATCAGCACCATATTCCAGATGTGACAGGCAGCTTCCGATAAACTATTATTTATACAACATGACGGTATGTCACTCTTACATGACCAAATCATGACTTAAAAACAAATGTTCCTGTAATAAAGGTATAATAACTTGATTTAGATGCTTTTTGCAGAAATACTCAACTAAAACCTAGCTTCCAGGGGCCCGAAAAGTGACAACAGAAGGTTTTGAATCTACTTTTTTCATAAAAAAATAAAAAATGTTTTCACCATGTGCACAACACTTACAAAGGATTCCAATTGTGACCCAGTTTCACAATAAGATAACAAAATCCAAAGAAAGCATCCTCCACAAATTCTGAATTGGACAATCTTTGCAACAAGTCAAGTCAATATATTTTATATAGCCCAATTCACATATCACAGCTTCGGCTCAGGAGGCTTTAGAATTTGTACAATACAACATTGTCCTTAGACCCTGTTCCAGGACAGACAGATTTGCAATAGATGCTATGTGTACAGAATAGAAAACAAGCATTTGAACAGGCTAAGAAAGTATATTATTCTATTTGCTGCAACAGATAATACAATTTAAATCAGTGGCAAGTCAGCAGTATCTCTACCAACTGAATAAGTTAACTTTAAATCTATGTTATGTTATCCAGGGTGAATAAATCCTACATGTATAATGTATTGCATATTATTTGCTGGACAGTGTGATGGAAGTTGTATGCTGGATTTCCAATCATGCAGACAGAAATGAAGTGTGGAATTATTTATTCAATTTAAGAGGCAACTAATTCAATCACCGTGATTTATCAGGTGAGCGATCAGGAAAACCGCAGAAGTCACGTTTAAGACGCCGGCCTTATCTGTCACTTCTGGATTCGCGTCACTAACTAAACTCATCTCGCAGCAACATCTTCCCTGATAGCGACACTATCTGTTACCGGTCGACCATATCGCCGCTGTGCTGGTGTGAGGGCAGTGGCTTATGTTGAAATGTGTAAGATTCACAGGTGATATGGAATAAAAAAATCCCCCGACATACAGCACACAAGCACAAACAGGCTTGAGAAAGACACACACACACACTTGATGCTATGTATGTGTAAAGGGGGGGTTTCATCAACAGGAGATAAGGAGTAGAGAGGGAGAGAACATTATTACACCCTCCATAGGACACTTATCTTCCCACCAAATGGTAGATCACACTAATGTCAACAGCCAGCATCTTGGCCTAATAAATTCAGTCTAATGCCATGCCAAGCCTGAGATGGCAGGAGAAAGATGGGCTGTGCCTGTGTGCATTTGAGAGAGAGAAAGAGAGAGAGAGAGAGAGAGAGAGAGAGAGAGAGAGAGGGCACACGGGGGAGGAAGGAATGCAAGAAAAACGGAAAGAAGACAGATCAGATCCAGTGTAATAAATGCAGTGCGGCACTCTCCAAGAGATGGTGCTAAGATAAGGAAGATGTGCTACGATAATTACAAACTGTACAGATCTGATATGGTGCAGAGCAGGTAGCAGAATCAGCAACGTGTCAGGAGTCGCTGATGTCGGACACCAGATACGGCCGGACCGTGTTTATTTACAAAATTTATGAAACAAACAAAAAAAACACATCGCCGCAGTTTTGATCCTGTGTTCCCGTGTTAATTATTCATTTACCTCCTGTAATATGCCGAATGTGAATCAGACCACATGAAAGGGGGGCGGTTAAAACTTAAAAATTCCGTTCCACTGCGAAAAAATGACGCAAAAGATGCTCTGTCTTCTGTTTCGCAGGGATACATTTATTGTAGATTTAAATGCACGTTGGTTTCTGTGCTCTAATTGCTCAGCTCATGTGCAACTGTGAAAACCTTGTTATTTATTCCCTATATTTGTTTGTTCCAGCTATACTCCGGATCCTTACAGGGGCTGTGTCATGCACTCGTATTAGTTAGTCTAGTGGTGCACAACACTGTGTGCCTGTGTGATTTTAGGAGTGACAAATCAGCATTCCTGATTCAATATGAGCTGTTTGTAAATTGGAGCTCGCTCTCTCTCTCTCTCACTCACACTCACACACACACACACACACACACACACACACACACACACACACACACACACACACACACAAACCTTAAACACAGGAGCATTCTTATGCATTCTCTCTCTGCTCTTTGTCAATTCACTGCCACTCCTGCCCACCTTCTCCTTCGCCGATGCATCAGGCATTTCATGCCCAGTAATTTCATGGCCAGGAAATTTGCGAGTCAAATAGCCTTTTAAGCAAATTCGATGTCTTCGTTTCACAAGGAAGCCACAATGAATCTGTCAGAACCTTCTCCACTTGCAGTTCTTCTTACTGTAAGTGTGCACGTTTCCCGCCTTCCAGCAAATGAAAGCATGTGCGCATGCAAGGAAAAATAAATAAATAAATAAATGAACATACGCCTGCCCGCTCCATCAGTGGTTGCTTTTAATGTTAGTGACTTGGCAGTTCAAGATTAAAAGGGTTACCAGCCATGAAATGTAAAAGCTCCATGTTGCACATTTACCACGGCTTTTCACACATATGAAAACACACAGGCACGCGGAGTAATCTTTTTGCTAACATGTCGGGCAACAAAGTCAAACAAAAGAAGGCTTGAAAATGGCCCAACTGAGTGCCATTAAGACTCCGAGATTTGCTTTCATCATGGAAATCCCCTCCCATGTCTCCTTTTACAGTGGATCTGCTGTCTGGATAATTAACTGTACTATCCGACCTGCCGTGGTAGGCAGACGTTCCCCCTAAACCTGAATCGAGCCGAGCAAGAATTAGGAGGAGGCTCAGCGGAATGTGAGAGAAAAACCCAATGCAAAGAAATAAATCCCCACGCTTTGTAATTAGCCACCAGCTCTCTCTCTCTCTCTCTCTCTCTCTCTCTCTGCCTTCCTCCTGTTTGCCGCTCAGTCCTCTCAGCTAATTTTCCCCACGTCTTGTTTTCCCCATATCGCTCCCCCTCTTTTCAATATTTCCCCCTGCTTTTGTGCTTTTCACGCATGCCCCCCTATTCCTATTCTCTCCCTTCATCTCATCTCTGTTTTTCTCTCTTCACTTCCTCCCCATTCTTGTTCCTTTCCAGCCTATTGCCTGATTTTCATAAGATTATTCCACTCATTTGGCGGCCTTGATAAGTATCTGTGCACTAAAAGCTGTCAAGCCCTTTTTAAAAAGCTTGAGGTCTTTTGGTGAAGTGAATTTGTGTCCTAAATAGCTCCTCTGCACTCGTGAAACTTCAAGAGGCAGAAATAATGAGATAGCATACTGACATTTCCAGACCTCAGCCCTGTGTCTGTGTGCATGCATGTGTGGGTGTGTTTTGTGTGTGTGTGTGTGTGTGTCACATAAGAAAATCTTTTCCACTATAAATGTTACAGTTAGAATACATGTCATATGTCTCCTGTGTGTTACTTTATTGTAAAACTGTGATATTTCCAACACAAAAAAATACTTTTTTTACTGCAAACTTACCATTATCCGTTTATAAAAAATAAAGAAAAATGCAGCAGAAATTACATTTTTTATTTAGAGCTCAGCACTGAGCACTATTTTGACTGTGGCAGACAATTTGGGACAAAAACAAACTGTTACACACCTAATGACTGCTCTAAAATTAAAGTAAGATTCTCAGTTTTGAAATAAAAAGTTCTCCCTCCATCATTCCGTCATCTTGTCTAAAAATGACCATTTCAATGAAAATGTTCAAAATTGAGCTGAGCGGCCTGGTTCGTTCCAATAAGATCATCATTACAACATTACAAAAATCATGAAGCTTTAATTTAATCTCTTTTTTTTCAAATGTGGAATTTTTGTACTCATTTAATAAAAGAAACGAATCTAAAATGTATCTTTTTAATCAACTCTGAGGCATAGGTAGGACAAAATAATGATCTCTTCTTTCAAAACTAATATCTTTCAAACGGTAGCAGGATTATAATTATTGGGACTTTAATCATGGAAACCTGAGATTCTAATAATCTTCCATCATAAGACTTCTTTTGTTCCTGCATGTCAGAATGTCTCCTCTGTTGTCCCATAGCTGTTTCCAGCTGCACCCTCCTTTTTTCCTGCGTATTATTTTTGCTCGGTGCCATTGTGGTGCATAACTGGCAGCTTGTGTGGCGTTCCATTCTCTGGAGCTTGTTTTTCCTTTGGTATGTGCCCGCATGTGTGTGTGTGTGTGTCTGCTCACTGGCCACAAGGTACCGGTGATATCGTTCATTTGCAGATGTGCTCTGACATTTCCCCACAGCTGAACGCCAACAGCAAGCCCTTGATTTGTGGATATACACCTACACGTGTATACACACACGTGTACACACACTCTCACACACTCTCACGCAGGAGAGCCGAAAGGCTCTGTGAGCCAGAGGAGGAAATGTCAGAGTGAACAGGAGTCTGTAGGAAAGAGATCATTTAACACCAGTGTCTACAGAGACAGTACATCAGCAGTGAGCAGTAAACCCCTGACATATACACCTGGAAGCAGGAGGCGAACACAGAATTACCCATTGAAAGCCCTACAGACTACTTCCATTACGTTTCATACAATGGCCATGTTAGTGTTAGATATTATTGTTATTTAAAGATCGAGTAAAAAACAGGGTTCAAGCTGGAAGAAAAATGGCCATTTACCACAGAATGCGTGCGAGGAAAAAAAAGACCTGAGGGGGTTTTACTGGCCAATTATGCAAGAATTAGTCATTGATGAATGCAAATGAGGACTCATTCAGTAAATAAGACTGTATAAACAGACCTGACCTCAAAAGCAAGAATCTGCAGCTTAACCCTCCGGTATCAGGGTGAACGTAATATTAACATTTTGCACTTCAAGTTATTATTTTTTTATATATTTATATTAGCTGAGATTTAATATGTTGTTAATTTTTGCAGGATTTTTAGAATTCTGACTTAGCCACAAAAATAAAAATATTGAAACAATGGAAAATCAATAGATCTGCATCCTTCTTCATGTGAGTATAATATGCACATTGGCTCCCAATCAAACCACTGTTTTTGATCCATAATCCCTACTGATAGTACTGAGGAACAACTGTGGTAAATTATGCCAGATTGTGCGCTTAGATGCCCTGACTTTAAGTACTGAAATTTCCAATTTCCACAAATGCAACATGATAGGGGAGAGGTCGAGCCTTTTAATTAAGCTGTTTTGTCATGATTCCACACCCCTTCCAGTTGATATGGGTCTGAAATCTGAAAATGAAAAACCAAGATCTGAAACCTTAAAAAAAACAAAAGAAAAACAGAACTGAAAGTGTAAAAAATAAGATCTGAATCTGCAAAGAAAAAACTAAGAAATAGAATCCAAAAAAGCAAAACATAAAAGGGAAAAATGATAACAAATAATTATATTTAACCTGAAAAATGTGTTTTTATTTTGAATACGTTGATGAATTTCCCAGAATTCAAGATCAAAACTTGACATTTCAGATTTTATTTTTTCTAAGGACAAATCTCAACTTCAAGACCCGATATTAATTCCATAATACTGAGGCTGCTGCTCATTTCGCCAGCACATGCTGAAAAAACCAGGCCGATACAGGCTGAATTTGTAGGTGACCACGGACGAGGGCACCAGCTACACCTGGCGATTGCAGGTCTACACAGAGAAGGAGGCCAAGGCTCCGCCGGAGCGGAACCGGGAGCTCACAGGAGTGACTGTTTTCATAAAAAAATGGGGTGGCATGATTTAAATATGGTATTTAAATTGTTAAAAGAATATAGAATGAATGAATTTTTGATGTTTATGATTAGGCCTGATCTTGATTTATAAAAAACAAAAAAACAAAAAAAAGAAACTGTATAATAAATTTTACTAAATGCTGAAACGTTGAATGTATTTATTTCACTTTTAAAAGATATGCACATGTACCTATTTACTCATTCTTTTGCCCTTTTAGGTGACAACATTTTTGTGGCGACAGGATTTACACATCCAGGCTATAACCTTGCTCTGTCTGAAACTTAAGATAAAAAACACAAGGAAGAAGTTCTGAAAAACAAATATTTCTCCTTTTTTTCTCCCCCATCTATCTCTGCCTTTTATTGTTCATTCTGCCTTTGCGTGACTGACTGAAGGCTGAGCTGCTGCCTGACGGAGCGAGGCAAATTATTATGTAAAAAAAAAAAGAAAAGAAAAAGAAGAACCTAAACAAACAGCTTGCTTACACGGACATTATCAGCAGCTGACACGAAGAGGGCGGAAATATGACGAATAGACACTCGGGGCGGCAGGAAAGTTGCGAGATGCGGCGATGGGTCAGGATGACGGCGCTGAGATCGTTACGTGAGCAGCGGTAATGAAGGTGACTACTTTGAAGTTGATGATGAATGACATAGTGACATACTTAAGAGTAAAGTAGAACATTGCCTTCAGGCTGCAAACAGAAATAAACACACTGATATAATTAGTCACTGTAGCACACATATTGAATGCCTTCTGTTAGCTGCTGATTTGTGTTCTGAAGTAAATGCAAGGTGTGTGCAGGAGCGTGTGCTAATGTGAGTTAATGCACGCTCCTGGACGCATCCGAGCATCTGTTAATATAGAGTTTATAGAGCTGGTGGAAGCCCAGACCCTCAAGACACCCCTTCTCCTTACTGGATGTTGATGATTCTTGTCTATTTAGCCTTATTGACCTCTACATCCAAACTAATCCGCCTTAAATTATGCATAACCTTTTACTTGGCAGAGCTCCCCATAAATCTGTTTATTCCCTGTTTGCTCTCTTACAAAGCCTGCTAAACAAATTCCAATTAAGCAAAACAGCAGTACAGCATGAATGATAATTCAACTCAGTAAAGTCCCCAAAGAAGATAAGAGCATAATCATTGCTGTGATGTGTTGAGGCAGCTTATAACTGTTCGGTTTCCCTCGGAACCGGTTAGTACGTCTTATTTTCAGGTCATCTGGACTCTGGGAATACTAGGCGGTTAGCATGTGTGCACGGATGAATGATGCTTAGGCATGAACGTCATATACAGTAAAATCTCCAGTGTTAATATAAGAGTTAATGAACTCATCATCTCATCATCTGACATACTCTATTCTGTAAATAGGTTCATTTTTTATTTTATTTTGATTCTTCTAATCTATATATATTGCCATACTGGTACTTCTTTGCCGCTGTAATGAGTGATTTTCCCTGGTGTGGGATTAATAAAGTTGATCTTATCTCATATTAACATTAACAATAAAACTGCACTTTATTGTGTAGGATTTCATATCTCTGTTTGATGAAGTTAAATTTGAAAAATTTTGAAAATACAAGCAAATGCATGTACCCATTTTTCAGGTATTACTAGGTGAGCATTTTAGTTTTTTACTTAGCAACAATTAGTTTCATGTTGGAATATATGTCTAACAAACTGTAATAAAACAAATCGTTATTTTGCATATTAAACACTTACATTGTGAAGCCGAAACAGTAAGAAATGTTCAGTTTGTATTGACAGTATCACAGACTCCATTGCCATTTGGTGAAACTTTGCAGAAATTATATATATTATTATTCATAAGTGTGTTTTAATTATTACATATAATTAAAATAACTGTTGTGTTTTTACTACATCAGATTGAGCTGTTATTATCTACATAGGGAGCAAGTCTGTCTTTGTAAAACTCACTATGTTGCGCCGTCATGTTTCTACAGTAACCCAGAATGAACAAACCAAATGCTATAGGTCTATAAACGGCTTTTCTGAAACTTCTGGTGTCATTTTCTTTCTGGCTGCAAGCTGGGCATTGGATAAAACACAGTGAATCTATAATGTTCTCTGCCTTCTTCTTTCCTTTTTACCACCAGCTAAGAGCTCATTTAGTTATTTAGCTGGTACAGTGGGTGATAATTTAATAATTGGGTAAAATATCAAAATGAAATAGTAAATGTTATCAAGGGAATGTGAGCAGAATCTTATCATGCAAAGAGAATACAAGAGACTGAGAAAGGTATTACAATAAGGAAAGTTTGAAGGATTTAATGTCATAAAACCATTATTAGTTTATTTATCTTTTGAATTGAAGTCATTTTTACACCATGAACCACTGTCTGGATGAGATCATTTTCCTTTAACAGGAAGGACCATTTCTTCTGCTAAACTATAAAGAACCTGTGCTCGTCTGAATGCATTCACTTGGTATTTAAAAAGATTGCAACTACTTCATTTTGAATTTTCTAAAGGACAACAATTACGTTCCCCTAACTCACTGTGTTTAAGAAAAGTACTTTTCTCAGCATTTATCAGCACTTTAGTTGTTATTGTCGTTTGATTTACTTACCGCTGCCTCTGCCTTCGGATGATTAATTTAGTTTTTTTTTTAGACAGCACTTTTCTCTCTGTAATAACAATGACTAATTAGGCTTCATTATCCTATCCACTTTCAAAGTTGCACCTTTTTTGTCTCTCGAAAAAAAGAAAAGCTTTTACTCAAGACGGCGGTCTTTGTCATTGATTTACTTTGACGTGAGCTGCGAGTATGGAAAATGGTGTTTTTTTTAAGTAAAAAGTGGAAGAAAAACAGCAGTTAAGGATTTGTTCTCTTAATGTTCCATCAAGCTTTTTTAAATATATATTTAACTACATTTTCGAAAGTACATAACAGTGCCAGTTAGGAACTCAAAGGCAGGCTATTGACTCGGGTACATCCAGTATGCACCAGGTGTCCTTCACTTGGCCACATGTGTGCATTTCAGGGGATAAACGATCCAAATATATCTGTCCTGGTACTCTGAATTTCCAAGACCTCTCTCCATTAAGTGTGAGCGATAACAGGGCCCCAGCTGTGCTTTCTGCCACCACCACGGTTTCAAAGACACAGAGAGAGAGACGGAGAGAGGTTGAACCAACCCCTCTCCCCCCACCACCACCACCACCAACCCCCCCATACCCCCCTACACCCCCACCCCAGCGGTCTTGACCCAGTTAAGACGGTTCTGTGACTGATAACCGATGCAGAGGCCGTCAGACAAGCTTTATTGAGACAATAAATGAGCCGGGACTCCAGTTGCACCGCAAGGAACATTAGTTATGTATTTAGAGTACTGCATGGCTGAGCTCCGTATCCATCCTCCCCTCCTCCTCTACTCTCTATCATTTGTGCTCCTCTTCTTCTTCTATATCCTCTTTTACCCCCTGTACGAGAAGGCCTATTTCCCCCCTGATGTCATTTCCTGCCAACCTGGCACACGGCAGCCGCATCAGGAAGGCAATCTAGTTCTGATTCCTCCGCAATTCCTCCACCCCCGCACCCTTGTTCCAGAAAAGTGCTGAGTTACAGATCCAAATCTGTGCAATCTGTCTTTATCCTTGATTTATCTTTTTTTTTTTTTGCAATATAAAACTGTCAAGTTTAGATTAGCACCAAACTTTCCAAATCCTATTTTTTGATGCCACTGTCAGTGGGCCAAGGTAGAGAGTTGAAGTGATAACTTTCCAAAATATTTCCAGACCTAGAGAAATTCGCAATTTTAAAAATTAATTTCAATCTCTTCAAGGGCAGTAATGTGGTTTGCAATGCCTCCTTTGCCCATGCATGAGCGTTGTGGTTGTCAAACCAACAACCTTTTGGACATGTTTTAACTATCTACCTAACTTTCTCTAACTATCTATTTATTCAGTGTTTTTACTTACTCGCCATTTTACTACTTTCTCCTTCAGTGTTTTTACTTACTCATCAGGTCAGTTTGTTTTGGAGAGAGAGACCTCTGAGGATAATGCGGCTCCTGGTAAAAACCTCCTGAATAATGAACACTAAAGGAAACCTGACTGGGCGAAGACAACAGCTCCCCTGATCACTCACTACTACATCTCTGTCTTTTGTGACTTTATACTGGATTTCAATAGTACATTAATCTGACAGTTGTAGTTGCTGGTTTCTTCTCAGATTTCATCCTGAAGTCCAAATCTGGATTTCAAGACAGGAGGCACCATACTCTTAGCCTGGATATATGCATTCTTTGCAAATTCACTTCTCTCTGCAATTCAATCTGGACATCAAGGATCCAATTTTCCCATCAGTGAGCAAGCCAATCACAGAACAGGGGAGGGTACAGCAAGAAGATGATGAAACAACAAAGCAACTTTGTTGGTAATGGTGGATCCAACATGGCAGCAGACAGTTTACCTTCGATGCAATCTTAAAAAGTGTTCTAGGTAATTTAGACAATAAGGTAAGGTAAGTTTGAAGTATTGTTATTTAAATGAATGGGTTTTTTTTCTATTTGGTCTAACTTTTAATGAAATAAGTAAAAGTTACCTTTAATATTATTAATAATGAATGGGAAAAAAAACACCATTTTCATTAGTTTAATATTTATTACCCCAAAAATGTATGAAGTCCCCCACAATATCCCTAACTTATATTGTACTGTATTTTGAAAAATGAGCAACTTTTAGTGCTAAACTATGTCATCGTCATCAGGTATTGGGTACATCATTAGATATGTTTGAGACGATTGGCTATAAGCTACAGCATAGATGCATTTGATGTATTCATAGTAGCCAATAAACAGCTCTGGACTTTCATTAACCACGCCTCCAATATGAACAAATGAACACATGGTTCCCGGACCTCATCTCAACCTACATTGAGATGAGGTCTGGTGGTAGCCAGGCTACCTAACTCTAAGATGCACTACAAATTGAATTAACATCATTTCATCTGAATTGCCATCCACTACTGATACAGTTCCTTTGTGCAAGGCACTCGGCTTCAAGTGGCATGGCACACCACTTCAGTGAGTGATGCAAATGAGGCAACATTGTATGTGCCTGTGTGTAAGAGGAATACACAACAAGACCGTTTTGCACAGTCTTGGCCAATAAAGTAATCTCCTTTGCAAAAAGAGCCCATTGATGGTAATGAACAGTGTTATGTATACACGGAAGAATACACTGATGATTACGAGGCTTGTCCATTATTTCAGATCTACAGACTTCATGCAGTACACCAATATAATTAGACGTACTTGGCACACAATAATGTTGTCTTATAATTATATTTCACAATGAAATTAGGTTTAAAAATCGCCCTCTTGTTCTCTCTCTGCATGTGTGTGTATGTGTGTACGCAAGGCTGAGAGCTGTGTGGGTTTTAACTTGACATTTCCAAGGATCAGCGAGGATCAATAGCAAAAGGTCAAGAAAACAATAACCTCTAGCTTGTTGCGACGCTTGATACAGGAAGTCTGCCTGTGGTTGCCGTCGATCTAATGACGCTCTTATGGTATATTCTTCATGAGTCGATCAAGGACTAGGCAGCTTGGCGGCGACCAACAAACCAGTAGTGAGGATGTTTTGATGCTGTCATCTTTCCCGTATTCATAGGATTTGTTCTCAGAGAACAAAAAAAAAAAGAACAAAGGTGACTATTACAGATGCCACAAAATGTTTTTGTGGCAGTGCTTTATATGAGAAGAGTTCATGTTTGCCATTTTATGTTGAGCAGAATTGCCTATGCTGGAGAGCTGTCAGTTTGTAGTGAAGGAAAAAAAACACATTTGACACCAGATAGTGTTACATTGGAGGTCAGTGAAGCTGCAGTCCCAAAGAAGTTGATGTCATCCACATTTATAAGTACATTTGCTGTTATTGATTGTAAAAGAAATCTGAGTTGATGAATAGGTTCAGAGTTCTACACTGTAGAGACATTTATGAATGCTTGCTTTTTCATAACCTTGGAATTTTACTTCATTGTAAAGTTTGCTTGCTTCTTCCTGGACTTAAAATCGGAGGTAAGGCTTTAACATTTCAGGTAACTCATGTAAAATTGAAAATGGATAATAAGAAACAGACCATAGGACAGAGCCTAGTGTTTAAAAGGGGCATATAGGCACAAAAAGAGGAGAAACACAGCTATCAAAAGAGATAGAGAAGGCCCATAGAGTTTGCACTGCTGAAAACAACTGTCCATTGAGGGATTAGTGAGAAATAGGCCTGTGCAGGATTTTGTGGGAAGAAGTAGGGATGATTTCCTATATGAGTGGCTCTCCCAATACTTAGGATATTTCAGTTTTGTATTTTGGGTCAGATTTATTGTCCTTAAACAAAGAGGAATAACTTGTATCCTTTGAGTAAAATGTTGATTGGAAGAATTAAAAGTGAATTGTGGAAATGGAAGTTTTCAGACGGTATTCTACTGAGTGGCCATGGGGAGTAGTTTTAGTGTAGGGTCAGAGAATGATTTAACTGATGCTAACTCACTACACACGAGGAGAAAAAAGAGGAAAATTGGAAGAGAAGACCTGGGGGACCGGAAGTCATTCACACCTTGGACAGAGCCACACCTCATCCCTCTGGGAGAAAGGTATGGGGATTCCTTCCAGTGTAGCGAGACAAACCATTGGGTGAGATATTGCTCATTTGCAATATCTCAATCCAACTCAATCCTAAGGCTACTTCAGCAGAAAGGCCAACAAACCCCATAGCACAACTAGTAGGATTGTTAGGCCAGTTAATTAAATTGTATTTGTCTATCTATACCTGTACCTGCATCTACAGGCCTATTGCTGAAAGAATGTCAGTTTACACATCTCCACATTTCTTTGTCCTGTTGGGACACCACACCAGTATGTCTATTAAGGTGAAATTTGTCATGTAAACCAAACTGTGTCATTTAATGCACAAAGGTGCCTTCTGATAGAATAAAATCAACCCATGAGTGGAGAAAAATGAGAAGCACATTGTACCCCCATCAGTATGGACCTCCTCCTCTAATGATGTTGGTTTGACAAGAACTGCTGAGGCAGTAGATATTACTAAAACATAATGCCTCTCTTTCACAGGAAATGAGAGACGCATTCAACTTGTAATTCAATCTCTGCTGAACGGAGGTATAATAATGCCATGCAATAGTCCATGCGACACTCCTGTACTTCCTGTTAACCAGAAAACAGATTTGCACAAGACCCAAGAGCTATCAATGAAGTGATGATCCCCTGTTTCCCTTGAGCTCCAAATCCTACCACAATCTTGTTTTCAATACCTTCCAAATCGAGTGTCTACACTGTAATTGACCCTTCCTAGCCCCTTTTCGAGCTGTGCTCCAATAATAGTTGAGCAACCTCGGTCAACTTTCCCCTTTCCTGTATACCGAGATATAGTATGTGCTCCTTGGGGAGGGAGGGAAGGGACCTTTCAAAGAGACTTATACACACAAACACCGAGGACAATATTTTTCAGTGCTTTCATGCTGAGATATGGAGTCAAGGCAGCTTTGGATCAAATAAGATACCTTTCTCATGCGGCTGAATCTTGATCTCACAAATTCAATTTTTTTCTGCTTTCACAAGAGATCACTGCTGTAAGAATGACGGCTTTACAGAATCGCGGCACATTGGATTATCTACTGGCCTCACAAGGAGGAACATGTGCATCATTAGTTTACATCTTCTTGTCAAGCGAATTTTAAGCAAACTTTTAATATCTCAGAAAAATCTAATGTGAAATATGTGTATTTCCATTAACTGGTTTGACGCAAATAAACAAGTGGCAATCAGGCAAAGCAGTTTCCTTAGAAAATGGTGATACAAGATTTGTCATGTATGGGTGTAATAAAAACTTCCATCAATATTTTCTAAAGCAATACTCCAAAACGCACATAAAAAATGGGTGTTGGAGTAAATTTATACCTGACCACACTGCTACCATACGAGAATCAACTAATCAATTTAGTAAAATTATCAAGACATGTATGTATACATAACCCTGCCACCTCTAAAGTGTTTGACCGTTTTAAAGAAGTTAGAGGCATTTGGTTATTGTTTTTTTGTTTTTTTATTAAAATTATTTCAGCTGTAATTGCATCCCATCTAATCACTGTCTCATAATACCTTCCCTTATCCCCCAAAACTCCCTACTGTGTATAAAGATGCTCATCAGCCATTGGCCGTTGTTCAGCCTATCGGCTCAGGTCCTCTCTGAGTCGGTGAGCCCGTCACGTGTGGCGGCACGCTTCATCAAACTCCCACGGCTACAGCAAGCTTATGAACTGGACCTGAATGATTTTCTCCGACAGTAGCTGCAGTAACGGAGTGACGACGGTAAACCTCAGAGACCCACCCATTATGAGGTCCATCATGCACACTGAGGGGGCATTGTGCACCCCGGATTGTAAACAACAAATCGATAGCTCATTTGTCATTTGGTTTGTAAGGAAACAAGTTTTTTGGGGGGAAGAGATCCACTTTTCCAATCCAAATGAACCAATCAATCTCTGCTCTCTCCTGGGGCCTCCCCGGCGGAGAGCAGGGTGGGGAAGGAGCGGAAGAGTACTCTGTCTCCTTTTTTCTCAACTCATATCACCCCCCACCACCCCTGCTCCTTATCTCTCTGCTTCGCTCATCTCTTTTCCACCCTCTCTAATGCTCGCGCTGCCTCCAAAGTATCGCATCTTTCCGTCTATTTTCCCTCTCCGAGATCATCTCTTTCCGTGTCTTTCTCACCCTCATCTCGCGTCTCTCTACAACGCCACCCACGTTGCTTTCCTGTGGTGCATTTGTAATCCAGAGAAGAGAAGGCGGAGGAGGCAGAGAATAGGTTCTACTGTTCCGCACTGATGGTATTTTGTGTTTAAGTGGGGGGGCAGAATGTTCCTGCCAGGGTGCTGCTGATGCTGAACGGGACTGGCAGGTGGATTATACCTTGTGCTGCTTTGTCCCTGGACAAATTTAAAGGCAGCCCAGTGGGCACCATCGGAGAAAGTAGGTGCAACCAAGGTTTGGCCTGTCTCTCTCTTTTCTACCTACATCTCTGGAAAAAAATAAGAGACCACTGCATTTTTTTTTCTGAAATCAGCATCTGTACATGTATTACAGCTGTTCCATTCCAGTATCTGTTGATTTCCAAGACATGCACACCTAAAAATAAGGGTTATTGCAAATACTGATTTATGAACTCTTCTAAAGTGTAAACATTAGTATTATGTTTATGATTTACCAACGGTCCCTCCCTGGGCAATTGAAACTCTCTTTCCAGGTGCAAAACCTTAAAATGTGCTTCGTTCGTTAGAATAAATGAGACTCCACTGCTGTGTCTGCTCAGCCTTCTACATGAGAGCTTGTGCGGGGCGAGATCAAGTAGCAGCGTATGAGCATGATAGTGATGAGCAAAGATAAGCTGAAGCACATTCAGTGCTCTTCAGACACAACAAGTACTACACGTAGAGTGTTTAAAATTCCCAATGTATGAAAATAATTCAGGTAATTAGAGCGACATAAGATTCCTGTAATTCAGAAGCATTTCATGATTCTTCAGCATGTGAATGTTTTGGTAACCGGGTGAAACGGTTTATGGTTCATATGATGTCAGAACATGGTTCTTATAATCTCACAGGTGGGCAAAAAAACATTAAAAACAGCAAACATCCACAGTGAATTATTATTATTATTATTTTTTAAATAACCATCTAGGAAAAACACAGTTCACTGTTATAACTAATTTGAACACTGTTTGTGGAATATGTAAGCCTCATTAAAATTACAAATGCCAGGCAGAGAAGAACAAGTAGAGGTTATTTTACAATGTAGATGAATCACAGTGAGGGAGGAATAATGGGCCTCTCACTTAAACAAGAGGCTTTTAAGTGGAAAAACATAAAGTGGTTTGATCACATTCAAATTGCTGAAAAAAAACAAAACAATTGTGCGCTGACATTCACATTGTACCAAGACACACAGTCACATGGGTGGAAGGGCTGAGTGTCTGACAGTAAAAATGCTATACAAATGAATCTTCCAAACAATATACATATAAAAATGTAATATTAATTATTTTCTGTGATTAACTGCAATAAACTGCATATGCATATATAATCCAATACTGCATTTTCTTTATAAATGTTTTCTCAAAAAAAAAAACAGAAAAAGAATATAATACAACCAAAAATAAAATTAGATAATATAGAGACTCCATTGTGTTATATTATTTGGGCTGCAGCGGTAACTCAAAGTGCATGCAATTTCTGAGATTTCTAATAGAGCTTGATTACAGTTTATTAAATTCAATGTAAAAATGCATTTCAAATGCACCAGAAACAACAATGACATTTGTGTTGTCCATATTCCTGCCTAATCATAACTCTACCTACTCCACTTTCCCTGCTGCTTTCTGTGCGCACGCACACACACACACACACTATATTATTAATGGCATCTTTCCAAACACTCAGTTCCCAATGGGTAACAGAAGTTTTTTGGAAAAAAAAAAGTCGGTTTCAAATGCTTGATTAAATACATGACAACTCGACACCAAAGGAGTATTCATCACACCCACACCTGTGTGCTGTATGTGCTGCGGTTTTTACGCAAAACCAACATCTGTGAGTACTACTGCAAACAAAACAACGTGTCCTGCTCTCCTTTACTTTCTCTCCTGTGCACTCCTCCCCCTCCCACACACACACACACACACACACACACACACACACACACACACACACCGCATAGTGCAAACTCTTCCCTTTTCCATCTTTATTCCGTTGTTATAAGTGTGGCCTCTGGTGGCCTGCTCCCTGTAGGCTCTGTGTAACTCTCCATTTTGACTTTGTCCTGTCTCAGGAGATGAAGTGGACTCCCACAGGAATCCCACTTTTTATGCACATACGGATGCACCCATGCACATATCACAAATATAACACACACACTGCCTCTCACACTCTAGCACTAAAGCAAACTGTACATGTGAAGGAAATATACCATGTTTCGATATGTTCTATTACAGTTTTATTCATTAACCCAAAAGTGTAAATCACTGGTGCAGTGCCCGTTCACAATGCATGTCCGTTTAGAAATCACGTTCCAGTTCAGAGGGGAGATAATGCCCGGCCTGGAAGTGCTGCTTGCAGCATTGTCATGATGTATGGGCGCTGTCTGCATGTATGTACCAATGTCCTTCACATATTTTGAGAACCGTTCATCCAATCGTCCTCACACTTGGCGGGTGTATTGCAGAGGGCCCGAGGGGGTGCAGTATCAAGTGTGAAGTCGATTTGACGAGCGTTTCTGGAGATATTTGTGGGATATTCATACAGACAGGAAGGCAGACAGGCAATTCAATGCAGTTACAGGCCAAAATGTCAGGTTTGTTGGGATAGTGTCACCATCTGGTTATATTGCACCAACTTCCGCAATATCCCCTGCAATACACCTGCCAAGTGTGAAGTGGACTGGATGAATGGTTGTTGAGATGTGCGTGGTAAAAGAATTCATAAGCAGACAAATGTTAAAACCAACCAATATGTGATAGTATTTTTAAATTCACACCAGGGTTAAGTGTTGAGTTTAGATTTCAGGTTAGAATCATGATTAGGCATGTCGAGTGATGAAAAAGTTAAGACAAGAGATGTAAAATCAATGCTGCCAATGGAGGGAAATTTGCTTTTGTAAAATTTATGACATCTGCACATCAGTTGCTTTTACAGTTGGTAGAATTCTTCCCTGGTGATTCAGCTAGACACAATTAGAATAGTTTTGCCACTATATCAGTTATGCTGCATATTTGCATGTCAGATACAAGATTTACCAACGGTGTTGGCAAATGTATGTGCTCTCTAAAAAGTGGCACACTTCCATAAATCATTACCACTAGGGCTGGTTGATGTGGTCAAAATAGAATACAATTCAACATTTTAAATACTAGTTAATTAAAAAAATAATAATAATTAACAATATTTGTTCATCTGTGTCCTCAGGATTGTAATTTTTGGTAACTACCAAAAAAATGGGGTTCGGTCTTCTTTGAGTACAAACAAAGCCTTGCAACATTTTCAGAGTGACTGTGGTGAAAGGCATCTCAAAAGGACATTTTTTAAAATGACAAAATGTTCCTGAAGAAAGCAAAAGAGGAAAAAGGTTCATTTTACCGGCGCAGGCTCTTATAAACCAGGGTTTCAATAATAAAAAAGTAAATACTCAAAATGCTCAAGAGATGCATTCATTTACTATAAAAAGGTATGTAATTCCCCACAACAACTAAACACTCCCCAATGCGTGGCAGTGGTTTTAGTGGATAAATTGATAATTCTGTTGTTATCGCTGCTGTCATCTGTTTCAAAACCGGAGAATATAAAATCAGTATTTGGTAAAAACCCATTTTGGAACACAACGCGTTTCAAAAGCCCTGGCCTTTAAAGTGCTATATCCACAGTAAGTGCTCATACAAAGTGTTTTCCCTCTGGGACCGAACCTCTGGCCTCGGTTTAGACTCAGAGAGATTTGCGGGGAGCAAGGTTTGCTTGCCTGCAGGGCGTGCATGCAACACACAATCACCTGATGTGAGGCTTTACCTCTTCCTCTTCCATCTATCAATCGGGACATGCCCTCTGCACCCTCAAATCAGTCTAGCCTGGTTCCATTAGATCACAGTTTATCCATTTTTCAGGAAGGAAAATTGTAGTAGTTGGAGCCGTTTTCACACAGAAAAGAATTATTTAAAAACTTGAAGGGCCCTTGGAGAGTGCAAACCTTGGCCGAGACCAATGGTCAAATGCCTGTCTGACATGCAAATAAGCAGAATGACTGATATGAAGGAAAAATACTAAAATACTCTTCAAGTCAATACATTTTAATCACATATATGCTAATCAGTGGTGAATTAGTGGTCCTAGTATCCATCAAAAGCTACAATCAGACTGCAAGGCTTTATGCTCAATTCAGATATTTTGTGAAATCCAATATTTTTGCAAGGTCGTTCACATTTCCAATTAAATGTAACTTGTCAGTGATTTCCAGTGTGAACTTTGAAAACCTGCATGGTTTGTCCTGCATGCACATTAGAGGACACGGCGAGATCATATGCATTGAGCATGGAAGTAAAAATGGATGTTAGTGGTGAGTATCTGGTGATTTTAAAGTCGCTGTCCTACCAGAACCAGCACATGTGCAACATATTTGTTTCAAAGAGGAGATTAAGGAAGAAAAGAGCAAGGTTTTTGTCCATGGTTGTTGCTTTCTTACTCGCCTACTTCAGGGCAGTATAGTGACGTTTGTCACTCGTTGATGATGTGTAGGTTGCATAAACGCAACCTGGCCTTTCAGACTGAAGTCGTATTTTAAAAGGTGAGATACGTATTGGTTTTAGGACATTACCAAGTGGCCAAGACTGTCATTAAAAGATCAGAGATTTGGGTCATTTCAGGCTGCAGTCTGCGAGTAGCCTTAGTCACCTCTTTGTTTTTCAGTGTTTTTCACTTCGCCAATATGACAATGTTGGGGTTGTGGTCTTGAAATAGTCAAAAACAGAAGAAACTCACTCTCCAACCACTGCACAAATTTGGGTTTATAAGAATATTGAGGTTTAAAAACCTAATTTGCACACTTGCCTATAATCCATGTCACCCATGTGCACCTCAGACCCAGTTTTGCCAATGAACTCAGCTGAACCATCCGGCTGCATTTGTAAGCGGTCACAAAAAGGGACTTTTATTAGTCACTTGGACCGCTTACAGCTCACATCGGCCCACTCATTAGCCTTGTTGCAGTGCCATGACGCACATAGATCCCCTCCCATGTGCCCATTCATCCTCTACGCCGTCTTATGATACATCCATTCAGAGAGAGGCACGTTGTGCTTTCCAATTCAATTCCTTTCGATTCTTAGTAGCCTCTCTTCTACCTGTCAGCAGGCAAAGTGTCCACTCACGTTTGTTGGTTTAGCTCCATATTAGCATGTTCAACATGGTGTCAAGAGATTTTTAATCCACGTTAACATCAGGATGGAATTAATGGAGTTAATCACATGCAGATGGACATGAGGAATCATGTGGATTACTGTGTGGCTACTAGTGCCAAAAAGGGAACTCAATCAAGATGGCCATGCAAATGTAAATACTGGACTGCAAAAGGCAGAGCAGGAAGTAAAGAAGCTTCATCTGAGGATTACAACCATATGCATGACTTTGGGAAATGCACAGGTGGAACTAATATCATTAAGAATGGCTCTGTTCCATTAAGTGTCCCAGTAAGCCATTCCTGTGAACCAACATGCCCATTAGCAGGACTCAAACTGCCTATTCTAAATTGAATTCAGTTATTAAAGTTATTGATTATGCCTCCGTTTTCCCTACTTTGACATGTCAAAATGTCTAATGCCTTCATTTCATGCTCAAGGCGAGAGCAAAGACGAGAAAATTTAGAGCATTTCAGCTCAGTGAGAGTCTGGGTCGCACACAGATGGGAGCAGAGGAGAGACGGACAAACTGCACAACTGTCATTCTTCTTTCATTCTTTCTCAACATCATCTATTCTATTTTCAAACAAGTTGAACACAGCTGTGGACGGAGGGGACACAGACCAGGAGACCGCGATGCTTTTCCCTGACTGTCGGACATCAGTTGAGTAGGCGGCCCGTCAGTGTGGCTTTCAGTAAGTCAGAATACAAGCTGATGTGTTGTTCAGACATAAAGGTTGGACATACGCTACCGAAACCATACAAAATGGGCATCTTAGTAATGCAACTATATTTTTATGTTTGGATTTATTTTAATTTATTGGCTGATTTTCTTTTTTTTGGTGCTAATGTTGAGGTGAAAGTTGATTTAACAAAGGTTCATAAATGAAATTAAAGTATTTGAGGATTTTATATAGCTTTGAGCCCATGGTATTTATGTTCGGATAATACATTTTAAGTATAGCACTGAAATATACTTGTTTCTTGATGTACATATGTGTTTTATTGAAGGAAGTGATCCCCAATGACTGTGCTTTGGTATTTTGCTTGTATATTTCCCACTTCCCTCAATTTACTGCGAAAAGACCACATAAAAGCACAAAATCAAGCATTTTTCAATGCAGGAATCACAGAAAACTATGAATGTCCTAGTGGGACTCATAATACATCTAAATATTGGATTAAAGGCAGTTTAAATACTAAATTATATGATTTTCACTATAGTCAATAGCTGCAGCAATTAGCATAGTAGAGTAGCAACTTACAGTTACTGGTAGTATGGTTTTGGGGGGGATTATAAAGAAATATAAAAATTACAGACTTAAATGCATGCAAAATGTATACATAACAATTAAATAGATGAAGATACATCAATTACATGTACAGTAAATGAAAAGTACAGCATAGTCAGCAAGTGAGCAAGTGAACATGTAAAGAGCAGCGACATTATTGCTAGATTACATCATCACTCATTAGGTTATGTGGAATAACAAACTGAATTAGCCAGCTGCTCATTAAATTATGTTATTTTTCAATTACAGATACCAGCTAAAAAAAAAAAAAGAAAAAAAAAGTCCATTTAATTTTCAAATCAGCATGTCCCCAGTGATCTTACACTATATCTAAACTGCTTTAGCTGTCTGGTTGTCTCTGTGTGACAATCCGGCAATGATGTCCCGTTCAATTTATACCCTTCTGTGACATCATATTTTTTTGATATGGTAAATCAAATGCCAAAAAAGAGATGATCGCCCTTCAAATGTTCACCGAACGGTCGATGTAGTGCACCCCTGTGCTGACTGCTAAAAACATAAAAACAGCAGCACCTACAAGGCAACTACAGCTCCGCCGCTGCTTGTATTTGAATTTGTACATGACAGCTAAGTTTTACAGCGTAGCTCGGCCTAAAGCGAAAGATTTTAATCTGGGTTATAAATAAATTCAATCCACGGGCAGTAAAACGGCACTGTAACAACGGTTAGGTTCAGACCTTACTTGCACCCGGACAAATACGACTATTACAACCCCAAAGATACGAAATGCCACCGCGGCTGAGGAGCACTGGCGACTTGACAGGTTTATTTGTGTGTTCTTTAGTTATAAATGGACCACATAAGTAAGCATAAAGGCATGTACACATTGAGGAAACGCATAAAGCATTACACACAGGCATAGCCCTTACATAGTGAGTCTCCTGGGGGTCTACTGCATTATCCCACAGTGACATTCTGACACCAACATACAATAAATACCTCTGCATTTTCCCCCTCACCTCTGAGCGGATTATTAATACAGAAGGACACTTTGTAGCTAACTTAATCAGAGGAAGTGAGATGGAGAATGAAAGGCGAGGCAACAAAAGAGAGAGAGAGAAAGAGAGGGTGAGTGTCTATATGTGACGATGGAAACGCGACCACATTAGTCCAGGTATGATTTATTCCCCCCTCTAGGTGAAGGAGACACCATTTGTATTCATTTGCCTTTATTTTTATCCTAGATTCATCACGCCTTCACATGCCTGTCACCACCGTACTAATATTATTTTGGCCATGTGATGTCCCATAACTGGCTCTTATAAAAATTGCCCCTGCGTGACAGGAGGGGATGATGCACAGTGAGCAGGGAGGGGGGGAAGGGAATCTATTTTTATTTCATTCATCTGATTTTATGCTGTTTTTTTTTTTTCATTTTTTACAAGGAGATTAAAAGGTTCCCCTGGACAGGATGGTGTGAAGGGTGCAGGATAATGATGTCTGTTCTCACACACGTTTTTTATGTGCATGCGCACTTAACTGAAGGAATTTTTTTTACATTTTTTTTTTTATTATTACTGGCAAGGTGAGCCAGTGGTGCTCCGAACCAAGGACAAAGACAACTGTGACCACAATCCTCCTCGCGGGGCTTTGCAGAACAATTAGATGAGAGCGGAGGGTGACTGCAGCTGTGTTTCAGGACAGTACACACACACGCATTGGACACACACACACACACGGACATATGGACACACACAAGCACAGGCTTTGCATAAGCCCTGTTTTCAACACAGTTGCACATGATCCACAAACATATTAAAAGAATATTTAAAAATTCAATGATATTTCCAGTGGTGGAAAGTAACTAAGTACATTTACTCATGTATTAGAATTTCCATTTGTTGCTTCTTTATATTTCCACTACATTTCAGATGGAAAAATGAAAGGTTCTTATAAATAAAGTGTATTATTATTATTTTAAAAAGGATGTATGATTCACCTGCATAACACGCTGTCAACTATTAAATCAATCGCCAACTATTTGATTGGATGGAGTAATATTTTAAGAAAAAATGCCTAAATAAATTCTTGATTCCATTTTCTGATTTATTTGCACTTTTATGATAGGAAATATCTTTAAGTTGTGGACTGTTGGTCGAGAAAAAACAAAACATTTGAGGATGTCCTTTTGGGCTTTGAGAATTTTTTTCACCATTTTATTGACCATACTACAAATGTTGGTTGAGTATACATCTGTATTTTTCCTGGAGTACCATTTCAACTTCAAGACTTTTACTTGTAATTGTGTTTTTTTGTTTGGTTTTTACTTTTATTTTTACTTAAAGATCGAAATACTACTACATGAATCAATCAGGTTATTTGTCACATGTAATCAATCAGCTACAATCACAGTGAAATCTAACAGTGTCAGTTTCTTTATCGCGCAGACAGGGTTCATTTTGATACTCAACAAGAGCAGGACTCTAAGTCATCCTGACTTATGATTGGAAATGAGTTTAGAATCTGGGGTTAACAACTCATAACCTCACCAGGGACGGCAGCTGACAGCCTTGTTGTCAATGATGGAAGAGGTGAAGGTCGAGGCTTCGAGGTTTCCCTTGAGTTGCTGAAGGGTCGACCTGAGCCTGACCCCACCTCACCCATTTACATGCACACTCTTACTGAAATGACTCCTCCAACAGGTCAACGATTTGTTGATTGTTCATATTTTCGATCTAATTTGTAATTTATTTTTTTTCCAGGGATCGGGTCAGATGAAGTAAGGATACAGCCCTCCTTTATATCTAATAAGAATTCAATTATATTATATTATATTATATTCTTTTATCTCAGACATAAAGAAACATGTCAAGAAAAAGGTGTGAGAAGTCATCACTGAATCTTCCTAACTGAGATAAAAGAAAACAAACTATAATTGTAAAAGTGAAGACGTGACTAAAGTGAAGCATTTATAACGAATTTAATTATTTGGTTGTCATTGACAAGAATTATAAACATTCCTAGAATTGCAAATTAATATTAATAAATGCATATTTCAAGTTTTTTTTCTCTTGACTTTAGTCAATTTAATCTTTTTTTTTAATAAAATGTTAGTCTTGTTTTCTTAAAACAAGACCAAATTGACCCAAATCAGGAACAAAACTGAAACATAAAACATAGATAAGATAATTGTACTCAATATTGGATTAATTGTTCCAAAAACAAGGTATTTTTACCTGCTTTTAAATATTTAGTTGTAGAGGTGCCGGTGGATTTTGTTACCTTCAGATGGAGCCAGGCTAGCTAGCCATTTCCTCTTGTTTCCAACCTTTATGCTAAGCTAATGTAACCAGCACAGCTTCATGGGAAAAAGTTGTCAAATATTAGCGTAGATTTTGAGCTAAGGCAGCTAACTATCAAGACGTAAGAACAAAACACAATCAATTTGACTCATTCAGTTCAGTCCAATGTATTTGCCACCATCTTAAGCATAATACAACGTTAGCTGCGTTATTACGTTACATTATTTTCACAGTTTCAGCACAGTGTTGTGCTGTGTCAAGTGGAATGAAAAGCTAAACTCCGCTATGCTAACCTAAGCTACATATCACGAGAACATGAGTTGCACTGAACCTCCCATCTATCTCACAGCAAATGCAGGCGGCAGAGACGTGCGTTTCCCAAAATGTCAAGTGAAACTATTCCTTTTTAAAATGTCTTCAGATCAATTACTAAACGCGGTTTTAACATCACAAACAAAACAAATCCCTCTTCCAGTTTCACTCCACTTTTTTTTCTTTCCCCATCTACCTCTACAGAGTCTCTGCATCCAGCCGAGTGCACCCAGCAGCAGAACAATTACAGGTGGGGTTTGGAACAGTGCACAACAGCCAGACGCATACATTATTAAATGAACCCATGTTCAGATGAAATTGCTAAGCCAGCCAATAAGGGTAAATTACCAAAGACAAAACGCGGAGGAAAGAAGAGGAGAGAAGGGGGGGGGGGGGCTGCCCGAAATTGCATTGCATTAATGAACAACATCATTCCTGAAAATGGAGAGGACACACGGAGTTGCACCTATCAGCGCAAGACAGAGCGAGGGGTGGGGAAGGAAAAAGAGAGGGAACGGAGAG